>CM076582.1:522496786-523237437 GCA_034641835.2 Pinus albicaulis
GAGGAGGCCACAAGAGAAGAAGGGGGAGGAATTTTGTTCTCTCTATGCAGTTTCTTGGGAACAAGCAACATGTGGGAGGGGACGACTCTAATGTTCCCAATTTTAGCCTCAAGCTAAAATGGAACATTATAGTTGCATATTTTCATTTTGTTGAATAAAAGTGGGTAAAGTGACCCATTCATGAAATAAACAGGAATAAAATCCCTCACAATGTGAAAATGGATCATCATGGAGCTGGATTTCACACCCTCATGTGTGAAAGGGGTTAAAATGCAAATGGACGAGGCCTAATTGACCAATTCAAAATGCGTTGGCATGAGTTGGAAAGCACTAAGTGGGACAGTGCAGTTTTAGTGGAGGAATATTCCATGGGGGATGAAACTTCTAGAGGAAGGAAGGAGGAGAATTAGTAGTGTTTAAAAGAGGAGCAAGGCAAACCATTGAGATTATCGTAGATCATTTGTTTATTTGTCTATTGAGACAAATTGTTGCCTCTTGCTATTCAGTAGAGCTGTAGTGCCCTCGGGCACGAGGGAATCCTATTTAGGAATTCCTCTCCTTCTTGAGTAGCTCCTTCTTGAGTAGTCATCCTCCATATTTCAGCATTCAGGCCATAGCTTCAGCCATCTACATCAGCGCAGTTTCTATAGCAGATATTGTACAGTGTTGCTGGGGAGGTTTCCATACACCATTTTGAGCTAATATTTCAGAGGAGGGAGGATCTCTACTTCCGGTAGGTTAGTGAGGATGGTTCCAGAGCATATTCCACTATCATTGGTAGGAGGCCAACCACTACAATCAGTTACAACGCAGAATCTGTCATAGACTGCATTCTAGTTGGAGTACATTTGCAGTGAGGGTGTTGTAGATATTTCTAAGGGTGAACTCTCTTGTGTCAGAATCAGCCTAACATTTGGGAGAATCATTGGAGAAAGGCACATCATCAAATTCAGCCATTCATCTTTCTCCATTCCACTCCACATATTGAGTTGCTGCAGCTACCCAGCAACTCCAGCATTTTGACAGTTTTGCATATTTCAACCAATCCTTCTAGGATTGACTTGAGGTAGTGATTGGGAGCTTAGATCTTCTCTCCAAATGATGTATGAGCCACGTATATGAAGATCCATGATGTATTTCACTTAGTATAGTAGTCTCCCTTCTATGACTGTGCAGTCCCTATTCATGGGCATTCTGATATGGAGCAACATTTTGTATTTTGGCACATGTTTTCATGGAAGGCTTCTTGCCTTGTTCTTTTGATGTTCATTGTATCATTTGCTGCTAATATTCATAATAAAATGGCTCAAGGGTTTTCATACATTTTGGCATAATTCTTATTCACTGCTATTTCCAGTTTATGTCTTTATATTGCTGTAGCCACATTTTTGGGTTATCTTGAAAGATTCCTAATCTTGTTGTATTCCCTCTTAAGAATATTGTCCCTTGAAAAAACTCTATAGACAGAGTCTGACAGTGGGCCAGGAAGCCTCTGGAGCTCATCCTTATTTATGAAGGTGAAAAATCCAGTAAATTCCCCTTCATTCTATCTCTGGAATATATTTGCTTGTCGATTGACAATGTTTCTGAAAAAGGAACATTACATTCATTTTCCATTCTATTAGACTTTTGTTGTTTAATACCTTCGAGATGTAATAAGACTATATTTTTTGTAATGCAATGAGTAGGAAAATGTTTTTTTACTGATCTAGTTTTAGGGAGTGAGGTTCGTGGGTTAGGGCCCAATCCATGTGCCTCAGCATCTTTTTCATTTTCATTCTTTCCTTTCTGTCACTTAGCTAGTTTTGTTTCTGTCAATTAGCTACTTTTGTTTCTGTCATTTAGTTAATATTTCTTTTGATAGTTTCAAGTTGTTGTTTCGCATTGCTACTGTATATTTTCATTTGCTTACAAGAGTAATAGAGTAGAGGAAATATTCAAAATCTATGGTGAAGCCTTCCCCCCTCATCTATTTCAATAAATTTTTAGCAGGGTTGACCTTCCCACAGGTAAAAAACTACTTTCTGTTCACTACTTTTATCACGCATTTTATCTATTTTTCCGTGCATGAATCCACATTGTTTTTTGCAATAATAAGCATAAAAATCCCCAGAGAAATTATTAAGCCGTTCTGCTTCATTTTCCATTCCCTATCCATCTCTTTGTTATGCTTCTGAACCTTGCCTTTACACCTCGATTCCCCTGCTTTTCCTCTTATCTGCATCTTCTGTGCCTTTTTATTCAGAAAACGATTGAAAAACCTTTAAAGTTTGACCTCTGCCTTTCCTCCTTCAAATTCCTGCTATCGCATTTTGCACTTTGCAGTCTCCTCCCAAATCCGCTATCGCTTCTCCGCCAACCTTGCGATATTGTGATATTGCGATATTACAAATCGAAAATCGCAACTTTTTCCTTTTTCCTATAACACTTACCGCTCGCAACCGTCGATTGTGACATCAATGTAGCATTCGACCATGTCATCCCTTTTCGCAATCACACTTTGCAACTTTTTTCACGTCACACTTTGCACTTTACAACTTTTTCCTTTTTCCTTGTAAGACTTACCACTCCTTTTTTCCTACTATGATATTGTGATATTGCAAATCGTAAATCACAAATTTTTCCTTTTTTCCTTTCAAGACTTACCACCCCTTTTTGTTGATTGCGATATTGTGATATCACAAATAAAAAATTGCATCTTTTTCCTTTTTCTTTTTAAGAATTACCCCTTCCAAGGCTGATTTTGATATTATCCATACTCTACTGTTGGTCCCACCATTACGTCACCCTGCGCATTTCGCACTTCGCAACTTTTCTTGGATAACACTGCCACTACCCCTCAAACTTTGCAATATTGTGAACTGAAATATCGAATTTCGCATTTTGAAACTTTTACCATATCTACAATCACAAATCACAACTTTTACCACATAATAAGTCACAAATCGCAACACTTACCCCATCGCATTTGCATTTTGCAACTTTTTGCACTTCTCACTTCACAGTTTTTACCTCATTGCATTTCACATTTCGCTCCTGCTCCCGTACAACACTTTCATTATTCCTCTAACTTTGTGATATTGCGATTGCGATATCACAAATCGCATTTCCTTCCTCCATCGCAACTCTGCCATCACAATTTTCAAATCATTCTGCTCCAAAGAATTTTTGCGCTATAATAAAGTTATATTAAGGATTAAACCCATATTTTCACTTCTAAGCCTGGTTTCATGTGTTTCTCCCTCCATTGACACCTTCACCCCTTTCTTCTCCAAACTACAAATCATAAAATTTTCAATTAGAATTAAGTCATGGATAGCCTATTTGCATGGATAAAAGAATGGTAGATAGATCATAAGATAAGTAGGGTGTTTAGCCGATTGGCCAGGTTAAGTGTGGTTTAAATTGGTTTATTTTCAGAAATTTAGTTTAGTTCCTTTATGCCATTTCTTTTCAGCAAGTTAAATTAGTTTCCTTTCTGTCATTTCCTTCCAGCAATTTACTTTTTAGTTCTTACAATAGTTTAATAAATAGCACCCTTTCGTAAATTAGAAGAGGATGACATGAGAAAAATGCATCTGCTATGTATATAGCATTGTCACCTCCAAGTTTTTATGAACCCCAGGTTGATAAAGTAAAGTAGGGCAGCCCCTGGGAGTTGCAGCACTCTTGGTGCAATACCAGGGCTCACCACTTTTTGGTGTCATTTCCAAGGAGGTGTCTAGTAGATGCTTTGATTGTATTTTTAGCATTATTTTATGCTTTCCTCTTCCATGTTGTTTTCAAAATATTAAAAAATACAAAAAATATGATTTTCATGCCTCATAGGAGTAGGGATACTCAATTTTTTTTTTTTTAAATACTTCTCCAATACCAACCCCCCCACTTGACCACGTCATGCAGTAATAACCGCATCACCATACAATTTTGAAGGAAGAAGAGATGGATGGATATGATGACAATTAAGAAGACTTTATTGGGTTTCCCATTCAATATATGGACATCAGTGTACCTATGAAGAACATCCATCCATGTTTCCTTCCCACCTTCCATGGTATGAGGATAGAGGATCTGGAAACATTTCTCTTTGAATTTGAGATACTTTGTAGATCTTATGGCTACTTATCACACGCTCAAAAACTGAGATTTTTTCCTACAACATTGAAGCATAGACCTCTTAAATGGTTCATGATTCTAGGTACTAATCCAATAACATCATGGAATGATATGAAAATATATATTTCTAGAAAAATATAAAGGTCGTGATCTTAGAGAAGAAATTTTTAGAATGAACCAAGAAGAGGATGAGAGCCTTGAGGATCTAATAAAGAGGTTCATGTATAATGTTAAGAGGGAAAATTTGCATCATCTAGGATTTGACACACTTAAAACCCTCTTACTTAGAACAATTAGGGAAGAGTGGATTGATATCCTTAATCTCACGAGTAGAGGAGATGTATACCAATTGTCATTTGAAGAAATTTGTGAAACATGTAAGTGGATATCAAGAGGAAGGGAAAGAGTAAGTAAATCAACATCAACATTTGTATGGCAAGATGAACTTGGAAATTTACTTGATAACTTTAAAACAGAAACTCTTAGCAATCTAAGTGAACAAGTAGAAATGTTAAGAATGAAAAGTGAGCAAAGAGAACATGCTGATATTTTTGTTATCCATGTAGAATCTTGTGGTACTAAATGTTGTTCATCATTCCCCACATTTAAATAATTTTACCAAGAAGAAAATGGAGCAATGAAATCACCAAAGAAGCTATGTTATGTAGCTCCAAGGAGACCCTGGGAACATAGTCAACTTGATATGATGCAAGGACCCACTTCACAATTTCAAGCTTATTCACGTCCTTCTCAAACTAATCAGGACACACTCCCTCCTTGGCGATCTTGGCCATCTCAACCCCAAAACCAATCTTGGCAACATGGTTGGCAAGGTCCTTATTGGGAAAATCCTCAATATCCTCAATATTTCCCTCAATATCCTCCATACCCAATTCCATGCTATCCCTACCATCCACCTCCACCAAAACCACAGCCTTAACCACATCCATAACATATATCCACCCCCACTCAACTACATGTACTAGCATTTCCAAACCCACACCATGAAGTATCTCAGCCCACTTACAATGATGAGGTACAACAGTACCGAGCATATCCTCTTGATCTAAATGGTTTTCATCTTAGTTCAAGAAAGGTATTGCAAACAAGAGATTTTCTTAATGGAATTGAAGGAAAACATCAATAAGAAGAAGATCCAAATGAGGATATCAAAATATCAAGGGCTACACTTGATGAAGAGTCAAAATCAGAATCAAATGTTGAGAAAGTTTCCTCATGTTTACTAGCATTTCCTCCATGTGTTCAAGAGAACAATCAACAAAAAGAGGAAGATTTGAATGTCATAATAGAAGAGGACATACAAGGTGATCCACCTCAGCGAGTGGACTAGGGAAATCAGAAATATATTGACATATGGTTCCAAACAGTAATTAAGTTGCAACAACACACTCTTCTCCAACAGTACTTGATACGATCCCACTCAAATAAATTCATCTCTCATATTCAGGTACATGTCAGAGAATGTATTCCAAGTGTGCACATGGTTTTATCTATCATCTTAATGTGTACATGGCTCCATTGGAAGAATTGCTATACTTGAAAAAGGTTTTATTTTTTCAAGTAGAGTAGGAAAGTGTAAAAATAAAAAAAAATAAAAAACGGAAAGAACAAAATCTTAGATGAAAACATATTTGAGGTGTCTGAGATTGGCTCACTGATTGAAAATCTCCATGAGGCGATCATTGAGTTGAAAATAAAACAAAAGAAAAATAAAATATCTTAGGTGAAAACCTCATTTAAGGTGCCTAGGCAGACCTACTAGTGGAAAACCTGATTGAGGCAGCTAGTGGGCCTTAAGAAAAAAAAAATGCATTTCTCCATGTATCTCTCTCTAATGAATGTAGGTGCCCTCCAACCTTTGCAAGCAGAAAAGTAGAAAGTTGGCACAAAAATAAAATTTGGTCAACACCCTGGTCAAAGGAAGTCAAACTTGGACTTCCTCCTCCTGTGCTTAGAAGCTCCAAAAGGACCTCAAGTAGATTATCACATGCATCTTTAGAGCAGCTTTAGAACCACCGAAGGAAACTTCAACATCCATATCAACAACTTCAATATCACCTGCAAAAACAAATCAATGGTAAGGCTAAGGTATGTAATCATCTAACCTTTTCTTTGAATCTACTTTAGCTTAATAAAACATTAAAAATTGTGAGAAGGAAAGTTTTTTATATAGCCAAAATCAGTAGCAGAGAAACCTCAACCTTATATAGTGACCAACCTCACTTTTTCCACCAAGAAGAGGAACAATAAAAAAGTAAAAAGGACTTGAGAAGGTGGGTAGTAAGAAGTTCATTGTAATGGAAGACAAGGAGTGCCAAGGGGTAACCAAGGGTGAAATCAGTTCACAGAAAAGAGAGCTGTGACTTTATTATGCATGTAATTAAAAAAAATAAAAATAAAATAAAATAAAATAAAAGGTGGATCCACGACCTCTTGGCTTGCAAAAAATATTTTCTTAAGGAATTTGAGGACCTCCATGAAGCACCTACGGGAAGAAATTCAAGAAGAATACCAAGAAGATAAGAAAGAGGAGCAGCGCATGGGCCAATAAATAGAAAATGAAATAAGATAGAATACAGGAAGGACCATAAGGTAGGGAGGATGAATGGGTTGCTCAAAGGATGAGCAACCATTTCAGTAGTGGGGTGATGATGGGCCTCTAAATTAAACATAAATTAAGGCCCATCTAACCTTTCTTAGACCCATCTACCTCTCTTATGTACATAAGAATATATATTAAATCTCTACTTATGCACTTAATAATGTTTTCTTATGCTTTAATATGTTCTTAGGAAGGATTTAAGGTAATTTCATATTTGTGCCTAATATTGGTTATTTTTGTAGAATATTGTGAGAATATTTGGTAGATTATGCAGATTTGGAGAAGGAGATAATGTAGGGACTCGCTCCCTGCCACTGGAAGATCAAGATTGGAGAGTAAACGAGCACAATATTAGCAAATTATTGAGAAATCTTGGAGAGATTCAAGGGGGTAGTCCACGCTCCTTAACTATCAAAGGCATCTAAGAAAACTAAAGACGAAGTGCACTCAATATATGTTTACTTGGATTCAAGTGTCAATCACTATTTTCAAGGGAATTGTTGTTAGCTACCCTGTCGAATAAACATAGTAGAGCTAGAGCTAATGGGGGGGTTTTTTCGGTCGATTCCGGTGGATTCTAGTCCATTTGATGCAGTCCATTTAATCCCATGCCATTCATTTTCCATTCTATTAGGATTTTGTTGTTTAAGACCTTTTGGATGTAATAAGACTGTATTATTTGTAATGCAATGAGTAGGCAGATGTTGTTTTATTGATCTAGTTTCAGGGAGCGAGGCTCGTGGGTTAGGGTCCAATCCATGTTCCTCAGCTTCTTTGTTGTTTTCATTGTTTCCTTTCTATCATTTAGCTAGTTTTGTTTCTATCAATTAGCTACTTTTGCTTCTGTCATTTAGTTAATCTTGCTTCTAATAGTTTCAAGTTGTTGTTTTGAATTGTTGCTGTATGTTTTCATTTTCTTACAAGAGTAATAGAGTAGAGGAAAAATTCAAAAGCTGTGGTCAAGCCTTCTCCCCTGATCTCTATCAATAGAGTTCGAGCAGGGTTGACCTTCCCATAAGCCAAAAACTACTTTCTGTTCACTATTTTTATCACACATTTTGTCTATTTTGGCTGCATGAATCCACAGGTTTTTTTACAGGAATAAGAATCAAAAGCCCCAGAGAAATTATTAAGCCATTTCGATTCATTTTTGAGTCCCTATCCATCTCTGTGTTACGCTTATGAACTTTGAATTTATGCCTCGATTCCCCTCCTTTTCCTCTTATATGTATCTTCTGTGCCTTTTTATTCACAAAATGCTTGAAAAACCTTTAAAGCTTGACCTCCGCCTTTCCTCCTTGAAATTCCCGCTATCGCATTTTGCACTTCACACTGTCCTCCTGACTGCACTATCGCTTCTCCACCAACCTTGAGATATTGTGATATTGAGATATCGAAAATAAAAAAAATTTCCTTTTTATTTTAATACTTACCACTCCCAACCGCTGATTGCGACATCACTATAGCATTCCACCATGTCATCCCTTTTCACAATCAAACTTTTCAATTTTTTCCGCATCGCACTTCGCAACCTTTTTCTTTTTCTTTTAACACTTACCACTCCGAACGGCTGATTGCGACATCATTTTAGTATTCTGCCACATCATCCCTTTTCATAATCGCACTTCGTAACTTTTTCCGCTTCACACTTCACACTCTACAACCCTTTCCTTTTTCCTTTTAATACTTACTACTCCTTTTTACCAATTGTGATATTGTGCTATCACAAATCGCAAATCACAATTTTTTCCTTTTTCCTTTTAAGACTTACCGCTCCTTTTTGCCAATTGCGATATTGCGATATCGCAAATCACAAATTAGATATTTTTCATTTTTCCTTTTAAGATTTACCACTTCCAACACCGATTGCGATATTCTCTATACTCTGCTATCGATCCCACCACCACGTCACCCAATGCATTTCACACTTTTCAACTTTTCCTAGATAACGCTTCTGCTACCTCTAAAAATTTGCGCTATTGTGAACTGCAATATCACATTTCGCATTTCTCAACTTTTACCACATCAAAAATCAGAAATCGCAACTTTTACCACATTGCAAATCACAAATCGCAACACTTACCCCATCACACTTTGCATTTCACAACTTGTTTCACTTCGCACTTCGCAGTTTTAGCTTATCGGATTATGCGTTTCACTCCCACTCCCAAACAACACTTCCTCTATTCCTCTAACTTTCTGATATTGCAATTGCGATATCGCATATTGCATTTCCGTCATCCTTCGTAGCTCCAACATCGCACTTTTCAAATCATTCCGCTCCAATTTTTTTTTGCGTTATAATACATTTCTAATAAGGCTTAAACCCATATTTTCACTTCTAAGCCTGGTTTCATCTGTTTCTCCCTCCATTGGCACCTTTACCCCTTTCTTCTCCAAGTTTCAAATCAAAACATTTTCAATTAGAATTAAGTCATGGATAGCCTAGTTGCATGGATAGAAGCATGGTAGATAGAGCATAAGATAAGTAGGGTGTTTAGCTGATTGGCCAAGTTAAGTGTGGTTTAAATTAGTTTCTTTTCAAAAATTTATTTTAGTTCCTTTCTGCCGTTTATTTTCAGCAACTTAAATTAGTTTCCTTTCTGTCATTTCCTTCCTGCAATTTACTTTCTAGTTCTTATCATGGTTTAATAAATAACACCCTTTCATAAAGCAGAAGAGGATGACATGAGAAAAATGCATCTGCTGTGTATATAGCACTGTCACCTCCAAGTTTGTACGAACCCCAGGTTGATAAAGTAAAGTAGGGTAGCCCCTGGGAGTTGCAGCACTCTTGGTGTAATACCAGGGCTCACCACATTTTGGCACCATTTCTAGGGAGGTGTCTAGTAGATGGTTTGATTTTGTTTATAACATTATTTTGTGCTTTAATTTTTCATTTTTTTTCCAAAATATTGAAAAATACAAAAAATCTGATTTTCATGCCTCATAGGAGTAGGGATACTCAGATTTTTTTTTAATACTTCTCCAATACCAAACCCCCCACTCGACCACATGGTGCAGTAACAACCACATCATCATACACTTTTTAAGGAAGAAGAGATGTATGGATATGATGAAAATGAATAAGAGATTATTGGGTTTCACATTCAAGATATAGACATCATTGTACATATGAATAACATCCCTCCATCTTTCCTTCCCAACTTCCGTGGTACGAGGACAGAGGATTCGAAACATTTCTCTTTGAATTTGCGATACTTTGTAGATATTATGGCTACTTATCACACACTCAGAAACTGAAATTGTTTCTTCCAACATTCAAGGATAGAGCTCTTAAATGGTTCATGAGTCTAGGAACTAATTCAATAAGATCATGGAATGATATGCAAAAGATATTTATAGAAAAATATAAAGGTATTGATATTAGAGAAGAAATTTTTAGAATGAACAAAGAAGATGATAAGATCCTTGAGGATTTAATAGAGAGGTTCATTTATAATGTTAAGAGGGAAAAATTACATAATCTAGGATTTGACACACTGAAAACCTTCTTACTTAGAACAATTAGGGAAGAGTGGATTGATCTCCTTAATCTCATCAGTAGAGGAGATGTCGACAAATTTTAATTTTAATAAATTTGTTAAACATTCAAGCGCATATCAAGAGAAAGCGAAAGAGTAAGTAAATCAACATCAACATTGGTAAGGCAAGATGAACTTGGAAATTTGCTTTATAACTTTAAAACATAAATTCTTAGCAATCTAGGTAAACAATTAGAAATGTTAAGAATGAAAAGTGAGCAAAGAGATGTGATAATTTTGTTATCCATGTAGAATCTTGTGGTAATAAATTTTGTTCATCATTAGCCAAGTTTGAATAAGTTTACCAAGAAGACAATGGATCAAGGAAATCACCAAAGAATCTATGTTATTTAGCTCCAAGGATACCCTGGCAACCTAGTCAACTTGATATGGTACAAGGACCCACTTCACAATTTCAATCTTATCCACATCCATCTCAAAATAATTTGGAAACACTCCCTCCTTGGCAACTTTGTCCATATCAACCCCAAAACCAATCTTGGCAACATGGTTGGAAAGGTCCTTATTGGGAAAATCCTCAACATCCTCAATATTTCCATCAATATCCTCCATACCCAACTCTATGTTATCCCTACCATCCACCTCCACCACAACCACAGCCTCAACCACATCCATATCATATATACACCCTCACTCAACTATCTATAACACCATTTCCAAACCCACACCATGAAGTATCTCAGCCCACTTACAATGCTGAGGTACAACACTACCAAACATATCCTGTTGATCTAAATGGTCTGCATCTTAGTTCAAGAAAGGTACTGCAAAGAAGAGATTTTCTTAATGTTACTGAAGTACAACATCAAGAAGAAGAAGATCCAAATGAGGAGAGCAAAAGATCAAGGCCTACACTTGATGAAGATCTGACATTAGAATCAAATGTTGAGAAATTTTCCTTATGTTTACCATCATTTCCTCCATGTGTTCAAGAGAACAATCAACAAAAAGAGGAAGATTTGAATATCATAATAGAAGAGGAAATCCAAGGTGATCCAACTCAGCAAGTGGACTAGGGACATCACAACTATATTGACATATGGTTCCAAACAGTCACTAAGTTGCAACAACACACTCTTCCCCAACAGTACTTGATACAATCCCAGTCAAATCAATTCATCTCTCATATTTAGGTATATGTCAGAGCATGTATTCCAATTGTGCACATGATTTTATTTGTCATATTGATGTGTACATGGCTCCATTGGAAGTATTCCTATACTTGAAAAAGGTTTTGTTTTTTCAAGTAGAGTAGGAAAGAGAAAAAAGAAAAAGAATAAATAAAAAAAGGGAAAGAATAAAATCTCAGATGAAAACCTCCTTTAGGCATCTCAGATTGGCTCACTGATTGAAAACCTCCATGAGGTGGTCATTGGGTTGAAAATAAATAAATAAAATATCCTAAGTGAAAACCTTCTTTGAGGCACCTAGGTAGGCCTACTAGTGGAAAAATTCAATGAGGTAGCTAGTAGGCCTTAAAGAAAAAAATTGCATTTCTCCATGCATCTGTCTCTAATGAATGTAGGTGCTCTCCAACCTTTGCAAGAAGAAAAATAGCAAGTTGGAAAAAAAATAAAATTTGGTCAACACCCTGGTCAAAGGAAGTCAAACTTGGACTTCCTCCTCCTGTGCTCAGAAGCTCTAAAAGGACCTCAAGAAGATTATCGCATGCAGCTTTAGAGTAGGTTCAGAACCACCGAAGAGAGCTTCAACAACCAATATCAACATATTCAATATCACCTACAAAAACAAATCAATGGTAAGGGTCAGGTTGGCAATCATCTAACCATTTATTCAAATCTATTTTAGCTTAATAGAATATTAAAAAGTGTGAGAAGGAAAGTTTTTTATATAGCCAAAATTAGTAGCAGAGAAACCTCAGCCTTATCTAGTGACTAGCCTCATTTTTTCCACCAAGGAGAGGAACAAGACAAAAGTAAAATGGACTTGAGAAAGTGGGTAGTAAGAAGTTCATTATAATGGAAAACAAGGAGTTCCAAGGGGTAACCAAGGGTGAAATCAGTTCAACGAAAAAAGAACTGTGAGTTTATTCTTCATGCAATTAAAAAAAAAGAAAAAAGAAATAGAATAAAATAAAAGGTGGATCCACCACCTCTTGGCATGCAAAAAAAAAATTCTTAAGGCATATGAGGACCTCCATTAAGCACCTACAAGAAGAAATGCAAGAAGAATAGAAAGAATATTAGAAGGAGGAATAGCACATGGGCCAATACATAGAAAATTAAATACACCAGCATGCAGGAAGAACCATAAGGCAGGGAGGATGAATAGTTTGCTTAGAGGACGAGCAATAGTTTCAATAGGGGGGTGATGATGGGCCTCTAAATTAGACATAGATTAAGGCCCATATAACCTTTCTTAGGCCTGTCTACCTCTCTTATGCACATAGAAAGATATATTAAATCTCTCCTTCTGCACTTAATAATTTTTTCTTATGCTTTAATATGTTCCTAGGAAGGATTAAACATAATTTCATATTTTCTGCCTAATATTGGTTATTTTTGTATAATATTGTGAGAATATTTGGCAGATTATACAGATTTGGAGAAGGAGATAATGTAGGGACTCGCTCCCTGCCACTGGAAGATCAAGATTAGAGAATAAATGAGCATAATATCAGGAAATTATTGAGAAATATTGGAGAGATTGAAGGGGGTTTTCCACCCTCCTTAACTATGAAAGGCAGTGAAACAAACTAAAGACGAACTGCACTTAATCTATGTTTACTTGGAGTCAAGTGGACTCAATCACTATTTTCAAGGGAGTTGTTGGTAGCTTCCCTGTAGAATAAATATAGCAAAGCTAGAGCCAATGGGGGGATTTTTCGGTCGATTCCAGTGGATTATGGTCCGTTTGATGCGGTCCATTCCATTCAATCCCATGCCATTCATTTTCCATTCTATTAGGATTTTGTTTTTAAAGACCTTCGAGATCTAATAAGACTATATTTTTTGTAATGTAATGATAGGAAGATGTTGTTTTACTGATCTAGTGTCAGGGAGCGAGGCTCGTGGGTTAGGACCTAATTCCTATGCCTCAGCTTCTATATTGTTTTCGTTCTTTCCTTTATGCCATTTAGCTAGTTTTTTTTTTTTTTTCTGTCAATTAGCTACTTTTGTTTCTGTCATTTAGTTCATGTTGCTTTTGATAGTTTCAAGTTGTTGTTTCGCATTTCTATTGTAGGTTTTCATTTGCCTATGAGAGTAATAGAGTAGAGGAAAAATTCAAAATTTGTGGTCAAGCCTTCCCCCCTCATCTTTGTCAATAGAGTTCGAGCGGGGTTGACCTTTCCATAGGCCAAAAATTGCTTTCTGTTCACTATTTTTATCACACATTTTGTATATTTCTTCGTGCATCAATCCGCAGGTTTGTTTGTAGGAATAAGCATCAAAAGCCCCAGATAAATTATTAAGACGTTTCGCTTCATTTTCCAGTCCCTATCCATCTCTGTGTTACGCTTCTGAACCTTTAATTTACACCTCCATTCCCCTCCTTTTCCTCTTATTTGCATCTTTTGCGCCTTTTTATTCACAAAATGCTTGAAAAGCCTTTAAAGTTTGACCTCCGCCTTTCCTCCTCGAAATTCCTGCTATCGCATTTCATGCTTCGCACTCTCCTCCCGACTACACTATCACTTTTCCACCAACCTTGTGATATTGCGATATTACGATATAGAAAATCGCAAATTGCAACTTTTTCCTTTTTCTTTTAACACTTACTGCTACCAACCATTGATTGCGACATCACTGTAGCATTCCGCCACGTCATCCATTTTCGAAATCGTACTTCGTAACTTTTGCCACATCGCACTTCGCAGTTCACAACCTTCTCCTTTTTTTTAACACTTACCACTCCCAACCACCGATTGCGACATCACTGTAGCATTCCACCACTTTATCCCTTTTTGCAATCACAATTTGCAACTTCTGCCGCATCGCACTTCGCACTTCACAACTTTTTCCTTTTTCCTTCTAAGACTTACCACTCCTTTTTTCCAATTACAATATTACGATATTGTAAATCGAAAATCATAACTTTTTCCTTTTTCCTTTTAGGACTTACCGCTCTTTTTTTCCAATTGTGATATTGCAATATCACAAATCACATCTTTTTCATTTTTTGTTTTAAAACTTACCACTTCCAACGCTGATTGCAATATTCTCTGTACTCTGCTACCAGTCCCACCACCACGTCACCCAATGCATTTAACACTTCGAAACTTGTTCTAGATAACACTTCTGCTACCCCTCAAACTTTGCAATATTGCAAACTGCGATATCGCATTTCGCATTTTGTAACTTTTGACACATTGCAAAATTGAAACTTTTACCACATTGAAAATCTCAAATCGCAACACTTACCCCATTACACTTCGCATCTCGCAAATTTTTACACTTTGCACTTAAGAGTTTTTATCTCATCGCATTTCACATTTCGCTCTCGCTCCCGAATCACGCTTCCGCTTTTCCTCTAACTTTGCTATATTGCGATTGCGATATCGCATTTTTGTCCTCCATCACAACTCCACAATCGTACTTTTCAAATCATTCTCGTCCAAATAATTTTTGCGCTATAATAAAGTTCTAATAAGGTTTAGACCCATATTTTCACTTCTAAGAATAGTTTCATGTGTTTCTCCCTCCATTGGCACCTTTACCCCTTTCTTCTCCAAGATGCCAATAAAAAAAAATTCAATTAGAATTAAGTCATGGATAGCCTAGTTGCATGGATAGAAGCATGGTAGATAAAGCATAAGATAACTAGGTTGTTTAGCTGATTGGCCAAGTTAAGTGGTTTAAATTAGTTTCTTTTCATCAATTTAGTTTAGTTCCTTTCTGCCATTTCTTTTCAGCAAGTCAAATTAGTTTCCTTTCTGTCATTTCCTTCCAACAATTTACTTTCCAATTCTTATCATAGTTTAAGAAATAGCACCCTTTCGTAAAGCATAAGAGGATGTCATCAGAAAAATGCATCTATTGTGTATATAGTACTGTCACCTCCATGTTTTTAGGAACCTTGGGTTGATAAAGTAAAGTGGGGCAACCCCTGGGAGTTGCAGCACTCTTAGAGCAATACTAGGGCTCACCACATCTATTGAACACTTTTACCCCAAACAAAAAACCTCATGATTTTATCATTGTAGACTATTATACATCTACCTTACCAACTAAAATTTATGTCTTTGTAAAGAGAACTGCAAAGGAGACACTAAATTTACATTTTGTAGAAGCTATTGCGATAGAGGAGGAATTGCATGCCATTGGAGGTACTGTTGATGATTAAAAATATAAAGACTCCAAGGACACTGGAAATAAGTCTTAGGATAATTCAAGTAAAGCCAACGAGAAAGAATATGTCGATATTGAAATCTTGACCAAAACTGTTAAGTCACTCATCAACAAGATATCAAAATTAATGTGAAGGTTAGGTGAGACATCTACCAGTAACACACCCTCAAATATTTCCTTCCCGAGAAGGAACAAAGCTAACCAACTGTAATATCCCAAAATGGGAACAACTACACTATGGGGAATAATTTGAGTTATTACCAATGTGGAGCTTCAAAAAATCATGATCATGGAAATGTAGAGCGGCTGATTAGATGAAAAATAACATCATACCAGCAGATGAAAGAACCTCATACGAGAATGGCCTATATTCTCCTTTCCAAGTGGGGAAATGCAGCAACACAGGGCATAAAACTGCTATCTTCAGAAAATAATGCTATACAAGTGAGAAATGGGAATTTTATCCCTTATAATACATTATATGCAACTCACATGCAGAATTAGAGGTGAAAAAAATCACTCTAGCCAACATAAACAGATCTCCCCAAGTCAATGCAACTCAAATAAGCCCAAACCCCATAACCTAACTTATGCGGAAAGTAATAAAGCAAGAAAATCATTAATTTTATGGGGGTTTATGTAGAAAATAATGGAATCAGATAGATCTAGAGTATACAATGCATCAATGGCTAAGAAAATGGAGATTCCTCCCTTTTTATATAAAATAAGAGTAACCCAGCAAGGGTTTCTTGAGAGCATAATGTAAAAAAATGAATATCGGCAGATATGGGATTGAAAAACATAGTTTTACTGGAACACTAAATAAATATGACTAAAATATAAAAATAATGGAAGAAGAATGAAATACAGAGCTTTCCGAGAGAGAGGTTGGCCTCTCCGCGAAGGAACTAGCTCACAAGCAAGGGATCAAACCCTGCAACTGTTGCTCTGGAAAAAATGATGTAGTTTTCCAAGTAAACTGTGCTATAGTGGATGGGAACTAAGTTTTCCACTTTCCAAGATGTCAAATAAGCTTTGGGACCTCCTGTACAGATCTTGCAAAGAAAGGGGGGCTCCCTCCTCTGAAATATAAGCTCAAGAGCTAGTGTTGGGAATCTCCCACTGCACACCCAGCAACAAAGTGCTAGGCCTCAAGCTCGGATATGAGAGAATGAAGAAAAGAACTCCTCCAAGTGATCTCTCAATGAAGGTGAAGGAATTCCTAAGCAGGAATGCCTTGTGCTAAACAACACTACATACTCAGCTCAATAGCTGAAGAATGTTGAAGTGTCTAAGCAGACATGAAAATGTATTCCATAAGCTAACCCCAAAAGTCTACCATCTCCCTCCTTATAATTTTTGTGAGCCTCCTCAACTTGGGTCCCACCTATTAGGGTTTCCAACAACATGTGAATACATTCCCTCCAAAACTGCGCTGTCTTCTCAAGCAAGCCACACCACCTTAGGCAGCGCTATTGACTTGGTCAACTTTGACTGAATATTCACGATCCTCTTCCTGTTCACACATGGGAAGTGAAAAATCCAGCCACCAAGTTATCCCCTTTTCACACCAAGAGGGATTTTATGTCAATACAAGTTAAAAATGGGTCCTTTTCCCATTTATTCATCTACTAGGTGCAAAAATCAAAATCTAATATTCCTATTAGTTGCATGCTAATTTTAGGAATATTACAATCCTCCCCTCTCAAAGATTGCTTGTCCTCAAGCAAGTGAAAGGGTAGACTGAGTTATGTTCCCTCATCCATGTATGAAGGTCTCTTCCAAGTAAAGAGATGTTGTCTCAACAATGATTCCTCATAGTGTCTCCCCCAAGCAAACAAAGTAGCATCTCGTGGACACCCCAAATGGCTATCTTCATGCAGAAGTAACATACTCAAAGAGACAACTGTGTGCTGTCTAGAGGGCCTCTCAAGGCATGGGTTATGAAACGTATGGGAAATCCTCATTCCCAAGTGAAGCCTCCACTAGTATAAAATGGCTAATTTGTTACTAAAAAACGACTAAAATTTGCATATAAACGACTATTTTTCGGTCGGTGACCAATAGTAGCTAATTTACAGTATCTTATAACGCGACCAACTTTTGGTCATTTTTAGCTTAGTCATTAATTGGTTATCTCAATTTTGTTATCTAGTTGTATATTTGGTCATTGATTTGGTCATTAAATGTCACAATTAATGACCAAATATACAACAAAATATATTACTATATGATCACCCAAGAAAACCAATTAATGACCAAAGAACTATGACCAACATGTTGGTCGTGTTATAAGATACTGTGAATTAGCTACTAATAGTCATATATATGCAAATTTTAGTCATTGTTTGAAACCAATTAATGACCGAAGAAATGTGACTAAATTTTAGTCGTGTTATAAGATATTGTAAATTAGCTACTAATAGTCGTATATATGCAAAATTTAGTCATCATTTATAGTCACAAATTTATCATTTATAGTAGCCATTTATTCATTATATAAATGACTAATTTAGTAGTTTATATTCATTTCATTAATAATCGTTATAAATGACTAATTTAGTCGCATATTCATTTTATTTGTGTTCATTATTAATCAACATAAATTAATTTGTATGATTTAAAAATGCCATACAATGTGCATGTTCATCTAATATGAAAACACAAAGTCACATATTTTAATTACAATACTAAACAACATCAAGTGCAACTATAAATAATTTCAACCACATAAATTATATTATATGAAATGTTAAAATATTACAATATGAGTTTTCAACTTTATATTAGTTGGACTACAATTTACACATGAAATGATGTTTCATCACTTCAAAACATTATCGTTGTGTTGTCAAGGCATTACAGGTGAATTCACCAACTCTGAAGACTTGATCATCAGTCTTTATATGTGTGTCTTATGCGAGATATTGGTTCTAAGGGTATCACCAGACCAGTTCTCCTCTCTCTTTTTGCATTTGTCGCTCCAATGTTATTTCTCTTCTCTTTTTTCAATTCATACTTCTTACCATCAATACTGATTTCATTTTCTGAAAACAAAAGAAAATACAATGCACTGTAAGAAATGAAAGACAATGAACACTAGAATATAACATAAATTAAACTATAAATAGTTTATACAACATATACCTTAACATCAACAATGTCAAAGCAATTTTCCTTCAACATCAATTTCTGCAAAATAAATGTCACATTATTCTTTCCCATTTCTCAACATGCTACATACGATAAATTGAAAATCACATAAAACCAAGAGCAAACCCTTTTCTAACCAAAACAAACAAACAAACAGTGCCTCTAATATAACTTCATTATAATATTAGCAAATGAAAAGAGAGCTAGTGGACCATTTGTGTTGTTTGACTTTGCCTATTTTTGTTATAAAGTGCTTGAGCTTCAGGAACCAACTAATGTGAGCACGAGCTAAAAACTAACCAACCATTCACTTTTCAACATGAGAGATCACAAATAAACCACAAAATTGATCAGGCATTAAAATTGTGAGCAGACTACCTTGAAATTTTCTTCTTGAGAAATACCTCAAAATCCCCTCGTTTCTAATAAGCTTCCTGGCTATGTACCTCCATCCTTGATTTCCCTTGTTGTATCTTGAATAAATAATATCCCTTCAACAACCAATTTTGCGAGAATCCTACCAAGTAACTCAAGAGCCTTGTGCGCATCAATAGTAGCATCCTCCAATGAAAATAGTACAATCTCCAACCTAGAAACATCAAAATTATATATAGTTATAATGTTGAAGAGTGTAAATAGGTAGGTCTTCTTTATAATGACTATGTATTTATGTATTTATGTATTTATGTAAAGATGAAGTCAATAATAATAAAATGAATTTTTGGTTTAATTGCTTCATGGGTTTCATGAGCAAGATTCTTAGTATAGGTCTATAGACTTCTTCTTGATGTCTATTAGGTACATAAGTGTAATTAAGAGTCATGTAAAAGGCGTGAAGAATACCCTCCAAGACGTTGCAGAAGAATGGCTTACAAACGTTGAAGATATGCCTATGAAGTCGGCCTACAAACAAATGTTAAAGTCAGCCTACTTAATGGCTATAAGGTCGGCTTAATTACTTGGCTAGAACTGCTATATATACCCTACATATGCTGTGATTAAGAGAATATATCTGTGGATGAAACTGAGGTTATACAACGTGCAAAAGAAGAAATTTTTGCGGATTCTACTGAGGCAATACAGCGTAAAGAAGGGAGCAAAGATTAAGTTAACATATGGGGTAGAACACATTAAAAGAAAGAACAGATTTGCGGATCTGTCTCTGAGGTACTGCAGATAATTAAGTAACAATTACAGTCATGTTTGAAGTTAACAAAAGGTGGAAGAAAGAACAGGAATTACGTACTAGTTTGAAGCTATAACAAATCAGATCTAAGGACAAGATTGTCTACATATAAGTCTAAAGGTGACAATGTTTGAAAGATAGCAAATACAAGAACAGTTTTGATTGTAGACTTATCTAAAGGAAGAATTGAATGATACACCTTCCAGGGTAACTAAAGGACGTATTCTACAGAAGCAGCTAAAGGTTAGTAATTGCTGAAGTAACTGGAAGATTGAGATATTGACTAAAGGATATGATTAAGTTATCTCTGAGGAAAGAATTGTAAAAGTCAAAAACCTCAAGTAAGGAAGGTAAATTAGAGATTTACCTTCCCTACTTATTGAGAAATACTCAGTTACAAGAAAGTTCAATTTTGTCTCTACATTTGTATAAGCACTTTGATAATTGACTTGATGAAGGATTAACTCAGCAAGCTCACAAGTAGTTATCAAGAAGAGAATAAGGAAAGCTACGGAAGCTGGTCAGTTAGGCCCAGTGAAAATATTGGAGGAAGCATGGCATAGAAAGCAGGGCAGTGCATGGTAAGTAGGGCAGTCAGTCCCTACAGCAAGGAGGAGAGAAGGAGAGGTAACACGTGTACATGAAAGCAAGTAAGAGAGCAGAGAGAGGAAGTTTGCGCTCTAAGCTAATAAGGTAAGTTCAAGTAGTAACTCCTACCATCAAGCTCTTTTATTAAAGCCCCAATTTTGCCCTCAATTCGTCCCACCTTGCCGGCCTCCCACCTGTCTCTTTCATTTACTCACCTCCGGGATACGGAAGTGAAGACCACATCGATCCGGTGAACTATGTCCGATCGAGTACTTGAATCGGCTTCGATCTCTGCCCCGAAGCCAGCCCATTCTTCCGCTTAACCAGATCTATATATATCGTTCAAGCCCATTCTTCGCTTTGCACCTGTTTGTTATTTACACTTCCTTCTATCAAAGGGATTCTATACTTAGTGAGATTGACTTCCTGACGAGGATCCGGAAGGATACTCGCCTAAATAAATAATAGGCGTCAGGAGGGCGAGGATAGACTTATTATGTATACGGATTTGGTCTACTTATTGCTCTACTTCTACCTATTTTTGGCCTCGGTTCTGGTGGTCAGCAGATCAATCGATGGGAATGGTTCGATCCAACCTCTTTCCCAACCCCCCCGTGGAGCATTAGGGGTTAGAGATATGCTTATTGGGGGATATGTGATATTATGCATGATCGTCTCACTCTCCATCTACTAATGAACACATATGGAATCTGAGGGTGATCTTGTCAAACTCTCGACTAAAAGGCCGCCCTCGTGAGCTTGATGTGTGAGGAGACGACCCGGTAGGGGGCTCGACCAACAGGAGAGGAACAACTCTATTTTGGGGTAGGGGCCCCAAAAGAGAGGAACTTGAAGAACCACCGGGAGAGGCATCACTCTTATTAATAAATATAGGGGGAAGCGTTTTGAAAACAATGCATTATTCATCCGATACACGGGGATGGGCAACTACTTTATTTCCGTACCGCACCAACTGATTACCGAGAGAACAATACAATGAATGAGAACAAGAAAAAACCCAGTGTCGCATGATCTCCTCTCCTCTTCATATACGTCATTGTTGAGTGCCGTGATGGAATAAAAGCATACGCTAGATCTTTCTTAAGGTTTTGCATAGATATTAATGTCCCCGGATGATGGACTTGCTTGGAATCAATCATAGTCCCCCCCCTCTGACTCATACGGGGTTGTCTTCTTCCTACTACGGCATCTGAGCTAATCGATGTGGAATCCGCTTTCTTTATTTCTGGACCGGGGTTAGACAAGTTTGACGGGGTGCTGCCAGGCAGAACCACATATATGCTCCTTACCCGAACTGCCGGACTTTAGAGTGTTTATTGGTCTGCCTCACCCTACTGGTGACACGATCTCCAACATGATGATTGGATCGATGGACGGATGTGAACACGATCTACTTATGACGACCTACCTTCCGATGATGGAATAGAAGGATGAGAAGGAGGAAGATGCCAATATGAATCGAAGTAGAATTGCGAAAAGCGGTATGTATCTGGTGTATCTCTGTGTATCTCCCTGCGTATGGTGGGTCCCTTGATTCTCCGTGCTATCAGCATTATGATCCCTAGAATGCTAGTGAAAGCGCAGATCCTGCCGTTAGTTCCTTACCCGCCCTCCCATGGGCCCAGGCGTTAATACCTGACGAGGGATCAACTAGAGCAACGTACAAACATATATTAATAAGTCTCCCGCAGCTGATCGATCGAGATCACGGGATCTTAGAATCGCTTCTATGCTCAGAGTGTCTTGTCTTGGCACGATATCGCTTTGCATCGGATCTGGACGGAGCAGTAAGTAGGGCCTTTCCACAAGAGGGCCATATAACGAACAGTAAGTAGTTCTGAATGAAATCGGGCCGGCTTCGCCTTATGCTTCCACTTTCATCATTCATTAAGGTGAATCCTTTCCTGCCTTCATAGTAACCTTACTTTATTTAACTCCTCCGGTAATCCCAACGGTAATGAACTCTACCCTTCCCATCTACACCCCCGGGGATGGATCGGGATGGAATTCCCCTTACATAGTAGTTCCCACCCGGTGAAGGATGTAAATGAGCCAATATCGGAGATGGTAATCCGGGCCAAGTAGACGACAACTCTAATAAGGGCAATCCAATGGGCCGAAGAACCAGGGGTGAACTATAGAGTAGAGGGAAATTCTATGGGCCGGGCTAGTTCAATATTTATGGGCCTATTCTCTATCCGGCCTAGCTAGTTTCATTCTCCGGGCCCGCTTGAACCGATTATTCGTCGAGATCGTTATGCTTTTTATCCCACTTTAACCCGCCCTCGTATTCAGGCTGGATTGAATCCCCGGTGGGAGTTAACTACCTGGGGGTGAAGCCTATCTATAGTTCCCGGTTAGTTATGTTTGGCTGGATAGCTTTCCAGTAACGAGGCTCGATGGACGACTGGATGAAATAAATAATGTTAGGCCAGGTAGATGGGCAGAAGAATGTTAGGCAGCTCCCGGAAGTAATTTTTTTAGTGTCTCCCTCCCGGAAGTAAGCATTTGTTGCTATCTAGAAAGCAGGGCAGTTCGCTAGCCCATGGAGGAAGGGTTGGATTGTTCAGTATACTAGTTAATTACCTCGATTACCTACCCGCCTACACCTCCGGTTGGGAGGCAGGTCCAGCATACTCATTAGTTCCATATCCGTCACGCCAGCAGCATAAGTAGCAGAGACAGCAGCAGCCGCAGTTGATGGTTTGTAGCACGGGTCCGGAGCAAGACTATCTATAGCAAGAGCAACAACAGACCAAGACCCAGCATATCTAGGCCAGCCGCCATCTACTAATACTACCACACTTACACCAGAATACCTATCATAGATAGCCTGAAGCTAGCCACTAACCACTACCTTTTATGAGCTTGTTCCAGTCACTGACCTCGTTAACCTACTAGTCAAGCCATAAGCACGAGCAGTGTGGTCCATGAAAAGTTTCTCCAGCACGACCATTAGTAGAACCATCAGTAGATCCAGTCGAAGAACCAATTGATCCAGATCCAGCCAGCAGATACAGTAGAAGAGACGTAGGCCGTGTCACCATCCGTCTTTCGATCCGGAATTTCATTTCTTTCCCCGGACTGCTTTGTAATTTCCTTCCACCACCAGGCTTTTCACCTGCAGCACCACCTGCACCACCTTCCTGGGTTTGCTATTTATTAATAGCGCTTTGGATTTCGTTATCGGGATTCAGTAGTAGATTCAGTAGTTGGCTCAGCGATAGATGTAGTCGATTAAGCACCAGCAAAAGCAGCATTAAAGAAAGCAGCATCCCTTCCAGTTAGAGAGACAGCAGCTGATCCAGCAAATGTTGAGTCAGCAGATGCTGTTGATTCTGTTGATGATCGATACCCGCTATTTGAAACAGGTTGCAAAATAGGGGCTGGCTGGCAGTTGACCCAGAAGCAGGAAAGGAAGTAGACCCTACAGGAGCAATACCCACCAGCACTCATTAATTCAAACTGTAATTAACCTTTTATCGACTGATCAACTGTCCCTAGAAGTCAGTCAGGCTGGTCACACCTGTTCATCTTGAAATAACTCATGCGTAGGTCTGTAGGTTACAGGCTCTTGAATTCTATGCTCGACTTACACCTCTGTCCAAGGCGAAAGTTTTGATACAGATTGATGAGTGGAGACCGTTGTAATGGAAGAGATCAGAGATGGCGCTGCATGCTTGGCGTGATCTATGTCTTGAGTGGTAGAGAGAACTGGTCGTAGCACGCTCTACAGATATGTTCAACGTCGTGTCTCCCCTCCTTCCATGCTTGGTATTCCCTGCAACTGCAGCCTGCGTCCCTTTCCTGTTTACGCAGGACGCATATCCCACACTTGGAGCGTTATATAAACTTGACCATATGTGTCTATTTATGGCTCTTCACATAGAAACGAATGGATGCTACAGCTCAGGCTGGGCTTGGCGACGATTAGACACTTGAAAATATACGTGTGGTTCGATGTGACAACGTGTGCTCGATGTCTGGTCCCTTTTTTTATTTCAAATGCCTTTTAGTTTCATTCCACATGCAACAGGGTGAATGAGCAGTGATTGTTCATAAGTGTTTGTCTCCACATGATTCATCGATGACATGCGAGGCGTTGGCTTGGGCTCCCGTGAGGGCTTGGGCTGTGGTTGTCTTTGTAGAGTCAAGCATGGTAAGTGTTATGGGTTTGTGGTCACATGGCATAGCATTAAGTCAAGAGCTGGCCAGTCTATTTTTGGTAAATAACACAACGGGGCATAAAGCCTTCAAAATCAACAATGAAAAGTTTGGGGGAACGAATGGAATTTGAAGACATTTCAACCTATTGTTGCAACGAAGCTTCCTAGCTAGCTGGAAACATTTTTCAAAAGGAGATGGCCCAGCTGGGCTGACTGAGATAACTTATCTTGCTGGCTGGCATTATCTGGCTGGGTCTCGCTTGCTGGCTGGTGGGCTCTCTCTCGCTTACGGGCGGGGGGCGGCTTCAGCTCTTTCCCTTCCTCTGGCTTCAGCTTTCTCACTACTTCGGCTCTCGCTTGCTTGCTTGCATTGCTCTCCCTCCATATCTGGCTTGATGTCTTCCCTATCTGGTTTGTTCTCCTTCCTATCTGGCTTGTCGTCCTTTCTTTCTGGCCTGTCTTTTTTGTGTTCGAGGGGTGAGTGAGTGGTGTTGTGCTTGTGCGTGTGTGAGGGGTCCGGGGATTCCGGGGTATCCGGTTTCTGGGTCTGAGGTGAGGGGAGAGGTGCGCAAGCAGGCTTTTTAGTTACTTATTTGAGAGGGGCCACCTAATAAGTAAAATGTGAGATAGGTAATTACGCTTTCTTTAGAGATGAAAAAGTAAGCTTCAAATGGGTAACCAAGGGTTGTCAAAAGGGTAACCTCCGCCAAGTTGAGATGATCAAATGAGAAGTCAAACTTCCCTAACCTCCGCCAAGGGAAACTAGGCAAACTAGAAGGAACGTAGTCGCTTGTCTGCATCGGGCAAGGCCAACTCTTCATTGAACACAGTGAGAGAAACTCAGATCATATGAATTTCATGCACCGATCACTTCTTTTCTCAATTCTGAGATCACGTAATTACATATATAATATATGCATTCAGATTAGCACCTACTTACCTTCCCGATTACAGGCCCGGTAGGGTGAGGGACGTTAAGTGACTCGACAAAAGGCCGCCATCGACGTGTGAGGAGACGACCTGGTAGGGGGCTCGACCAACAGGAGACGAACAACTCTCTTTTGGGGGAGGGGCCCCAAAAGAGAGGAACTTGAAGAACAGTAGGCCGCCATCGACTCACTATTCATATGGTGAGGAAGCGCCCTCTCTTTTTAGTTCTTCGAGTTCGCTACCTCGACCTCGTAACCTCGGCCGAGTCCCTCACTTCTTTGGGGAAGGTGAGCGATAAATCCCTCCGGGCCTCGCCCTCCTTGGGTCGGGCGAGACCGCTTAACGCTACCTCTCCTCGACCTCGTAACCTCGGCCGAGTCCCTTTCGGGCCTTTAGTCGAGAGTTCGGCAGGCTCACCCTCACCCTCCCGGGTCCTTGCCCTCAGAAGCGCAAGCCCCTCCGGGACCTTACCAAGTGCCATCATTTGAGGGGAACAAACAGAGAAGTAATGATAGGAGCGGTATCAGAGCCGTAATCAGAGCCGGTAGCAGTCGCAAGCCAGTAGCAGTAGCTAGTCAGTTCCTCTAGAAGCATAAGAGGATTGGTAAACGAAGACCACCCGGGAAGGAAAGCCGCCTGTGTCACCCACCACAGTGGCATAGACCTTCGTTTCAACCTTTATGACAGACAGTTTTCCTAATAATCCTAATTGCAGGCCGCTCTATATTGTCTGATTCTTGGGTCACACAAAAAGATAACATCCATGATGAAATGCATTCTCTATTACTACTACCTTACTATTGATTTTATTCTCTTACATCTCATTCCTTATTTCGCCTATATACTCGCTTGGGTTCATTACAGTGTAATACTAAACAAAATGAGGGGGGAAATAATGCCAACCAATGATGAAACCGCCCAAGAAACTGGAGATTGGAAAAAGAAAATCTTCGATGTACTCGTACGAGTTTACATTGTGCGGCTAATCTTCCTTCTCGGAAACCGTCGGCGCAGGCTGGGAATTGGGACAGAGAAGGAGCAGTGGTATCATACCGCTAAGGCATTTAGTCATCTTTTAGGGGCTCAGTTTGAGGAGGCATTGAAGGCCCTGCTGGGGGAGAATCTACCTGAGCCTTTCCAAACCCTCTTGGAAGATGTGAGTGAGAGTGAGGGTGAAGAAGAGGTTAGTTAATAATAATATGAGATAACAGGTTAGGTAGGTATTTCTAAAAGGAAGGCCCAGGAATATATAACTGGAAAAAGTATATGGTGCGAAAAGATCCTAATTGATATGAATTTCCGGATATAAGTGCTGGAGCAGCTACAATTGTTTTAGCGGGAGCTGCTGTAAGTATTGTAAACGGTCTTAGTTCCTTGATCCATTGCATGGCGCGAAATCCATCATTGGCTAAACAATTATCTGGTTATGCTATTTTGGTTTGGGGTTTGCTTGAACTAAAGCTATTGCAATGAAGAGGACGACTTCAATACATATGGGAAAAATAGGGTAGAGAGGTGAAAGCTGACTCGCTTTACCCCCAATCATTAAGAGAGGGGTTTCGGTTCGATCCCGAACGCCTCTGTTTGTTATACGGTTATTCCTACATATGTATTATATACGTTATAACGGAAGGGTCCTTCTCAGTACTGGGTGGAGGAAGGAGTTATGTGAATGGGTGCACCTCATCTAACGCTGGCGCTACATCACCTCCCTCCCTGTCGGTATGTCGCCTAGTTGTTGCAGCAGCCATGTAGGAACAAGTCAATGTTCCGTACGTATAAGTGACGGGGGTGTTTGTTTAGAACGGGTATCGTGTGTGAACGGCGTTATGACTCTCTCTCGGGTCTGTGGGCAACTTGGAATGTGTGATTGGTGAATGCACACCTGACGCTGGGGACTAGACATTTCCCCTGGCCGCTGCTTCCGGCCAGCATCATCAGCGGACTAAATCAGTTATCAATCCATTTCAAATGCCGAACACCTAACCGGACCACCTCACCTCTCTCGAAAGAGGTTTTCCAGGAATCAAAATCTATTAGGACATGCAGCATCACGCAACTCAGCTCTGTATGCGCCCGTCAAATGTAAGCTAAGGTTGTATCAACGTATGTAAGCATCTATGTCTAACTCAAAGCACGGATCCCGTAGTCGAAGCGTCCACCCCGTCTGGGTTAATTGCGTGCAGCACATACCGTGGTTGCGAATAGTCGTCGTTAACTGCACGCACGAAACCATTCACTGATGCACAAATCCGTTAACAGAGGTCATTCACTGAAGCTGTTCACTGCCTGCACATGGCCTCCCCGTCCCATTCCATCCCATCCCGTGGTTGCAAATAGTTGTTCACTGCACATAGTAGATTCGTCAAGCCTAAGTGCCAACCGTTATAGCAACACTTTCTCTATTCACTACTATCTCAAAGTTCTGGCCTAAGTGTTTATACCAGCCAGCCCCGGCGCCAAGCTTCTTTATTCTTCGTCGGGCGTTTCAAAAAGGTAAGAATTGAATGATCCAAAGGAACGCATAAGGAAGAATGCTCACCTGACGTTAGGAGGGCGAGGACGGAGTTGTCTAGCGTTTTATTAAGGCAACTCCTCGATAAAAACCCCATTTCTCTCCTGATGGTCGAGAAAGCGGGATACTGATACCCGGATACTGATCTCTCCTTTTGGTTCAATCACCTCACCCATATGAATCGGTGAGTCCCTCACCATATGAATAGTGAGTCGATGGCGGCCTTGTGTTCTTCGCGTTCCTCTATTTTGGGGCCCCTCCCCCTCCTTTTTTCAAAATCATATTGGAGAAAAACCTACCTCTTCATTATTCCAGCCAGCAAGCATCCCGGTATCCAAGGCCAAGCCAAGTAGCCCATCCAAGTGGGTGAGCAGAGTCAATGGCTAAGTGTGTGAAAGTAGTAGTCCCAGCCAAGTGGTTTAAAGGATCCAAGCCAAGTGGGTGAGCTAGTCCCAGGTCACATCCGTAGTCCCGTGAGAGGTGTACAGGTGGGAGCCCAGGAGGTGTACTGTTTAGTGCGTAGGCCCATGTTTCTTGGCCTGGTGGGAGTGTGGTGATCCTGCCCTGGTGGTCCTGAACTGATTGGCCTGTCCTGTTGGTTTTTGTCCAGTTGTTATTGGTGGTCCTTGTCCCCAGCTAAGTTTGGCGGGGGGGGTTACGGGGGTCCCTGTAAGTGGCGGGTAAGCGGGGACTGTGTCCTATCGGTTCTAAGGTCCCTAGGTCTTATGATTAGCGTAAGTATAAGCAAGATATATCTATATCTAAACGGGCAAGCAGCAATAGATCAGCAGGTAGGTGCGCCTGTTCCCAAGGGCTAAGGTCGTTGGTGGGCAGGTTTTTCAATATCTCAATAAATGCACAAGAGCAACTAGAGATTCTAGCAAGTAAGCATCCATCTATCACTCAAGCTCCGGGTGTAACATATATAAGATTTCTATCTCGATCCATCCACAATTGTCTTTTTTTCTATCCTGTCCCACCGATACCGGTTCGTGTATCTTTAAGTAATCCTTGTGGCTTAAAAAGGTAATACAAATGTTCTGAAAAGTGCCCAAGTCCCACTCACTCAATATATAAATTCTAGGAGTAGTTACTTAATTCAAGAAGGCAGTTCCAACAATCCAATGAAGGGTAGCTGTCCAACTGCCTGCCATTCCTAAAGTAGGCTGATCAAGGTGCGAAAGCAATGTTCTAAGTGCCCAAGCAAGCCTTCCTTTCCAAGATTGTATAGCTGTATTGAATCTATAGGGCAGGGGCAGTTCCTACGCCATGATCCCACCACAATGGTAGATCGTCTAACTGGCGAAGAAAGTAAATACGACAGGTCAAAGTGTCGACCCAAGAAGCCCTTCTTGAAAAGAGAAGGGGTCTGGCTGTATTGACTCAATAAAAGCAGCAGTTCCCACGATCCCACATGGTAGCTATAAAACTTCCATTAATCGAGTAGGGCGGGGGGTCTTTCCTAAAAGCAAGAGGGTGTGGTTCCGTGTTTTGATTCTGGAAGCACTGAAGTAGCTGGGGTTGTGCGAATAAGTCGTAAAGTAAAGAAGGCAAATAGGAAGGTATAGCCCGCCCGATATGACATATAAATATCAAAGGTAGTATGGAGAAATAACCATATATAAAGGCCAGATCTAAAGCGGTGAGGCACGAAAGTGATAAGTAAGATCCAATAAGAAGTAGAGTCAAGAAGATCCCTATTCAAAGGTGATTCATAAATAAGCTAAATAAGAAGGTGCTTAGATGCTTCAACGCACAAGTTGTAGCTTTCAAATTGTAGCTGTCAAACTGAAAATCCTTAGGCTCAAGCTGCCTAGCCCTCCCTAAAATAAGCAGGGGCTGTATCTATCGTTAAGTAAGTGGATTGGCCTGAACAATGACAAAAGTCAGCCTGTCTAACCCCACCCCATCTAATAATCTAATAAGTTCCGGCAGTAATTCATGAATAGGGAGTTCCGATCCAACGATCCAACAACTGAGTGGTCTAAAGCAAGTAAGGAGAGTATAGGTGTCCTAGTGGTACCCCCGAAGTAAAAATATGTAAGCAAGTTTTGGTTGTGTTGTCCGTGCAAAGCTCTGTTGAAGCCCGTGCAATCGCTAAGTTCAGGTATCTATATATATATAGTATCAAGGGGTTGTAAAGAGTCAAGTTGGTAGCAGCAGGTCAAACAGAAAGTCTGGGTGTAGGCAGGTGCGCTAGCAAAGCAGTAAGTAAGTGCCAACCCAAGCGCTCCAGATATCATAAGGCAGTAATCCAACAGGGCTTTTTCTTTCTACGCACTAACTCTACGATCCACAAGCAAGCTTCCCTCTTTCGTAGCGACCTCTGACGTCGTGCCTGCTACAGTGCCCATTCTCTTTCCACGCGAACTGGCCCATCTGCCTGACATACCTATTCTCGCTACCCGGCAAACAAGTTACCCTCACATTGAATCGGATCGGCCTTTATAGCGTGAATCTTGCCATCTTTCACGTCAATCATCTGTCTTAGTCCATTTTCTCATTTCAAGCCTATTGTCAATACCGTGATCGTGCATCTGACCGTCAAAGCTATAAGGTGAGCTCTTGAGAACTTTACTTATCTCTAACTTGATCAACTTGGCCCTCTCTAAATGGGTTACACCTACCCGCTTGCTCTTTTACGGTGAGAAAGCAACCAACCTTCATTGGGCCAGCAGGTTCATTAGTATGGGATTTCCTTTATTTGTACTTTATGGGAGCATGGGAGAATGACTTACATAACTATTTTCTTTCTTTCAAACTTGAAAAGCCAGAACGTATTATGAATGAGTCATAGAGTGTATGATGGACGAGTCACAGGGCTACGAGTCAAGGTTGAAGTGGTTATATAATGTGCTAAAATGGCCCCCTATCTATATAATAATTGACGGGTTTCATCTTTCACTTCAAGTTCCTTTTCCCAATCTTCACTTAAGCTCCTTCGCACTCAAAGTTGGTCTTGACGAAATATAACCACCTTTCTTCGTCGCGTAAGTAGGACATATCCCTCACCATATGAATAGTGAGTCCCTCACCATATGAATAGTGAGACCCTACCGGGCCTACCGGGCCTTTGGTCAAGCCTGCGTTAGCATCCTTCGCCTACTATATAAGGAGGAATCAGGCAGACTCTCCTTCAATCAATCATTCATCCAAAGGAAGATGATGAAGCTTAGAGGGTAGGGAAGATAAGCTTCTACCTCTCATCCGTTCAGCTTAGAAGAGAAGGTAGATTATGAAGCTTTACCCAGCCTCATGCCCCCTCTTTCTCCTATGCCTGGGCGGAACTGCACGCGTGTCAATTACCCTTCTACCCATCTAACCTTCTACCCATCTAACCATCCATACCATCCAACCCATCCAATGAAGTGAACCATCGGAATCAATTTATGGCCATCATTGCATTGGATCACACACCATGGACGTTCAGTGCGGTTGGCCAAATGAGTGAGACGGACCGGCCGGCTGACCTATTACAACCCTGTCGAGCGAGTCAATGCTCTCCCTATAAATTCCCTATCCTTTCCTCTGCATTCATCCCTCCCTATAAAGCCAGCCGCCATGTTCCCATGCACACGCCACTCACCGAATCCAAGCCGTAAACAGAGCACAAGCCACTAACTACACGAAGCCGTTGTTCACACAATGAACTGAAGCTTCGTTCACTTAAGCCATTCACTGAAGAGTCGTTTTTAAGCCACTCACTCACTGCATGAAGCCATGATAGCATTATATAAGTGAATATACACACAAGAAGCTAAGCACCGCCCACCTTCCTTCCTTATAGCATCTTAATAAATAATCCCCTCCTTTCAGAATCATATTTGGATTGAAAGCATTTAGTATAAGCATAGAGCGCATCAACACCTGGCTTCAACTATTGGCTATTGTAAATGCTAACTGACTATGAGTGTCACTGACCTTCAATCGAGACTCCTGGAAAGTACTCCTGGCAATTATTGGCTATCAACAATGAACGACTAGCAACTATCAGTAGCACTGATATTAAGTCAAGGAGGACCAACTCTGTGTTATCGGCGGCTATGATCTCCTATCGGCTGACTGGTGACCAGTGTTAAAGCAATACTTCGTTAGGTTGAGGGCCTTTGCTCTTGTTGGTTGAGCTCGACCGATTGGTTGGGGGGCGTCTCTCTCGAGTAGATCATTTACTTGGGTTCAAGGGGGCTTGCTTCTCCCTCGACTGGTTTATGTGGGCTTCTACTAAGTTGGTGGGTGGGGGATGACCTGGGTTGTGGAATTGAACCTTTGGTCTCCAATTGGCTGTGGATCAATCCTCTGGTCCCACCTGCCTGTTTCTAAGGGTTGTTGGCTTTGGTCTCGTTCCCACTAGTGTATCAATGCTCCTTCTCCCTCTCGATCGGTAAGGCAGGCAGGCTCGGTCTCAGCCTACAAGAACAAAGGCCCCTATCTATCGCTCTCCCTATCCCTCCCTACTGTATCGGTAAGACTCACTCTACCGGGAGCATGCTCAACTAGGAACCGGGAAGGAGTTTTAAGAATGCCAGTTAACCCGTAAGGAACAGCGAGTGAGCGACAGCGGGCGGATTGAGCCCCCAATTAGATTATATAGTGGCCTGCCAGTTCACCCACTCGCAGAGGAGAAGGAAAGGACTAGGGGGGGGGAGGATAAAAAGAACATTGGATCCAAGTATAGTAGGTAGTGGGACAAAGACATCAATATTCCTTACCCTTCAATTATAAAGCTAAGGGAGATTCTTTATACGTCATTTCATATGCATATTACGTATAGAAAGAAAGCCCGAACTCGATCTCAGTCAGTTCGCTGTATAAGCCCCAGTGTGGCAGCCCCTTCCTTATATATAGGATTAGGGGCCGGAAGGACGGACCGGCAAAGCATCATGTCCCCACCCACTCCCAGCGTAAGGACCCAGCCAGAGAGCAGCCTTCGCCTTTGGATCATCTATCTAATAGTAGGGGAGGGAGGGACGCGCAACACCGCCTATCGATCGATATCTTGAATCGATCGACCAACCATAGATGGATGGATGTCGGTTGAGGGAGAAAGCTCGACCTTTAATATCTCTCGGTTATGACAGTATGATTATATAAGTATATCTGTAAGTAAGAACGAACGCCCAGCCCAAGGGAGAGAGCATTAACTCGACCCACGAAATCAAGTAGGGCCTACAGAACAGACTAGGCATCCACTCTGTCTATTGAATTGATAGGGAGAGGGGAAGCGCATTTATCTATCCATTGCATGCATTTTCCTCCCATACCAGACAGAAGCCGCGCTCGCTAAACCAATTGTAGCTGCTTCCTTCCAACCGGGCTGGGGAGAAGAATGGAGCGGGGCCGGGACGCATGACAATGATTCCGTCCGGTGTTGGATGATGAATTGCCCAGTTCGGTCTAAATAAATCCGAACAAGAGAAGAGGGTTTATTGGAGCTGGAAAACATCGTAGCTCGGGGATACCCAGCCAGATCAGCCAGCCAGACGACAAATTATCCATGCAGATAAAGGTGCTTGTGATTGCACCATCCGAGAGTGCATTATTATTTTTATCAATGCATCTTTATCGCTATTTCCATGCTGACATGAGTATTTGGTTGGTAAACCACCAATGCTGACCAAGCCGAGAGTAACGAGCGATAATCCAGGCTATTCTTTAGTTTAGTTAGTTCGATTCATTGGGATAGATGGGAAAGCTCAAAATCGCTATTGCTCACTGCACCATCTCCTTCTCTATCCATGGGGCTAAAAATAGCAAGTCCACTATAATCTAATGAATGAATGGTAAAGTTTGACTCAAAACCTGAGCGACAGCGAGAAGTCGTTCTGCCCGATTTCACACACACAATAGGTAGGCATTGAACCTGACTGAACACCGAAGGGTGAGGGTGAGCCAGCCGAACTCTCGACAATAGGCCCGAAGGGTGCGTTAGCACACTCGACTAAAAAGCCGCCATCGACTCGGCCGAGGTTACGAGGTCGAGGAGAGGCCCGGTAGGGTGAGGTACGTTAAGTGACTCGACAAAAGGCCCGTAGGGACTCGGCCGAGGTTACGAGGTCGAGGAGAGGAACGAACTCTCGACTATAAGGCCGCCATCGACTCACTATTCATATGGTGAGGTAACGTGCGAGGATAGGCCCGGTAGGACCCGTTAGGACCCGGTAGGGGGCTCGACTAAAAGGCCCGTTAGGGTGAGGGTGAGCTTGCCGAACTCTCGACAACGGAGAGGTAACGTGTGAGGGTGAGCTTGCCGAACTCTCGACAACGGTGAGGTAACGTGTGAGGAGACGAACAACTCTCTTTTGGGGGAGGGGGTGAGGTTACGAACAATGGCGGCTCCCGACCAAAGAAGGGGGAGGGGCCCCAAAAGCCGCCATCAACTTGAAGAACACAAGGCCGCCATCGATTTCTCGCTCACCTTCCCTAAAAAGGTGAGGGTGAGGTAACGAACTCTCGACCCCCGGGCCGCCATCGCCGCCATCAGACGAACAACTCTCTTTTGGGGGAGGGGGTGAGGGTGAGCCTGCCGAACTCTCGACAACCGGCCGCCATCAACGCGAAGAACAAAAGGCCGCCATCGACTCGGCCGAGGTTACGAGGTCGAGGGGGCTCACTATTCATATGGTGAGGGTGAGCTTGCCGAACTCTCGACTATAAGGCCGCCATCGACTCACTATGAATATGGTGAGGGATTTGACGAAAACTAACTAATAGGTGCGATGAGTCACGGAGCTGCTGCATCCCTGTTCGATCGGTAGCTTCTTCTCCATTTTCCCCTTATCTGATTATTTATTCGCTGGTCTCTTTTGTGGTTATTTTATGACCAAATATGTATTTATGTATTTATTTGGTTATTATTGGCAGGTGTTGGTTGGTTCTAATTCCCCCTCCCATGGATGCGTGCTACCATGTGAGTGAGTGAGTGTGTTCCAATAACCAGGTTCCCGAGCCCGCGATTGAACCTCTCCCTTTTACGGTAGTTCGAAGGATCAAAGATGGATGGCTGGAAGGTGATAGGGGGAGCCCCTATATATATTTGGGCGGCACCACCTAACTGGCTATCTATCTCTCTTGTCATTCGTTATTCTCTGATAAAACCTTCTTCATGCATGATGGTTGTGCTCGTGAAATGGGGGCGCGTAACGAAAGGAAGAATCTCAAGTGTCACTTGCATGTGATATTCTTTCTATCACTTTATCGGGCCATATGGACAATGCATATTTCGGTTGGGCCTTGCCTAGATATAGTGAGTGAATAGGTTACGCCTACGCTGGCTGCTTGCTTGCACTAATGCCCACCAATAAATAAATAGGGAAGGCCAAGCCAAGAAATCGATTTCCATGCCCATGAATGCATCCATACGTAAGGGGGTTGCCCCGTAGCATATATAGGAAAGTGATAGTGCACTCGACATTCGAGCAAAGAAGAAAGAAAGGGTACCTGATGAGCTAAGGAGAGGGATATCATAATGGTATCTGTTGATTGGATAACTTGGTAGGGAACACCCAGTGGGTGCGGGGAGAGTAGGATCATGCCGAAACACGGATAGTAACTTATTTATTATAGAGATGGAACTAGATCGAAGGCACAGTTGATATGAAATATAGGCAGAACTCATACCCTTGACAATGATGTACTACGATTGGGTAATAACGAGCTTCGGTACACTAACATGTATCTAGGTAGCTAAACTTCTTCTCCGGTTCCAAAATAAAGAAAAGAGATTAGCGAGGACAGAGAATCATGGTCATTCATGGGCGGAAGTTTTTAGAAACTGTTCCCTTTTCTGCTTTCTCTACGTAATTATTAAACTACAACGGTTGGCTGCATTCTGAGAAGGAGATGCGACGAAGAAAACAGGAACGTTAGGATGTCAAACCAATTAAGTCTTATTGGAGAAATCATTGCTTCTCAAAATAACATTCGTCACAACAAACTCCTCTGTTTTAGAATAACCATAGCAATTACACCGGATAGATATGTAGTTATTAATGTTCTCCTATAGTTCTTTCTCATCTTAAAGACTATGATTATTCATCTCGCTTGGAGGACCCGTTTCGCAAAGCTTTTCATTACCACGACCAAGCTCCCCCTTTATTGATTCCTTTTTTCACGTTCTATATATACATCACATCTACGAGGTTTTCCACTTTGTAATTGCCTTAGTGCCCTTAATGAATGCATGCCTAGGTCATAAAACCTAGCTTGGCCGCAGGCTCCTCTCTTCTGGACGTCCCAGTGCGCTATAGATGCAGATTCACGGGCGGGCTTTAGATCCCTTTCTTCCATTGCATGCAGGGTCAATCGAAGACCAAGCGGCGATCACCACCAGTGAGGTTCCCAACCTCGCTCGGATGGAAGAATCATTCGTGTTCGACCCTCTACTTATTCGTTCCTCAGCTTCCAGCTCCCCGCCCCCTTTGCAGTCGAGTGTTTATTCAAAGAAAGACCCTTAACCTTAGCTAACGCCCTTAAATTCTCAACATGGTATCAGAGCTATTAATCTATAGCCCTTAAATTCTCAACATGGTATCAGAGCTATGGTTATGATTAAAGGCAGTTTGAAAGGACTCGAAACATTCTAAAAGGACCTATGTCAAAAGGGCTTAAATCATAGTAAGATAGTCCAATAATTAAACTAGGTGCAAGTTCACAAGAAATGTCAATCTCAATGACATCACAGTGTTGAAATTACCTCTGCCTCAATTCAGTACTACTCTTATAAGATTATTTCGATACCACAGTAGTCAGGATAATGAGTTATAAAGGTGTATTTACAGTTAAGGCTCGGTGTGACAAAAATATATCAGTATAATCCGTATTACAGTGAATATATTCAGTGTTATAATCACAGGTCAACTACAATCTTGGTATAATCAATCACATGATGAGTATGACACTACAATTTGGAACTACCACAGTAAAAAATCTATCACTGTTTCATGCTACCACAGTGAGAAAGGTCTCATTGGTTCGGTGCCATCATATCTTGATAAGAAGTATTCCATTTCAGTTTGATGGTATCATGACATAGGGTCTCACAGAAATGGTCAACAGAGGTCAGAGACATGTACAGTGAATTATTTACAATCGAAGAAAAAAATAAGGTCAAAACAGTAATATGTATACACAGTGAAATAGTACATTCGAGGATCTCGAAATAGCTGCTTACATTGAGTTTGAAAGAATCTGAATTCTTTCCTATGAAGTTGACAGTGCAAGAACCAACTAAAAGAAAGAACTAGTTTGAAGGTATAACAAATCATATCTAAGGACAAGATTGTCTACGTATAAGTCTGAAGGTGACAACATTTGAAAGATAGTAAATACAAGAACAGTTTTGATTGCAGACCTATCTAAAGGAAGAACTGAATGATACAACTTCCAAGGTAACTGAAGGACATATTCTACAGAAGTAGCTAAAGGTTAGTAATTGTTGAAGTAACTGAAAGATTGAGATATTGACTAAAGGATATGATTAATTTATCTCTGAAGAAAGAATTGTAAAATTCAGAAACCTCAAGTAAGGAAGGTAAATCAAAGATTTACCTTCCTAACTATATTGCAAAATACTCATTTACAAGAAAGATCAATTTTGTCTCTACATTTGTATAAGCACTTTGATAATTGACTTGATGAAGGATTAACTCAACAAGCTCACAAGTAGTTATCAAGAAGAGAATTTGTATTAATCTATAGCCCTTAAATTCTCAACATATAATTCATAATCGCACATGACCATAGACTGTAGCAGTCTTGAAATAAACTCGAACTTGAATAAGAACAAACACAAAATTTCAATTTTGTGGTTTATATGATAGCCATTTGATAATAGCTCACTTAAAATCCATGTTTCAGGTAGTATTTGGTGTCTTTTTATGTGGAAAATTTTCCAATGGGGCTAGATGTTTCAACCTTTTCTGTTGGATCTAAGCTTAATATGAATATGTATTGGATTTTTGTTTTAAATGAAAACATAGGTTCTTCTTTTTCCTTTTCTATTTTTATCCCTTTACATAATACATATATATGTTGTGAATTTGCATAATTTAAAAAAAAATAAACAGTCATGTTAATATGTTTTAACATATTGCAATTTTAAAATTTATAGCTAGAGTTTTGGAGGAAGCATGAGAATTCTACCTGCTTTAGCCAGCATTTTTGATGCTTGTGATGATATATATTTGGAGAATAGCAACCAAGTTCAAATGGACAGTAAACCCAAATGTTACACTTCTTTTCACCTTTTCATTGGTCTAAGCAAGCCTGAAACACTCTGCCGCACTGTCTTTATGGTGCATCAGACCCCATTTAACTGTTGCTCTGTCATAGTCTGTATGTGGTTCTGCATGGCATTCAGAAGGAAGTGGTATACCAGGTATGATTCCATCTTCTGTAGAAATAATATCAAACTATGCATCAGGCTTTAATTGCACCATTTTAAGCTAGGATTCTCCAAACCCTTGCTGCCCTTGGACAAATTGAACAAAGAAACAATATAACTCATTCAAAAATAACACACCTGGGAAAAGGTGGAAAATAAAGAAGATGTTAAAACAAAATACTTTGAATTTTAACAGTGCTTCACTGCAAAATGCTAAATTCCATTCTCCCACATGTAAGTAATAAAATTGTTAAATTTAGCAACATAACAATAACCTTAAATATGCTGAGAAAAAGGAACCTAGAGAAATTGTCAGGAAACCATAATCCTCAAGTCATAAACTTAAAAATAGGTAAGACTGCTATATGAATACTTTGTAAAACACGCTCTCAAGACATAATGCAGTGAAGAGAACAAAATAATTTGGTGATGCTAACCTAGTAGTCAAAATCCCAAGAAATCAAAAGCGTAAAAACCAAACTAAGATTGCCCATATATTTATTACTGATCTCAGTTCCATCCTCCAACATCTTTCCACTATACTCACTTGAAGCTTCGGGAGGTAATGAGAATCCATCTTCCTCCAACACAGGGCCCCAGTGAGCCTCCAATACTTTTGCCACCATCTCTGTTCATGGGAACCCCAATACATGATGTATAAACACAGGCCCAAATTTGGGATTTGTGGACCAAAAGGAGCAGGGAGGAAAAGAACCTGATGTCACAAAAAAATACTATGCCATCACAACTAACAGACAAGCCATCAGTTGAAGTCACACATAAGATGAATAGAAAAAATGCGTACCAGTATCTTTGGCTTCTATGGAGGAATTCACACTGGCTTTCATTGCTTCACGTTTCTTAGCTTCTTCAAGCTTTTTCGTCTGCCATTCTTCAAGGGCTATCACTTAAAAAAATGTAAGCATTAACAACATGTTGATGTAACTTCCAAATTCTAAAACAATCAATAGTTTGCATTGTTACTGAACTAGGTAACACTTTAATTTTACATTATACTCAACTAGTGGGTTAACAATTTCTAACTTTTGAGGAATCCAGAGCTAAAAAGTCACTGAGATTTATATAATGAGCAAATGTATGAGCTCCCAGATGTCAATTGTTAGAAGCTATGTGAATGGTGGAATATATGCTAGAGCACTCATAGCATATGGCAGAGGGCATTCATGATGTTATATTCCCAAGGGTGAATGATATTGATCCTTTAATTTGATTATGTGAGGTCTCTAAGCACTTCAATGATTTATAATTCCCTAGTACCTCTGCAGGAATTTCCCCTGATATTTGATTGCCCTGGAATTCAAGGCAAAGCTCTAAAATCTCTGTTATGAAGAAAAAGGGGAGCTATAAATATTCCCTAAAAATTGGTTGTCATTTAATAATAATCTATAAGATGGTTGTTCTTTCATTATCCCTTCATCTATTAGTGGTGGAGAAAGCAAACCAGTGAAGTTGTTACTGTATGAAATCATGAAGCACCGTCATACCCTTAGATAGAATGGAAGTGTCTGGATTGCTTCCCCAAAGACCACACATTAAGAGATTAGATAGAATGGAAGTATTTGGATTTCTTCCCCAAGACCACACATAAAGAGAGATGAATAAAGAGCAGCAAAGGTGACCTGAGCTTGCGAACTATCAAAAAACTGATTTATTGAAAGCAGTGGTGGTTTGGTGAAGCTATTATTCGAGCAAGTTGAAATTTTGCTAGATAATTTGTTTCCACTAAAATTAAATAAAAGCGTAAAAGAAACTGGAAATTTAGGAATCATCCCTCTAAGTTGATTGCCTCTCAAGCTAGAAATACAAGTTCCTGCATCTACTTAAAACTATAAGAATTCGACTAGTCAAAAGATTTTGACACAAATTAAACATTCACCCCAACCCTCAGGGAAGGTTCCATTTTGAGTTTTCTGTAGAGCCCAAATAATCTTAACACGAGGAAGTGTGATAAGATCGGCAAGAATATCTCCTTGAAAATAGTTGAGCTCCAATTTCTCACTGTTTGATAAACCACTAGTAGGCTTAGAATCAATATAATTTTTTCCAAGGGTGTAGTCCACCAGATTTGTGAACACAAGTACATAATTCTCATGGCAATTGCCCAGATCCTTGTGAATCTCATGAGTGAGGGAGTTCCTTAAAACATCTAGCATTTCAGGCATGGATTTCTTGCCAATCTCTATTGGGATAACTCCATCTAAAATATTTGGAAATAGGCAAATGAAACTAAGTCTAGAACAATTCCCCAACTGTGTAGCTCCAATTTTTCATTGTTTGATAAAGGTGACAACGTTTGAAAGATAGCAAATACAAGAACAGTTTTGATTGCAAACTTATCTAATGGAAGAACTGAAGGATACAACTTCCAAGGTAACTAAAGGACATATTCTACAGAAGCAGCTAAAGGTTAGTAATTTTTTAAGTAACTGGAAGATTGAGATATTGACTAAAGGGCTCAAATCATAGTAAGACAACCCAATAATTAAGCTAGGTGCAAGTTCACAAGAAAGTTCAATCTCTGTCACTGTGAAAAGAAGGATCTCGGTAACATCTCAATCTCAATGACATCACAGTGTTGAAATTACCTCTTCCTTAATTCAGTACTACTCTTATAAGATTATTTTGATACCAAAGTAGTGAGGAGAATGAGTTATAAAGGTGTATTTATAGTTAAGGCTCGGTGTGACAAAAACATATCAGTATAATTTGTATTACAGTGAAGATATTTAGTGTTATAATCACAGGTCAACTACAGTCTCGGTATAATCAATCACATGATAAGTATGACCCTATAATTTGGAAATACCATAGTAAAAAATCTATCACTGTTTCGTGCTACCACAGTGAGAAAGGTCTCACTGGTTCGGTGCCATCACAGCTTGATGAGAAGTATGCCATTTCAGTTTGATGGTATCACATAGGGTCTCACAGAAATGGTCAGCAGAAGTTAGAGACATGTACAGTGAAGTATTTACAATCGAAGCACAAAATAAGATCAAAACAGTAATATGTATACATAGTGAAATAGTACATTCGAGCATCTCAGAATAGCTGCTTACATTGTGTTTGAAAGAATCTGAATTCTTTCCTATGAAGTTGACAGTGCAAGAACCAACTAAAAGAAAGAACTAGTTTGAAGGTATAACAAATCAGATCTAAGGACAATATTGTCTACATGTAAGTCTGAAGGTGACAGCATTGAAAGATAGCAAATACAAGAACAGTTTTGATTTTAGACCTATCTAAAGGAAGAACTGAATGATACAACTTCCAAGGTAACTGAAGGACGTATTCTACAGAAGCAGCTAAAGGTTAGTAATTGCTGAAGTAACTAGAAGATTGAGATATTGAATAAATATTCGAACATTTGCAAGATTGAGATATTGAATAAACAGTCATGTCAATATGTTTTAACATATTGTAATTTTAAAATTGTAGCTAGAGTTTTGGAGGAAGCATGAGAATTCTACCTGCTTTAGCCAGCATTCTTGATGCTTGTGCTGATATATATCTCGAGAATAGCAACCAGGTTCAAATGGATATTAAACCCAAATTTTACACTTCTTTTCACCTTTTGCTTGGTCTAAGCAAGCCTGACAACAATCTGCAGCACTTTGTTTATGGTGCATCAAACCCCATTTAACTGCCACTCCGTCATAGTTTGTATGTGATTTTGCATGGCATTCAGAAGGAAGTGGCCTGCCAGGTATGATTCCATCTTCTATAGAAATAATATCAAACTATTCATCAAGCTTTAATTGCACCATTTTAGGCTAGGATTCTCCAAACCCTTGCTGCTTTTGGACAAATTGAACAAAGAAACAATATAACTCATTCAAAAATAACACACCTGGGAAAAGGTGGAAAAGAAAATAGATGTTAAAACAAAATACTTTGAATTTTAACAGTTCTTCACTGCAAAATGCTAAATTCCATTCTCCCACATGTAAGTAATCAAATTGTTAAATTTAGCAACATAACAATAACCTTAAATATGCTGAAAAAAGGAACCTAGAGAAATTGTTAGGAAACCATAATCCTCAAGTCATAAACTTAAAAATAGATAAGATTGCTATATGAATACTTTGTAAAACATGCTCTCAAGACATAATGCAGTGAAGAGGACAAAATAATTTGGTGATGCTAACCTAGTAGTCAAAATCCCAAAAAATCAAAAGCGAAAACACCAAACTAAGATTGCCCATATATTCATTACTGATCTCAGTTCCATCATCCAGCATCTTTCCACTATTTTCACTTGAAGCTTTGGGAGGTAATGAGAATAGAGCTTCCTCCAACACAGGGCCCCAGTGAGTCTCTAATACTTTTTCCACCATCTCTGTTCATGGGAACCCCAATACATAATGTATAAACACACACCCCAATTTGGGAGTTGTGGACCAAAAGGAGCAGGGAGGAAAAGAACCCGATGTCACAAAAAAATACTATGCCATCACAACTAATAGACAAGCCATCAGTTGAAGTCACAAATAAGCTGAATAGAAAAAATGCATATCAGTATCTTTGGCTTTTGTGGAGGAATTCACACTGGCTTTCATTGCTTCACATTTCTTAGCTTCTTCAAGCTTTTTCATCCGCCGTTCTTCAAGGGCTATCACTTAAAAAAATGTAAGCATTAACAACATATTGATGTAACTGCAAAATTCTAAAACAGTCAATATTTAACAGTCAATAGTTTGCATTGTTACTGAACTAGGTAACACTTCAACTAGTGGGTTAAAAATTTATAACTTTTGAGGAATCCAGAGCTAAAAATTCGCTAAGATTTATATAACGAGCAAATGTATGAGCTCCCTCATGTCAATTGTTAGAAGCTATGTGAATGATGGAATATATGCTAGAGCACTCATAGCATATGGCATAGGGTGTTCATGATGTTATATTCCCAAGGGTGAATGATATTGATCCTTTAATTTGATTATGTGAGGTCTCTAAGCACTTCAATGATTTATAATTCCCTAGTACCTCTGCAGGAATTTCCCCTGATATTTGATTGCCCTGGAATTCAAGGAAAAGCTCTGAAATCTCTGTTATGAAGCAAAAAGGGAGCTATAAATATTCCCTAAAAATTGGTTTTCATTTAATACAACCATCTGGCTAATCCGATGGCCAAAATGTAGTTTTCTATTTTAGGTGTAGGATACATATAGACTCATATCAACATTCTACAAGGACATATTTGAGGTGAATTCAATATTCTAAAAGGACCTATGTCAAAAGGGCTTAAATCATAGTAAGACAGTCCAATAATTAAGCTAGGTGCAAGTTCACAAGAAAGGTCAATCTCTGTCACTATGAAAAGAAGGATCTCGGTAAAATCTCAATCTCAATGACATCACAGTGTTGAAATTACCTCTGCCTCAATTCAGTACTACTCTTATAAGATTATTTTGATAGCACAGCAGTGAGGAGAATGAGTTATAAATGTGTATTTACAGTTAAGGCTCGATGTGACAAAAAGATATCAGTATTATCCGTATTACAGTGAATATCTTCAGTGTTATAATCACAGGTCAACTATAGTCTAAGTATAATCAAACACATGATAACTATGACACTACAATTTGGAACTACCATAGTAAAAAATCTATCACTGTTTCATGCTACCACAGTGAGAAATGTCTCACTGGTTCGGTGCCATCACAGCTTGATGAGAAGTATGCCATTTCAGTTTGATGGTATCACATAGGGTCTCACAGAAATGGTCAACAGAAGTCAAAGACATGTACAGTGAAGTACTTACAATCGAAGCACAAAATAAGGTCAAAACAGTAATATGTATACACAGTGAAATACTACATTCGAGGATCTCGGAATAGCTTCTTACATTGAGTTTGAAAGAATCTGAATTCTTTCCTATGAAGTTGACAATGCAAGAACCAACTAAAAGAAAGAACTAGTTTGAAGGTATAACAAATCAGATCTAACTATGTAACTAGGTAGGTCTTCATTATAATGACTATGTAATTATGTACTTATGTAAAGATGAAGTCAATAATAATAAAATGAATCTTTTTTTTACTTGCTTCATGGGTTTGACACCAGCTTGGAGAGGAATTTATAATATTCTAAATGAGTGCTCATACACATCCTAATTCCTTTTCATTGAATAAAAATTATTTTTTTAAGATCAAACATGAAAGACTACTAACTTACATATGTAGGCATGACATGCCTCTCCAATAATCATTTACCTCCATTATGGAAGACAAATATATAAGAACCAATGTTCAAATCGAAAACGCGTCAATTAATATCACATTATCTTGGTGAAGAGAAGCTAAAGAATAGTGTAGGAGAGAAAATAAACGAGACATATTTTTAGACCCTTGGATGGAATTTTTGGACCTATATTTTTTCTAACCTGTAGACCTGTAGTGAGCACATTAATCTCTAAATTTAGGCCAATGTAGCATCTACAATTTTGGTCTATTTCAGGCCTGAAATTCAGCCCTATGGCCATTGTAATTTTGGCCTATTTTAGGTGTAGGATACATATAGACTCATATCAACATTCTACAAGGACCTATGTGTAGGATACATATAGAATCATATCAACATTCTACAAGGACCTATTTGAGGTGAATTCAAAATTATAAAAGGACCTATGTCAAAAGGGCTCAAATTATAGTAAGACAGTCCAATAATTAAGCTAGGTGCAATTTCAAAAGAAGGTCAATCTCTATCACTATGAAAAGAAGGATCTCGGTAACATCGCAATCTCAATGACATCACAGTGTTGAAATTACCTCTGCCTCAATTCAGTACTACTCTTATAAGATTATTTCGATAGCACAGCAGTGATGAGAATGAGTTATAAAGGTGTATTTACAGTTAAGGCTGGGTGTGACAAAAAGATATTAGTATAATCTGTATTACAGTGAAGATCTTCAATGTTAAAATCACAGGTCAACTATAGTCTCGGTATAATCAAACACATGATAAGTACGACACTACAATTTGGAACTACCACAGTAAAAAATCTATCACTCTTTTGTGCTACCACAGTGAGAAAGGTCTCACTGGTTCGGTGCCATCCCAGCTTGATGAGCGGTATGCCATTTTAGTTTGATGGTATCACATAGGGTCTCACAGAAATGGTCAACAGAAGTCAAAGACATGTACAGTGAAGTATTTACAATCGAAGCACAAAATAAGGTCAAAACAATAATATATACACATAGTGAAATAGTACATTTGAGGATCTTAGAATAGCTGCTTACATTGAGTTTGAAAGAATCTGAATTATTTCCTATGAAGTTGACAGTGCAAGAACCAACTAAAAGAAAGAACTAGTTTGAAGGTATAATGAATCAGATCTAACTATGTAACTAGGTAGGTCTTCATTATAATGACTATGTAATTATGTACTTGTGTAAAGATGAAGTCAATAATAATAAAATGAATTTTTGGTTTACTTGCTTCATGGGTTTGACCCAAGACTTGGGGGAATTGACCCATTTTGCATGTTTCCTACTAGATTTAATATTTGCAATTTGTGACATATGCCAAGCTCCATAGGAATGCTTCCACTAAGGAAATTATTCACTGTAAAGTAACCTATGCAAACTTTAATAAGATTGCTTGGAGAATAACTGGAAATGGGGGGCCTGCTTGTAACTCCATGGTTGATTGATTGCAGGGTGGTTTTACTTTGCTCTGTCTTACCCTCCTGTGTGGCCATGCATGCTTGTGTTTAAATAAAACAGAGATAGTAACAGTCGGATAAGCCTATCTTGTGGGGTTTTGGAATTTCTTTAAACACTACAAAATCTCCTTCCCTTCACTTCTTCCTAGTATTAGTATTGATTAATTTGGAAAACCATTTGTAAACCTCTTAGAACTGTCTTCGAACAAAACTTAACAAGTAACTGGCATATACTTGCGTCGCCATCTTGCAATTGCATCGATTGAATACATGGTGTCACCCCTTCCAGAGCATACATCTTGCTGTTATTATTAGGCCAAAATCGAAACTGAAAGATCCACTCCTTGCCTTTGGCATCTTGAATTTTTAGAGCTAGCCCTTCTGGTTGTGATATTGGAGAACATTCTAATTAAAACAACAGAAATCCCTTAGAAATAGGAAAATCAAAGGCCTACTCTGTTAATAGTTCTGCCATGTGTGGAGTACTAAAAAGGTATGCTTTTGATGATTATTTCAGTGGCTTTTTAATAAAATTTGTGAACCTTTTGTATCATGAATTTGGAAAGTAATAAGGAACTATAACAAAACATGTGAGAATTGACGTGCATAACTTAGCCACTGATAATGGTTATTTTCTATACAGGAAAAGGAGAAAACGAAGAGTTGCTGCTCCAAAGGAAAGGACAAAGTGGAGATAACTGCTGTCTCTCTGGACGAGAACCGAACGCAAACAAAGAGAAACAGATCAAAGCAAATCGGCTCGGAAAAGAAGGAGAGGACACCAGCTCAGCGCAAAAGAAAAGATAGGATGAAGAGTTAACAGTTTGGCGAATCCCTCAGGATCGAAGATCCTGAGGGATCGCTGCTTTATTTATCTTGTTGCTTGGACATCTCCGCCGTCGTCTTTATAAAAAGAGACAGCACTGTTAGTTTAATATAATGGAGAGATAGGATACGTTTTTATGTAATCTTCTGTAAGACATCAGCTTTTGTTATTAAGTTTTGTTGAGGACTGGTTCGATGTATTTTTGATCGATGCATTAATAAAAGCTTGGTGATTATTCCATCTTCGCGTCTGCATTAACTTAAAGCGGTGTATCCTTGGAGGCTAAGGGCCCGGCCCCGAAGGACACTTGCTTCTGTACCATTACAGCTTCGCTTCTGTGTGGTTTGTTTATTATTGTTATTTGATAAATTGATATGCTTTACAAGTTCATATTACATGCTCTGTTCAAGTTTGAATCATTGAAGTTTCTACAGCTAGACTTGTGTGTTAACTCCGCATCAAGTTATTAATCCTTTCAAGAGTTCATTACATGTTCTTCCTGTTATGTTACAGAGCTGTCATATTAACGTTTGCGTTGTGTGTAGTATTGTTCTATAATTCGTTAATCGATTGTTGCTGTTCCTTTAGTGTGAATTGTGTGAATCGCCTTTAGAGTGACAGAATGTTCTTTGATTGCAAAGAGTGTAAAGATTGAGTTTGGTTATAACCCGCGGGACTTAGTTATTCAATTGCTGTTCCATTTTAGAGTTGTTGTTCCATTTCAGAATTGTGGTTCAATCCTTTATTCGCTTTGCTGTTTCATTTATTTGCAGTTGTTGGTTTGTTGTGAGAGATGATCTAAGGCTGTAGTGAGCAGTAGCAGTCACTGTCTAGCTCCCAGGCTTGTGATCTATGCTCTAATTCCTTTTTCATCAGTTTCTGAAGGGATGGGTTATCATTGCCGAACCCTTGACTGATAAGTTATTGAGTTTTCTGAGTGTGTAATTTATTTCTTTAAAGTAATTTGATTTCAGTTAAGCATCCGTTTACTCTTGTATTTCTTAAGCACTGTACTACTAGCATTACTCTGACAAATGAGCCTCGGATTGAGTTACTCTTTGTAATGACAAAACGCTCTCGGGTTGACATATTAATGTGAGGTAATTAGAGGTGAAAGAGACCCTTTTTATAGCTCTACATTTTGGCGCCGTTGCCGGGGAAAGAGTGAAGCCATTTGTCTTTTTCAAGAGTGGTGTACAAGCCTGCTAGGGAGGAGTTGGATCCTAAAAACGAAAGGTAAGAACCTACGTGCCGAGCATGTAAAAGACCTGCTCATTATCCGCTTTCCTAACAGATTTGTTTTTGCTTGTTTGAATAGAAGTTGATAGTTTATTTTTGAGTGCATGACTAAGCAAAAAAAACCAGAAAAGAATATCAAACCCCCATCCAAACCTGAAAAAGCTAAGGGGCCGGTGACCCTTGGCCGAACGACCTTCATAGACGAAATTTATAAGAAAACAGAGTCTCAACCATCAGTAGGTTTCAAGAAAAACACTTCCAAACCACCTACTAGTTCCCTTCAGGCCACAGGATCACCATCTGTAGCCTGTGCTGAGGTGCATAGTCAAACTGAGGAGCAGGACTTTCAAGAAGTTGAAAATTCCACTCTAGAATTATTGCAGGAAGGGAGCTCTAGCAACTTTTGCGAAGGAGAAGGAGAAACAAGGGAAACCAAGGAACCAAAATCTCCTCTTGAAACAAATCATCCATTAGATAGCCCAGATAAGGGGAGTGCTGCGAAAGTCATTGTTGAAGAGATTCAATCTCCTCAAGCACCTGGTATTCCCATTATTCCAGATAAAGGACGCGCTATTAAAAAGATCCCTGTCAAAACCGTTCCCACCCAACCTAGGAATACCCTCCTAGATATCCCAGAAGGTTACTGGCATATATTCGATCCCATGGCTCAAAACCAACCAAACGCTCAAAACCAGCCAAACACTCAAACCTCTACATTACAATATCCCATAGTGGATTCTGCAGCAAATGCACCCATGAAAGCTATCCCTCTTCAGCATATCCCCACATTTCACGGACTCACATCAGAAGATCCGGATGCATTCCTATTCGAATTCGATGTGTTATGTCGGGGGTATGATTACACCACCGATCCCCAAAAATTGAAATTATTCCCCTCTACATTGAAAGGGGCTGCTTTAAGATGGTTTATGGGGCTAGGTGGCGGGGTTATCAACAATTGGGATCAAATGATAGAATCCTTCTTAAAGAAATACCAGGATTATTGTAGGTCTAGAGAATTAAAAGACGAAATATTTCAAATGACAGCCAGACCAAATGAAACATTAGAGGAGTATGTGGAACGTTTTCAGTATAATTTACAAAGATCTCCTTATGCATCACTACCTTTACCTGATAATGTGTTAAAAACTGCATTAATGAGGGGCATGAAGGAACAATGGATTGAAACATTAAACATTATGGGCAAAGGGGATATTTATCAAGAGAATTTTACTGACATCCTTGACTTATGTATCGGGAGTTCGAGAGGCAGCACAAGAATAAAACCGACAGAATATGATCGGTTTGCAAGAGATAACAAAGTATCAGCAGAAGGAGTAACACGTGCAGAAATTGGAAATTTATTAGAAAATTTTAAAATTGATATTATGGGGACACTAACTACACAACTTGATATTGTGCAGGCTAAACAGAAGCAGCTGGAGGCAGAACAGAATTTGGCAATCTTCTGCCCCCGATGCAGAAAAAAACATAGCCACAAGGAGTGTCCACTGGATAAAGTCCAAACATGCGCCATCTGTACGAAAGATCACCTTACAGAGAGTTGCCCCTCACTTCCTGGATTGAAAGCGGTATATAAGGAAGCAGAAGAAGAACCATAATCGGTGAATTCGATCAACCAGCGCCGTCCGTGGCAGCCAAGACAACCTGGTATGTTGCCGGACCCAACCTCTTTCTTTCAAAACCCACAGTATAATGCTCAACAATATGGTATGTGGCAAAATCAATCTCAAACCCCATTTACAAACTGGTCACCACAATCATTTCCTTCTTCAAATCCATGGCTGAATCAAACAAGCCAAACTGGTTGGCCAATTTTCCCTTACACTCCACCATATTGGCAAAATGGCCCGTATCCTTCACAATGGACTCCCTCTACTTCACAAAGTTCGCCCTGGCAGACAAGCTGGCAAAGACCGATGTACCACCCAGCTGGAACTATTCCGCTCCCTCAACCTACTTTGCCAACTTTACAACAAAATCCCCAGTCTAACTTGAGGCCGCAACTCCCAGCCCAACCCGATCCCAATCCAAACAACAGGCAGGTCCAATCTATTCAAATCATAGAATCACCAGAACCAGGACCTGATTTAAAAGAGTGCAACGACCTTCAGTTAAGATCTGGGCGTATAATTGAAACCGAGGGAGATAAAACAGTTCATATTGAAGATCAGTTACCCAGAGAACATCAGTCACAACAAGAGGATGTAAATAAGCAACAAACTCATAATCAAGCAACCACATCCTCTCCTCCGTTCCCAGAACGATTAGCCATACCCCGAGCCATACAATATCCTGACTTTGACATTCTGGGAGAATTACAAAATCTGTACATAAAGATTCCATTCCTCCAAGCCATTCAAGACATTCCCATATACGCCAAAACTATAAAAGAATTGTGCATAAAGAAACCAAGGAGGAATATAACAAATAATCCAAGAGTCCAAGTAGTCGGTACCTTATCTGACCTATTGTCTGGAAGAGCAACACCCCTTAAATATGAAGACCCCGGGAACCCAATTATAACTGTTCAAATTTATGGTCAGACCCTGTCTAATGCCTTAGTTGATCTAGGGGCTGCAATTAATATTTTAACAACCACAACTTGCCAAAAGCTCGGCATTACATCTGTAGAACCCACCTCTACTCTGTTAGAATTGGCTGACCGATCTGTGGTTAGATCAGAGGGCACTCTACATGATGTCATGGTCTCTGTAGAATCCTGGGAGTATCCAACCGATTTCCTGATAATTAATCCAAAAACCCGACTTGATGGACACCCGCTAATTTTAAGTAGACCTTGGCTCGCTACTGCCGATGCCTATATTGGCTGTCGGCAGGGAAATATGACCATAACCAGAGGACCAAATAGCAAAAATTTAGTTCTATATCCTCCAGCGCAGCCAAGTGTCACAATGATTAAAACTAATAAGCACCCTGTATCATATCTTACCGATAACATCAGATCTCCATTAACTATACAAGAGGCACTCGATTTCAAAGATCAAACAGAAGACGATGCCATTAATAATTTCATTACTCAAACTGAACCTCGCACACAGTGTCACATGATAGAAGCAGCATTTGATAATGAATTGGAAGAAGATCCCCTGAAAGATATTAATGACCAAACAATACCTGTTACTTCTGTTGCAAATAGTAAAACTGTGGAAATTGCACCGGGGAAAACTTTAAACATCAATGCTAATCTCACACCTAAACAAGAAACAAAGCTCATCCATCTGTTAACAAAATATCAAGAAGCATTTGCATGGGACTACCCTGATATGAAAGGAATCGATCCGCAATTATGTACACACCACATTTATATAGAAAAAGATGCCAGACCTGTGCGTCAGCCGCAAAGGAGACTTAATCCCCATCTAAAAGATGTCGTAAAAACTGAACTTCAGAAGCTCTTAGATGTGAATTTTATCTACCCTATTTCTGATAGTAAATGGGTCTCTCCACTTGTGGTGGTACCAAAAAAGAATGGGAAATGGAGAATTTGTGTGGATTATAGGGAACTAAACAAGGCAACACAAAAAGATCATTTTCCTCTTCCTTTCATAGATCAAGTATTGGACACTTTAGCAGGGAAGAAGTTCTTTTCTTTCCTGGATGGCTTCAGTGGATACAATCAGATTCAGATTGTCCCTGAAGACCAGGATAAAACTACCTTTACTTGCCCTTGGGGAACATTTTCCTATCGAGTTTTACCTTTTGGCTTATGTAATGCTCCTGCCACATTTCAGAGGGCTATCCTTAGTATTTTTGCAGATTTAATCAATGATGGACTTGAAGTTTACATGGATGACTTTACACCATATGGAGACGATTTTGATCCAGCTCTAGACACCCTAGAAAAAGTCCTACAACGCTGCATTGTTACCAGGCTTTGCTTAAGCAACGAAAAATGTTTCTTGATGATGACTGAAGGACTTATCCTAGGACACTATGTCTCAGCAGCCGGCATTCAGGTAGACCCGGCCAAAATCCAAATACTTTTACTTATTCCCACTCCTACTACTCAAACAAAGGTACGCAGTTTTCTTGGATTTTCAGGTTATTATAGACGATTTATAGAGCATTATTCGCACATTGCTGCTCCTTTATATGCACTGACTAGTAACGTTGATTTTCTTTGGACAGAAAAATGTGACCGTGCTTTCGAGGATCTAAAGAAGGTTGTATCCACAGCCCCAGTCCTTCGAGGACCAAACTGGGACCTACCATTCCAGATATCATCTGATGCCTCAGATACAGCCATTGGTGCAGTCCTTGGGCAGGAAGAGGATAAAAAACCATATGTTATCTATTACATCAGCAAAAATTTATCCCCTGCTGAATTGAATTACACTGTTACTGAAAAAGAATTCCTAGCTGTAATACATGCTGTCAATAAATTTAGACATTATATCACAGGCTACCCTGTTATCTTGTATACAGACCATTCTGCTATAAAATATCTAGCAAATAAGCCTGTCACAAATGCCAGAGTAACTCGATGGTTAATCTTATTACAGGAATTCGACATCACAATCAAGGACCGGCCTGGCAAAGAAAACCCTGTAGCCGATTTTCTTTCAAGAATACCAAAATCAAGCGATGCAGCAGCAGTGGAAGATCAGTTTCCGGATGAGCACCTGTTTGCTGTTGCTGTTCAAACACCCTGGTATGCTGATGTTGCCAACTACCTTGCAGTAGGTAAATTACCAAAACATTTAACTCCTAATGAGCTTAAGCAGATTATTCAGAAAAGTTCTCGATTTTCGTGGATTGGAGGTTATTTGTTTCACACAGGAGCAGACATGCATATCAGGCGATGTGTTAGAGAGGATGAAATCTTTGAAATCCTAAAAGCCTGTCACGATGGACCGTGTGGGGGGCACTTCGCTGAGCGTAGGACTGGACATAAAGTATTGCAGACAGGATATTACTGGCCTACGATTTTCAAAGATGCAAAGAAGTTTGTCCAAGCCTGTGACAGCTGCCAGCGAGCAGGACGACCTGGTCAAGCTGATGAGATGCCTTTGAAACCACAGTTAGTCATCGAACCATTCGAGCGGTGGGCTCTTGATTTCGTTGGACCCATCAACCCTTCATCAAATCAGAAAACATATATTTTGGTGGCAACAGAATATGTCACCAAATGGGTTGAGGCAGAAGCATTACCAAGAGCCACAGAGGACTCTGTCATACAGTTCCTGTTCCTTTTATTTGTTCGTTATGGCCTTCCTAGGGAAATACTTACAGATGGAGGACCACAATTTGTTGGGCATAAATTATCTGCAACACTTAACAATTATCATGTCCAGCATAAGATCACTACTCCATATCACCCACAGGCGAATGGGCAGGTAGAAAGTAGCAATAAGATAATAGAATCAATCCTAACAAAAACCATTGCGTCACATAGCCGTGATTGGGCTACCCGACTGCCTGAAGCACTCTGGGCATATAGAACCACATGGAGGAGCACCACCGGTTACTCACCTTATCAACTAGTGTTTGGAAAACAACCCATTTTTCCCATAGAATTCGAAATCCAAACATTACGGACAGCACAGGAAGTTGGCCTAGATCTAACCGAGGCACAACTCAATCGACTGCAGCAGATCAATGAATTAGACGAAGTCAGGCTCTCTGCATTACAAAATACAGCATTAATTCAACAGCAGCGAGCCAAATGGCATGATGCGCTCATCAAGAACAAAGTCTTCCACGAGGGAGACTGGGCTTTGTTATACGATTCTCGGTTTCAGGACTTCCCTGGAAAACTTCAGACTCGATGGTTGGGACCATACGAAATCCAAAAGGTACATGACAACGGAACCCTTACTCTAATCACCATTGACGATTCTGGATATGCATTCAAAGTAAATGGCCACCGAGTCCGTCTCTATCGTAAACCACTTACTCGGGAATCCTTCTGCCAGCAGCTACGCCGAGATACTGATCTGGAGATCTTAGGAGAGGAAGAGAAATATTCCTCACCTGTAATTCATTAAGGGTCTATTCTCTTTTACAATTTGTACATAAGATCTTGTTTTTGAGTGATTCTTGTACATAAGTTTTATTTGAATATTTTCTTGTCATTTTCGCTGTTCCTTTTTCTTCCACATAGTTTGATTTTTGCTCTTCTAATAGCATATGCGTGTTTTTTTATGATGTTGGTTTTGCTTGTTTTGCTGTTCCTTTTCTAAAGGAACAGCATTCAGATCTCTGCTGTTCCTTTTTCAAAAGAACGATATTGTTACGTTTCTCGTTGTTCCTTTTGGTTACCACTGTTCCTTTTCCTTCAAAGAAACAACGTTCTTTTATTGCTGTTTTGCCTTTTTCAACGGAATGGCATGTTGAGTGTTTTATAGTATTATTGCCGTTCCTTTTCCCAAAGGAACGGCATTTGCATTTTTTTTCCCTTTTTCTATTATCCATCGTTGTTGCTTTTCCAACGGAACACCATTAGCATACTTTTGATCTCTTTTGCTGATTTAAATTGAGGATGCTTTTTGCCCGTCTTCTTTCTAGTCTTCAAGCTTCAGCTATGTATTTGTGCGATGAAATATAAGAACACAACATACCGAAATATGCAAACCATAAATCGCTATATCTATAAGGCTCTGCATTAATAAGAGGACAAATGGAAGGACATACTTATTTCTTACCTTTTGTTGACATGGTTTTACTAATTTTGCCCTGATTGGTTATCTTTATCATGCTGATTCCCTTAAACTTTTTTTATTAGTACTTGGGAATAAGAGCAAAGAGTTTATATCTTCCTATTGAGATAATAAGACTTCTTCCACCATTCCTACTCTTAAGGAGTGCTGAACCACCCTTTGTGTATAAATAAGGAAAAGTATTCTATGAAAAAGAAAAAGTATGTCAAGTGTCAAATGCAGGATAGGGGGTCTCATCGAGAGCCAGCCTACCATGATCATGAGGATGGAAGTGAAGTGGCATTCCCATTCTGGCCACCACACCAGGGATATGGTCCAAAAGGTATATCACATAAACAAACCTTGGAACAGGAGGTCTCATCACGAGCCGGCCTGCCCACGTTTCGCTCTTTCCTCGTGAATGGCATTATGGTTAACTGGTCACCAAGCTAGCATAATGGTCTACATTTTGATATAACAACATTCCTAAGTATACACAAAGGATCATGGTTCCGAGGGTGAAAAACAACTCTGCCAAGGTTATGGACACCTGTTGGCAGCAGAGTAATGTTGATGGTATTGAAGTCACCTTGCTTACAACAATGGGTAAGATACTAACACTCTTTTGTTTCTTATATCCTAGGCACTAATCATATGTCATTTCCCGATTTATACATCGCATGAATATTTATCATTACCAATCATGGCAACGGAAGTGACCATGACCACTTGAGATTGGCAAGTACGATACATGCCCTATCCATCAGCCTCAACTCATAACACAACAGCCTCTTATATCATACGCGATCAATTCTCCGCCTCGATTTCGGTAATCTATTGTCCTTTTTCAACATGGCATAATTCCACATGCTGTTCCTTTCTGACTTGATTGTAGACTGGGTGCCGCTCCTTTATTTGCCGGCTGGGACAGCCTATCACACTGCGGGGGGGGGGAGGTTAACCTCATCATTCCCTGTATTACGTGTCAATTCACCATTCGGAAAATTAGTTTACGACGGTTTGGCATGGTTTCACGGCATGGCATATTTTTATTTTTACACAAGTTGTTTTTGTTGCACTGTTGCATACTCTGTGTTTTCTTTCTCGAAACCTTGCGATTACTCTCTGTGTTTCAAACCAAAAACGTTTTTGTTGTTCCATTTAGAATTCACAGTGAAATCATGGGAGGAAAGGCAATTCGAAGTGAGCCTCAACAGCTGACGATCTCCGCTGCTGCCCGGGAGATCCTGGAAAGGGCGGGATGGTTGAATTATTTCAATCGCCTACAGGAAGCTAATGAAACAGTAGCAATGGAATTTTTGCAGAATTTACAAGATGACCATTCCACAGTAAGAGGGAAACGGATACCGGTCACTGATAACATAATTGCAGAAGTCTTAGGACTACCAGCCACTGGACCGGTATGGACCTTAAAAAAGGAACGATTACAGAAGGTCATGGAACTGTTCCAGGATGAAGGCCAGAATTTGACAATTAAAGGGAAGGGAGTTCTGCCAGCAACCCTAGGTGAACCCTGGACGGAGCTAGCAAGAACGGTGCAGAGTTATATTACTTGTGAAGGAAGAAAAGACGTGGTAAGACCACGACATCTTAAACTTTTAGCTGTTCTAAAACAGAAATGCTCTGTGAATTTACCGGCACTCCTAAACTCGTTACTGCATGATGCTGCACAAAGTATGAAAAAGGCACAGCACGTAGAGGCAATTGTTAGTCACCATGGGTTGATTCGACTTGTTGTTAGTTATGGTCTTACCCAGCAGCAGAGCAACTGGGAAGAGCTCATTGCAATGATTGAGGGGGGATTGACAAAGCCATCCCCGAAACGTAGACATTCTATAAGCCCACCAGAACAACCGGAAAAATGCAGAGAAAATGTTGCTAGTACATCACAACAACCAGAGACACACCAAGAATCGGCAAAGCGCAAGCATGCCGTTGATCCACCCGAGCAACCGGAGGAACCCAGGAAGTCGGCTCGGTTAGCTCGGATGAGAGGAAGCATAGATAAGCCCAGAAAATCAGCCCGGTTGGCTCGGATACGAGGAAGGCTGGAGAAGCTCCAGGAAAGCGCCAGCCAACCGGTGGTAATTGAGGACGAACAATCCGAAGAGGGGGCAGAGGCTGAACAGGAGGAGGAAATAGAACAACAGGAAGATAGCCCATTACAAGACCTACTGGGAGAAGATGACTTGGCCGCCATCCTAGCCAATATGAGTAAGTATGGTCAACCTTCTAGTTCAGAGAACCCCCACGACCAACCCCAGGAAGAGAACATGCCTGTTCATGATGAAGAGGAGGAAAATACTGAACGGGAACACTCTGTTCCCAAGTCACAAGAGGAAATTCTAGAGGAAGTAGGAGCAGAAACAGCATTTTCTCAGGAAGAATCAGAACCAGTCGAGGTGCATACCCCAGAACAGCCGGAGCAGAGCAGTGAGGAAGAGCCCCAAGAGGAAGATTTAGCAACTGGTCATGATCCAGTCCACCATCGATAGACTGCTGTTCCTTCAAATGAAACGATGGAAATTAAGAAGTTGCGGAAGGAACGGACTAAATTGTTAAATACGATAACCCAGCTCAGACAACAAATTAGGATTCTGAAAAAGAACCAGAAGGTAAAGAGGAAAAAGAGGGCCAACAAACGGCCTGCTGTCCAAAACCCTGAGGATCCAGCTGCCGTTCCACATGATGCTGAGGATCGGGAACAAACGGATGTTCGCGTTAAAACAGAAAAGGATGATAAGCAAATTCAGACAGAGGCACCACCCTCAGGTGTAATAAGGGTTCTGAACTCCAAACAGCATAACAAGAAAGTTCATGTAAAACTCCCGGCCTCCACTGACCTATGGAAAAAAGATCCGAAGACAAAATCCTTGCACAAGATGATGAAGCAAGCACAGCAAGAAGCTGAGCAACTTAAAGAGCAAACGGTTCCCCGAGAAAAATATGAAGAGTTGCAGCAGCAACTAAGGGACGTCAGTCAAGCTAAAAGCCAGGCTTTTGAAGGGTGGATGAAGGAACAAGAGGAAGTTGCACAGGTAACTTGTAGACTAGATACTGTTGTCAAACAGATGAATGACTTGTGTTCTTTATACAATAATGTTTTAGCATGTAGGGCCCCTGCTAAAAACTATGCTCTGTTTTTATTAGAACGGTATTTACAATTACAAATAAAAGCTGTTAAAGCAGGCACCCCTATACAAATCAACACCGTCAATGATTTTATAGACTGCTGTAAACATTATGGAGTGAAAGTCCAGAGATTGTTGTGTGAACTTTATTTGCACGACCTTGTGCTAAGTCAGGAGACTGAATTGAACCCTGGCCCCTCCATTGGAGATATCCAATTCCAAGCATTCATTTCATTCGGGGTTAATCAGATTAAGTGGCTCAAAGCCTATGATACCTTCCAGAGTCAAGAAAATGGTCTAGATTTACGAGTTAGGGCTGAGCCTAGGAACCCAGTACAGTTATGGACAGCTCATATAAACCACATAAGGACTCCTGGTGTCATTGTAACATTAGGGCCCATGCATGAGGCACTCATTCGAGAGAGTTTAGAGTATTTCCTTTCCATCAAACACTTGGCCATTAATGCAGCCAAATTTCAATATCGAATCTCTGATCCACACATCCAGCTCAGAGAACCATTTAAGTATGAGAACTTTGAGATAGCTGCTGATTGTTTGAATCTCTATGGCCAGAGCATTCTGAAAGCAGGGTCATCTTGGTTAGGGTATAGATTCCGCGCTCCAATTATTTCGCATCCTGCACCTGGATACCAGGCCCTGTATGATATGCCTGAGGGGAAAGCAGGTCAGTTCTTTGATTATTTAATCACTCAACATGGTTGTAGGCCTCCGCATGAGACTCCTTCTCTAGCATACTCTCCCACTGCATTACATGTCAACTACAATGTTTTCATGAGGACATGAAACAAGGTAAGCAGGGCGGTGTGTGGAGTACTAAAAAGGTATGATTTTGATGATTATTTCAATGGCTTTTTAATAGAATTTGTGAGCCTTTTGTATCATGAATTTGGAAAGTAATAAGGAACTATAACAAAACATGTGAGAATTGATGTGCATAACTTAGCCACTGATAATGGTTATTTTCTATACAGGAAAGGGAGAAAACGAAGAGTTGCCACTCTAAAGGAAAGGACAAAGTGGAGATAACTGCTGTCTCTCTGGACGAGAACCGAACGCAAACAAAGAGAAATAGATCAAAGCAAATCGGCTCGGAAAAGAAGGAGAGGACACCAGCTCAGCGCACAAGAAAAGATAGGATGAAGAGTTAACAGTTTGGCGAATCCCTCAGGATCGAAGATCCTGAGGGATCGCTGCTTTATTTATCTAGTTGCTTGGACATCTCCGCCGTCGTCTTTATAAAAAGAGACATAACTGTTAGTTTAGGGATAGATAATAGCGAGATAGGATACGTTTTGTGTAAACTTCTGTAAGACATCGGATTTGGTTATTAAGTGTCGTTGAATACTGGTTCAATGTATTTTTTATCAACGCATTAATGAAAGCTTGGTGATTATTCCATCTTCGCGTCTGCGTTAACTTAAAGCGGTGTATCCTTGGAGGCTAAGGGCCCGGCCCCGAAGGACACTTGCTTCTGTACCATTACGGCTTCACTTCTGTGTGGTTTGTTTATTATTGTTATTTGATAAATTGATATGCTTTACAAGTTTATATGATATGCTCTGTTCAGGTTTGAATCATTGAAGTTTCTACAGATAAGATTATATGTTGACTCTGCATCAAGTTATTTATCCTTTCAAGAGTTAATCGCATATCCTTACTGTTATATTACAGAGCTGTTATACTAAACATTCGTGTGGTGTGCGTTCCTAATTTAACAGTACTGTTCTATAATTCATTCGTTGTTATTGCTGTTCCATTAGTGTGATCTGTGTAAATCGCCTTTAGAGTGACAGAATGTTCTTTGATTGCAAAGAGTGTATAGATTGAGTTTGGTTATAACCCGCAGGACTTAGTTATTCAATTGTTGTTCCATTTTAGAGTTGCTGTTCCATTTCAGAATTGTGGTTCAATCCTTTATTCGCTTTGTTGTTTCATTTACTTGCAGTTGTTGGTTTAATGTGAGAGATGATCTAAGGCTGTAGTGAGCAGTAGCAGTCACTGTCTAGCTCCCAGGCTTGTGATCTATGCTCTAGTTCCTTTTCCATCAGTTTCTGAAGGGATGGGTTATCATTGCCGAACCCTTGACTGATAAGTTATTGAGTTTTCTGAGTGTGTGATTTATTTCTTTAAAGTAATTTGATTTCAGTTAAGCATCCGTTTACTCTTGTATTTCTTAAGCACTGTACTACTAGCATTACTCTGACAAATGAGCCTCGGATTGAGTCACTCTTTGTAATGACAAAACGCTCTCGGGTTGACATATTAATGTGAGGTAATTAGAGGTGAAAGAGACCCTTTTTATAGCTCTACACCATGCAAACACACAAAGGTTTCACTAGTTCCTATATAATTACACACATATACACATATTCACAAAGTTGCAGATAGAAGGGAGAAATACAACATGATTCATTAAGCATAGGGCATGAGAAACATTACATATCCTTCATCTAAATGAAGGAGACACAAGTTACATAAAACCTTCAACGCCCAACCACCAACATGTGACTTAATTGATTTTAACCATTGTAGCTTAACTTTATTACATCATAACACAACTCTATAAGATAAAGTACTCATAACTTAAATTTCCTAAGCTAATCTATGGTACAAAGTATGACCATTATAAAACCTCTATCCCAACAAATACAAACAACAATATCATCTTCAAGTTTTTAATAGAAACATACAACAATATATTCAAAGTTTTTTGTGAAACGCAACTTATTTTCATCAACGCCAAAAAAGAGGCCTACAAGGTCCCTGAAGATATCCATGTTGTAGTGAGGATGAAGAGGAAATGAACCACTTTATCTAATCTGTCTATGAACCAAGAATATATGGTAACCAGTGGCAGGTCTTTGCATAGGGTAGGTTCCAATGTTTGGGAAGATAGATCAATTGATATTTTATGTTGGGATTTTTTTTTTCTTTGACTTGATCCAATAAGGTTTGAACCTTGAATGTTATGATAAATGTGTTTTAACTACAAGGACTTGACCAATTGAGCTAATCCTCTGGGCTAAGGGTGGGATTTCCATTGTGATGGTGGAAGGGGAGAAAACTTTGCAAAGTTAAGTATTTGGTCCACATAGATAATAAGTCATATTTGATGAGATGATGAGCCTCATGTTTTCATATTTATTTTGCGGAATATGCATAATGTAATTAGTTTATTTATTTCCTCTAATATAAACATTGAAACTAGTCATAACTCAAATATGTTTAATAGAGAAAAGTTTAACAAACTATCTAATGGTAGAGATTGTTTTATTCTATCAAAAATCATGTAAAGGATGGAAAGACAAACATGTACAGGAACAAAGTTGACGGTAAGATTTGTATGCATATTCAGTTAGAGCACGAGCTAAAAACTAACCAACCATTCACTTGTCAACATGAGAGATCACAGATGAACCACAAAATTGATCAAGCATTAAAATTGTATAGATAGAATTGAAGAGTTAAAGAGCACCTAAAATAAAATTCATATCTAGAAAACAACATTAACACAAATATGATCACAGAAGACACTGTCTGTGAAAATATTACCCATATTTTTCTAACTAATGATCTAAGTAGAAACACCACAAGTTGACTTAATATAATGGGCATTATCTTATTGTTGAAGTGAGACACCTTGTATGTGTCTCAAACAATTGATTTTCCACAATATACTCAAAATTATCCCACATTTCCTTCAATAGATGTGTGAATATTCAGCGGGGAAATTTTTCTCCAATTACCATTATGGAAGAATCATATATGAAAAAATAGTCATATTATGTAAATGCAAAGAAAATCCCAAACCTTCCTCTCAAAGAAGAAACATGGTTTTGTGGAGGATACAAAGTAGATGAGATTGGCAATCATCCAATATTGTCACATCCATGTTTTTCTGAAAATAATGTGATGACCAAGAAGGCACAAAATAACGTTGATGCTAGTTGGCCCAAAACAGCTTGGACTAGAGCTGTAACATCTAGAGATGAGTCATAGACACATTTAGCAAATTTAGGCATAGCTCAAGACAGTGTAAGACTAGACAGAGCTTTGTTGTTATAGAGAACACTCATGTATCTCAACTAGACATTTTGAGGTGGATTGATGAACAACGTGTAACAAAGATGTATTTGATGTTTCACTTTCTTTAGGCTTTTAGCCATGGCCTTCAAGCTTGTTAGCACATGACAGGGAAGCTCTATCTATATTTTCAAGAATATTATCATGTTCTAACTGCTTTTCTGCCACTAACTTTACCTCCAACATTGTTGCGCAAGAAATTAATGTCCAGTGTGCTAGCAGTTTCTGTTCTTACAAAGATGAATGGTCAAATTTGAACTATGTTTGATTTGAATGAAATTAAAACATAAAAATAAGATAATATACTCATTATATATCATTTGGAGAATTGAACTTCTCATAAGTAAAATTTTCTTCCAAGATCTCGTGAGTATGCTAGAATATATCTCAATCATTGCCAACTTCTTTGCAAATCCCATATTGGCAAAAATTTTCAATGTGACTAAGGATATGTATAACTTACAATTCATGGTTCTCTTCTAGTGTTAAATGTGATTATTAGATGAGGAAACTTATTCTAGTAGATACAGGGGCTTTGGGCCTGTCATATAACTTCAATGGAGTTATGATTATAGCACAAGACTTGATACAGATCACTAAACAGTATCCATCTTGATGCGTAAGATATTAGGAGAAAATGAGAGCTCTATTCTTCTTTTACCAGTGTTTTCTTAACACATTAGAGGAAGATATATTTTTTAGAAGGAACTAAAGGCACACTATGCTATAAAGAGAATTACTTTCTCAGGCTAGAGATCTCAAGAACTTGTGAAGTAACATCTTGTATTCAGACAATTAGAAAAAATAATTGTTGGAAGACTAGAGGTAGGAAACTTAGAGTTAATACAATCAATGCCCAAATTTAAGCTTCAGTTTCCACCACACTCCTAACCGTAAAGGACGAATGAGGATATCATTATAAAGAACATAAGAGTATATCCCTGTTATGATCAGATGGTTTTGGTTGGGGAAAAACAATGATAACAAGACAACTGACAAATCATACAACAAGAAAGGACAACCTTAAAGTAACTGACCTGTTTCATGCAATATATTTAATACGCTACCAGCAGTTTGGGGAATAAGTATTGGTATAAAATTCCAAGGTAAAATAACTAGAAATTGCACTGGGGTGCAAGGGAACGCTGAAAGGAGGAGCTGTGAATGATGTTGTGCTACATGTAAAGGTACATAATGAATGTAATCTTATGGGGTGCAAAATCTCACATTGAAGAGGAAAACATATGAAATGGACATGTTATATGCACATACCTAATCATTAATGTAAATATAAGTAGTTATTTCAATTTTTACAAGATAGAATCCAGTCGATTATTTCATCTATACAACTGTGGTACCACTATCTAAAGGCTGGGAATAAATGGGGTTGAAGAAACGGTTCGAGTCATATTCTCGTATAATTGCAATCTAACAGACCAAACCAACAGAACATTCTTAGTGCACGCTTGCGTGATAGAAGTATTGTCTTTTAACTTATTAGCAAGCAATATATAGTCGTCACAAATAAATATTGAATTTTTTGTGACACTGGTAGGCCCCATATTTATTTTGAATTGAAGATGCTCAGGGAAAACACAAAGCAGTATGCCTTAGTGTTGGAGCACTTATATTCCCATTGAAGCTTGGTAAGTCTTTAAAACCACAATAACTTATACCCAAAAGCTGAGTGCTGAGAAAACACTTAGCCCATCCTATAGAAATCACTGTATTGGACCTACTACCATTGGAGGATATGCAAAAACAAGAAGGAACAAGAAAATACCAGAATGTTTTGAAACCAGTCCTAAGTGTTTTACACTACAACAGAATAAGGCCACCTTGAGATTTCAAAATCCAGCTCTTGCCAAAATGACCGAATTTAATAGCCTGGTTTATTTTATTTTTGTAAGTGTTTCCATCTGTTGCATGCCAGGTTTTAGGACGTAGACATGGACTTGGTACCTGCTTGCAAACATATTCACCCCTTTGAAACTCATTTCATTTAGATAGGGCAGAGATAACATCGATATCCAAAGCCACTGCTTAATACTTCAGCAAATATCACCAGTGAACGAACACCACGTTTAAAACAAGGCCCAGTTTCAAAGAGAGTACTAATAGAATCAAATAATAGCAACATACATCTTATGCACGTAAAAATCTAGTCAATCAATGCACTAATCATTTCTCATTCCTTCAGATCATCTAGAATATGGAACCTGATACATAGATTGTAGACCTGCAGAGGATTTCTATGTTTGAGAAACAATGTAATGAGGCATTCAAATTATAATAATATTTTTAACATAGCCACGTGATTCTCAAATTTGTTGATGCAATGCCTGCTTAGAAATACCCCTTTTGACCGCTATGTTAATGTAGGTTTACCCAATAGAGTAACAGAAAAATACATTCAGAACATTGCTATAATTTTAATTTAAAGAACATACTCAATTTTAACAAGCCCTCTAACGCGCCTGGGGATACAGCAGTATGGGAACACCAGCCAAGGGCGTTGAACCATAAAATCATGGCTTTTATAGTCAACTCTATAGTCTTGGGTCTTAAGCACTCAATTTTTGTGTCAATGCATATCATGGAAGGGAAATCGGTAAGAGAAGGCCTGCGTGCCTATCCTCAGCAGTCTTTGTCACGTCAGATGCTCTTGTAACACAAAATCTCAGCAATCTGAAGACTATAAATTTGTTCTACTAGTCTAGTTTCCCATCAGGCAAATCAATCAGGCACCCAGTAACACAACGACATATCAGACGTAACTTTTGATAGCGTGATGAAAAGGCCAATCTACAACCTACACATACATTATAAGATAACAAATTATATATATATATATATATATATATATATATATATTAACAATAGTTGTTTATTTAAAAATTATATGTAAAAAAAAACCTCTAACTCAACAAAGTATGTTACGATTCAGAAAATTCCTCAAACAAGATCTCCTTTTAACAACGATGTTAATGTAAGTCTACCCAATAGAGCAACAGATCAATACATTGCAGAACACTGATATAATTTCAATTTAAATATCATACTCATTTTTGACAAGCCATCTAACTCAACAAAGTAATCTATGATTCAGAAAACTTCTAAACCACAGTTCAATACTCCATCAAGATCAGTTGCTTCAACCTTCTAGTGGACACAAAAATAAAAGCCCACAGTGAAATATCAACGGGTTGAAAGTGACCTCATACACAATTAAATCAATAGACAAATTATACAAAATAGAACCAACTCCAAAAGTTGAGGTCAAGGTTATTTTACAGTCCAAGACAGCTGCACTGCATGGGACTTGCCTTCAATTCTGGCATTTGCTTCCCAGGGGATTTTTCAGTTTGTGCAGACACTTTTCCCTATCAGTGGGTTCTTGATATCCCAACCCATCTGAAACATTTGAGCTACAACACTTCTCAATAAAACTCTAACAAAAATTTAGAACCCCAACTAACAACCCCAGGACAACCAGCACCCAAGAGTAAGATTAAAAATACCTCTACATCCTCAAACGTCCAGCGATTGAAAATTTTTACTTCGGGCTGTGGTAAAATGACCGCCATGGTTTCTCCTTCTACTCCTCTTCACACCTTAGCTTCTGTGAGAATAAAAACTGTGTAACAAAGCCCTCACCACGATAACAAAACCTTGAGCTCCCAAGTTTACACTTCTCAATTTTGAACATCTTCGAATTAGCTTTTCTGAATACCTCTTTCACCTCCTAAATACCCATAGAAGTCACTCTCCAAGGTCTCTTCACATATCATTTAGTATCAAGTGCATATGCAACAAAGTAAAGTGATGTGTTCATTCTAACCCACCTTCTCTGTATGATACATCAAAATTCTTTTGTTTAAAACTCTATTGAAGGGTCCCTCTGATGGATGGGCAACACCAAATCTGCCCATAATGCTGTCAAAGGTCTCATTAATTTCTCCAAGAGAAGGACAATATGAATTTCTGTAATGATAATCTACAATAGTAGCAATAAATTCTACTAAGTACCTACAATCTTCCCAGTTATTAATACCCTTTGTTTCAAAAACCTTCCCTCGATGATCTTGGTCTCACTCTACCTGCTTTATCTAGGGCTGAAAGCCATGTTTTGCAAGATCGATTGCACCTCAAACATCCTCTTCTTCAAGAAATGGAGAAACATGTTGATTATGATTTTGATTTTTTAAGAGGCAAAATCCATGGAGAAGATCGATCACTTTTTGAAAAAAGTTAAGAAGGGAAAACCATCAGTTACACTACAACGATGGAATTCATGTATACAATATATCCATTATTCTAATTTCCTATGTTTCTCAATATATTGTAGCTGCTCTTTGTGTGTTTGTAAAGAGCACACTTCAGTTTGATAACATGATTTTTCCTTTGGCAGCCCAACGTCATCGACAAGGAGAGGCCGGACACCACTATTGCTCCTAAGAATTCTTCACCCATTAGGTGATGCATTCTATAACTCACAGCATTGTAATATTTTCTTTTATTAGTATTGCTGCAGGTCGTCTTTTTGTTGTGTGGGGATGTTCTGTCGGTTAAGAAGACTCCTGACAACAATCTGAAACATTATTTTATATTATAGCATATTGTTCAATGTCACATGTGTTTTCACCCTTTTTCCTTTAAAATCAAGGACAAATTCGCATGGTATTCCAAAGAGTTTTCACTAATAATACCTCGCCCAATGATGTTACTCATTTTTTTTTGTCTTTTCATTCTTTCTATACATGGCTTCTTTTGACACGTAAAATTAGCCTTTCGATGTGCAGCCCAATCTTATGAGAACTGGAAATGGAAAACCTAAAATCTTGAACAGGACCAGAATTGGAAAAAACCAAATCCTTTAACCAGCCCAGAACTGCCGATGCCAAAAATCCTGAACAGGACTAAAACTGGAAAAAACCTGGATGAAAATGCAACATTGATGAGAAGTGAATTGGTTGTAAATATTAACAGATTTCAACATTTCAAATCTTGACAATGCTTGGCAATCTAGTGTGCTAAGTGAAAATGTAGAAATAATCATCTGTCATCTGCAAGGTCTGAAGAACATACTTGTGAAGTTCAAAAACTGTCAAGTGATCGAATGTGTTCATAAAATTGATATAAAAAATGACACATAGAAATGATGAAATCGATTCCCAGCTCCTCTCCTATTCTTTCCATCTATAACATGATCCAACCACACACAGTGGAATACAAATTTTAACAAAAAATAATGGCCATTTTCAACGAACTTTGTGAAGTTCTTATTAAACCATTTTGTTTATTCATTCACAATTTCCTTTTGAAATCAGAAACAAATGATGAAAATTTAAAAAAGAGTATGTCTAACTTGACCAACCACTCTACAATGGTTGTAAAGTCCTTTTCTACCCCAATCTCTAGCTACCAAAAAATTAAGTGAATCTCCAGCTTTCTTTGCAGATCAAACGTGTTGGAGAGAAGAGTGGGATTTTTGTGTTAAAGAGTAGAGGAAGATTAAAATGAAATAAACCTTTGCCCATGTCCATCCTTTAGTCCTCTACATTTGAAAATCAGGGTTACTCCTACCAAAGCTTTCCAGTTAGTGGCCAAAGCAATTTAATGTTCCTCACAGGCCCACAGTGAAATATCAACGGGTCGAAAGTGACCTTAGACACAATTAAGTCAACAGAAAAATTATACAAAATAGAACCAACTCCAAAAATTGAGGTCAAGGTTATTTTACAGTCCAAGACAGCTGCACTGCATGGGACTTGCCTTCAATTCTGGCATTTGCTTCCCAGGGGAATTTTTAGTTTGTGCAGACACTTTGCCCTGTTAGTGGGTTCTCGATATCCCAACCCACCCGGAACATTTGAGCTACAAAAATTCTTAATAAAACTCTAACAAAAAGTTAGAATCCCAACGAACAACACCAGGACAACCAGCACCCAAGAGTAAAATTAAAAATACCTCTACGTCCTCAAACGTCTAGCAAGTGAAAAGTTTTACTTCGGGCTACAGTAAAACAACCGCCATGGTTTCTCCTTCTACTCCTCTGCGCACCTTAGCTTCTGCGAGAATAAAAACTGCGTAACAAAGCCCTCACCGCGATAAAAAAACCTTGAGCTCCCAAGTTTTTCCAAATCCTTAGAGATATTTGAAGCCCTCACCTCGATACCCACATGGCTAAAACCCAAACTCGAAGCCACATTTGAAGTTGATCTTTGTCGCACCAGCCAGGCCAACAGAACCGTGCGGGATCTAGTGCGATCGAGCATTGCGGATGGGCTCCTGTGACTCTTTTTCTCCCTTAGGCATGTTGCAGTGGTGCAGCTAGGAGTCAAGTAGAGCCGCGAAGCTACAGAGCAGTCAGGGCACAGAAAAATTTTGCGACTCTTTTTTTCCCTTAGGCGTGTTGCAGTGGTGCGGCCAGAATTCAGGCAAATCCACGAAGCTAGAGAGGTGTTAGGGCACAGAAAAATGAAAAGAAAAATAACATCTGGTAACAGGGCCAAATGGAGGATTTTAATTGCTTGGAGGAAGTGTCACATGTCCAAATTTTACTAGCTGGAAGGGCGATAAGAAAGGCTTCTCATTGGTTGGGGTGAACAATGTTTTCTCACCCCAAGCCAACAAAGAGAATGCCTCCGGCGTAAAAATAGTTTCATCATTATAAAGGTCTCTTGTGGGCGTTTCACACTTTCTTGCAGCTGTCTACAGTAGTAACATATCCGATCTATTAATATTCAATATTCTAGAGTTTTTTGATATATATTGACTACAGTAACTGCAGATACTCAACTGAGACCAATGCATATCATGACATGTCATCCTCTTTATGTATTTGAGAAGAGTTTTTTACTCTGCCAATGGTAGCCTAAGTGTTGGTTTATAGGCCAGAAGTTCGAGAACTCTTTGTTGCACCTACATTTGTTATGAGAGCATGCTCAACCACTAATGAAGTAAAACTAAGTGAAACTTCGATGATTCTGTAGATCATTATTTCAAAGTTTAGTATTGAAGCTCATGACAACTAGGAAAAGGTGGGAAGGTTAGGATCGGAAAACATACAAAACAAAAATTATTAAATCACAAAAAAAAAAAATGTTAAAATCCCATATGTTTGATGTAAATTAGAAAACCCAGAGAAACAACTAAGAATGAAGGTTTCATTTACTACTAGTGGACAGCGATAGCCACCAATAATCATAATCCAAAATTCCACTGGGCCATTGCACTTGCAAACACTGTCAAACAAGAAGGTGTGCTTCAACAGGAATGTGGCCACTCAAGCTTGGAAAGCTGACTAGTTAAGACAAATTAGACAAGTGCCCAACTTCCCATACTATGATGAGGAAAATTAATGTAAACAAAAAATACAACAAATCAGCCACAATGTATTTGACACCATGGTTACATGAAAATTTCTGATGTGCCCATATTGTGGGATTTATATGGTGGCTTATGATAATCTAGTGAAACCTTAGCCACATCATAGTTTCGATGACAATGTATGATGTGCCCAAATTGTGGGATTTATATGGTGGCTTATGATAGTGTGGTCAAACCTTGACCCAATTGTTCAGGCAAGTGCTAATTATTATCCAAAGTCCCATGCAAGGTAACCATACGAGAACCTGGCAATGTTGGAAGCCTAGCCTTCTTCAACTTTGAAGTCATTATGGAAAATAAAGTATTGAATGTAGAAGTGGCTTAAATGAACAGTTGAAATTCAGATATTAATAGAAAGGCACAACAGAGGATGCTGCAAATTAGCCTTTGCGGAGTCTCCTCGCAAAACAAGTTAGAGGGAGGAGTCTCTTTTCACAAAGAAGGCTTCTGTTAAAGAAGCAACGGGAAACTATGATGTTTAATTCTACAATCATGAAGAACTATTTATGAATAGTGAATGAGTTTGCACCAATGTCGTCAGAATCTAGATTCTATAGTAGTGAAATGGAACTTAGTGTGATACATTGTTTTCAATTGAACCATTTAGTGTACATTGCTGATATAAGGAAATATGAAGATAGTGCCATGTCATAAACAATCCATTTCTTAGATCAAAATCAACATATATAGTGAGCGAATAAGGGAAATATAACCTAGTTTGGAGGCTTATAAATAAGTGACAAATATCAGTTCTGAAGGTAGAAGTGGACCAACTTTGACCCATTGAATTATGAGCTTAATTTCTGGAGTACAACCAGCTCTTCCTCATTGTACAAACTCAACAAAATTTATGGCTCCCTTTTTCTTCTAAATGAAACCCTCTGCACACATGTAATTAAGGCATCTCCATAACCCACGCACAAATATTGTGATAGCAGCCAGAAGAGGTTAAATCAACCCACAATAATGCTACAGCCAACAAGGAAATTTGACTAGCAACTCGTCCTTCAACACAATGTCACTCTCAGGAGGTATGAAGTTCAAACTTCAGTAAATGAGAAAAATATCAATCCTGCCTTCCAGAAACATGCCCACAAGACAAAGACCAAATTTGAGCTCCCTTGTAACTGGTTATTGTACTTCATTTGTTACAGAATTCGACCAGATGAGTGTAAGAGTGAATACGGCCCTCTTGAGTGGCAACTCGACCCCTTGGAAAAACTGAACTTGACCCATGGAACAGAGGATTTCAGCCTCGTTCACAATACTAAACTTGTTCTTCCTTGAGATGAACTTGAATAACAATTAATAAGATGAACTCAACCCTAAATGCAATGTTCACTTCATTTCTAAGAATTATTGAGAGGTTGGAGACTTAGAGGGTTATTTCAACAATCCCATCTACATTGATCCACACTTGATGCTAATGCCCAAAGATATCCTTTCCAGCAACAAGGAAGCTCTTTGTACATAGAACTTTCAAATCAAGCACAAACTAGCATATATGGTCATTGATAATGGAAACTAGAATAACCTTCTCTTGCTTTAATTGGAAAAGGAACTCAAGTTACCAAACTCAAATCATCCCAACTCACATTAGCTTGGATGGGTCAAAGATGCACATTAGCTTGTGCTAATCACTTGAAAATAGATCAGAATGTTTCTAGAAGATGGCAAGATTTTTCCCAATATCTTATATGTTCTTACAAACAAAGATGAGAAGACTTATGAAAATAAGCTAATGATAACATGTGTAACTAATTGCGTAAAGCAGGGGCTTCTAGGTTCAACCTTAGGCATGTGGCCTCTTTCAATCCTAATATTACTTGGAATTATTTCTATTGTGCATGTCAAATGTTGGGTGATTATGTTGTTGGTATTGTCCTTCATTACAATTATGATCATTAATTCTAACTCAAGATTGGAACTGGTAGTGGTAATAGTATTCATGCAAGTTTAGTAGCCCTTTGGGCTCTATTAAAATTTGTTATGGTTAAAGGTGTTCAAAATCTTCAGGTTGATGGAGACTCGAAAGTGGTAATGAGAGTTTTAAAGGTTATCTGCCATTCGATAGTCTGGTTCTCTCTCACTGACAACACTAAGTTAACGAACTCCAGGAAGCTTTTCATTCGGTTTCTATTAAACATGTTCATAGAGAATTTAATTCTCAGGAAGATCATTTTTCAAAGGATCCCATTGCAATCAACAAAGGGATTATGCATGGAAAATTAGAGGGAGGGTTTTGGTTTCATCTTTCACAGAAATATTGTTTTAAAATAATTTTATAGGCAGTTTCAAGATATTATTTTGGGTTGTTTGCAATGTTAGCACTATAGGTGGAAATGTCATTTTGATGTTCAATGTTTATTAGAAGGATGTTTTGCAAAATCTGATGATAATTAGGAAGTTGTCTGAAAGGAGCTCTTATGTGTAGGCACAGTCAATGTATACTTTAATTTCTATTTGAAATAACAGATGCCAAATATACATTTGTTTTCTTGGAAGAAAAAAGACATAGAAATGAGGAAATTTTATGTGGAAGAAGATAAGAAATTTTTTGTAGGTTTCCATTTTCAAACAACTCTTTTTTCATTTACAAACCTGGCTCCTTTCGCCATGGTTCTTTGGATGACTGTAAAGATGGACTTTTATAGGCATGCTCTTTTTTCGCTTTAGTTATTATTGGAAGAAGCAGAGTGACTAGTCTTCTGGAAGAGCCAAACAAGGAATTTCTTTTCCAAGAAAAAAGCTTTATATTCAATATTTCGAGTGTGAAATAAACATATACATAGAACCACCCACACATGATCAAAAAATAAACAGTCCTAAGGCTTAACTGTAGAAAGATTTGTTAATTGAAGTTAGAGATGGAAGGGTTATGCTAAATTTAGCAGTTTGGAAAAAAAACCCACATCTGAAGCAAAGGGGAAATCTCACTTTCTCTTAGTGTTGACTTAATAAAATTCTCTAAATGGTCAAAAATAGTAAATATAGAAAATATAACTGAGCATGCATGGAGATTTTATCTCACTAAGACTTAATTTCAGTTTTGCAGTTTGACTCGAATTTAAAAGGCAAGTTCGCTTGAGTTCTAGATGTTAGTTAGGCTTGAGTTTGGTGAGGCAGTTGGACTTGGGTTCAAGGAGCCAGTTTGCTTGACTTGAAGAGTAGATAGATCCTATAAAGAGAAGAGCGCAAACTTGGTGAATACATCATTAGAGCTCTCATTCTTTTCTAATAGCTTACTAGGGAATTCCATGAGGGAATGAGGGAACTCAATTGAGATAATGAGCTTGAATAACTTAACTGAGTAATTGTTTACATTATCGACTGGCTTAACGGAAAAAGGTTTTGGAAGAGTTGCTATAGAAAAAAAGAATCAAAACTGAAGTCTGGAAATTGCAAAAAATGAAAGCAGGGATGCAACAGTTTGAATCACCATTAACTTTTCCAAATGTTCAACAATGAAGACTTCACTGAACTGATAAGTCGGGAAGATGATGCCAAGGCCTCTGAAACCAGGCTACACAAGGCTGCAGCTAGGCCTGCTGTTTTCCCCTATTTAGAATTAGTCAAATAAATTCCAAGAACAGATGGATAGTTGATCAGAAGGGATCACCCATCAAAGGTTACCAGGAAATTGACCTTGCTGCTAGATGTCTATTCCCAACACCTAAGGCTAATCTCAATACTAAGTGGATAAGGATGGTTTATTATCATTTAGCCCCAACAACAATCCAACAGTTTAAATCACCATTAATAACCATATATTGAGCAGTAAGAATTCATTGCAACAAATGTTTCCTTGTATTTCTAAATATGACCATCAACCCATCAACTGCATCTTTACTTCGTGCAACTGCTTGAAATAAATCAATGGTTCCCCTCTGGTCTCGTACAAATCTCCCAAACATCATTCTATAGGATAGATTTCTACTCCTCGGTAATAGCCTCCTTCCACTCATAATAGGTCTTCTCGAAGTCACAGTAAGAATTCATTAGTAGTCTGGCGGACTTCACTCTGGTCCAGTGGAAACTTGTAATCAGTGGCTGAATGTGGGGAATGGGTGCTACCACCTAAAAAAAAGAGATCTACAAAAATATTAACTTGCTATTTTATTTCTGATTTCTCAGACACATCATTTCTTTCGTCTACAAGTCCTACCACTTATTCTATATTTTTCTTCAGATGTGAGCCCAGACACTAGATAGGATGAGATAAATATGGATGATACCATCAAAGGAATCCTAGCCAGCGACATTAATAACTATTTCCTGATTATACTCCTCAGTTGGACTAGGACCTATTAAAGTAATTTTTTTATCCGATCTTGCTCGTGCTGAACCAACTGGAGAGGTTTCAAATGGGAAGGCCTAACCTATGAATGACGGGAAAGCTCAACAATAATTTGGGGGAAGATTCGGGACCAAACATATCGTCTGCACCTGGAAATGCTGGAAATGATAGTGATTCACTTCCTTTAACGATGCGGCTACTTAAGCTAGACTGCTCGATGGAGGAAGCGATTCCGTTGAATCCATTGATTAGCTAGTGAGTACTTGAAAAAAAAAATTGGAGAACCAACAGCATCAAAAAAAAAAATCCTAGAACCAACAACATCATAGAACAAATGAAAAAAATTCATTTCCAGTCGATCCTTACCCCAAAAAAATCGTATGAATCAACAAAATCTTAAAACAAACATAGCAAATACAAATGCAGGAAATAAAAAATATATAATCTTATAAATCTAACTAACCTGTGACTCCAAGTATGCAAACTTCAATTGTGAATTTGTTGCTGCCCGCCTCTTCAAAAGCCTCCAATTTCTTTTTAATGTGTCTTTGTATATAAAAATTTCTAACCCTAAAAAATTTTAATCACATTATCAATTTCTCTTGAAATATATCAAAACCCTCCCGCCAACAGCAAAAATCCTCCCACAAACAGCAAAAATTTGGCGCCACATCCACTTTTCATCCAGTTTTTATCTAAATTTTAGAACTGTCTACAAAAATTGGGGGCCAAAGACTGAGAACATCGTCTCCGTGAACCAGTTCAGGGGTAAGAACAACGAGTTTCTCTCTATTCTTTGGCTTGTTATTAGGCTTACAGACAAGTTTTATCTAAATTTTAGAACTGTCTACAAAAATTGGGTGCCAAAGAGTGAGAACATCGTCTCCGTGAACCAGTTCGGGGGTAAGAACAATGAGTTTCTCTCTGTTCTTGGGCTTGTTATTGGGCTTCCAGACGAGTGACAACTTTGACTTTCATACGAATTTGATATATTTTGAATGAAATCCACCCATGCCCTCCGCCGAGTTCGACTTTGATAGACTTCGAATGTGCCATGTATTTTACAAATCTTCAAATAATTTTTTTTTAAATAATTAAAATATTAATATTAATATCTATTATTTTAATTATTAATTAAATATAAAAGCACAATATATTTAAAATTTAATTTCATATAATATAATTAAAACAAATAAAATATAAATATTGATAATTATTATTTTAATAAATTAATTAAAGTTCATATCAAAAATAATATATATTAAATTGGTGTCGCACAATATATCTATGTCAAACATATTATAAATAAATTTTATATGTTTGTAAGTATTCACAGCTTGAGTGGGTCTAATGGTTCAGAGCCTGCGTTTCCTCCTAAGAGGTCATAGGTTCAAAACCAGAGGGGGTAGAGTATGTATGGCGTCGTAGACTTAGTAGTCAAATCGCTACGTGGAGGTGGGTCCCTTGTCCCACAAAAAAGGGGGTCTCATACACCAATTTGGTGTTTGGCTTAGCTGTGACCTTAAAATTAGATTATTATTATTATTATTATTATTAATATTATTATAACAAAGGTTCATACACTCTCTAATGGGAGTGAGGTTTGAGCAACACATGGAAGGAGTCTCGCATGAGTAAATACAAGTGGAGCGAGGATGAGGGAGTGTCACACCCTCGACTTAGTGTCACGACGACCGAGTGGTGGGGGGTGCACCTTGGTGCGACGAGCACCCAACTTGGGTATGTGCGACGACGATGTGCAATAGCTGCGCCATATTAGCGAATGCCCACCTTGGGCGCATCTTATAGCGGTGGGCGAGTCGTGTGTTTTTGCGGACACGACAAGCGACAACGTCGAATGGGTGTGTGCCCCAGGGCGGACGATTCAAAGGCGTCGGGCGAAGTCATGTTGGTGAGCGTGTTTTTTGATACGAGAGTGCTTTGTAGCAATTGGGTGAGCTAGGCAGGATAGGGCGCGGGCGGCCGATCAGTCGGCAGGGCCGATCAGGAACCCATGGTGGCAAGGGGAATCATGGGTATGATCACTTTGAGGTAAATGAGGGGCAAGGTATCCAACATTAATGTTTCTTGGAGAATTTTCATCCAGTATTTATCAAAAACCTAATGGAAAGAGTATTGGGCATAGATGAGAGAATTTTAACACTGCAGATGGATTCAGAGAATCTTGTAGTGAAATGTAACACTTCAATATCAAAATTGCAATTTTCCATTTATGGCATGACACAATTAAAAATTATTGACATAAATGAATAATTCATGTACTTGTTGTACTTGTCATATTCTTATTCTTGGACTATAATAGTCATTTACAATAATCATTATTAATTTTGTCAATTATTATCTAGTCATATATTTTAATCCTAGACTAAATTATTCATTTAAGTTAGTCGCTTTTAGTTTAGTCACTCATTATCTAGTCATATATTTTATCCCTGGACTAAATTAGTCATTTAAGTTAGTCGTTTCTATTTTAGTCACTTATTATCTAGTCGTATATTTTATTCCTAGACTAAATTAGTCATTTAAGTTAGTCATTTTTAGTTCGGCTACTTAAAATTGCTCAAATTTAGTAATAATTCACTTGAAATAATAGCGTTGACTAACTTTTTTAGTCACCTGGTCATTAATTTCACCATTTTTTACTAGTGCTCCACCCCCAAGTTATCATCCATATGAAATGAGTCACCCTCCAAAATGGCCACTCATTAAAAATATCCTCCACCTTTGGCTCTAGAAGTGCAGGTGGGCTGAATAAATGAACATGATAGGCAAGAGGGCCTATCCCATGCTTTTCTCCTTTCCACTTGTGATAAGTGTAGAGGGCATGCTAATCTTGGGCTGCAACATGATTTCCTTCCATTGGCAAGATGAAGGCTAGATCTCCAAGGATCTCTCGTCCAATGTTGTGAATCAAGTTGGCCCAAACCATCTCATACATGATGGATAAGAAATATGGCACCCCATTCATCCAATGGCCCTCCTCATAAAGACATAAAAATTTTGATGTAGTGGCCATACCTCTTCCCATGCTCCTCTTAGAACATGGGATGCAGAAAGTGTGGGGATCCTCCTCCGCTAAGAACACAACTATTCGATGTGTTTCTCCCCAAATCATGCTCCCCATAAAAGTAAGAACGATATCAGAAAATAGGTTCATGATTAGCATCATAATGAAGGGAGTACTGAAGGTTACATGTGGTGCTGGAAGGTACCAACAGTCTCCCCAATGGTCACAACGCAGTCTTTTCCACTGCAGCTTCAGAAAATAGCATGGCAAGTAGTTTCTTGATAAATGGCTAGTGGTATAAGTCATCACATCTACTAGCAAATAGTAAATGACTGAATGTAACAACTGAGCATACCAAGGGTAACCAAACACTTTCCCAAGGTCATGTAGTAGATGGTTGTATCCATCATAATAGCTGGCCAAAATTGGTCCATGGAACCTAAAGAGAAACTTGCCCCTTTGTAGAGCCATGCATTGCAAATAAATGGTAAGAGCATGAAAATGTTGTGTTGAACAATAAATTAATGCCAAAATAGAATTCTTACCATGTAATGAAAGTAAGATGGTGATAGGACCCACAAATGAGCCCTCCATAGTGATATGACATACTCCTATGAAGAGGAATAAACCATAGGTTGCCTGAAGATCCCCCTCCCCATGCTTGGAATTCCAAGTCAAGAAGAGCATACTACAGTAACAGATGAATACATCCACTACTCAATCAATCTCATCTCCTACATGTCCACCCAGTGCATAAAAAGTGAAGTGGTCTTGGGAGCACTCCAACAATAAGTCCCTACTCCACAGTGACAACGTTGTTGGCCTATGCAAATAAGCTCCTGCCAACTCATAAATCCATTCTTTGACATGCCCCATGTCAAAGACTCCTCCCATAATGCTGCTGCATACAAGTAGTTCCTTCCAAGGTGGAAGTACTTCTAGATCATCTAAGGCTAAGGAGTAGCCTCCTTGCACTATGATAGTGCCATCCCCTACTCCTACAGCATCATGCCAAGTGTGAGATCAAATCTACCCTTGCTCTCTCCCAATCCTCTAAAGCAAAAAAAGTCTTTGTTGCCTCCTCATACCTCCATCATACAACCCATGTGGTGGAAACATAATGATCACATCATCATAATTCATCCATCCTCCTTGCTACCACATGATGCAAGTATCCTGCCAGCTGTCTTCCTCACTCACACCCTTAGGAGAAGGATATGCCTCATGATGGCCAAACTCTCTCAAGAGTTGCCAGCGCAGCTTTTCTTCTTGCTACCCTGTGTAATAGATCTGCAAGTGGCTCACAAGCCTCTTTCTCTCCATCTAGCTCCCTTCATCAAAGTGTGGATGCCCCCAATCATTCTCTCCACTGGCATCTTCCTAATGAAGACTACCAACCTCCCAAAGCAATTATTCATCCTTACACCTCATGGGAAGTTGAAATGTAGCTCCTTGGATATCTTTCAAGGAAGAAATCTCACCCATCAACCCCTTGAATTCAAAAGAATACAAGTGTGCTGGAAAAAAAACATCATTATAAAGTGGCACAACATGCATTATGCCTTCCAAAATATTGCACCCTAACACCTCATGCTACATGTAACTCAATAGAGGTGCAAAGGGATGAATGTTTATCCCTTTTTGGATCAAACCAAGGTTGCAAAACACTGTTCAAGCTTGTTTCTCACCATCAGTAATGTGTTTCGATCCTGGACCATGTGAGAACAAATTTCCAAAGTCTTCCATAAAATTTTATGAAATGTTGGGACATGGAAATTTATGCATACCTTTGTGAGCCTTTGGAACATCTTGTATGGTTGCAAGAGTTCCTCCCCTCAAAGTGTTGCCTGATCCAACTGTTGCTATGGATGGCATGGAAAATTTTAGGGGCTAATATTCGCAGGTGGGCTAATTTTCCATGGTTTTTCCAAAAAGATAATTCGCCAATTTCCATTTTTTAATAAAAATGATTTGCCCAAATTTTACAATATAAAATTATTTTACGTAAAAAATCACCAACGTTATATAGAAAATTATATAATATCATTATAAATTTGAATTTTTTTTAAAATACATCAATACACATTTTATAGTTTTCATATTAGGGACTAGTGAGATTCGCCATTTTTTTAAACTTCAAGAGAATTTTCCATCCTTAAAATTATCCTTGATGGATGGCTGCCCCCTCATGAATATGACAGCGCTGGTAAAGGCCTTCTCAAGTGGAGAAGAGAACTCCTCTTCCCTTGGCCTTCTACTATCAAATATTTTGATTACTTGATGAGTGAATTCAGCAAAGGTAGATAACCTTGCATGACTTAGATGGCTAGACCACCAAGATATTTCCTTTTCCTCCAAGTGCAGCGCTGAGATTTCCACAGCTTCTTTTTCCACTACTGGATGTAGTAGGAAAAAATGCCTCTAGTTTCATCACCCAAGTCTTTCCTACACACTTGAGTGAGCCATCAAATGTAGAAAACGAGAATCTGTTGCCTCTTAGAATTCTCTTAATGCATAATCTTCTTTCTTCTCTCAGTTGAATAAACTGAGGAAAATCTAGGGTCTCTTTGAAAGCCCTAGGTTGGCACTTGTATTCTACCAAATATCCACTCAGGACCTCATGTTCTAAGTGGTCTTCTTGCTCTCCACTTCCTCTACGAGAACAAGAAATTCATGGGTCTTTTTCTTCCTCTTGAAACCTTCTAGAGGTCTCACTACAACTCTTCCCTTCTTGAAACCCTTTTGGAGTTCCAATGCATTTCTCTTCTGTCTTCTTAGATCTGAAAATGGATGACAGTAATCTCATCCTCTCCATAATTTTGTTCTCCTCTTCTTATTATGTTCTGATTGGATCTAAAAATCCACAGGCTGAGCCAAGATGGTAGCTCTGATACCACTGTAATATCCAAAAATGGGAACAACTACACTATTGGGAATAATTTGATTTATTACCAATGTGGAGCTTCAGAAAATCATGATCATGGAAATGTAGAGTAGCTCATTATATGTAAAATAACATCATACCAGTAGATGAAAGAACCTCAGCAAGAGAATGGCCTATATTCTCCTTTCCAAGTGGGGGAATCCAGCAACACAGGGCATAAAACTACTATCTTTAGAAAATAGTGCTATAAAAGTGAGAAATGGGACTTGGATCCCTTATAATACATGATATAAAACTCACATGCAGAATTAGAGGTGAAAAAAATCACTCTAGCCAACATAAACAGATCTCTCCAAGTCAATGCAGCTCAAATAAGCCCAAACCCCATAACCTAACTTATGAAGAAAGTACTGAAGCAAGAAAATGTTAATTTTATGAGGTTTTATGCAGAAAATAATGGAATGAGATAGATCTGGAGTATACAATGCATCAATGGCTGAGAAAATGGAGATTCCTCCCTTTTTATACAAAATAAGAGTAACCGGGCAAGGGTTTCTTGAGAGCACAATGTACAGAAATGCAGATCGGAAGATATGGAACTGAAAAATGAAATTTTACTACAACACTAAATAAATATTACTAAAATATACAAATAATGGAAGAATAATGAAATACAGAGCTTTCCGGGAGAGAGGTTGGCCTCTCCTCCACGGAACTAGCTCACAAGCAAGGGATCAAACCCTGCAACTACTGCTCTAGAAAATGACGCAGTTTTCCCAGTAAAATACATTGTAGTGAATGGAAACTGAGTTTTATACTTTCCAAGATGTCAAATAATCTCTAGGACCTCATGTATAGATCTTTCAAAGAAACGGGGGCTCCCTCCTCTGAAAGATAAGCTCAAGAGCTGGTGTTGTGAATCTCCCACTGCACACCCAACAACATAGTGTTTGCTGCTGCAAGAATAACGTTGTAGCTATAGGAGGTGCTAGGCCTTAACCCTAGATATGGGAGAATGAAGAACATAACTCCTCCAAGTTATCTCTCAATGAAGGAGAAGGAAACCTTAAGCAGGAATGCATTGTGCTAAATAGCACTACATACTCAGCTCAACAGCTAAAGAATTCTCAAGTGTCTAAGCAGACATGAAAATGTAATCCATAAGCTAACTCAAAAATTCTTCCATCTCCCTCCTTATAATGTTTGTGAGCCTCCTCACCTTGGGTCCCACCTATTAGGGTTTCCAACACCATGTGAATACATTCCCTCCAAAACTGCGATGTCTTCTCAAGCAAGCCACACCTCCTTAGGCAGTGCTGTTGACTTGGTCAAATTTGACTTAATCTTCATGATCCTCTTCCTATTCACACATGGGAAGTGCAAAATCCAGCCACCAAGTTATCCCCTTTTCACACCAAGAGGGATTTTATGTCAATACAAGTTAAAAATGGGTCCTTTTCCCATTTATTCATCTACTAGGTGAAAAAATCAAGATCTAATATTCCTATTAGCTGCATGCTAATTTTAGGAATATTACACCAACCAACTAAATCTACCCAAAGTTCAAATGTTGTGATGAACATTGAAATTCTTGGCATTTACAAATATTCTACATTCCATCAGGAATGACATTGAGAGAAGAATTGCTCGCACTAGAACCATAACATGACTTCCATGGCAACACATTTCATCGATGCTGTACTAGTTAATGAGAAGTATAAATAGGTAAAGAAAACAAATGAGATGGAAAAGACTAAATAAAGTACAATTATTGGACACTCCATCAATACTTTTTATTTTCTTCTTAATAAAGAGAAGAAGAGTGTTGAATATCCCCTCGAAAATCAAGCCCCTCCTCAGCAGCAAACCAATGGTCATAATTTCAGGAGTAAAGGGGTAGTTTATGAATAGGAAATATCTAAATAAGAGATGATTAACAAGTTTATGAGAAATATTATACCACTAGAAAATCCTGCTTAAAACACACAAAACAAGTCTGGAACTCCTACTAATTATAAGAATTCTTCAAGTAAAGAAACACCTCCAGAAAATTCAACACTAAATGGTAAGAATGAAGCAATTGATTATAACATTGTTGAAGGTATGAAAAGGGATCGTGCCAATATTTCCATCTTTGAACTCATGGAAATAGCACGCTAGTTTTAATTTCTTGCTTGAGCATTCTCATCACAACCTCCGTCAGGGAATAAAGCTTCTACTTCTCAAGCAGTGTCAATTAATTCTTCTAGAACTATTGAAACTATTGTTAATGCTTTGAACTTAGATTTAAATCATATTTTCCCTCCATTTCTGTTAACCTTTGAAATATTTAATTATAATATCCACAATTGTTTGGTTGATCTTTATGTGTCTATGAATTTAATTCCATTATCATTTGATAATAAAACTAATGCCATGTGGGATGAGATAAATGCGCAAATTATTCAACTAGACATGACACTTGTCTCAGATATTGGTGAACTCAAATAAGTTTTTATTTATATGTAAAAAGATAATAGGGTGCACCAATGTATAAACATAGTAATTTTCGATATAACTAAAGCCTATGGCTTAATATTGAGTCGAGTCTGGTCTAGAAAACTACAAGGTTATTTTGTAACAAATTGGTCACATCTTTGGCTTCCATATAAGGGAAGGAACAACCAGATTCGAGTAGAAAATGAACCTTATATGAAACATATTGTGACACCTCTTGAGGGTCATAATGAAGTTTTCAGTGTTGCAGACATGACTTTTTGGAAAAAAAAATTGGAGATAGATCACGGGCATTATCATGCAAAGTCATCACCTATCCCATCAGACACCTAGTTGAAGCAACTTCCTTGTTCTTCAACCAATGCTTATGAATCTTGAAACGTAGATGTACATAGTAAATAAGGTAGGAAGTAGTTTAGTAGCTGATACTATTTTGAATTTTTACTTTGATGGATCAAAAAATCAAGATGGTTCTTGAGCAGGTTGTATTCTTGTAGACCCTTATAATAGGAAGCACATCCTCTCATGTAGTTTGGAGTTTGAGTGCATGACAACATGGTTGAATACGAAGAACTTGTTATTGGTCTAAAGAAATATATTGACGTAAAAGTAGAAATGCTCAAGGTAATCGATGATTCAAAGGTGGTTACTCGTCATGTACAAAATAATATCCATTGTGTTTCACCAAATCAAAAAAACTACCAACAGGAGGTATGGAGTTTGGTTAATCATTTAAAATATTTCAATATTATTTATGTTCCAAGAATTAGAAATTCCACTACAGATACATAAGTCAATGAAGTTGCTATAATGTCACCTTTGAAACATGGTTTTTGTATGTAGATTATATATAAAGAATATGTGTATGATAAAATGACTAATTTTCATGTTTTCAATGACAACCAACAAATACTGCAGTTTATGGCTAGTGCATATATTTTCAGGGATGCGACCCTCGATGAAGATAAGCATGATAGAGTTTTGCAAGAAGTTTCTAATATAAAGAAAGGATATATTATAAATATGTAGTGTCTCTTGAAAAACTTTATGACCTACAAAATCACTTCAGAGAACCAATCAATGCCAAGAATTAGAGTTCAAATCTAACTCATGAAAAATTCAATCTAGGAACTCACGAAGATCTGAAATATGTAAAAATTCGTACATGTTGTTCTCCACATAAATGGTAAGAATTCATATTTCTTTTCAATAAGTACCGGGATTTGTTTTCATGAACTCATGATGCTCTAAAAATATATGATGCTCGGATTATCCAACACATAATTCCCATCAAAGAAGGGGGTAAACCATTCTAGAAAAAGCTAAGAAAATTTTATCCAATATTGGAGCCCCTAATCTAAAATGAATTGAGAAAGATGATGGATTATCAGATCATTTCCAAATTTAGACATTCAACTTTGATTTCAAATTTGGTCCCTGTTAGGAAATATTGGTGAAATACGGTTATGTGTTGATTTTAGTAATCCAAATCGAGCATTAGACAAAGATAACTATCTTGTGCCAATGATGGAACAAATCCTCCAAACAGTATCAGGGTATGATATGTTCTTGTTGCTAGATGGTTTCTCAAGCTACAATCAAGTGCTAGTGGTCGAACAAGGTCGGCTCAAGACCATATTCAGAACCAAGTAGGGAACCTTTGCATTCAAACATATGCCATTCAGAAAACATAATGTTGGTGCTACTTTCCAGAGAGAAATGAACATTGCTTTTCATGGCCTTATTGGTTAAAATGTAGTGGTATATTTGGATGATGTCACTGTGTTTTCCAAAAGTAGATCAAACCATGTGCATCAACTGAAACAAATATTTCGGTGATGTTGATAGCATGAGATTTTCCTTAATCCCAAGAGAAGAATATTTGGTGTCTTAGAAGGAACTCTCTTGGGACAAATTATCTCAAATAATAAAATCAAAGTTTATATTGAAATGGCCAAATCCATAGATCAGATTCCTTCCACAATGAATAAGAAGGTGATGTAATGTTTCTTCAGAAATATTAATTTCTTGCTAAATTTCATCTCTCATTATGATTAAATTGTTAAACCATTGCATGAGTTTATTAAGAAAGATGCAACTTAAAAATCAGACAGAAGGGATAAAAATGCTTTCATCCGTATTAAGCAAATATCACTAACATTCGTGCACTATATATTCTTAATTATGGCAAGGATTTCCTACTTTATACTTTTTCTTATGATTCATTCATCGCAGCTGTATTGACATAAAAGGATTATGAAGGAAGTGAACAACCTATTTATTTTTTGAGTGTCAACTTGCAGGAGTCATAATTAAATTATATTTCCATTGATAAAAAAGCATATGCAGTATATAAGGTGGTAAAAAAATTTAGTCCCTATATACTTAAAGCTCATACTATTATTTATATACCTCACTGAGTAGTCATAAAAGAGAAGGGTGAGTAGAGGAAAAATTAGATGACTTGTTTGCAAGAATATGATCTAGAGTTAAAACCAGTTCATACCATTAATGGTCATGGCCCTTGTAGGCTTACAACATAACCTTATGATGTTGTTGAGCAAGATATTTCAAGATGGGAGCACGAAATTTACATAAATAAAATTGAGCAATTTCCCCAAACAAGTCCCACAGCGCAGTGGTATTTGGACATTTGACAATATCTAGAGCATGGAACCTTTCCTGAACACTTATTGAATAAACAAAAAAGGAAAGTTCAGCTCAAAACTATATCATACCAAGTTATTCATGAAGTGATTTTTAGAAATCACCACAATGGTGTCTTGGTGAGATTCTTAGAGCTGCATGACACTGATAAGGTATTAAAAGAATTGCACGATGGACTAGTAGGAGGACAATTTGTGGGTGACAGAAGTGTGAATAAAGTAATGAGGTACAATTAGTATTGGCCCACTTTATTTAAGGATTTACACACTTACACCTGTAAGTTACGAACTTGTCAAAGCTGTGTTGGTCGAGATTAGAAGTTATTCACCCCACTGCTACCAATAGACATAAATTAGACATAGGGGGGTGATGATTGGCCTCTAAATCAGCAACATTTTCAGTAGGGGGTGATGATGGGCCTCTAAATTAGACATAAATTAAGGCCCATCTAACCTTTCTTAGGCCCATCTACCTCTCTTATGCACATAAAAAGATATATTAAATCACCCCTTCTGCACTTAATAATGTTTTATTATGCTTTAATATGATCTTAGGAAGGATTAAAGGTAATTGCATATTTGTGCCTAATATTGGTTATTTTTGTATAATATTGTGAGAATATTTGGCAGATTATGCAGATTTGGAGAAGGAGATAATGTAGGGACTCGCTCCCTGCCATTAGAAGAAAAGATTAGAGAATAAATGAGCACAATATAAGGAAATTATTGAGAAATCTTGGAGATATTCAAGTGGGTTTTCCAGCCTCCTTAACTACCAAAGGCAACAAAGAAAACTGAAGATGAAGTGCACTCAATCTATGTTTACTTGGAGTCAAGTTAACTCAATCACTATTTTCAAGGGATTTGTTGGTAGCTGCCTTGTAGAATAAATAGAGCAGAGCTAGAGTTAATGGGGGAATTTTTTCGGCCGGTTCCGGTGGATTCTGGTCCATCAATGCAGTCCATTCCATTAAAATTCCATTCCATTCAATCCCATTCCATTAATTTTCCATTCTATTAGGCTTTATTTGTTTAAGACCTTCGAGATGTAATAAGACTATATTTTTTGTAATCTAGTGAGTAGGCAGATGTTGTTTTACTGATATAGCTTCAGGGAGCAAGGCTCATGAGTTAGGACCCAATCCATGTGCCTCAGTTTCTCTATTGTTTTCATTCTTTCCTTTATGTTATTTAGCTAGTTTTGTTTCTATCAATTAGGTACTTTTGTTTCTGTCATTTACTTAATCTTTCTTCTCATAGTTTCAAGTTGTTGTTTTGCATTGATGTTGTAGGTTTTAATTTGCTTACAAGAGTAATAGAGTAGAGGAAAAATTCAAAAGCTATGGTCAAGCCTTCCCCCCTCATCTCTGTCAATAGATTTCGAGCAGGGTTGACCTTCCCACAGGCAAAAAAATGTTTTCTGTTCAGTATTTTTATCATGCATTTTGTCTATTTTTCTGTGCATGAATCCGCAGGTTTGTTTGTAGGAATAAGCATCAAAATCCCTAGAGAAATTATTAAGTTGTTCCACTTTCACGCAGCCTACCAATGCACTCTTTAGTATTCAAGGTAGCAAAACTGTATTTTATGTATGATTCCAAAGCAATTTGACTCTTAATATTGGACTGAGTGCATACTCTGCCTTTCAACACATACGCAACATCAAATTTCTAAATTTCATAAACCACAGACACAAAGATGTCACAATTGTGTTGCTACTATTTATATCCACAAAGGCAATTCAACTACAAATATCGACATAACTAGTATTGAAATTGTGGACATGAGATGGAAGCAGTTAAATAAGATTTGTTATTAGAGTGCAACCGTTGACAATTGTGGCTTTATTAAAACAAACCAAAAACATTGTATGCGCCTGTCTTTATTACTGGAATGTGTTAACTACTAAACATAAACCACTGTGCTGGAGGTCCAGCAATTACGATAAGACTTTATGGTTTTAACCTACTACAATCATCGATTTTGATTTCCATTTACCATGGTAAAACTGAATGCGTGGTAACAAAGTTCTGTTAATCAATAATAGTCATACCAAAAATCGAACTTGGCATACCCAGAGTTCTGATGGTGTCTTAAAAAACTTAAACTCTAATACCTAATTGCTAATACAGACTTACTCTGGTTCACGCTGATTCCATACTGCTTTTTCATGGTAGCAACATCCTTACAACAAGGTTTTCATTCAACGCCAGTTGTTCTTGCTTCCATACACAGCATCGATTCATACGTTGCCCAATTCAACTTCACCGGCAATGTAGACTCCAGGCAGATTCATCTTCCTGCAATTGACATATCAATCTAATGATACATAGAGAAAAAAAATAAAAAAAAAATGAAAACATAAGATTTTAGAAAACACCAATATATTGATTTGCAAGGAAAATATATCTTCAGTTGCCCTTTGTGTTTACAATCTTCACACTGGCACACTTGGTGTTTCTCCTCCATCTCCCTATTATTTATATTTGAATTATTTAACTGTTCCTCTTAGAATAGGTTTCTTCTCGAATTTTCTAAACAAATCACTACCTCCCTATTTTCAAGTGCTTATCCCTATGTTGGCTCTATATCCACGAAGGGAAAGAAACCAACTACTAATTTTATTCCTAATTTATTTAAATATTAAAACAACTAACAATATCTCATAAATAAATAAAAATAATTAATAAAATAATCAACCATACTACTAATGTTTATTTTTCTTTGGATTAGCCACAACATGTGACCAAAATATCACATTGTTGGCTAGGTTCCCGATGCTACTGCATCAGACTCCCGGGAAAGAAAAATAATCTTGTAGTGCTTTGGAATCGATTTGCAACTTCTATAGCTCTGCTGCAGTCATCCAACTGGCATCTTCCATTGGCTGTCCTTTCCACTTGACTAAATAATGATAATAAGTTTGGCTCCTAGTTTTCTTTGACACTCTCCTCTCCAGAATGGCTTCCATTTCCCTTTTTTCTGGTTTGGGCATCTGCTCTTCCCAATTCACTATTGGGATTTCTTCTGATGTGGCATCCCCTTGTAGTTCTTCTTCTGATTCTTGGTATAGGTACAAATATGCAATATTGAATATTAGCGATATTCTGATTCCTGTTGGCAATTTAACTTCGTATGCTTTTGAAGAAAATTTCCTTACAATTTTGCATGGCCCTATTTTCTTGAGTTTCAATTTGTTATAAATTTTAATAGGAAATATTTCTTTTCTTAAATATATCATGACTAAGTCACCTAATTGGAACTCATTTTATTTCCTTTTCATATCTTCTCTTTGCTTGTAGTTTCTACTGTTTTCCTGCAATCTTCTTTTGACATATTCTTGTAGTCCCTGCATATGTTCTGCAAATTCCTCAGCCTTTGCGCTCCTTACCTCTTGCTTTCCTAGATCTCTAAGTTCATACACACCCCTTGGATGCATTCCAAAAACAATTTGGAATGGAATCATACCAATACTTCGATTCAGAGTGTTGTTGTAAGAAAACTTAGCCTGTGCAAGGGCTAAATCCCATTGTTTAGGATTTTTATATACCAAGCTTCTCAAGATGTTTCCAAGACTTCTATTCATGACCTTGGTCTGTCCATTCCTTTGAGGATGATACGTTGAACTGAAACTAAGTTTGGTACCTAGTTTCTTCCACAAAGTTCTCTAGAAATGTCCCACAAACTTGGTATCCCTGTGAGACACAATGCTTACAAGTAATCCATGTAATCTTACAACTTCTGAAAAAAACATATTAGCAATATGTGTTGCATCACTTGTTTTCTTGCATGCAATAAAATGAGCCATTTTAGAAAATCTATCCACAACAACATAAATGGAATCATTTCCCCTTTGATTTTTTGGTAAACCCAAAACAAACTCCATACTAACTGCATCCCACGGTCGGTCGGGTATTGGTAATGGCTAATACAATCATGTATTCTGACTTTTCCGCTTAGCATGCTGACAAATATTGCATTTTTCCACAAAAGTTTTAACTTTAGTTTGCATCTTTGGCCAGTCATAAAAATTATTTACCTGAGAAAAGGTTTTGTCTTGTCCAAAATGTCTGGATATACCTCCACTATGCTTCTCCTTGATTATGTTTTCCCTCATAGAACATTTAGGAATACATAACTTATTACTTTTGAATAGTAATCCTCATTGGATTAAATAATCCAACCACTAGCTTCTATTATGGACTACTAGATTTTCTGTAGCTGCATAAATTTCCTCAGACTCTGCATCATCTTTATGCATGTCAACCATTTCCTCGAACCCTACAACACCAAATTGTAACTCCTGCATAATTAAGTTCACCCTGCTCAAAGCATTAGCAACTTTGTTCAATTTACCACTTGTACATTTGAATACAAAAGTGAAACTCTGCAAATGTTTTACCCATTTGATATGTTTCTGATTCAATTTTGGTTGGTTGTTTATAAACTATAATGCATGATTATAAGAATATAACACAAACTCTTTTGGAAACAAATAATGTCTCCATTTTTTTAAGGCTTGTACAACAACATAAAATTCCTTGTCATAAGATGAATATTTCTTCTTTGATTCATTTTTTTTTCATTGAATTATGTTATTGGTTTCTGATCTTGGCTAAGAACTGCTCCAATTGCAATTCAACTAGAATCAGTTTCAACCTGGAAAACTTTCTCAAAATTTGGTAAAGCCAAGACTGGTTTTTCAGTAATATTTTTCTTTAACAATTTAAAGTTTTGGTCTGTTGCTTCTGTCCATTTGAATGGTTGATTAGTTTCTCTGATTGTTTCAATAATGGGTGCACAAATCTAAGTGAAACTTCAAATAAATTTTCGGTAGAAACTTGCAAGACCATGGAAGCTTCTTACCTCAAATATGCTTCTAGGAGTTGGCCAATTCACAATTGCTTGGATTTTTTCTGGATCCATTTTCAACCCTTCCTTAGAGACTACAAACCCCAAATAAATTAGTTCTTCCTTCATAAAGCTGCACTTCTTCAAATTTGTTAACAGTTTTTCTTCTTGCAAAGTCTTTAAAACTAAATTAAAGCATTCTAAGTGCTCCTCTTTACTTCGACTGAAAATGATAATATCATCAAGATAAACAATGAAAAATTTACCTGTGTATTCCTTCAAAAATTCATTCATCAACCTTATGAAGGTACTAGGTGCATTAGTAAGTCCGAAAGGCATTACTAACCATTCATACAACCCATTATTTGTTTTGAATGTGGTTTTGATTTCATCCCCCTCTCTCATTCTTATCTGATGATACCCACTATTCAAATCTATCTGAGAAAAATAATTCGACCCTCTCAAACAATCCATTAAATCATCCATTCGTGGTAAAGGAAAATGATACCTGATGGTGATTTTATTTATAGCTCTAGATTCTATGCACATACACCATTCACCCCCTTTCTTTAGACTGAGTACTATTGGTACAACATATGGACTAAGGATTTCTCTGATTAACCCCTTATCCATCAACTCTTGCACTTGTCTTCCAACTTTGACATTTTCTTGTGGTGTTAACCTGTAGGTTGCTTTATTCGGTAAAATGGCTCCAGGGATTAGATCTATGTGGTGACTAATACCCCTAATGGGCGCTAATTCATTTGGCAACTCATCCACAACAATATCAACAACATCATTCAACAAATTTCGAATTTCTTCAGGTAAATATTCTAAATTTTGTAGAATTTAAAACTACCTTGGGTCTCCCAACAATAGCAAAATTCATCTCCTCGCCCTTCTCAACTTCTTGCAATAGGGTTTTCCCACTCATCAACATAACGTTGTTTCCAGGTGTTTCCTTGTCAGCTTCAACTTTCAATGGAAATATTGTATGCCTGTTCCCATCTTTCTCAAGAGTATAAGTGTTTCTTCTGCCATCGTGTATGGCTTTTTTGTTAAACTACCAAGGCCTTCCTAGAAATATGTGACATACATCCATCGGCATTATATCACATAAAATAACATCCTTATAAGTACCAATATGAATTTCAACTTTACATTGTTCAGTTACAATAATTTGATGGCCTTTCTGAAGCCACGATACTTTATAAGGAGTGGGGTGTACTATTCTCCCCAACTTCAATTTTTCCACTATTTTTGTAGAAACAAGGTTATCAGTACCACCACTATCAATTACCAATTTGCAACACTTACCCTTTGACTTACATATAGTTCTGAACAGATTCTTCCTTTGAGCTGGTTCTTTAGCTTCCTTAGCTTCTTTAAGAAATATCCTTTTCAACAACAAGGATTCTCCGGCTTCAGGTGGTTCCTCTTTGGCTATATTCTGAGGAATCTCTTCCTTTTTTTTTAGCAAATTTCACACTACGCTGGGTTGTTGATCTATTATGAGGACAATCCCATTGCACATGTCCCCACTCACCACTTGCAAAGCACCGAACATCTCTCCCTCGGCCTCTACCTCTGGGCACAAACCTTTCGTGACCAGAATATCCTCTTTGTGGTGATCTATTACTCAAACTCCTCGCCTCGCTCTAAGAGCATTCAAATCTGGACTTAAATGTTCCCCTTCATTTTGTTGGATTCTTACCTCTATTTCTCTGGTTTTGTTTGCGCAACATCTTTTCTTCTGCCCTCAAAGCTGCTTGATAAGAATCTTCAATCATCCTGATATTTAATAAGCTGATCTCATCCTGTATTTCATATCTTAAACCATTTATATATCTAGCTACCTTCAGTATGACATGATCTAATACTCAACTTATAAAATTCTTCAGTATATTCTTTGATGGTCATCCCTTTTTGCTTTGAATTTTGCAATTGTCTAAATAGGTCTGATTGATAATATTTTGGAATGAACTTACCTTTTAGCTTACTTACCATCTTATCTTGATTTTGGGTTTCCTTTTTCGTTCCATGGACAACTGCAATTCATCCCACCACAGGGTTGCATGGCCTTTCAATCTTGTGGCTGCAAACTTCCCTCTTTTTTTTGTCATGAACTTCTTCAGAGTCAAAATATTTATCTAAAGAAATGATCTAGTCCATTAGTACCTCCACACTAATATTTCCATCGTACAAAGGTACTTCTACCTTTGGTCGGCTACTGGCCTTTACTAGCATCTTCATGACTTTAGATGCCTTGTTTTCTTCCTCCATTTCTTCATCGGTGGTCTCCTCTTCATCAGCACTGGCAACACAATCATTTGTCGCCCTCTTTTGAGTGGTTTCCATTGTAGCCATTCTTGTATGAAAGTGCCAGATTTCATCTAGAAAAACTACGTTTGCTATAGGTCTCCCTCGGCTTATCCCATCTCAACCTACTCCAGCTCCTCTTTTGGGCGGCATTTTCTGCAATGCTCAAGAACAACTCAACAGGCTCTGATACCGAATGATGTAGCCTACCAATGCAATCTTTAGTATTCAAAGTAGGAAAACTATATTTTATGTATGATTCCAAAAACAATTTGGCTCTTAATATTGGACTGAGCGCATACTCTGCCTTTCAACACATACACAGGATCAAATTTCTAAATTCCATAAACCATAGAGGCGCAAAAGTCACAATTGCGTTGGTACTATTTATATCTGCAAAGGCAATTCAGCTACAAATATCGACATAACCAGTATTGAAATTGTGGACATGAGATGGAAGCATTTAAATAATGTTTGCTATCAAAGTGCAACCGTTGATCATTGTGGCTTTATTAAAAACTAGAAACACTGTATGTGCCTGTCTTTATTAATGGAATGCATTAACTACTAAACATAAACCACTATGCCGGAGGTCCAGAAATTACGATCAGACTTTATGGTTTTAACCTGCTACAATCATCGATTTCAGTTTCCATTTACCATGCTAAAACTGAATGCGTGGTAACAAAGTTCTGTTAATCAATACTAGTCATACCAAAACTCGAACTCAGCATACCCAGAGTTCTGATTGCATCTTAAAAAACTCAAACTCGCATACCCAATTGCTAATACAGACTTACTCTGTTTCACGATGATTCCATACTGCGTTTTCATGGTAGCAACATCCCAATGAGGTTTGCATTCAACGCTAGTTGTTCTTGCTTCCATACACAACATCGATTCATACGTTGCCCAATTCGACTTCACGAACAATGTAGACTCCAGGTGGATTCATATTCCTGCAATTGCCATATCAATGTACTGATACAGAGAGAAATAGAAATAAAAAAAAAATAAAACATAGGATTTCAGAAAACACTGATATATTGATTTGCAAGGCGAATATATATTGAGTTGCCCTTTGCGTTTACAATCTTCACACTCGAACACCTGGTGTTTCTCCTCCATCTCCCTATTATTTATATTTTGAATATTTAACTGTTCCTCTTAGAATAGGTTTCTTCTTGAATTTTTTCAACAAATCACTACCTCCCTATTTTCAAGTGCTTATCCCTATGTTGGTTATATATCCACTCAGGGAAAGAAACAAGCTACTAATTTAATTCCTAATCTATTTAAATATAAAAAAAACTAACAATATCTCATAAATAAATAACAATAATTAATAAAATAATCAACCATACTACTCCTAATGTTTATTTTTCTTTGGATTAGCCACAACATGTGACCAAAATATCACATTGTTGGCTAGGTTCCCGATGCTCCTGCATCACGCTTCATTTTCTAGTCCCTGTCCATATTTGTGTTATGCTTCTGAACCTTGCCTTTACACCTCCATTCCCTTCCTTTTCCTCTTATTTGCATCTTCTGCACCTTTTTATTCACAAAACGCTTGAAAAACCTTTAAATTTGTACCTCTGCGTTTCCTCCTCGAAATTCCCGCTATCGCATTTTGCACTTCGCACTCTCCTCCGAACTTCACTATCAATTTTCCGCCAACCTTGCGATATCACAAATTGCAAATTCCAAATTTTTCCTTTTTCTTTTAACACTTACCGCTGCCAACCGCCGATTGCGACATCGCTGTAGCATTCTGCCACGTCATCCATTTTTGCAATCACACTTCACAACTTTTTCCGCATCACACTTCGCACTTCAAAACCCTATCCTTTTTCTTTTAACAGTTACTACTCCCAACTGCCAATTGCGACATCACTGTAGCATTCTGCCACGTCATCCCTTTTCGCAATCGCACTTTGCAACTTTTGCCGCATCGCACTTCACACTTCGCAACTTTTTCCTTTTTCCTTCTAAGACTTACCACTTCTTTTTTGCCATTGCGATATTGTGATATTGTAAATCGCAAATCGTAACTTTTTCCTTTTTCTTTTTAATACTTACCACTCTTTTTTTCGGATTGCGATATTGCGATATTGCAAATCAAATGTTTTTCCTTTTTCCTTTTAAAAATTACCACTTCCAACGCTGATTGAGATATTCTCCGTACTCTGCCACCGGTCCAACCACCATGTTAGTCAATGCATTTCACACTTCGCAACTTTTCCTAGATAACACTTCCGCTACCCCTCAAACTTTACAATATTGCGAACTGTGATATCACATTTCGCATTTCGCAACTTTTACCGCATCGCAAATTGAAAATCACAACTTTTACCACATCGCAAATCACAAATCGCAACACTTACCCCATTACACTTCGCATTTCAGAACTTTTTGCAATTCGCACTTCACAGTTTTTATCTCATCGCATTTCGAATTTCGCTCTTGCTCCCAGACAACACTTCTGGTATTCCGCTAACTTTGTGATATTGCGATTGCGATACCGCATATTGCATTTCCGTCCTCCGTCGCAACTCCACAATCGTACTTTTCAAATCATTCCTCTCCAAATAATTTTTGCGCTATAATAATGTTCTAATAAGGTTTAAACCCATATTTTTTCTTCTAGGCCTAGTTTCATGTGTTTATCCCTCCATTGGCACCTTTACCCCTTTCTTGTCTAAGCTGCAAATAAAAAAAAAATCAATTAGAATTAACTCATGGATAGCCTAGCTACATGGATAGAAGCATGGTAGATAAAGCATAAAATAACTAGGGTGTTTAGCTGATTTGCCAAGTTAAGTGTGGTTTAAATTAGTTTCTTTTCATCAATTTATTTTAGTTCCTTTTTGACATTTCTTTTCAGCAAGTTAAATTAGTTTCCTTCCCGTCATTTCCTTCCAACAATTTACTTTATAGTTCTTATCATAGTTTAAGGAATAGAACCCTTTCATAAAGAATAAGAGGATTACATGAGAAAAATGCATCTGTTGTGTATATAGCACTGTCACCTCCAAGTTTGTACGAACCTTGGTTTGATAAACTAATGTAGGGTAGCCCCTGGGAGTTGCAGCACTCTTGGTGCAATACTAGGGCTCACCACATCTATTGAACAAGTTTACCCCAAACAAAAAAACTCATGATTTTATCACTATAGATTATTATACATCTACCTTGCCAACTAAAATTTATGTCTTTTTAAAGAGAACTGCAAAGGAGACACTAAATTTAAATTTTGCAGAAGCTATTGCAATAGAGGAGGAATTGCATGCCATTGGAGGTATTTTTGATGATGAGAAATATAAAGACTCCAAGGAAACTGGAAATAATTCTTAGCATAATTCAAGTAAATCCAAAGAGAAAGAATATGTTCATTTTGAAATCTAGACCAAAACTGTTAAGTCACTCATCAACAAGATATCAAAATTAAAGTGAAGGTTAGGTGATACATCTACCGTAACATGCCCCCAAATATTTCCTTCCTGAGAAGGAAAAATCCTAACCAACCAACTAAATGTACCCAAAGTTCCAATGTTGTGATGAATGTTGAAAGTCTTGGCATTTACAAATGTTGTACATTCCATCAGGAATGACATTTAGATGAAACTTTCCTGCCATAGAACCGTAACATGACTTCCATGGTAGCCCATATCATCGATGGTCTAGTAGTTAATGAGAAGTATAAATAGGTAGAGAAAACAAATGAGATGGAAAAGACTAAAGAAAGTACAATTATTGGACACTACATCAATAATTTATATTTTCTTCTTAATAAATAGAAGAAGAGTGTTGAATATCCCCTCAAAAATCAAGCCCCTCCTCAGAAACAAACCAATAGTTATAATTTGAGGATGAAAGGGGTAGTTTAGGAATAGGAAACATCTAAATAGGAGATAATTAACAAGTTTCTGAGAAATATTATACCACTAGAAAATCCTGCATAAAACACACAAAACAAGTTTGGAATTGCTACTAATTCTAATAATGCTTCAAGTAAAGAAACACCTCCAGACAATTCAACACTAAATGCTAAGAATGAAGCAATTGATTATAACATTGTTGAAGATATGAAAAGGGCTTGTGCCAATATTTCCATCTTTGAGCTCACGGAAATAGCAGGCTAGTGTGAATTTCTTGCCCGAGCATTCTCATCACAACCTCCTTCAGGGAATAAAGCTTCTACTTCTGAAGCAGTGTAAGTTAATTCGTCTAGAACTATTGAAACTATTGTTAATGCTTTGAACTTAGATTTAAATCCTATTTTCCCTCCTTTTCTATTAACCTTTGAAATATTTAATTATAGTGTCCATAATTATTTGGTTGATCCTGATGCATCTATGAATTTAATTCCATTATAAGTTGATAATAAAACTAATGCCATGTGGGATAAGATAAATGCACAAATTAGTCAACTACACATGACACTTGTCTCAGATATTGGTGAGCTCAAATATGTTTGTATTTATATGTAAAAGTATAATAGGGTGCACCAATGTATAAACATATTAATTTTCGATATATCTAAAGCCTATGGCTTAATATTGAGTAGAGTCTAGTCTGGAAAATTACAAGGTTATTTTGTAACAAATTGGTCACATCTTTGGCTTCCATACAATGGAAGGAACAAAAAAATTCGAGTAGAAAATGAAACTTATATGAAGCATATTGTGACATCTCTTGAGGGTCATAATGAAGTTGTCAGAATTGCAGAGATGACTTTTTGGGAAAAAAATTGGAGATAGATCACGGGCGTTATCATGCAAACTTATCAATTGTCCCATCAGAAACCTAGTTGAAGCAACTTCCTTGTTCTTCAACCAATGCTTATGAACCTTGAAACATTGATGTACATAGTACTAATAAGGTACGAAGTAGTTTAGTAGCTGATACTATTTTGAATTTTTACTTTGATGGATCAGAAAATCAAGATGGTTTTCGAGCAGGTTTATTCTTGTATACCCTTATAATAGGAGGCACATCCTCTCATGTATTTTGGAGTTTGAGTGCATAAAGAACATGGTTGAATATGGAGAAATTTTTATTGGTCTAAAGAAATATATTGACCTAAAAGTAGAAATTCTCAAGGTAATCGATGATTTAAATGTGGTTACTCAACAGGTACAAAATAATATCCATTGTGTTTCACCAAATAAAAAAAACTACCAACAGGAGGTATGGAGTTTGGTTAATCATTTCAAATATTTCAATATTATTTATGTTCCAAGAATTAGAAATTCCACTGGAGATACATTAGGCAATGCAGTTGCTAGAATGTCACCTTTGAAACATGGTTTTTGTATAAAGATTATATATAAATAATATATGTCTGATAGCATGACTAATTTTCATGTTTTCAATGAAAACCAACAAATACTACAGTTTATGGCTAATGCATATATTTTCAGGGATGTGACCATCGATGAAGATAAGCATGATAGAGTTTTGCAAGAAGTTGCTAATAGAAATAAAGGTTATATTATAAAGGTGTAGTGTCTCTTGAAAAAATTTACGACCTACAAAATCACTTCAGAGGACCAATCAGTGCCAAGAATTAGAGTTCAAATATATCTCATGAACATGTCAATCTAGGAACTCATGAAGATCTGAAATATGAAAACATTAGTACATGTTGTTCTCCACATAAACGGTAAGAATTCATATTTCTTTTCAAGAAGTACAGGGTTGTGTTTTCATGGACTCATGATGCTCTGAAAATATATGATGCTTGGATTATCTAACACATAATTCCCATCAAAGAAGGGGGTAAACCATTATAGAAAAAGCTAAGAAAATTTCATCCAATACTGGAGCCCCTAATCCAAAATGAATTGAGAAAGATGATGGATTATCAAATCATTTTTCAAATTTAGGCATTCAACTTGGATTTCAAATTTGGTCCCTGTTAGGAAATATTTTGGTGAAATAAAATTATGTATTTATTTTAATAATCTAAATCGAGCACTAGGAAAAGATAACTATCTTGTGCCATTGATGGAACAAATCCTCCAAACAATATCAAGGTCTGATATGTTCTTGTTGCTAGATGGTTTCTCTAGCTACAATCAAGTGCTAGTGGTAGAACAAGATCAGCTCAAGACCACATTTAGAACCAAGTAGGGAACCTTTGCATTCAAACATATGCCATTCAGAAAACATAATTTCGGTGCTACTTTCGAGAGAGAAATGAACATTTCTTTTCATGGCCTTATTGGTCAAATTGTAGTGGTATATTTGGATGATGTCACTGTGTTTTCCAAAAGTAGATCAAACCGTGTGCATCATCTGAAACAAATATTTGGGTGATGTTGAAAGTATGGGATTTTCCTTAATCCCAAGAGAAGCATCTTTGGTGTCTTATAAGGCACTACCTTGGGACAAATTATCTCAAATAATAAAATCAAAGTTGATATTGAAAGGGTCAATTACATAGCTCAGATTCCTTCCACAGTGAATAAGAAGGTGAGGTAATGTTTTTTGGGAAATATTAATTTCTTGCTAAATTCATCTCTCATTATGCTCAAAGAGTTAAACCATTGCATGAGATGATTAAGAAATATGCAACTTACAAATCATACAGAAGGGAGAAAAATACTTTCGTCCGTATTAAGAAAACCATCACTAACATTCATGCACTATATATTCCCAATTATGGCAAGGATTTCCTACTTTATACTTTTTTCTTATGATTCATTCATCGCAGCCGTATTGACATAAAAAGATTATGAAGGAAGTGAAAAACCTATTTATTTTTTAGTGTCGCCTTGCAGGAGTCAGAATTAAATTATCTTTCCATTGATAAACAAGCATATGCAGTATATAAGATGGTCAAAAAATTTAGGCCCTATATAATTAAAGCTCATACTATTATTTATATACCTCACTGAGTAGCCATAAAAGAGCAGGGTGAGTAGAGGAAAAATTAGATGACTTGTTTGCAAGAATATGATCTGGAGTTAAAACCAATTCATACCATTAATGGTCATGGCCTTTGTAGGCTTACAACAAAATCTTATGATGTTGTTGAGAAAGATATTTCAGGATGGGAGCAGGAAATTTAAAGTCCCACAACACAGTGGTATTTGGACACTTGATAGCATCTAGAGCATGGAACCTTTCCTGAACACTTATTGAATAAATAGAAAAGGAAAATTCAGCTAAAAACTATATCATACCAACTTATTCATGAAGTGATTTTTAGAAATCACCACAATGGTGTCTTGGTGAGATTCTTAGAGCTGCATGACACTGAGAATCTATTCAAAGAATTACATGATGAACCAGTAGGAGGACACTTTGTGGGTGACACAAGTGTGAATAAAGTAATGAGGTATGGTTAGTATTGGCCCACTTTATTTAAGGATTTACATGCATACACACGTAAGTTCCCAACTTGTCAAAATGTGTTGGTCGATATTAGAAGTCAGTTACCCCACTGCTACCAATAGAAATAAATTAGACATAGGGGGTGATGATGGGCCTCTAAATCAGCAACATTTTTAGTAGGGGGATGATGATAGGCCTCTAAATTAGACATATATTAATGCCCATCTAACCTTTCTTAGGCCCATCTACCTGTCTTATGCACATAAAAAGATATATTAAATCTCTCCTTCTGCACTTAATAATGTTTTCTTATGCTTTAATATGTTCTTAGGAAGGATTAAAGGTAATTGCATATTTGTGCCTAATATTGGTTATTTTTATATAATATTGTGAGAATATTTGGCAGTTTATGCAGATTTGGAGAAGGAGATAATGTAGGGACTTGCTCCCTGCCACTGGAAGATCAAGATTACAGAATAAATGAGCACAATATCAAGAAATTATTGAGAAATCTTGGAGAGATTCAAGGGGGTTTTCCACCCTCCTTAACTATCAAAGGCAGCCAAGAAAACTAAATACGAAGTGCACTCAATATATGTTTACTTAGAGTCAAGTGGACTCAATCACTATTTTCAAGGGAGTTGTTGGTAGCTGCCTTGTAGAATAAATAGAGTAGAGATAGAGCTAATGGGGGGATTTTTTTGGTCAATTCCGGTGGATTTTGGTCCATTCAATGTAGTCCATTCTATTCCATTTTCATTCCATTCAATCCCATGCCATTAATTTTCCATTCTATTAGGCTTTTTTTATTGAAGACCTTCGATATGTAATAAGACTGTATTTTTTGTAATGCAATGAGTAGGCAAATGTTGTTTTACTGATCTAGTTTCAAGGAGTGAGACTCGTGGGTTAGGACCCAATCCATGTACCTTAGCTTCTCTGTTATTTTCATTATTTCCTTTATGTCATTTAGCTAGTTTTGTTTCTGTCAATTAGCTACTATTTTTTCTGTCATTTAGCTAATCTTTCTTCTGATAGTTTCAAGTTGTTGTTTTGCATTGATATTGTAGGTTTTCATTTTCTTACGAGAGTAATAGAGTAAAGGAAAAATTCAAAATTTGTGGTCAAACCTTCCCCCCTCATCTTTGTCAATAGATTTCAAGCGGGGTTGACCTTCCCACAGGCCAAAAAATGCTTTCTGTTCAGTATTTTTATTACAAATTTTGTCTATTTTTCTGTGCATGAAGCCGCAGGTTTGTTTGTAGGAATAAGAATCAAAAGCCCCTGAGAGATTATTAAGTCGTTCCGCTTCATTTTCCAGTCCCTATCCATCTCTGTGTTATTCTTCTGAACCTTGCCTTTACGCCTCCATTTCCCTCCTTTTCCTCTTATTTTCATATTTTGCGCCTTTTTATTCACAAAATGCTTGAAAAACCTTTAAAGTTTGACCTCCGCCTTTCCTCCTCGAAATTCCCGCTATCGCATTTCGCACTTCGCACTCTCCTCCAACCGCCGATTGCGATATCACTATAGCATTCTTCCACATCATCCATTTTTGCAATCGCACTTCGCAACATTTTCCGCATCGCACTTCACACTTCACAAAATTTTCCTTTTTCCTTTAACACTTACCACTCCCAGCCGCCGATTGCAACATCAATGTAGCATTCTGCCACGTCATCCCTTTTCACAATCGCACTTTGCAACTTTTTCCGCATTGCACTTTGCACTTCGCAACTTTTTCCTATTTCTTTCTAAGACTTACCACTCCTTTTTTCCGATTACGATATTGTGATATTGATCAGGTGATCATGTCCTATTTGGAAAAATACTCAAAATTGTATTTTCTCAGAATTGGTTCAAACTAGAATGACTGGAAAGGTCTCGTCAAAACGATCCTGTAGCCGCAAATGGCACTGAAAACCGATGTTGTATGAAGAAGATATTCAAGTTTGAAGTTTCTCAATTTCAGGCAAAAAGCCCAATTTGACTTAGTTTGACTTTGGATCAAAAAAATATTAAAAAAGGAATATTCCACAAAATATTCCATGGAATATTCTGCGATGCGCCAATATCAGGGTGCCATGTGGCCTTCCCGGAGGCTGCCACATGTCCCTAGAACTTCAAACGAATGCCATTTTAAAATTTTATGGTTCAGGGGGGTTCGAACCCGAGTTGGAGCCTGCTAGCTGGGCGGCCCAACCGGGCACTCCACTTATGGTTCTTAACATTCAAAGGAGTTAACGTACATTTAAGTTTTGAAATAAGTTTGGGCGGGGCCGTAAAGGGGGCAACCCCTCTACCACAAGACCAAATGCCAAGATCCAAGGGCTAAGCCCAACACTCCGGCAGATAAACAAAATGGCAACAGTCACATGAAATTTTGGAGGGGTTTAAATGAACGGTTATAATAATATGGTTTCAACGTTAATAACCCAAAGTGCTCCAACAAAATCTCCGACGGGTGCGGTTCTGTGGAACCATGGACCCTTATCCATAGCCCCCAACTGTTGGTGGGAAAATTGGCGGAGTGCCTAATTATAGCATCAGTTCTTGAATTAGAGGAGTTAACTCGTAGTTCCACCAAATTTGGTGGAGCTTTTCAAGGGTAAATTGGGCAAAACTTCAGTTGGACATAACTTTTGCTAGGAGAGTCCATTTAGAGCGATTTTTTTATATATTTTGGGTAATTAGAGCATTCCAGAGCCACTGGAGCAGGGTGTGGAGCCATTAGAGCATTTCTTCAAGTGTTTTATTAGCAAGAGAGCTTGAAGAGCCAACAGGGCTTGGGGATTGGAGAGTTATATTGGATTATAGTTATCCATTGGAGGTGAAACTATAGTCATTTCTTACCATTTTCTACACTCTGAACTCATTTATGCAGTTGTTTTCGCCTGTTTAGGCTTTCTACACATTGTATAACCATTTTCTGAGCATAATAAGAGAAAGGAAATGCCCATTTGGGGGCCTTGGACCCAGCAGATGTAGCCTAGGAGGGGTGAAATGCCTTATCATATGCTAAGTTATATTCTGTGATTTATTTTCTGCTTATTTCCAAAGTTAAATATGTTAAACAGTAAAAATAAATAAGCCTCCTACATACAAAAAGGCTCATAAAATCATCATAGTCCCTTTGTTCCAATTGCAAAACACATTAAAAAGCTTGCATACTTATGTTAATGGATAATGAATACCTTGCACCAACAAACAAGTAGTTTCATTTCCAGATCATTAGTGATTACTTCTATTATTTCTTTAGGCAGAGTCTGTAAAGGGCCAGAAAGCTTCAGGATCTTATCCTTTCTTTGAAAGGTGAAATATCCTATAAATGCCCCTACAGTCCATCTCTGTATTAGAAATAAGAAGTCTTCATGTTCAGATCAGATTGGTATCAGAGCTTAGGTTGAACTCAAAACTTGTATTGAGTATTGATTTGTGTGTAAGATATATTTTCTTGTTTTGCAAATTTGATGCTTACTAGGCTGAAACTGAAAAGAGGAGTAGGACAATTGGTTAGAGCACAAGACAATCCTCAACCAAGGAGGGCCAGGGTGCCATTATCTCCACCTACTCTCTCACCCTCTATAGCCTTAGAAGCAGCAACAATCATGACTTCAAGAGAAGAAGAAGTTCATGAAGAAATGGATCCCAAGGAAGAAGAAAGAGTCTTTAGAAAATATTTCTTAGATATGACTGAAATGGTAATGATCCTCTATCAAGAAAGAAATGATAGGATTGCTGGAGAAGGATCTAAAAACCAAAGAGAAGGAGGAGATTCTTCTGGAGGAAAGAAGGACAAGGATAAGTATAAGAAAGGGAATGGAGGAAATGGTGATCCACCATCTCCATCGTCATCCTCTTCCTCAACATCATCCTCTTCAACTTCAGTAAATCAGTCACATAAGTAAGAAACAACTGTTAAAAATCCTTTGTTAAAGCTTGATGTCAAATTTGAATTGCCAATGTTTAATGGTGATGTTAATGCAGAGAAATTAAATAATTGGATCAGACAACTGGAAGTCTATTTGAGGATTAATAATATACATGATGATGACACCAAAATACAATTAGCCTCATTAAGGATGGATGGAGCAGCTTTGGTATGGTGGAAAGCCAAGACTAGGGAGGAAATCAAGAAACATGGTAAGATTTATTTATCATGGACTGAGTTTATTACTGCAACGAAGAAACAATTTTATCCTCTTTCTCAACTTCAAAATCAGTCTTCACATCTTCAGTTTCAGTAATCAGAGAGCTTTTGTGGGTCCAAAAGCTTCCCATTTGGGAGTTGTGATCAGGTGATCATGTCCTATTTGGAAAAATGTTCAAAATTTATTTTTCTTAGAATTGGTTCAAACCAGAACGACTAGAAACATCTCGTCAAAACGATCCTGTAGCTGTGAATGGCACTGAAAACCGATGTTGTATGAAGAAGACATTCAAGTTTGAAGTTTCTTAATTTCAGGCAAAAATCCCAATTTGACTCAGTTTGACTTTGGATAAAAAAATATTAAAAAAGGAATATTCCATGGAATATTCTAGGAATATTCTATAGAATATTTCACAGAATATTCTATGGAATATTCTACAATGGGCCAATCACAGGGCACTACGTGGCCTGCCCAGAGGCCACCACGTGGCCCCAAAACTTCAAACGAATGGCATTTTAAAATTTTATGGTTCAGGCAGGTTCGAACCTGGGTCAGAGCCTACCAGCCGGGTGGCCCGACCGGGCACTCCACTTATGGTTCTTAACATTCAAAGGAGTTAACATATATTTAAGTTTTGAAATAATTTTGGGCGGGGCCGTAAAGGGGCCAGCTCGTAAGGGTCAGCCCCTCTACCACAAGACCAAACACATAGGTATAAGGTCTAAGCCCAACACTCCGGCGGATAAATGAAATGGCAATGGTCACATGAAATTTCGGAGGGGTTTAAATGAACGATTATAATAATATGGTTTCAACGTTAATAACCCAAAGTGCTCCAACAAAATCTCTGACGGGTACATTCGTATGGAACTGTGGACCCTTATCCATAGCCCCCAACTGCTGGAGAGAAAATTGGTGAAGTGCCTAATTATAGCGCCAGTTCCTGAATTAGAGGAGTTAACTGGTAGTTCCACCAAATTTGGTGGAGCTTTTCAAGGGAAAACTAGGCAAAACTTCAGTTGGACATAACTTTTGCTAGGAGAGTCCATTTGGAGCGATTTTTTTTTTTGATTTTGGGTAATTGGAGCATTCCAGAGCCACTAGAGTAGGTTGTAGAGCCATTAGAGCATTTAATCAGGTGTTTTATCTGTGAGAGAGCTTGAAGAGCCATGAGGGCTTGGGGATTGGAGAGCTGTATTGGATTATAGTTATCCATTGTAGGTGAAACTATAGTCATTTCTTACTGTTTTCTGCACTCTGAACTCATTTCTGCAACTATTTTTGCATTTTTAGGCTTTATACACATTGTATAACCATTTTTTTATAATAATAAGAGCAAGGACATGCCCATTTGGGGGTCTTGGACCCGACAGATGTAGCCTAGGAGGGGTGAACTACCTTATCATATGTTGAGTTATATTCTGTGATTTATTTTCTGCTTATTTCCAAAGTTAAATATGTTAAACAGTAAAAATAAATAAGCCTCCTACATACAAAAAGACTCATTAACTCATCAAAGTCACTTTGTTCCAATTGCAAAACACATTAAAAACCTTGCATACATATGTTAATGGATAATGAATATCTTGCACCAGCAAACAAGTAGTTTCATTTCTAGATCATTAGTGATTACTTCTATTATTTCTTTAGGCATAGTCTGTAAAGGGCCAGAAAGCTTTTGGATCTCATCCTTTCTTTGAAAGGTGACATATATTGTAAATGCCCCTACAGTCCATCTTTGTATTAGAAATAAGAAGTCTTCACATTCAAATTAGATATTGTAAATCGCAAATCATAACATTTTCCTTTTTCCTTTTAAGACATACCACTCTTTTTTGCCGATTGCGATGTTGCGATATCGCAAATCACATCTTTTTCCTTTTTCCTTTTAAAACTTACCACTTCCAATGCCGATTGCAATATTCTCCATACTATGCCACTGGTCCCATTTCCACGTCACCCAACACATTTCGCACTTTGCAGCTTTTCCTAGATAACAGTTCTGCTACCCCTCAAACTTTGTAATATTGGGAACTGCATTATCACATTTCACATTTCGCAAATTTTACCACATCGCAAATCACAAATCTCAACTTCTACACATCACAAATCACGAATCGAAACACTTACCCCATTACACTTCGCATTTCACAAATTTTTTCACTTCGCACTTTGCATTTTTTATCTCATCGCATTTTGCATTTCTCTCTCGCTCCCGAACAACACTTCTACTATTCCTCTAACTTTTTGATATTGCAATTTTGATATCACATATCGCATTTTTGTCCTCCGTCGCAACTCCACAATCGTAACTTTCAAAACATTCCTATCCAAATAATTTTTGTGCTATAATAAACTTATAATAAGGTTTAAACCCATATTTTCACTTCTAAGCTTAGTTTCATGTGTTTCTCCCTCCATTGGCACCTTTACCCCTTTCTTCTCTAAGCTGTCAATAAAAAAAAATTCAATTAGAATTAAGTCATGGATAGCGTAGCTACATGGATAGAAGCATGGTAGATAAAGCATCAGATAACTAGGGTGTTTAGCTGATTGGCCAAGTTAAGTGTGGTTTAAATTAGTTTCTTTTCATCAATTTAGTTTAGTTTCTTCTTGCCATTTCATTTTAGCATGTTAAATTAGTTTCCTTTTTGTCATTTCCTTCTAGCAATTTACTTTCCAGTTCTTATCATAGTTTAAGAAATAGCACCCTTTCATAAATCTTAAGAGGATGACATGAGAAAAATGCATCTGTTGTGTATGTAGCACTGTCACCTCCAAGTTTTTACAAACCTTGGGTTGATAAAGTAAAGTAGGGTAGCCCCTGGGAATTGCAGAACTCTTGGTGCAATACTAAGCCTCACCCCATCTATTGAAAAAGTTTACCCCAAACAAAAAACCTCATGATTTTATCACTGTATATTATCACACATCTACCTTACCAACTAAAATTTATGTCTTTGTAAAGAGAACTACAAAGGAGACACTAAATTTAAATTTTGCAGAAGCTATTGCAATAGAGGAGGAATTGCATGCCATTGGAGCTATTGTTGATGATGAATAATATAAAGATTCCAAGGACATTGGAAATAATTCTTAGGATAATTCAAGTAAATCCAAAGAGAAAGAATATGTCGATATTGAAATCTTGACCAAAACTATTAAGTCACTCATCAACAAGATATCAAAATTAAAGTGAAGGTTAGGTTAGACATCTACTAGTAGCATGCCCCCAAATATTTCCTTCCTCAGAAGGAACAAAACTAACCAACCAACTAAATATACCCAAATTTCAGTGTTGCAATGAATGTTGAAAGTCCTAGAATTTACAAAAATTGTACATTCCATCAGGAATGACATTCAGAGAAAACTTTCCCGCACTAGAACCATAACATGACTTCTGTGGCAGCCCATATCGTCGATGCTCTAGTAGTTAATGAGAAGTATAAATAGTTAGAGAAAACAAATGAGATGGAAAACACTAAAAAAATTACAATTATTGGACACTCCATCAACACTTTTTATTTTCTTCTTAATAAAGAGAAGAAGATTGTTGAATATCCCCTAGAAAATCAAGCCCCTCCTCAACAACAAACCAATAGTTATAATTTGAGGAGTAAAGGGGTATTTTATGAATAGGAAACATATAAATAAGTGATGATTAACAAGTTGCTGAGAAATATTGTACCACTAGAAAATCCTTCTTGAAACACACAAAATAAGAGTGGAACTACTACTAATTATAAGAATTCTTCAAGTAAAGAAACACCTCCAGAAAATTCTACACTAAATGCTAAGAATGAAGTAATTGATTATAACATTGTTGAAGATATGAAAAGAGCTCGTGCCAATATTTCCATCTTTGATCTCACGAAAATAGCAGGCTAGTGTTAATTTCTTGCTTGAGAATTCTCATCACAACCTCCCTCAAGGAATAAAGCTGCTACTTCTCAAGCGGTGTGAGTTAATTCTTCTAGAACTATTGAAACTATTGTTAATGCTTTGAACTTATATTTAAATCCTATTTTCCCTCCATTTCTGTTAACCTTTGAAATATTTAATTATAATGTCCATATTTTTTTGGTTGATCATGATGTGTCTACGAATTTAATTCCATTACCAGTTGATAATAAAACTAATGCCATGTGGGATAAGATAAATGCACAAATTATTCAACTAGACATGACACTTGTCACAAATATTGATGAACTCAAATATGTTTTCATTTATATGTAAAAAGATAATAGGGTGCACCAATGTATCAACATGGTAATTTTCAATATACCTAAAGCCTATGGCTTAATATTGAGTAGAGTCTGGTCTAGAAAATTACAAGGCTATTTTGTAACAAATTGGTCACATCTTTGGCTTCCATACAAGGGAAGGAACAACCAGATTTGAGTAGAAAATGAACCTTATATGAAACATATTGTGACACCTCTTGAGGGTCATAATGAATTTTTCAGCGTTGCAGACATGACTTTTTGGAAAAAAAATTGGAGATAGATCACGGGCGTTATCATGTAAAGTCATCACCTGTCACATCAGACACCTAGTTGAAGCAACTTCCTTGTTCTTCGACCAATGATTATGAATCTTGAAACATAGATGTACATAGTAAATAAGGTAGGAAGTAGTTTAGTAGCTGATATTATTCTAAATTTTTACTATGGTGGATCGAAAAATCAAGATGGTTCTCTAGCAGGTTGTATTCTTGTAGACCCTTATAATAGGAAGCACATCCTCTCATGTATTTTGGAGTTTGAGTGCATAAAAAACATGGTTGAATACAGAGAACTTGTTATTGGTCTAAAGAAATATATTGACCTAAAAGTAGAAATTCTCAAGGTAATCGATGATTCAAAGGTTGTTACTCGCCAGGTACAAAATAATATCCATTGTGTTTCACCAAATCAGAAAAACTACCAACAGGGGGTATGGAGTTTGGTTAATCATTTAAAATATTTAAATATTATTTATGTTCCAAGAATTAGAAATTTCGCTGTAGATACATTAGGCAATGTAGTTGCTAGAATGTCACCTTTGAAAAATGGTTTTTGTGTAGAGATTACATATAAACAATATGTGCCTAATAACATGACTACTTTTCATGTTTTCAATGAAAACCAACAAATACTGCAGTTTATGGCTAATGCATATATTTTCAGGGATGCCAGCATCGATGAAGATAAGCATGATAGAGTTTTGCAAGAAGTTGCTAATAGAAAGAAAAGATATATTATAAAGGTGCAGTTTCTCTTGAAAAAATTTATGACCTAGAAAATCACTTTAGAGGACCAATCAATGCCAAGAATCAGAGTTTAAAGCTATCTCATGAACAAGTCAATCTAGGAACTCACGAAGATCTAAAATATGTAAACATTGGTACATGTTGTTCTCCACATAAACAATAATAATTCATCTTTCTTTTCAAGAAGTACCGTGATGTGTTTTCATGGACTTATGATGCTCTAAAAATATATGATGCTCAGATTATCCAACACATAATTCCCATCAAAGAAGTGGGTAAACCATTCTATAAAAAGCTAAGAAATGTTCATCCATTATTGGAGCCCCTAATCCAAAATGAATTGGGAAAGATGATGGATTATCATATCATTTTCAAATTTAGACATTCAACATGGATTTCAATTTGGTCCCTGTTAGGAAATATTTTGGTGAAATACGATTATGTGTTGATTTTAGTAATCTAAATCGATCATTATACAAAGATAACTATATTGTGCCATTGATGGAACAAATCCTCCAAACAATATCAGGTTCTAATATGTTCTTGTTGCTAGATGGTTTCCCTAGCTATAATCAAGTGCTAGTGGTCGAACAAGATTGGCTCAGGACCACATTCAGAACCAAGTAAGGAACCTTTGCATTCAAACATATTCCATTCATAAAACATAATGTCGGTGATACTTTCTAGAGAGAAATGAATATTTCTTTTCATGGCCTTATTGGTCAAAATGTAGTGGTATATTTGGATGATGTCACTGTGTTTTACAAAAGTAGATCAAACTTTGTGCATCATCTGAAACAAATATTTGGGTGGTGTTGAAAGTATGGGATTTTCCTTAATTCCAAGAGAAGCATCTTTGGTGTCTTAGAAGGCACTCTCTTGGGACAAATTATCTCAAATAATAAAATCAAAGTTAATATTGAAAGGGTCAAATCCATAGATCAGATTCCTTCCATAGTGAATAAGAAGGTGATTTAATGTTTCTTGGGAAATGTTAATTTCTTGCTAAATTTCATCTCTCATTATGATCAAATTGTTAAACCATTGCATGAGATGATTAAGAAAGATGCAACTTACAAATCAAACAAAAGGGAGAATAATTCTTTCTTCCATATTAAGCAAACCATCACTAACATTTGTGCACTATATATTCCTAATTATGGCAATGATTTCCTACTTTATACTTTTTCTTATGATTCATTCATCACAACCGTATTGACATAAAAGGATTATGAAGTAAGTGAACAACCTATTTATTTTTTGAGTGTCGGCTTGCAGGAGTCAGAATTATATTATCTTTCCATTGATAAAAAAACATATGCAGTATATAAGGTGGTCAAAAAATTTAGGCCCTATATACTTAAAGCTCATACTATTATTTATATACCTCACCGAGTAGTCATAAAAGGGGAGGGTGAGTAGAGGAAAAATTAGATGACTTGTTTGCAAGAATATGATCTGGAGTTAAAACTAGTTCATACCATTAATGGTCATGGCCTTTGTAGGCTTACAACATAATCTTATGATGTTTTTGAGAAAGATATTTCAAGATGGGAGCACGAAATTTAAATAAATAAAATTGAGCAAGTTCCCCAAACAAGTCCCACAACGCAATGGTATTTGGACATTTGACAATATCTAGAGCATGGAACCTTTCCCAAACACTTATTGAATAAACAGAAAATTAAAAATTCAGCTCAAAACTATATCATACCATCTTATTCATGAAATGATTTTTAGAAATCACCACAATGGTGTCTTGGTGATATTCTTAGAGCTGCATGACACTGAGAAGGTATTAAAAGAATTGCACGATGGACCAGTAGGAGGACACTCTGTGGGTGACATAAGTGTGAATAAAGTAATGAGGTACGGTTATTATCGGCCCTCTTTATTTAAGGATTTACACGATTACACCCGTAAGTTCCCAACTTGTCAAAGATGCGTTGGTTGAGATTAGAAGTTAGTCACCCCACTGCTACCAATAATAGTTGAGGAACCTTCCCAACAATCAAAATTGGATGTTATTGGAGATCTATTCTTGAATTCCTGAAAGAAACACCAATACATTTTGACAGAAACATATTATTTCATTCGGTGGGCTAAATAAGTGTCATTAAGACAAGTAAATGACTAGGAGGTTGTCCAATTTCTAAAGAAAAATATCATAACTAGGTTCGGTGTTCGAACATCACTTGTCTTTGATAATGAAACCTACTTTTATTCGTTAAAAATTTATGAGTTTGCATTAGAAAATGGGATTGTATTAAAGCATGCATATAATTATTACCCGTAGGCAAATGGTTTAGTTGAATCAACAAACTAGAATCTCATTCACATAGTTAAGAAAACCATTTTGTCTTACTAAAATAATTTGAAAAATTCTCTAGTTAATGCACTCTAGCCTAACCATGTAACTCCTAAGACTTCTCTCAAAATTCTCCATACTTCCCTGTGTATGGTAAGGAAGCTATCTTGCTACCAAACATGTACCTCCTAGCCTTACAACTGATTTCCCATGACTATGTAAATACTCAAAGGGTAGATAATAGTTTTGGTGATGATGGAACTGCTCAAAACATGTAAAGGTCAAGATGTTGGCCAATAAGACCACTCACTGCAGCGGTTCCTCGGGAAAGGCTAAAACAATCAAGCGAGAGAGTATGATCGGCCAAGCAGATGGTGACGATGGAATGAAAAAACCAATGCTCATCTACCACAAGAGGCAAATAAAAGGGAAATCACGATAGATGTATGACAATGGTTTCATTTTTACACAAGCTTGAAACATGGGAAATTCTACTTGAAATTAGTTTTATTTTTTCACAAGCTTGAAACATATGGAAAAACTATGCTTGGAATTGGTTTCATTTTTATGAAAGCTTGAAATGGAGAGAAACTATGCTTGAAACAAATTTGCATGCCCCCAACATGGTGACTCAATTTGAGGTACATGCCCCCTAAGCTTCATCTCATACATCTAATTAGACTACTCGTTACAAGAAGGTGGATGGATTTAAGGTTAATTTACTAGATCAAGTGAAAGACCCGACTGAGAATTTATGAGATTTATTCAAAGACTCAAATTGAAAGGTGATTTGTTTCATTTTTTAATGAAATTCACACAGGAAAAGAACCATTAGGGGAATTTTGAGGTCTAAAATGGGCCTCCTCGGGAAATTATAAAATAATAGTGGAAATAATAAAATAATATTAGATTACATCATCAAATTTTAGAGGAAAAAAAGAAAAAACTGCTTTTTCAACTCGTATTTTCAACTTATCTCCCTATGGGTTTACACAAATTTTGAGAGGTAAGACTTGTTGGATACGAAATTTGATTCCTCATCCAAGGAGTACCCATGTTTCATACTTCCGATGGATGTTAATACACGAAAAATGAGAAATGCATGAAAAAACATGATTGCAATCACATTTTTCATATATTTCTCATTTTTCGTGTAGCAGGGTCCATCAAAAGTATGCAACATGGGTACTTGGATGAGGAATTGATTTTTTCATCCAACGAGTACTCTCGCTTGAAATTTGAGTAAAACCTTAGGGAGATAAGTTGAAAATACAAGTTGAAAAAGTAGTTTTATTATTTTATTATTTTTAATCTTTGTACTCTTTTACCCCAAAAATGGTGAATCATCCCCCATGGTTGAAATCATCATCTTGAATCCTATTGGTTCTTATAAATTTTATTTTGGTTGTACATTTTTCTTAGGAGGCCTGTTTTAGACCTCAAAAGTTCTCTAATGTATGCTCATCGGAACATGTTTCATTTTTTAATGAGGTGGACATAGTAAAAGAGATATCCTCATGAAAACTTATATAATTTTTTAAGGAGCTTGACATAGGAAAATGAACTTTGCTCCAAAGACCTTGTTTCAATTTTTAAGGAGCTTGACACAAGAAAAGGAAGTTTGATCCAAAGACCTTGTTTCATTTTTTAAGGAGCTTGACACAAGAAAAGGAACTCTGATCCTACACCTTTTTCCCATGGCCCATAATAGGTCATGGCTTCCAAGATTTTCTCATCAGATGGGAGAAGAACACTTTGGAAATCAGGGTCTAATGCTCCCGGTACATGATGCACTATATAACTGACTAGATCATCAATGGACGCGGGTATGTAACAGGTGGCCACATAGTTAACCTATGGCGTAGAAGATACCACTTGCATACAAGAATCATTTAGGAAGGCTGGTTGACTAGGAGTCAAATTAGGACCAATGAATGAAAGTTGATCAATGGTCATGATTCTTTCTTCATGCAAAAAACATATCACACAAAAGAGAAAAGAGAGAAGAGCTCCCATTACATAAGTATAGTCACGCCCAAGGAGTAAGTTAAAATCCAAAGGGCCTTGGAGAACCATCACATATATATAGATAATTTTTCCTCCCAAAGTAATAGGAAACTTAGGAAGGATCCCTAACAGTTGATTGGTTCCTCTGTTAAAAGCTAACATATTCTTGGTAACAGGCACAAGCTGCAGAGAACCTAAAGCTCGCCCAACAGTTGAGGACAAAATAATAATAGATGTGCCTTCATATATTATGGTACTTGGTATGACCACATTATAGGCATGTACCATGATCACAAAGGGCACGTAAGAAGGAATACGATATCCTCCCAGATGAATCCAATCAAAAGAAGTGACCAAACTACTTGGAGGGGGTATCATGGGAAAGGGAGAATTTCCCCCTTCTATTACAAGAGCGGTAGGATCACCCTCTTCTACTATGGGAATAGGAGTATTTACCTACAATTCATGGGAATATGAAGAAACAAAAATAAATTGAGTGGTATGAGGTTCACTCTCTCTGGGAAAAGCACGATGAATTAAAGGTGAAATCAAGTCAATCATTTCCTCAACCAATGGTTTGTCAAGAATGGACTCGTGGGGTTCACTTTCAGAGAGAGTGGGATTAACCAGAGATGAATTATAATCAATCACTTGAAAAAATATCAGAGGATCGGAGTAATTCTTCTGGTAGCCAACAAAAAGATGAAGATGAGAAGCCATAAGGTTACCCAACACTTTGGAGGCTTCATCCGTATAAAGGAAAATTTGAATGGGATGACTACCTTCACATAAATTACAGGGAAATTTGACTTTACCCTTTTTCTAATGGGTCTTGTTATCACTAGTTGAGGGTTTGTCACCAACATGATCTCCAGAGGCTGATGAAAAAGGTTGATGTGAGTCATTTGACCACAATTCTAATATCCTAGGAATTCCAGGACAATTCCTAAGAATGTGGTCACCCTTGCATAAATTGAAAGGGAACTTGACTTTGCGAGACAGAGTGGAAGGTTTTATAACATCAGTTGCATCAATATTGATGGTTGCTTGGTTTCCCTCTACTTATTTTTCTTCTTCTTCTTCTCCCTCTTCTTCTTATTCTTAGCTTCATGGTTATTAGAATCTATACTTTCACTAGGAAAAGAGGAAGAATGCGGTGAAGAAAGATAAGAAGAAGGGAGGGGCAATATTTAGGACCAACATGAGGTTGACATTGTTCAGGTGGAGAACTTGGTTGAGAAGTATCTTCCACATTTTTAACAATGGGGGTTGAAAATAACCAAGCTGGCAAACCAATGGTTAATCTCGGGAGGGACAACGTTGCCATATAAGAAGCACCAACATTTCCAAAAGAAGGAAAATGACCAGGATTTCCATATAAGGGGATTCCTTGTTTGGTAAGCTCGGGAACTGTTGCCATTAGTCTCAACCTAAGACTTTCTAAGGAGTTGTGCACAGGTAAGATATTATTCCGCGGGCAGTAAATTTTAGAATTAAACAAAATAAATCAAAAAGGGTAATCTAGGAAAAAAGGATTATCAGGTATCCATATACTGCAATATACACCTTGGCGGACCAAGGACTTGACGTATTGCAACCAATATCCCCGAATTTTTTTTTCAGTGTATCACGTCTACTAGGTGGGCAACTCGGTTATGTATGGCAGGTTTGCAACCTAGTGGGGTCTCCAAAAATATATCTGACTATACGTGGGAGCTTACTCTGTAGTAGCGTTGTCTAATATGTAACCATTCGATCAGAGTGTCCGCATATACTTTGGAGCATATTCCTATATACTTCCATACGTGGGACGAGATATCACCCCCGGGATGCAAAACAGGCTGTTACCAATATCTGCTACACTTAACGATGCTGGAACATGTCTCTACCCTAGACCTCTAAATGCTTGCATTAATTCCAAATGCTCCTTATATTAATTGAGGTTAATTTTAATGTTTATCTTCAATTAAGTTTGAATTTTAGGCTCAAAACGAAGCCACCTCAACACCTAAGATGCAGCTATATGAGAAAACGACTCTCTTAATTCAATGAATGTTATCTACTTAAGGGAAGAGTTTTCAAACAATGATGAAGCAAACAATACTTTCCTAACTAGATCACGTTCATTATCCCAATTCAATTCAAAACATGAAAGGATGAAAACCATGCAATGTAATCTATGTAGTATTTATTTTTTGAAACCTATGCAACGTAATCTATGCACAATTTTATTTTTCTTTTCGATGAGATGATAATGCATTCAATGCACTTTTCGATGAAATGAAAATCTACCTAATGCACTTTGAAATGAAAAATAATTCACTCAATGCGCTTTTTATTTTTTCAGTCACTACATAATGCAATAAATGTCTAATGATGATCCCAAAATTTACTTTTCAAATGCAATGTAATCTAATGCAGTTTTACAAAAAGTAAAATTTTGAGATAAAACCTAAACGAATGAAAAATATCAATTCTTTTTATAGACTGTAAAAGAACTAATCATGCTTAATGATCAGCAAGCCAATAATACTTCCAAACATACAAGCAACAAACAACGACTTAATGGACTTAAAGAATCAAAGACTCAACCAAAATTTCATTTTTACCACATCAAGTATGGGATGGACTTTTGCAGACCACAAAGAAACTAATACCAAATAAACAAAATTTGATGCACATAGAGCAAGAGGATGACCTTAGAGATCAAGACACACTAGGTATTTTAGCAAAAATATAAAAATCTTTTAAATTTAAGGACCGGTGCTACTTAACATAGGAAAACATGTGCTGATAGAATCTTCAATGCTACTTTAGATGCCCAAACGCGTGCTGGTAGCACTACTTTGTTTAGAAAAATATGTGCTAGTCTATGAAACTACACCAGCATAAGGAGATAGTGGAATACATGGTTTTCAGTGCAACTGTAGTTATAAACATCCATGCTAGTAGTGTTACTGTGTCTGAAAAAATATACGCTGATCAAGGAATGACTAGGAAAAGAAATTATAGCTTAATCACCAACCTATACCTGACACTCTAAAGAAAAAATAAAGCACTATGTAGAACTATAGAGACAAAAAGAGACTCAGATCTTGATGATTGGTCAAACTGATCAAAAAACCAAATCAGAAAAGGAGAGGCAGAGAGACTATAAATCCCAAGTGGAGTCGCCAATTTTTTTGTGAAGGCAATCCCCTCTGCAGACAGAGGTGGTCTCTCTAGCCCTAGAGTGGGTCTAGCAATGCACCAGACCAACTAATGAACCCTTTCCTAGTTTGTATTCAAAATGGAAGAAGAAAAATGAGAGCTTACCACTTTCTGATGCTATCATCCAGTTCTTTGGTGAAGACATTGATTCCACGATCCTTCAGGCTCTCTCCTCGCTACTTTTAGTATTCGAATACCTATAGAATATCAAGAGACAACAACAAGAAATATTATAGGATACATAACATACATCAAATACAAACTACCTAACATATCAAGGAGTATTAGGCTACTTGCATAGATATCTAGAAAAATATGGAAAGTGAAACATCAGTTGTATTATTAATTGTAGAACAAAAGAAGAATAAAATTGTGGCCTTGATGTCGGATACCTCCCTTTGGTGATGTCAAAGTTGAAACTGAGGCTCTTCAAGAAATTTTCCTCCCAAGTGGAAATTTAGGCATAATCATAGTATAGGGATGCAAAGGATTAATGATCAGGAAAGACCAACCAGTAGTGGAAGGATGTGATTCAATTTATAGGCATGGAGAGGGAGTTAGGGATCCATAGAAGAAGGAGGAAGGCCCAATTCTCAAATGAAAATCCCTGAATGATAATATCAAGAGCTCCAAATGAGAGAGCTTGAGCATATCTCCACTAAACCATATCCAGCTCACCGCTATAGAAGATTCTAGTGCACAAAGCTTCTTCTCCAATTGAGGAAACACTACCAGAAGGGGATCAATGCATATTTTCCTATCAAAAGTGCACTGGAAGCACTAGGTGAATGTGTTGCAACATGCCATCATCACAGGTAGGAAAATTGAAATGAGCGCTGACCCATAAATTTAGGTTTTAAGTTGAGCTTCTTTATAAAATATTCAAGGAAACTTTTTGTTGGTCTTCAAGGGATATCTTGATTTATTCTCCATGGTGCATATACTTCACAATTTTCATCTTAGGTAACTTCCCGATTAGGGAAGGGAAGTGAATAGGGTGAAAAATTATTATGTAAGAGATGTCCCCTAAAGCATGAAGGCATAATAGGGAGTGATGGGTGAAATTTTTCACGAACAAAGGCAAGGACTCGGAATACCACCAGAAGACCTGCCAGATTAGAAAAAATACAATCTTTGACATCTCTGATATAAACATGCCTAATAAAAGGAATAATAATAGGAATAAAATAACACATGAACCCATGACATGGAACATCCATCTGAAAGAGATCATGGAAATGGATCCATGGTATGGTTGCATCCATCTGTATAGAAAGGATCATGTGTACAATCATGAATACTTAATAACTCCATGCAGCCTAGAGAATACCAGATGTGATCCAGGGTCTTCGTCTCTATGTCGATCTACCCATTATACAAATATAACCATGTGAATAAGTGTGTTGATTTCAAACATGATATAAACCACTTGATTACCGGTCAATAATGTAAATCGTTAACACGCATGAGAGAAACCACTAATAATGATGATGATCCTCAAGGTAAAAAAACACAATATACAAGTGTGAATGAATGAGTTGAAGTCAAACACTTATAGAATCATCCAATCGAAGGCCAGTAAAGTGAACCTATTGTCCAACACAAAGAACTTTCCATTGAGGCATGCAAGCTCCAGTGTACTGAAAAGGATTTTCTAAATCGTCTTCCTGGGTAATGAGCTGAAGTTGATAGGAAGTGATTCATTGAATGAGGTTCATAATGATTCCCACATCATAGAAACGAAACAAAGGATTTCTCAAGATGAAAGTAGTGATTCAGGATTATTGCAGAGAGGGTAAAATAAGCAAAGGATGTTTGACTTGTACATAGGACTTCTTTTGAACATATCGGCGATACGATTCCAGAGTGTGGAAACACTTGATTCAAAATGGAATCAAAGGTCATGATAAAAAAATGGTGATTAGAAAAGAGGCAAATGGATTTCCCAAACCCGAGAAGGAAAGTGACGAATGAAGGATATGCCCAACTCGACATGAAATGCACACACGTGTCATGTTCAATAGCCACATGCTACCTCAAAAAACATGGGAACTTCCACTTTCAATTTTCCCCCATTATTGCTAACGAGTACCTCTTTATTTTTTATAGCAAGCATGAAAGGATAGCATGTTATTAGTTTATAAGTGCATTATTCAAATCAATCCATCCTAGAAGGTTTAACGAGCCCTAGAAAGGAGTAACTCGGTCTTTTCATGGTGACAAGTCTTTTATCGTTTGATGTTTACGATTTTGATAGAAGAGTAATTCATTGTATTTTTCATGTTTAGAGAGTTTGAAAAGGAGACAGAAAAGAAAACCCCATCGGGTCCCTTTTCATAAATCATTACTTGAATCTGAAATTGTAGAAAATAATATTTGAGATAACCTCTTGACCATGTTTGATCAAGTATTCCTTTTTCGTAAATAGTCAATATCATCCAAAAAAATGGGTAAACATATACTTAGATGACATCAATTCACTTAATTTAACAATATCAAAAGGACAAGTGCTCGACAATCTTTTCATATTTCTCGAGTCTGAAAAGAGATGAAAGATAACTTTTCCTGAAGGAACGAGTAGTATAAAGGTTAGCAACTGGTTTGAGTGATGATGGAACTGCTCAAAACATATAAAGGTCAAGAGGCTAGCTAATAAGACCACTCACTATAGTAGTTCATTGGGAAAGGGTAAAACAATCAAGCGAGAGTGTATGATCGGCCAAGCAGATGGTGATGATGGAATGAAAAAAACAAGGCTCATTTGATAGGAGAGGCAGATAAAAGGGAAATCACAAGAGATGTATGGGAATGGTTTCATTTTTATGCAAGCTTGAAACATGGGAAATTCGGCTTTAAATTGGTTTCATTTTTTCATAAACTTGAAACATATCGAAAAACTATGCTTGGAATTGGTTTCATTTTTACGTAAGCTTGAAATAGAGATAAACTATGCTTGAAATAAGTTTTCATACCCCCATCATGGTCACTTACTTCAAGGTACATTACCCCTAAGCTTCATCTCATACACCTAAGTAGATTAATGGTTACTAACAGGTGGATGGAATGAAGGTTCATTTACGAGATCAAGTGAAAGACTCGACTGAGAATTTACGATATTTATTCAAAGACTCGAATTTAAAGGGGGTTTGTTTAATTTTTTAATGAGTTTGACACAGGAAAATAAATATGCTCATCAGAACCTGTTTCATTTTTTAACGAGGCAGACACAGTAAAAGAACTATCCTCATGACACCTTATTTCATTTTTTAAGGAGATTGACACAGGAAAATGAACTTTTCTCTAAAGACCTTGTTTCATTTTTAAAGGAGCTTGACACTAGAAAGTGAAATTTACTCCGAAGACATTTTTTTTCACTTTTTAGGGATCTTGACACAAAAAAGGAACTCTTCTGCGATAGACCTTGGTTAATTTTTTAAAGAGATTTACAAAATAAAAGGAACTCTGCTCTGGTACCTTTTTCCCATGGCCCATACGAGTTGATGGCTTAACCAAGAGGTTCTCATCATATGCAAGAACAAGACTCTGGAAATCAAGGTCTATTGCCCATAGTACATGATACATTATATCACTGACTAGATCATTAGTGGACGCGGACATGGAACATGTGGCCACATAATTAACCTGTGGTGGGGAAGATACCACTTGCATAAAAGAACCATGTAGGGAGGTTGGTTGACTAGGAGTCAAATTAGGACCAATTAATGAAATTTGATCAATGGTCATGATTCTTCCTTCATGCAGAAACATATCACATGAAAGAAGGAAGAGACAAGAGCCCCCATGAGATAGGTATGGTCACGCCCAAGGAGTAAGTTAAAATCCAAAGGGCCTTGGACAACCATCATGTCTATATAGACATTATTTCCTCCCAAAGTAATATGCAACTTAGGAAGCATCACTAATGGTTTATTGGATCCTCTGTTAAAAGCTAACAGATTCTAGGTAATAGGCACAAGCTGTGGAGAACCTAAAGCTTTCCAATCAGTTGAGTAAAAATTATTAAAATATGTGCCTTCATCTATTATGGTGCTAGGTACGACCACATTATGGGCCTGAGTCATGATCTCAAAGGGCATGTAAGAAGGAAGACAATATCCTGCCAATCGACTCCAATCAAAAGAATTGATTGGACTACTTGGAGGGGGTGTCGTGGGAACGGGAAAATTTCCCCCTTTTGTTACAAGAATGGGAGGATCACCCTCTTGTACTGTGGGAACGACAGGATTTCCCTCCAATTCATGGGAATCTTAAGAAACAAAAAGAACCTAAGTGGATTGACGTCCACTCTCTCTGGGAAAATCATGGTCAACTGAAGGTAAAATCAAGTCAATCGTTTCCTCAACCAATGGTTGGTCGGGAACTGACTCATGGGGTTCACTTTTGGAGAGAGTGGGATTGACCATAGATGAATTCTGATCAATCACTTGATCAGCTAGTGGAGGATCAGAGGAAATATTCTAGTAGCCAGTAGGGAGATGGGACTGAGAAGCCATAAGGTTATCCAACACATTGCAGGCTTCATCGATATAAGGGAAAATGTGAATGGGATGACTCCCTTCAAATAACTTATGTGGAAATTTGACTTTACCCTTTTTCCCATGGGCCTTGTTATCACAAGTTTAGGGTTTGTCAGCAGCATGGCCTCCAAAGGCTGATGACAAAGGTTGATGTGAGTCGATGGACCATACTTCTAATATCCTAGGAGTTCCAAGAAAATCCCTAAGAAGGTGGTCACTCTTGCAAAACTTTCAAGGGAATTTGACTTTGTAGGACAAAGTGGAAGGTTTTTCAACATCAGTTGCATCAGTAGTGATTGTCGCTTTGTTGCCCCGTTGATTATTTTTCTTCTTATTCTTCACCAAATTATTCTTCTTCTTAGCTTCCTCGTTATTAAAATCCAAACTTTCACTAGGAAAAGAGGAAGAACAAGGAGAAGAAATGGGTAAAGAAGGCGAGGGGTCAACTTTAGGATCAACAAGAGGTTGACACTTTTCAGGTGGAGGCATACTTGGTTGAGAAGCAACTTGGACATTTGGAACCATGGGGGTTGAAAATAGCCAAACTATAAAACCAATGGTTAATCCTAGGAGGGACAACATTTCCATATAGGGAGCGCGACCAATTCTTAAAGAAGGAAAAGGACCAAGATTCCCATCTGATGGGATTCCTTTATTGGTAAAATCAGGAACTGTTTCCGTTAGTCTCAACCTCAGACCTACTAAGGAGTTGTGCACGGGTAAGATGTTATTTCACAGGAAGTAAATTTTAGAATTAAGGAAAATAAATCAAAAAGGGAAATCTATGAAAAAATGATTATCGGGTTTCTGTGCACTGCAATATACACCTTGGTGAACCAAGTGCTTGACATAATTTAGCCAATCTCCTAGAATGTTGGGTTCAGTGTGTCACCTCTACAAGGCAGCAGACTCGGTTACGTATGGTAGGTTTACAAGCTAGTGGGGTCTCCCAAAATACACGCAACGGTATGTGGGAGCTCATTCCAAAGTAGCATTGTTTAATGTGTAACCGTTTGATGAGAGCATCCCCATATAATTACCATACGTGGAGCATAGTCCTATATGCTTCTATATGTGGGACAGGATATCACCCCTAGGATGCAACAGAGGTTATTAGCGAGAGCTGCTATGCTTAACGATGCTAGAACACGTCTCTAGCCTAGACCTCTAAATGTTTTTGTTAATTCCAAATGCTCCTTAGGTTAATTGAGGTTAATTTTAATGTTGACCTTCAATTAAGTTTCGATTTTGGGCTCAAAACGATGCCAACTGAACACCTAAGATGCAGCTATATGAGAAAAATATTATTTCAATTCAATGAATGTTATCTAGTTAAGGGAAGAGTTTTCAAAAAATGATGCAACAAACAAAACTTTCCTAACTAGATTACATTCACTATCCTAATTCAATTCAAAACATTAAAGGATACAAACCATGCAATGTAATCTATGCAGAATTTCTTTTTTGAAAACTATGCAACGTAATCTATGCACAATTTTATTTTTCTTTTCAATGAAATGAGAATGCGTTCAATGCACTTTTCGATGAAATGAAAATATACTTAATGCACTTTGCAATGGAAAATAATGCAGTGAATGTGCTTTTTAGTTTTTCAATCATTAAACAATGCAATAAATCTCTAATGATGATCCCAAAATTGAATTTTCGAATGCAATGTAATCTAATGCACTTTTACAACAAGTAAAATTTTGAGACTGTAAAAAACTAAATGAATGAAAAATATCAATTCCTTTTATGGACTGCAAAAGAATTAATCATTTTTAATGATCAACAAACCAATAATATTTCCGAACATACAAGAAGAAAACAACGACTTAATTGACGTAAAGAATCAAAGACTTAACCAAAATTTCACTTTTACCACTTCAAGTATGGGATGGAATTTTTCACACCAAAAAGAAACTAACACCAAACAAACAAACTTTAATGCACACAGAGCAAGAGGATGACCTTAGAGATTAGGACACACTAGGCCTTTTAGCGGAAACACAAAAATTTCTCAAATTTAAGGACTAGCACTACTTTACATAGCAAAACCCATGCTAATAGGGTCTTCAACGCTACTTAAGACCCACAAACCCATGCTGGAAGCAATAATTTGCATAGAAAAACCCATGCTAGTCTATGAAATTGCACCAGTGCGAGGAGATAGTGGAAGACATGATTTTCAGCTTAACTGTACTTATAAATATCCGTGCTGGCAGTGCGACTGTGTCTGAAAAAGATGCACTGATCGAGGAATTATTGGGAAAAGAAATCAAGATTAAGTAGAAATATGTACCTTAAACTATAAAGAAAAAATCAATCACTATGCAGACCTATAGAGACACAAACAGACTCATATCTTGAATATCAATCAAACTTATCAAAAAAACAAATCAGAAAAGGAGAGACAAAGACGCTATAGCTCCCCAGTGGATTTAGCAATTTTTTTGTGAAGACAATACCTTATTTGGAAATAGGATATCTCTCTAGCCCTAGAGTGGGTCTAGCAATGCATGAGACCAAATAATGAACCCTATCCTAGTTTCTATTCAAAATGGAAGAAGAAGAAGGAGAGGCTACCTCTTCTTGATGCTATCGTCGAGTTCTTTGGTGAAGAACTTGATTCCACAATCCTTCAGGCTCGCTCCTCACTGATTGTGACATTTGAATACCTGTAGGAGATCAAGAGACAAAAATAATAAATCTAACATGATATATAGCATATATCAAAAACAAACTGCCTAACAGATCAAGGAATATTAGGCTACTTGCATAGATATCTAGACAAATATGGAAAGTGAAACATCAGATGTATTATTAATTATAGAAAATAGGAAGCATACAACCATGGCCTTGATGTTGGAGACCTCCCTTTGGTGATGTCCAAGTCCAAACCAAGGCTCTTTAGGCAATTATTCTCCCAATTGGAAATTCGGGCATAATCACAGTATAGGGATGCAAATGATTAATGATCAGGAAACACCCACTAGTAGTGGAAGGATGAGATTCAATGTATAGGTAGTGAGAGGGATTTAGGGATCAATAGAAGAAGGAGGAAGGCCCACTTCTCAAGGGAAAATCCCCTAATGATAAGATCAAGAGCTCCAAATGAGAGAGCTCGAGCATATCTCCACCGAACCATATCTAGCTAGTCATTCTAGAAGCTTCTAGTGCACAAAGCTTCTTCTCCATTTGAGGAAACACTACCAGAAGGGGATCAACGTGTTTTTTCCTATCAAAAGAATGTTGGCAATGCTATGTAAAAGTGTTGCAACATGCCATTACAACGGGCAGGCAACTAGAAAACAACGTTGACCCAAAAATTTAGGTTTTAAGTTGCACTTCTTTAGAAAAATCTTCAAGAAAAATTTATTTTGGTCTTCAAGGGATATATTTATGTATTCTCCATGGTGGATTTACTTCACAATTCTCATCTCAAGGAACTTTAGGATCAGGGATAGGAAGTGAACAAGGTGACAAATTATTGTGTAACACTTAGTCACTTTAGCGCATGATGGCACACTAAAGGCGTGAAGCCTAAACCTTCAGCCTTCATACCTACACCATGAACCCTCTTGGTCCTCTTGAATGTATTTGGGCACCCATAAGGCACAAAGCCTCAACCTTCAACGTTAACAATGTGCCCTACACCCTCCTTTATCCCTTGAGTGCATAACCTACTTTATAACTGCGGCACCTCTCCCCTCCCTTCTATCCTTTTGCCTTACCCTCCTTGAGTTGACTCTCTTCTCTTGAGTGCATGAGCACATACGAATCCTCAAAACCTCATTTATTCATCTCTCCATTCTTTCAAAGCACACTTTTTCACCTGGAAGTTCCATTTCCTTTTCCCAAACATAATGTTAAGACATGAATAGAAAATCTTCATAAAACATGTTAGAATAGGTTATTTTCCATGTTGATTTTTTCTTGTCATGCATTATTGCAGTGACATGTACTTCAAGAACATTGTGAAAAGGATGCATGAAGAGGATCAGACAAAGAAGGAAATCAAAGGAAGTATTCAATAACAAGAACACATTGAATATTGATGATTGAAGCACTTGATAATTCCAGAGATCAAAGACCGTTTATAGGGTGAAGACAACAACAACCCAAAGATGCATGCAATAACAAAGACACATGTGGCAACCATGTCACTTACTAGAGAATTCCATGTCATTAGTCATAGTGACACATCATATTATTATCATATGATGATATGGAAGTCATGATGTAATTATGTAATCATTGTACATAAAAAGAAGTGGAATTATAAGAGTCATTTATGGAAAAATTAGCCATGTAAAGAAGTTCAAAGGACATGTAATCCCAAGAGTCATATGTAATTCCAAGGGTCATTTGGAAATTCAAAAGTCATATAATTCCAAGAGTCATTAGAAGTTAGAAATTCAAGAGTCGTGAGGATATGAAAGTCCATTCATATAGTTATAAAAGGAGCATCATTAGTCATGTAAAGGAATTTTAACCTTGGCTTCTTCCCCAAGGCATTAGAGAGATAGATTTAGTACTTTTTGGTAGCAAGAAGTGGCTTTAATGCTCCTCTATTGGAGCTAGTGGTGTTCATTGTACTTATGTATCTTAGAATTTTTGGTTAATACTTAAAGCCTTTTGGCCAAAAAAATTCATGCATGAATCAAGGATGTTTTAAGACTATTATTATAATGTTTGTGGTTTATGTTGTCTTTCAGATGTACTAAAGAAATTAAACTATTTCAGTGTATTTAGTGCTTACCTTGTTGAGAATGTGTTGTGATTTTATAATGATCGTTGCATCTATTTGAACTACTTTGCTTGATGTTTAACGATTATTTATTGTTGTCCACGTGTGTCTCTTCCATATTACTACTATTACTTGTATTTTAGAGACTCGATTATTTTACCTTTAGTAGTATAAAATTGATACATCGACAATTGAACATTCCACAAGGCACACTTTCTTGCTCATTCAAGAGTACATGTGCATTTTCGTCTCGTGTTGATTGTTTAAGCCAAGGAAAATATTTAAGATAATGGCAGATGGGTCATATAACTGGATGGGACTCCTACACCAAATAGTATAAGGTCTAATTGGGACCTTATATCGAGGATATCCCATGAATTTTGGCAACAGCGAACACCGTCAACAGGCTTGTTCTCCATAGGGTTATTGTCCTAAATAACTACATCACCACTAACACAAAAACCATGATTAATCCTTAAATCATATATATCATATATACTATAACATATTTATGTCAAGCAACATGAAATCTTAACAAAAGGCTTTGTTTGGGCCCAGGGTCACACGACATTGTGCAAAAGGTGTAGATATTGGGAACATATAAGATCTCTTGCTTATGTTTTCCTCAATTTGATATTCATAATTTTGTATTTGTTTCATTTGTTTCTTTATGAGTTAATTCAAAAACACTTGGAAAATTTGAAAAATAATATTGGATTTGTTTTCTTCACATATTTTCATGTTGAGGCATTCATATACTTATGGTTTTACATACATATTATGGGTATGGTGGAAATGTCAGAAAATGAATGACATGAAAAGAATAAAAATTGGGATCTTAAGGATCCAGTCATTTAATAGATCCAATCAAAACACATGTGATAACTCATAAGAATAATGAATACTTCATCAAATACTAATTCATATCACATAAATAAGATGAAAATCATACTGATTTAATTCATCTCATTATATACAACATACGATCACACATAAGACAACAAGATGTACAATCTGAAATTTCCATGACAACTACATATGGTATTAAATTGAAATTTTCAAATTCAAATTACATCAGAATTACATGATCAAAGAAGAAAGTATTAATGGTCTGTCATGTATTGTAGAATCCAAACTTTGATCATATCTCTCGATTACAAGCCCAATAGCTTTCAAAATATTTTGATAGAATATATGTACAAAAAAATTTCCTTTTTTTTACATCAAAATAGGGCCTATTTATAAGGCATAACATGCTAAGACCTAACCCTAAACCACTTGTGGTAATAGAAAACCACTAGGATGTTTATAATGGAAAACTGATAGTTTGTAATTAACTACTTCTAGAGACTGCCAACTATCACCGTGGCTCCCACTTCTCCAGCTCGTCACTTCTCCATAGGGAAATTTATGCTTTAGTCACAAATTCTCGATGGATATCACCCATTCAACATGTAATTAACCTCTTTAATACATACATATTGAGTTTAACAAAAAATGGAATGAATCCTTATGCTTCCATAACATAGGATAGTAGAATTGCATTGGCTCTACATATGGATTCAAATTTATTTTTTTGTGGTAGTACATTAAAATTACAACATAAGACAAAATAAATTATTATATAAATGATCATACAAAATATTTTAGGCTTGAAAAAATCCACTAACTTGAAGACTCATTAGAGATAACCTCCACCTATTCGAAGGTAACATATCTTTTAATAGAATAATATAACAAATAAAAAAATGACCTAGGAACTATCGTTGTTTCTTCCCATCCGATTAGCTATAAAAATAGGAAAGAGAAATATATATACAACTCTAAGAATGTAGAAATATCAATGAAAAATATATTGGATACGATTGGTGCTAAGTGTGGAAATAATTCTTGGATGATATTTATCCTGCCACCTTAAGAGTCCAACAAAGCATCAAATTTTAAAAAAATGAGCTATGAGGTAGGATCTAGAAAGTTAAATATTTTCTTGAAGACCTTGGAGGTTAGAGGAATTGGAATATTTTTAATTTCAAGGTTAATAGTCTCGGTATTTGAGTTGAAATGTCTAGCACATGAATAAATTACTCCGCTAAAGTCGAACAATTCTAGAACACATGTCGCTATTTTAGCCCTATGGTCTAAATTTTGTTTCTTTACCTCTCTTCAGGGTCCAAATTCAAATACTAACTATAATTTATGGACTAGTGAAATATTGGGTTGAGGTGAGTGAGTGAATTAACTATATCTTCAAAAAATTCCTCCTCCCCTATTTTAGTCACCATCTGTTCGATGTACTTAGAAATGTATGAGAAATAAATAAATCTATAATAGAGGTTAGTTGATAAATACTCATTCTTTGATACAATTAATAGCATGTTAGTTCCTTTCATACCACTCTCATTGGGACATGTGACCGAATAATGGGAAGTTAATACTTATGGACACCCCCTTCATGAGATGATGAGGAATAAGTCACATAGTAGAATATTAAGAACTTGAAGAGCTATTGAAATTGCACCACATCAAGTGCTTCCTTTACGTCGAGGATCAAAATTTCATAAATGGTCTCTTAATTAACATAAATATGAGAAAATGGTGGTTTTACTTAAAGGCACGAAAGTATAGTTAGTGAGGTGCCTCTTGATGTCTCACATATGGAAAACTTTCATGCACAAGAATAAATGTATGCATAGGAATGGGTGTGTGGAAGGCTGCAATGTGAAATAAAAGTGATTTGTGTCCAAGTTCGGTGAGTGAGAAGGGTAAGATGTGTAGGGATATATAGATGAAAACCTTATACACATTAGTTTTTTTTTGCTAAGAGTAGAGTGTAGAGAAGATTTGTGTCTAGGAAAAATGGTGGGGGTGGGGGGTTAACTTATAGGGGTTTCCTCTATAAAAACCCATGAGAAATTACTAAGTATGGAGATTGGTTAAAATGCATAGAATCTGGATCAAAATTTGGCTCATATTGTAGATAATTACCCCTTGTGATTTAATAAGAAAAGAAAAAATGACTAGTGACCTATTTTGTTGGGTTAAGGAGCCAAAATATACAAGTGGATGAAACATAAATACATTGTGAATATGTACAAGACTATAAAATTATATTTACAGAAAGATTTTTGAGGATCCCTTAGGCAAATACATGTTTTATATGTTTCACTTAAATAGGAAATCTGAACAACTAACCTTCCATTTCCGTCAAAATGTATGAATTAAAGCCATTGATTTTTTCAATGATGTATTTTCCAATCTAAAAATCTTTGAACTACTTATGTATTAAAGGCTTCTCCTTGGATTTATTCCATAATAGAACTAGTTGGCTTGTTGAAAAATTATTCCCCATCATTGTCTTATTGAAATTTCTGATTACCTCTTGTTTTTTATGAGTCTTATTCAGGGATTACTCCCTTTGTTATTCTAATTGAGTTGGTTGATGAAGTCTAATTTTAATAGTTGTGATTCAATTTTCAACATACATATGTAATTCTATGGTGAGAGCATTAATTTCTATGTGAAAAAGTATCCTAGCACCCTTTCCATATATTAAACGAAATGGTGTTTGACTAATTCTTACATTTGGACTAACATTGCAAGCCCATAAATCATTTAAAAACTTTTTCTGCCAATTATTTTTATTCTATGTTATAGTTTTCTTTAGAATATTAATTAGAATTTTGTTTATAGATTCATCCAAACCATTTCCTTGTGGTTAATAACTGGAGGAATTTACTTCAATTATCTAATACTTTCCACATAATTTTTTAAATTTGGATCCAATAAATAGGGATCAATTATTCATGAATTTTATTTCTAGAACACCAAATTTTGCAAGGATGATTTCTTCTAAAAATTGTATTAGGCGCTTTTCTTAGCTTTGTTTAAGGAAACCACTTCTCACCACTTGGTGAAGTAATTTATTACCTTTATGATATAAGCATGAACATCACTTGATCTAGGGTTAACAGGACCAATAACATCTAGTCCCCATTAAATGGAAGGATCACATGCAAAAATAGTCTTCACAAATATAGTAGCTTTCTTTTATTTTCCTAAGAACTTTTGACATGAGAGAGACTTCCTTACATAATCATGAGTGTCTCTAAAGAGTGTAGGCCAATAAAATCCATCTCTAATAATTCTATAAGCTATCATGATAGGATAAAAATTCTTCCACATACGCCTTTATCCATTTTTCTAATGATTCCAAGAGTTTTTACCTGAGGAAGGTATATTAATAATACTCTGGAAATGTTTCTTCTAAAAAAACCTCACATACCAATATACAAAAATTTCATTTCATTTTCATGGCTCCTCTCTCTTTTCCTATCATCCGATTTGAAAAATGTCTTGAATTGAAATAATTCATAATATTTTTGTCTGATTTAAACATTTGTAAGAAATCATCTTGATCTTCTTACTACACGGTTTAATATTCACTTTTTTTATCACTCCAATTTGCTTACATAGGCCTTGTCCCTTTATATATTTTAGGGGCTTTATCTCAATATCATATTCTTGTATTTTTTCCAACCAATTAGCCCATTTCTCTTCTCACAACTATTTTTTTAACACCATTTTAATAGGTAGATGACATGTGATGTCAGAATGTAGCTTATGAGATAAGAAATACCTTTGACTAAGGAATACATTTTTTTCTCAATTAAAAAATACTTCAACTCATGTGCTTGTGATGATTTACTCATGAAGGAAATAAGATTCTCTTCTGTTGCTTCCTTTCACCGAGTCAAGAATACAACAATATTTTTGCCTAATGCAATTGTGTACAAGACAAAATATTTTATGAAGTAAGGGATGATTAAAATAGGAGTAGAGGCTATTCCTAATTTGATATCAATGGAGACCTTCTGTGTTTTATTTTTCCATTCAAAATTACAATCCTTATTTACCAATTTGTTGAGAGGTTTAAAAATAGGTGCATAATACCTCTTCCATATTTGGAAGGGGAAATTATCCTTAAGAGTTTCTTTGATAATTGCATAACTTTATCTGCACATTCTTCTTCCTAATAATGAATAGAATACAAATTCATTCGGAATGCATTATTGGAAAAATAATTCCATATTTTTTCATTTTCTTGATTTCCAAATTAATCAAAGAATGTAGTTTTCGATTAATTATCTATGGCTTCTGTCTAACTTGTTTAGCCTTTTATTTTAAACAAATGACATGTTGGATGATACTCTTATCATACTCCTTCAAATCTTGATATGATATGTCCATGTGAATACATTATAGAATTTCTTAAATAGGGTGAGATATTGATCAACTCCATGTTGAGTATAGGTCATCCCAATATTTAACCATTTGGGTTCTTCAAAAGTTCCAATATTTATCTTTCTAACTTCTTGAAGTTTCTTAATTGATGGTTCTTTTGATAGTTAGAACATCTATATTTGATCATTACAATTTTGAAAATTGGTTCCAAAGATATTGGTATCTTCATATTTTCCAACATTTCTTCATTTTCTTCATCTTCCCAAGCAAGCAATTCAATGATATGTTCTTCATTATCAAAAACTTGCTAGTTTTCTTAATTGTGAATGATAGATGGGTGGAACAAAATTTCAACTTGATATGAGCTATTCATTGACTCAAATTTGAACAAGGAAGTTGCCATTGCTATGGAATCAACCTTTTGATTGTGTTTCTATGGGACAAAATATATCTAAAAATAATCAAAATTCCTCATGACATCCCATGTTATTTCTACATACGCTTTTAATTTTTTCTTCCTAATATTATATTTCTTGATAGTTCTAACAATAACCCGTGAATATCCAAAAAAAACAATATTTTCAATTCCTCTTTATAGAGATTGAATAAATCCTTGAAAAAGTGACTCATATTTAGCTTCTTTATTTTTCCACGGAAATTGCAAAGAAAATGCATATGGAAACCATTCTTCATTTTAGATTTGGAATATTATTCCAACTCTAGATCCCATTTTAGATGAAGCACCATCAAAGATAATTTTCCATCTATTGTGAGTAAACTTACTTTTCTACTATTTATAATATTTACATAATTTAATATGGCATAATTCTCACGACCATTATCAATATAGCCAATTGCTCAATCAATGTCTTTCATCTCAGAATAAATGACTCCTACATTCTATTGGTATTCTTATAGTATGATCATCCTTACCTAGAAGCATCATACAACTTCCATCATTCATCATTTATCCTCCAAAATAAAAAATCCACTCTCTTCCCAAAATAATTCCATAAGCAATTGTTAGGTGGACTGCTACTATAGTATAGAAGATAGTGATTTTTGGTACCAAACTTATAGAAGAACAAATATCCTTAATTTCACCATAATTTGATACCTTTATTGAATTGATCGCATATATACTTTCACCAATCTCATAATATTTAGTGTAATCTAGAATTATCTCATTCATGATGTGAAGTGGCATGATGTTATATGTTGCACCCCAATCCACTAAAAAATAATCCAATATGAAATCTGTATTTTCCACTAAGATGTATAAATGTTGTACATTACCTTGATTCCTGACACAAGGGGTATAACTATTTGGTTGGTGTTATACAATAGCTACCTTTACAATCATCTTATATACATCTTCATTTTCAACAGATTTGATATGGATTTCTCTTTCCAAAGGAATATTAATAACTTCTAAAAATGGTTGAAATATATGGATTTTATAAAAATAATCCATGATATTATAAGACATCCTAGTTGAATCAACTCGACAATTGCTCTTGATGTGAGCTGTTCGAGGGTAAATTTTGCTTACCCTTAACCAAGACCTTTTACTTCAGCTGATGTGTTAGAATTGCATTAACTAAAGTGTCAATGAACATAAATGAACAACTACATGTTGTAAAGAAGAGGAACATAATATGTCAAGATCAGCAATCATAAGAACACGTCGTTTGATAACAGAGTTTGTCCAGGAGGGATTACATCTTTCGGCCTCAGTGTCAAGATGGTGTAGGCCACTGCATTAAGTTTTGTAAGGAGTTAATATGTACATGGATGTGTTTTCTCTAACATACAAGGAAAATTCCCTCATGCACGAGTGGCTCGACCTCTCTACGAGATGTTCCACTGTGGAACTCTTATTCACAAAAATGACTCCTATTAGTATTAGAATAACCCACACATAAAGACTATGATTATCCTGCCAACATGGCAAAGAAAGGGATCTCAAACAACATACATGTGACAATGAGTATCCTGCCAACATGGCATCAAAGGGATCTCAAACATAACACAAATCATGACAGAAAGTACATCAATAAAAAAACAAGATCTCACGACTCATACATCAACAAGGATCTGAACAACACAATGCATATTAGGGACAAAGAAGGACATGAAATCAACACATCATATACCTCGCGGTGAAGATGACTGAAGAATGGGTTGCTGCCCTGTTGGATCTGAAATCACCATCATAATCATGGTGTCAAAAGGTATGAAATCGACTTCTCACTCGCTGAAAGTTGACACCTACGAGTTCAATTCAAAAATTAAAGAAAAAATATAAAGCTCAGATGAAAAATTTGAATACACCATAAAATTTGTGGCGTCGAATAGTGCAAAACCGACTATCTATTTTCTGAATTCTCAGAAAGTGAATTTTTTTGGCAAAAAGGAAGATTTTAGATCCCCCCTAGATTCTTCCACGTATTTGGTCCATGGGTGGAATGAAAATATGAAACTAGAAAGGAAAATCTGACCTTGCCATTGCATTCCCTACAAAAAACCATGAAAAATGACTGTACACTTGATTATATTCCGACATGGAGAAAAACTACCTCCCTGGGAAAATTTCAAGGCTGATGGTTCCACTCCCTGTTTCTGGGCCTGTTCATGGTTCCACCTACATGGAATGTGTCCACCTCAAACTGAGTGTGCTCTCTTTCTCTATCTGGCCTCGAAAATCGTGCCCTCACTTGCTGCCTCTGGCCTCCGTTCTCACTCCCCGAATGAATAAGAAAAGAGGGTTAAATGTTTTTTTACTGGCAGAGATTCCCAAGAAACAAATTGGGCATGTTGGTTGCTGGCAGACTTACCAGGGTGGAGGTCAGAGGTTTGAACCCCACCAACCCCACCACATTTGGTATTTTTTTTGTTTGAAGTAATGCATATTAAATTTGACTTAACGGTGGATTGGTCACATATTCTATATGCGTTTTGATTTGAATATTATATAGTTGTTGGATATGGATTAAATATGGGTTAAATATTTCGACGGTCAACAAACCATGCCAACCAACTTTAAAATTGGTTAGATTTTTATTCAAATTTCCATCATATTTGTTCAACTCCCTTGCACCATATTCGTTAACTTTGTTTTGTGTTTAAATATAAACCAAATTCAAACCATACGTTAAGCTTAGCATAAAGTTTGTTTCTATATGGATTTTGTTTTATGGTTATTATTAAATAACCATATTCTGTATTCTTATATGGTTTATGACATTCTTAATTTGTTTGTTTTGTCTCTTGTGTAGTTTGAGGATCAATGGATAAGCGCCATGTGTCAGAAGCTGAGGAGCTGACATGTCTATCCCATGTTCTCATTGGGATGCCATGTGGCACATCGTGGGCCCCACATTCCCTGCCTTATCGAAACTTCAAACTGCTCTAACTCCCTCATACATGCTCGGATTGATGCGTCGTTCACACCATTGCGATCAAGACAACGGGCTTTTCAATCTGAAGCTATTGTGAGAAAAATATGAACACTTTGATTTTTGAGCCCTCTTTGTCTTGTGTGTGTCTCTGGAGCCAGCTAGATCAATCCTCCTCACTAAGGAGCTTTTGGTCCTCCAAAAGCATCATAAATAATCTGCACTATTGTGCACTATGTCTGCACCACAAGCGTCCTAAAAAAGTCACCCTTCCTTCTCCTTCACCTGCGTCCTTCAGAGCCATAAGTGATGAACTGACACTTGCATCCCCTGCAAACCTATAGTACAATTTCCTACAAATACCTACTCAAATTAACCAATATATGACCCAACTATTCCCAACCTACCACAAGTTTATAATATGTACTCGGTGGTCAATTTTACATCAAAATGGAATCATACCCCAGCTATCATTACAGGACAAGACATCATCGTCGCATTTGGAAGTGATAGAAAACACCTCATCACTTTTACATTAACTAAATGCATCACACAACTCATAAAATAAGGCCAACAACATCATCATCACATTTTGAAGTGATGGAAAACACATCGTCGGTTTTACATGAAAGAAATGCAACACACGACTTATGAAACAAGGCCAAAAAATATCATTGTCCCTTAAACAAGTGATGGAAAACACATCATCGGTTTCATAATTAAAAATGTGACAAATTATTTACAAACATGACCATGAAAAGCTAACATATCTATAAAAACCAGTCTAGAAGAACCATCTCTCACTTATCAAAGTGAGTGGATCATTTCTTTGTGAGGAACTTGATTTTTGATTAGCTCTTTTGACTAGTGTATGCGCAGACGCTTTCTCTCTTTGGCGTTTCTCTGGATGGATTCTCTAGCATGTGGCTCTTTGGTGGCCACTTTGGTTGCAATGGGTGAAAATTTTCTTTCGTCTCGAAACCTGTTTAACCGATTTCTTTCCCTGCTGTGTAGAAGGCTTTTCATGCATCATCCTCCTTTCTGCTGCCATCCTTCTCCAAAACTTAGAAATCACATGGTTTTAACCCACAAAAATGACACATTTTGTGATGCCATGATTGACGACTGTGCTTATCGACACTCTTATAATCAAAATTCACTTTGGAATAATGAGACTTATTATACCTTCTTGGGTGATCTCTGGTGTGATCATGGTGATGGTAGCTCACCTTAGTTCTTTCACTACAACATGCATTACCCTGGAACGATAGCAAAGTGTCCCCATCATTCGTCTTTCCTGGAGAGCTCTTCAATATCTATTTTCCCTTGATCGAACATCCTTCTTAAGTATACCCCAAACCTACATAGTGTGGCCTATCCACAACCTATAATGGTTGGGTTATGACTTGGCCACGAATGCCAAGCCCTCCTCCTTTGTACCCCATCATGGTGAGGAGTCTCATGCCAGTTCCTGAAATGCGTATCTCCACAGTTCCAACTGAAATGATATCATGTGAAGAAAATGAATAGAAATCAACACTATTTACCTTAGCTATCAATTGCGAAATAGGTGAAGAAAGCTTCTCTAAGCCTTCGTTACGCTTTTCTTCCTCAGAGGCCTCTATCACGGCTTATAGCTAAAGCTACAACTGCTGCTTCTCCTCCTTATTTTCCTGTAGGAAGACCTTCAATGCATCATGATCTGCTTGAAGAATTTTGTTGTTGTGCTTTAGTTCTTCCCACGCCTCTATCGTGGCTTGCATCTGAACCTGTAATCGATGTTTTTCATCCTTCTCTTCTTGTAGGAGTGTCGTCAACTCAGCATTCTTTGCGACTTGTTTTTAATAAGCCTTGTACAACATGTCCGCTTTATCAGACACCCTGAGCATGGTGTCATACATGTCCTTGACATTCTCCATGGCTCAACTCAGCAAATGTTCAATGTTCACGCTTGAAATCCAATCAGGAAGAAGACCTACTCCGATACCACTTGATCCAAGGTAAATTCTGCTTACCCTTAACCAAGACCTTTTACTTCGGCTGATGTGTTAGAATTGCATTAATTAAAGTGTAAATGAACATAAATGAACAAATATATGTTGTAAAGAAGAGGAATATAACATGTCAAGATCAACAATCATAAGAACACGTCATTTCATAATGGAGTTCGTCTAGGAGGGACTACATCTCCAGGCTTCGGTGTCAAGATGGTGTAGGCCACTGCATTAAGTGTTGTAAGGAGTGAAGATGTAAATGGATGTTTCTTCTCTGACATACAAGGAAAATTCCCTTATGCATGAGTGGCTAGACCTCTCTACGAGATGTTCCACTGTGGAACTCTTATTCACAAAAAATACTCCTATCAGTATTACAATAACTCACACATTAAAACTATGAGTATCCTGCCAACATGGCATTAAAGGGATGTCAAAAATAATACAAATCCATGACAGAAAGTACATCAATAACAAAACAATATCCCATGACTCATACATCAACAGGGATCTGAAAAACACAATGCATCTCAGGGACAAAGAAGTAGATGATATCAACACATCATATACCTCATGCTGAAGATGACTAAAGAATGGGCTACTTCACTGTTGGATCTGAAATCACCATCACAATCGTGGCGTCGAAAGGTATGAAATCGACTGCTCACTCATTGAAAGCTGACACCTACAACTTCACTTCAAAATGTGACCGAAAAATATAAAGCTCAAATGAAAAATCTAAATACACCATCAAATTCGTGGTATCGAATAGTGCAAAATCGACTGTCCATTTTCAAAATTTTGAGAACGTGAAAATCTGGGGTAAAAAGGAATCTTTTAAATTCCCCCTAGATTCCTCCACATAGCTGCTCCATGGGTGGACTGGAAATCTACAACCAAAAATATGAATTTGACGTCACCATTGTGTTCCCTGCAAAAAACTGTGAAAATGACTGTAAACTTGACTGTATTTTGACATGGAGAAAAATTATCTTTCCAGGAAAATTTCAAGGCTCATGGTTCCGCTCCCTGTTTCTGGACCTGCGCATGGTTCCACTTGCAAGGAAAAATATTCTCATCTCAAACTGTCTGCGCTCTCTTGCCCTGTCTGACCTCAAAAATCGTGCCCGCACTTTCTTCCTTTAGCCTCCATTCTCGCTCCCTAAATGACAAAGGAAAGAGGGTTAAATATTTTTTTGCTAGCAGATATTCCCAAGAAAGAAATTGACCGTGTTGGTTGCAAGTAGAGTTACTAGGGTAGATATTGGGGGTTCTAACCCCACCGACCCCACCACATTCGGTATTTTTTTGTTTGAAGTAATGGGAATTAAATGTGACTTAATGGTGTATTGGTTGCATATGGTATATGCATTTTGATTTGAGTATTGTATAGTTGTTGGATATGGATTAAATGTGGGTTAAATAATTTCACAATCAACAAACCATGCCAACCAACTTTAAAATTAGTTGGATTTTAATTCAAATTTCCATCATATTCATTCAACTCCCTTCTACCATATTCGTTAACTTTGTTTTGTGTTTAAAGATAAACCAAATTCAAACCATATGTTAAGTTTAACATAAATTTTGTTTCTATATGGATTTTGTTATATGGTTATTATTAAATAACCATATTTTGTATTTTTATATGGTTTATGGCATTCTTAATATGTTTGTTTCATCCCTTCGGCAGGTTCAATATCAATGGAGAAGCATCATGTGTTAGCATCTAAGAGGTTTACATGTAGGTCTCACGTGCTCACTGGAACACCATGTGGCACACCATGGGCCCCACGTTCCCTACCTTAGCAAAAATTCAAACTGCTCTAACTCCCTCATATGAGCTCGGATTGACACGCTGTTCACGCCATTGCGATCATGGCGACGAGCTCTTCAATTTGAAGCTATTGCGATAACAACACAAACACTTTTATTTTTGAGCTCTCTTTGTCCTATGTGTGTCTCTAGAGCCACCTGGATCAATCCTCCCCACTAAGGAGCTTTTGGTTCTCCAAAAGCATAAAAAAGAATCTACACTACTGTGTACTATGTCTGCACCACAAGCATCCCAAAGAAGTCACCATTCCTTCTCCTTCACCTGTGTCCTTTAGAGCCATAAGTGATGAAATGACACCTGCATCCTGTGTAAACCTATAGTACATCTCTTGCAAATACCTGCTCAAATTGACCAATCTATGACCTAAATATTCCCATACTTTCCACGAGTTTATAATATGTACTCAATGGTCAAGTTTACATCAAAAGGGAATCATACCCGAGCTATCATTACAAGACAAGACATCATCATCACATTTCGAACTGATGGCAAACACCTCATCACTTTTACATGAAATAAATGCATCACATGAATCATAAAACAAGGCCAACAAAATCATCATCACATTTTGAAGTGATGGAAAACACATCAACACTTTTACATGAAAGAAATGCAACACACGACTTATAAACCAAGGCCTAAAAATATCATTGTCACGTAAACAAGTGATGGAAAGCACATCATCACTTTGACAATAAAAAATACGACAAATGATTTACAAACATGACCATGACAAGCTAACATATCAATAAAAAACAATCTAGAAGAACCATCTCTCACTTATCGAAGTGAGTGGATCATTTCCTTGTGGAGAACTTGCTTCTTGATCAGCTCTTTCAACTGGTGTATGCACAGGCACTTTGCATTTTAGGCATTGCTCTGGATGGAGTCTCTAGCATGTGGCTCTTTTGTGGCCACTTCAGTCATAAAGGGTACAAAAGGAATTTTTCTTCAAAACCTAATTAACCGATTTAATTCCCTACTGTGGAGAAGGCTTTTCATGCCTCATCCTCCTTTCTGCTGCCATAATTCCCCAACACTTAGAAATCACATGGTTATTTAGAACAAAAATATTACACGTTTTCTGATGCCATGATTTACGTCTGTGGTTATTGACACTCTTATACTAAAAATTCACTCTGGAATAATGAGACTTATTATACCTTCTCGGGTGATCTCTAGTTCGATCATGGTGATGGGATCTCGCCTCAGTTCTTTCACTGCAACATGCATTACCATGGAACAATGGTGAAGTGTTCCCATCATTCCTCTTTCCTAGAGAGTTCTTCAATATCTATTTGCCCTTGATGTCCTTCCAACATCCTTCTTCAGTGTACCAAAAACCTGCATAGAGAGGCCTCTGTACAACCTCCAATGGTTGGGTTATGCCTTGGCCATGAACGCCAAGTCCTCCTCCTTTGTACCCCATCTTGGTGAGGAGTCTCATGCTGGCTCCTGAAATTGGTATCTCCACACTTCCAACCCAAATGATATCATGTGAAGAAACTGAAGAGAATTCAAAAATGTTTACCTTAGTTGTCGATTGCAAAATAGGTGAAGAAAGCTTCTCTAAGCCTTCGATGCGCTTTGCTTCCTCCAAGGCCTCTGTCGCAGCTTGTAGTTGAAGCTACAACTGTTGCTTCTCCTCCTTCTCTCCCTGTAGGAAGGCCTTCAATGCATCATGATCTGCTTGAAGAATTTTTTTGTTGCACTTCATTTATTCCCATGCCACTATCGTGGCTTGCAACTGAATCTGCAATCGATGTTTTTCCACCTTCTCTTCCTATAGGAGTGTCGTGAATTCGACATTCTTTATGACTTGTTTTTCATAAGCGTCCTACAATATGTCCACTTTCTCGGACACCCTGAGCATGGTCTCGTACATGCCCTTGACATTCTCCATGGCTCAACTCACTGAATGTTCAATGTTCATGCCTGCAATGCAATCAGCAGGAAGACCTGCTCTGATACCACTTGATCCAGGGTAGATTATGCTTAGCCTTAACCAAGACCTTTTACTTCATATGATGTGTTATAATTGCATTAATTAAAGTTTCAATGAACATAAATGAACAATTACATGTTGTAAAGAAGAGGAACATAACATGTCAAGATTAGTAATCATAAGAACACTTCGTTTGATAACAGAGTTCGTCCAGGAGGGACTACATCTCCAGGACTCGGTGTCAAGATGGTGTAAGCCACTACATTAAGTTTTGTAAGGAGTGAATATGTACATGGATGTGTTTTCTCTGACATACAAGGAAAATTCCCTCATGTAGGAGTGGCTAGACCTCTCAATGAGATGTTCCACAACGGAACTCTTATTCACAAAAAGGACTCCTATCAGTATGAAAATAAATCACACATAAAGACTATCAGTATCCTTCCAACATGGAAAACAAAGGGATCTCAAATGACATACATGTGAAAATGAGTATCTCGCCAACATGGCATCAAAGGGATCTCAAACATAACACAAATCCATGAAAGAAAGTACATCAATAAAAAAACAATATCCCACAACTCATACATCAATAGGGATCTGAACAACACAATGCATCCCAAGGAAAAATAAGTACATGAAATCAACACATCATATACCTCACGTTGAAGATTACTGAAGAATGGTTGTTGCATTGTTGGATCTTAAATCACCATCGCAATCGTGGTGTCGAAAGGTATGAAATCGACTGCTCACTTGCTGAAAGCTGACACCTGCAACTTCACTTCAAAATGTGACCAAAAAATATAAAGCTCGAATGAAAAATATGAATACACCATCAAATCCGTGGCATTGAATAGTGCAAAATCAACTGTCCATTTTCTAAATTCTGAGAAAGTGAAAATATGGGGCAAAAAGGAATCTTTTAGATTCCCCCTAGATTCCTCCACGTACCTACTCCATGGGTGGAATGGAAATCTGTTAGGTCCCTATAAAACTAGTATAGTCCCTTATTTTTGTTAATGTAACCCCCTTATTGTTATTATTGTACCCCTGTAACCCCCATATTGTTATTATTGTGCCCTTAAATTATTATTGTTAGGTTGGCTAGGATTACATTTTGGCCCCACTAGGATTACATTGTGGCCCCATGGACTCCTATATATAGAAAGGAGGTTTTGTAATTTGTATCATCGAATAATTATTCATTTATGTAATGTATTGGAGGTTTTCCCCTTGAAGTTGCTTATTTCTAAGGTGTTGATCTCTCTTTTCTTCTATTTTTGGAGTTGGTTTCACAACGTTTGGTGTCAAAGCTTTGGATTCTAGGGTTTCATTGCTCCAAACAGGTCACTATGGAATTTTAACTTTAAATTTTTTTCTACGAAGGTTCAGAAGAGGAAATGTTTAGAGTACGAAGCCAAAATCCTGAGGAACATCTTCACAAAATTTCAGAGCTTGGTTCACAATATTTTCAGAGATATGATCTGTGGACTTTAGGGTTGTTTGCAGGCTCCTTAATTACACTTAAAAATTTCATCGCGGAATTTTCGCTATACATTTTTTTTTGCGAAGGTTCAGAAGTGGAAATTTTTAGACCATGAATCCAAAATCCTGAGCAACATCGCCGCAAAATTTCAAAGCTTGATCCACAATATTTTCGGAGATATGATCTGTGGAAGTTAGTTGTTTTTTAGGCTCCCGAATTTCATCTCAAAGAGGTGATCGTGGGAAAATATTCATAACTCTCTATCTGAGCATTGTATTTTAATTCTATAAAAAGTGACTGGAAGTACATAGACGCTAGTTTCCTATCTATAAATTTCAGAGAAAAAGGAGCAAACAATGACATGTGGCAAGTCGTAAAAGTTTTCTCTACTGAACCACTCCATAATTAGGTCATTATGGGAGATTGGACATAACTTTTCCTTGAAGAATCCAAATCAAGTCAGACCTATGGCATTTGAAAGAAGGTTTAGAGGACTACTACAGGGCCGAATTTCAGATATTTAGGATCAGCAAGTATAGAGATAAGTCAATTTCAATATCGAGCTCCTGAAAAGCAAGTAAAAGGTGTGTATTTTTTTTTCCGAATTGCATAAGCCTTGTTTGAAGAATCAAGTTGAATTGATTCCAAGGGAATATTGTAGAATAGATATCAGTATTAGATTCTAAAATGGCCCCTAAAAATAATTCAACACCCATTAATCCTTAATATGGCTCTATTACGACTCATCAAGATGAAGAATGAAAACATGACATATCGAAATTACAAGAGAAAGTGCAACAAATTTCGCTCTCGCAAAGAGCAACAAAAAATGACTTGGAAGTTTTAAAGAAAGATGTGGAAACTAAGATGGATGGTTTCAAGAAAGGCTTGGAATCTAAGATGGATGGTTTAAAGAATGGCATGGAAGCTATGATGGATGGCATGGAATCTAATATGGATGACATGGAAGCTAAGATGGAAAACATGAAGAATGTTCTAAAAGCAGACATAGAAGGTTTGGAAAAGTTGATAAAAGAAATGTTCCCTAATGGTGAAAATATAGTAGAGGAAAATCATGATGAGAACAAAATAAATGTTAATCGTGATTTCATAAACTCTAATGTTGGAGGAAAGAACCACCATATTCCAAAAATGGATATGAGGAAGTTTGATGGAAAGGATCCTGTAACATGGATACTATAGATGGAGCAATATTTCGATCTCAATAATGTGAAAACCACACAAAACGTATGCATTTAAACTTTACATTTAGAACAAAATACATTTGTATGGTATCGATGGCTTTTCTCCAGTAAAACAATTGTCACTTGGTCAATTTTTACAGAGGAAATGATAGCACATTATGAGGATACAAAGAGCAACACTTTCTTTAGCCAATTGATAAATCTCAAACAAAAGTGTTCAATGGAGAAGCACATTGAGGACTTCCAAAAATTGAATATAAGGGTAACTGATATTCCAGAGGAACATAGGATTGATCTCTTCATAGGTACTTTAAAGGATAACATCCAACATCAATTTCGCATTTTGGAACCTGATTCATTGGAGAAGGCATTCAAGTTGGCAAGAAAAATTGAATGTAAAATTATGGCAACAAGAAAGCCTACCACTCACTTCTATAAATATGGAAGTGTTGCTACTCCTAGATTTCCACAACCTACAAGGTTGACACCACAACAATTGGAAGAAAAAAGAGCAAAAAGGATTTGCTATAGTTGTGATAGAAAATACACTAAAGGTCATAAGTGTGCTGAGAAGACATTATTTTACAAAGATTGTGAAGAGGAAGAATAAAATTAATAAGAATCTTCAAAAGAAGAGGATATACACCAGGAACCAGCCCTAGAAGAGGAATAAATGAGTCTGACCATATGGTGTAATGCATTGGCAGGAATTAGCACTCCTCAAACTCTCAAGATAGAAGGACATATCAAGAAGGAAAAGGTAATAGTGTTGATTGATTCAAGTAGTACCCATAATTTTATTCATTGTAAGGTAGCCAAGGAATTGAATTGCTTCCTATACCCAGCACCAGAATGTCAAGTGATGGTTGCAAATGGAGGAACTATAAATTTCTCTGGAAAATGCCATAATATCAAGCTAACCATGGGGGAATATGTATGGAATAGTCCAATGCTTTCCATTCCTATGGGAGTTGTTGATCTTGTACTGGGAGTACAATGGTTACAATCTTTGGGGACAATAGCTTTTAATTTTCAAGAACTTTTCTTGAATTTTTTTCAGAAGGAAAGGAAGTCGAATTACGGGGTATTGCAGGGAATCCAAGAAAGATAAGAAGCTCTAAAGTCATGACAAAGCTTCTAAAGAAAGAACAATGAGGCGTAATTTCACAATTATGGTCACTAGAAGTTCCAACATCAAAATCATCTATTTTTGTAGATCTCCAAAAAGTCTTGGACAATCATTCCAAGGTGTTTGAAACTCCCAAAGGACTCCCATATGTTCGTGATCATGATCATGCTATTCATTTGATTTCAGGAAGTGTTCCTCCAAACATTAGGCCTTATAGATATCCTTATGTCCAAAAGAGCGAAATCGAACGTATGATTGTAGAAATGTTAGAGGCGGGTATAATTCAACCTAGTCAAAGTTCTTTCTCTACTCTTGTAGTATTGGTACACAAGAAGGATGGATCATGGCGCATGTGTCCAGATTATAGGGAGCTCAATAAGCTCACCATTAAAGATAAATTTCCCATTACTGTGATTGATGAATTATTGGATGAATTACATGGAGCAATTTATTTTACCAAGTTGGATCTTCGTTGAGGATATCATCAAATTAGAATGAAGACTGAAGATATTCCAAAAACAACATTTCGAACTCATGAGGGTCATTATGAATTTTTGGTCATGCCTTTTGGCCTTACCAATGCACCTTCTACATTTCAAGGGTTGATGAATTCCATTTTCAAACCTTTCCTTAGAAAATTTTTGCTAGTATTTTTTGATGATATACTAATCTACAACAGGTCTTAGAAGGATCATGTTCAACATGTTGATAGGGTGCTCAAACTATTGCAGGAGAAACAATTATATGAAAAAACATCCAAATGTTTCTTTGGAGTACAAGAGGTGGAATATATGGGTCATAATGTATCTCACGAGGGTGTTAAGGTAGACCCTAACAAAATTAAATCCATTAAGGAATGGAAGGTCCCCACAACCATAAATCATTTGCAAGGATTTCATCGGTTAACAGGGTATTATCGCAAGTTTGTTAAGAATTATGGGAGAATAGCAACACCTCTAACAATATTATTTAAGAAAGATGAATTTTCATGGACTCCTGAAGCAACTAAGGCCTTTGAACATCTTAAAGAGGCAATGTGCCTAGCACTGGTCTTAGCTATGCAGGACTTCACAAAAACATTTATTGTGGAATGTGATGCCTCAAGAAATGGAATTGGTGTTGTTTTAATGCAAGAAGGAAGAGCCATTGCTTTTGAAATTCGTCGAATAAAAGGAAAGTATTTACAAAAACCTATTTATGAGAAGGAAATGTTAGCAATACTGCATGCTCTAAAGAAATGCCGAACTTACCTAATGGGAATACACTTCAAGGTAAAAGCTAATCATCATAGTCTTAAAAAATTTTTGGAACAAAGACTATCTTCAGAAGAGCAGCAAAAATGGGTCACAAAGATGTTGGGTTATGACTTTGAAATAATCTACAAAAAAGGGAAGCTAAATGTTGTTGCAAATGCACTCTCAAGAAAGAATGAAGAGGTAGAAGCATTGCTTTGTGCCATTTCTATTATCCAACCAGATTGGATAACTGAAGCAAGAGATGAATGGAAGAAGGACGAATAAGTGTGGACACTTATTCAAAAGTTGCAGCAAGATCCTAGTACATCTGATACATTTAGTTGGAAAAATGATTCCTTATGGTACAAAGATTACTTATATCTTTGTAAGAATTCCCAACTAAAACAAAATATTGTTTTGGAATTGCACGCTTCTCCTTTAGGAGGACACTCAGGATTTTTAAAAACTTACCACAGGGTGAAGAAAGAATTTTTTTGGGATGGCCTTAAATCTGATATTCATAATATTGTGGCGGAATGTTTGGTTTTCCAGCAGAATAAAGTTGAAACAATTAAGACCCCGAGTCTTCTACAACCTTTATCCATTCCAAGTCAATGTTGGGAGGAGATTTCAATGGATTTTAACACAGGTTTACCTAAGTCCAAAGGAAAGAGTGCCATCATGGTGGTAGTTGATAGACTTACCAAGTATGCACACTTTTGTGCATTATATCATCCATTTAAAGAAAGTACAGGTGCTACTACATTTATGGACATAATTCAAAAGCTACATGGAAACCCAAGGGTTATTGTGAGTGACAGAGATCCCAGTTTTACTCGAAATTTTTGGATAGAGTTATTTTCTTGTTTGGGTACTCAATTAGCTCATAGCTCATCTTATCATCCTCAATCTGATGGTCAAACTGAGATAGTAAATAAATGTTTGGAAGGATATATTCATTGTTTTGTATCTGATAAACAAACACAATAGGTCAAGTGGTTACCTCTCGCTGAATGGTGGTATAACACTTCCTTCCATACTGCAACAAAAATGACCTCATTTATGACACTTTATGGATATCATCCACCATCCATCACATCATCTTTAAGAGAAAATTCGAAGGTTCAAGTAGTGGAAGATCACATCAAGCATCAATAAGAAGTTCTCCAACTCTTAAAGGATAACATGAATTTGGCACAAAATCGAATGAAACAACAGGTAGATCAACATCGCAACGAGAGAAGTTTTGATGTAGAAGACTGGGTATTTTTGTGGCTACAACCATACAAACAAATGTCCCTCAAGCAAGCTAAGAAGGATAGTAAATTATCGCCAAAGTAATATGGTCCTTACAAGGTGTTGCAAAAGATTGGTACTATGACATACAAATTGGAGCTTCTTGCTTCTTCACGATTGCATCCAGTTTTCCATGTTTCATGCTTAAAGAAGGTTATAGGTGAAAATCTTCCAATTCAAGCAATATTGCCATAAATTGATGAGGAAGGAAAAATCATATTGGAACCTGAAGCGGTCACGGAAACAAGAACTCGACAGCTACGAAATCGATCAATTTCAGAGTATCTCATGAAGTGGAAGAACTTACCCAATAATTTTATACAGAAGCACCCATAGCTACTCAAGTGTTGAGGAAAACACTTTTTTGAAGGAGAGGGGCATGTTAGGTCCCTATATTACTAGTATAGTCCCTTATTGTTGTTATTGTAACCCCCTTATTGTTATTATTGTACCCCTGTAACCCCCATATTGTTATTATTGTGCCCTTAAATTATTATGGTTAGGTCGGCTAGGATTACATTCTGGGCCCACTAGGATTACATTATGGCCCCATGGACTCCTATATATAGAAAGGAGGTTTCGTAATTTGTATCATCTAATAATTGTTCATTTGTGTAATGTATTGGAGGTTTCCCCCTCGAAGTGGCTTATTTATAAGACATTGATCTCTCTTTTCTTCTATTTTTGGAGCTGGTTTCACAACATTCACTTCAAAAAGTGACTCAAAAATATAAAGCTCAGATGAAAATTTTGAATACACCATCAAATTCGTCACATCGAATAGTGCAAAATCGACTGTCCATTTTCTGAATTCTGAGAAAGTGAAAATCTGGGGCAAAAAGGAATCTTTTAGATTCCCCCTAGATTCATCCATGTACCTGCTCCATGGGTGAAATGGAAATCTGCAACTAAAACAGAAAATCTGACCTTGCCATTATGCTCCCTGCGAAAAATTGTGAAAAGTGACTGTAAACTTGACTATATTCCGACATGGAGAAAAATTACCTTCCGAGAAAATTTCAAGGCTCATGGTTCTACTCCCTGATTCTAGGCCTGCTCATGGTTCCACCTGCATGGAAAAATGTGCTCGCCTCAAACTACATGCACTCTCATGCTCTGTCTGGCCTCAAAAATCATGCCCACACTTCCTGCCTCTGGCATCCGTTCTCGCTCCCCGAATGACAAAGGAAAGAGGGTTAAATATTTGTTTGATGGAAAAGGTTACCAAGAAACAAATTGGGTGTGTTGGTTGCGGGTAAAGTTACCATGTTAGAGGTCGGGGGTTCCAACCCCACCGACCCACCACATTTGATATTTTTTTGTTTGAAGTAATGCGTATTAAATGTGACTTAACACTGGATTTGTCACATATGGTATATGCGTTTTGATTTGAATATTGTATAGTTGTTGGATATGGATTAAATATGGGTTAAATATTTTGAAAGTCAACAAACCATGCCAATCAACTTTAAAATTAGTTGGATTTTTATTCAAATTTCCATCATATTCATTCAACTCCCTCCCACAATATTCGTTAAATTTGTTTTGTGCTTAAATATAAACCAAATTGAAACCATATGTTCAGTTTAACATAAAGTTTGTTTCTATATGGATTTTGTTAAATGGTTATTATTAAATAACCATATTTTGTATTTTTATATGGTTTATGGCATTCTTAATCTGTTTGTTTTGTCTCTTGTGTAGGTTGAGGATCAATGGAGAAGCGCCATGTGTCAGTCGCTGAGGGGCTGACATGTGGGTCCCACGTGGTCACTGGGATGCCATGTGGCACACAGTGGGCCCCACATTCCCTGCCTTAGAAAAAATTCAAACTGATCTAACTCCCTCATACAGGGTCAGATTGACACATCGTTCACACCGTTGCAATTAGGGCGACGATCTCTTCAATCTGAAGCTGTTGTGAGAACAATACGAACAATTTTATTTATGAGCCCTCTTTTTCCTGTATGTGTCTCTCGAGCCACCTAGATCAATCCTCCCCACTAAAGAGATTTTGGTCCTCTAAAAGCATAAAAAAGAATCTACACTGCTATGTACTATGTCTACACCACAAGCGTCCTGAAAAAGTCACCCTTCCTTCTCCTTCACCTATGTCCTTCGAAGCCATAAGTGATGAACTAACACTTGCATCCCCTGCAAACCCGTAGTACAATCTCCTACAAATACCTACTGAAATTGACCAATTTATGACCCAAATAATCCCATACTTGCCATGATTTTATAAGATGTACTCGGTGGTCAAGTTTACATCAAAAGGGAATCACACCCCAGCTATCATTACAAGACACGACATCATTGTCACATTTCAAAGTGATGGCAAACACCTTATAACTTTTACATGAAATAAATGCATCAGACGACTCATAAAACAAGGTCAACAACATCATCGTCTCATTTTGAAGTGATGGAAAACACGTCATCACTTTTACATGAAAGAAATGCAACACGCAACTTATAAAACAAGGCCAAAAAATATCATTATTGCTTAAACAAGTGATGGAAAGCACATCTTCACTTTCACAATTATAAATGTGACAAATGATTTACGAACAGAACCATGACAAGCTAACATATTTAGAAAAAACAATCTAGAGGAACCATCTCTCACTTATCAAAGTGAGTGGATCATTTCCTTGTGGTGAACTTGCTTGTTGATCAGCTCTTTCGACTGGTGTATGCACGGGTGCTTTGTCTTTTAGGCGTTTCTCTGGATGGTGTCTTTAGCATGTGTGATCAGCTGATCATGTCCTAAGTTGAAAAAATGCTCAAAATTAGAATTTCTCAAAATTGGTTGAAACCAGAATGACCAGATAAGCCTCGTCAGTATGATCCTGGCGCCGCAAATGGCACTCAAATTCGACATGGTATGTGAAAGTTATGCATGTTTGAAGTTTACAATAACCTTCAAAAACTGAGTTTGACCAGAGTTGACTTGAATTTGGAACATATTAAAAAAATAATATTTCGAGAATATTCCTCAAAATATTCTAGGAATATTCCTTGGAATATTCCACAAAATATTCCCTATGGGCCAATCATCTTTCGACAATTAGCAGGTGTTTATTCGTCTTTGGTTTGACTTTGGATTTTTCGTGGCCAATTACAGGGTGCCACGTGGCAAGCCCGGAGGCTGCCACGTGGCCCCAGGCTGTTTAAAGTTTTTTTCATCAAAAATTTTGTGACCCTCCAGGTTTCGACCCCGGGTCTATCGAATGGCAGCCCCAAGGCCTAACCGCCCACTCTACATAATGGTTCCTAACATTCATGGTTTACATTGCATATTTAAGTTTTGTAGAAGTTTGGGTTGGCGGTAAATGGGGACCAGCCTTCATACATTATATGATTATGAGCCGATAACCTTGGCCTAATGGCCCTTAACCCGTGGATCAACGGTTACTTAACCGGCATATGGCCAGTGCAGTGTTCGCAATTAATGCCACGTTAAAATGGTTATGTAACGGTTTCTTCGGCGGTCTCTACGGTGGTTAGGCGGGTGTGGTCACATGCCTAGTCACCCAAAATTTAATAAAAATACAGTCATCTAATGGTTAAGGTTAGCAGATCCGAGCTTTTTGGAGGGTTTGACCATTTTAGTCGGACTAACTAGAGTTAGCCCAAAACTAGTGGAATTTTTTTTGCAACATTGGGAAAAATACTGTTTTCATCATAACTTCTTCATTATTGAGCCTTTTTGGACAAAATCTTAGTCAATTTCGTGTATTCTAAGCATTATAGAGCCATTGGGATAGGTTTTAGAGCCAACATAGGTGTATTTAAGACATTTTTTCTTCAGAGAATCTTGGAGAGCTAGCAAGGCCATGGGGGAAATGGAGCTGCATTGGACTACACTTCACTATTTTAGGTGAAACTAGACTCATTCTTAGCTTATTTCTACCTTCTGAATTCATTTTCACGGCTGGTTTGGTCTGTTTAGGCCTTTTTATCACTGCATTACCAATTTGAGCATCATAATATATCTAGGACATGCCCATTGGGAGCCTTGACCTGGGCAGATGTAGCCCAGGAGGGGTGAAATGCCTCATCATGTTGTTGTGTGTTTATGGTGAAATTATTCTATTGTGTAATTTAGATTCAAGTTGTTAAAAAATAAATTTAAACAACACTCCCTCACATTTAAATTCATAAACAGTTACCAAGAACACTTTGTTTTACTTGCAAGACCTTACAAACACTTTGCACACTTAATTTAATGGAAACGAATACTTTGAACAGCATTACAAATACTTTCATTTTTATATCGGATGGTATCAGAGCTTAGGCTAAGCTCAAGTTTTTGAGTATTGCTTTTGTGCAAAGATATATTTGACTGTTTTGCAAGTTTTGATGCTTACTAGGCTTAAACTCAAGAGAGGTGAAGGAAACTTGGTTAGTGCACAAACTAATCCACAATCAAGAAGGGTCAGAGAACCACCTCCAAGAGCCATAGAAGCAGTTTCAAGCATGTCTTCAAGAGAGGGAGAAGCTCCTGAAGAGATGGATCCCAAGGAAGAAGAATGGGTTTTCTGGAAAGCTTTCTTGGATATGACTGAGATGGTGAGGATACTCTACCAAGAAAGGAATGATAGGCCTATTGGAGAAGGGTATAAAAACTAAAAAGAAGGAGAGGGTTCTTCAGGAGGAAAGGAAAGTGATGAAAAGTCAAAGAATGGACACAGAGGAAATGGTGATCCAAATCCCTATCTTCATTGTCTTCCTCTACATCGTCATCCTCAACTTCGGTGAATCAATCTCACAAGTCTAAAACCACTAGTAAAAGTCCATTTTTAAATCTTGATGTCCAATATGAATTGCTTATGTTTAACGTTGAAGTCAATGCATAGAAACTTGACAATTGGATCAGACAATTGGAAGTTTATTTAAGGATACAAAACCTTCATGATGACAACACCAAGATACAGTTAGCCTCGTTGAGAATGGATGAAGTAGCATTGGTATGGTGGGAAGCCAAGACCAAGGATGAAATTAAAAAACATGGTAAGATCACTTTATCATGGGCTGAATTTATTACTGCAATTAAAAGGAAATTTTATCCATTAGCTCATTTACAAAAGGCTATCATGAATTGGAAAAACTTTAGACAGCTTAAGGGACAAAATGTGCAAGACTACACCCAAGATTTTAGGAGAAGAGCACTCTTATTAGGGGTATTCTTACAAAGTGAATATACTTTGCTGAAATATATAGGTGGTTTTCATAGCTACCTTAAACATACTATCCTTATGTTCAATCCTACTAGTCTAGATGAAGTTTGTGTACAAGCTAAGCATTTAGAGGCTAGAGGGAAGAACACTTTTGATGAGGGTAGAAACAAGCCTTTTAAAGGGAAGAACAAAGATAAAACCTTTAAGGGAAAAGGAAAAAAGAATGCATCTATAAAACAAGAGGGTGAAAAATTAATATGTAAACATTGTTCAAGAGAAGGCCATGAAGAGAAAAACTATTGGAAATTACATCCTGAAAAAAGAACTTAGTTTAACAAAAACAAAGGAAAGAAGAAAACTACAGCTACGACAACTACATCACAAGATTTAGGTGATGATTAAGCTGATGAAACCAAATTGCAGCCATGGGTTTGAAAGGTATGAAGGGAAAGGAAACTAAAACTAAGCCAAGCACTAGTACTTCAAACTGTCATGTACAAGCTCCAAATGAGGAAGAAATAAGTGAATTGTTCCATGTGAGGGTAGTCTCAAAACATACAAAAATTGACACACTGTTTGACAGTGCATCACAAGAAAATCTCATATTAGAAGACTTGGTCAAGCTGCATAAACTTGATACCATTCCACATCCAAAGCCTTATCCACTTGATTGGATATGCAAGGATGCAAACTTACAAGTCTCAAGAAAGTGCATATTGCGATTCGCCATTACTGCACACTTTATTGACACAGTTGAACTTGATGTAGTACCGCTTGATATATCGCGAATTGTTTTGGTAAGTCGTTACTTATTTGACAGGAGAGCGATATTCCATCACCATGAAAATAAGTATCATATTTTTAAAGATGGCAAGGAGTTCATTGTCAGAGCACATCACAAGAAGGCAAACATAGCGATGGTAAATGCAGGACAGGTAAAAAGGCTAGTAAATTCTAGTAAGAGTTTTGTACTTCTTATGGTTAAGCCCAAGGTTTATATGAATCACGAGTCATTTGAAAATTGTGATTCAAAGCTTAAATCAGATTTATATGATGTAGTTGATGCACATCATGAGATGTTTCAGGAACCGACAGGTTTACCTCCTAAAAGGGAGATTCAGCATGAAATCCATTTACATCAAGATTGTCCTCTTCCTAACATTGGCATATACCGCATGTCTATCATGGAGAAGGTTGAAATTAAGAGTAAAATTAAAGACTTGTTGGAAAAAGGATTCATAAGAAAAATCACTTCGCCATGTGGGTCACCGATAGTGTTGATTCCAAAAAAAATGGAACTTGGCACATGTGTGTGGACTTTAGGATATTGAACAAGATAATGGTAAAGAATCGTTACCCACTTCCAAGGAAAGATGATTTTTTAGATCATCTGAAAGATGCTAAATATTTCACTAAGCTAGACTTACATAGTGGTTATCATGAAGTTATAATTGCAGAAAGTGACATTTGGAAGACAACATTTAAAACCAAACAGGGACTCTTTGAGTGGCTTGTTATGCCGTTTGGTTTATGCAATGCACCTGCAACTTTCATGCGGGTAATGGATAATTTATTACGTCATTTTATTGATGATTTCGTTATTTTCTACTTATCTTACATCTTAATTTTCAGCAGGACTAGAGAAGATCATGTCATGCATGTTAAGAAAGTACTTGATATTTTGAGGAAAAATCAATTATTTCTTAAAATGTCAAAGTGTGAATTTGGAAAGACTTCTTTGATTTATTTAGGACACATAGTAGGAGGAGGGTCTTTGAGAATTTATCCTTCCAAAGTAGAAGCCATCATGAATTGGCCTACTCCCAAATCCATTACAGAGGTAAGAATTTTTTTTGGTGCAGCTCAGTATTGGAGGAAGTTTATTTCTAACTTCTCTGCCATAGCAGCTCCTATGCATGCAGTGACTAGTGTGAAGAGTGATTTCTAATGGGGAGGCAAGCAACATAAATATTTTAAGTCTTTAAAAGAAAATATAAGTTCAGCTCCAGTCCTTGCATTACCAGACTTAAGAAAACCATTTGAGATTTAGACCGATGCTAGTGATTACACCATGGGTGCAGTTCTCTTACATCATGGTAAGCCTATCGCATTTCATTCTGATACATTTAATGGTGTTGTTGTGAATTATCCTAAATATGATAATGAATTGTATGCATTGGCACAAAGTGTCAAAAAATGGAAACACTATTTGATAGAAAAAGAAACAATTGTTCATACCGACCATCAACCTTTATAGTACTTGCAGTCATAAAGTAAATTGCAGCAGTCACGACATTTAAGGTGGATGGGTTTCATACAAAAATTTCACTTAGTAATAAGGTACAAGAAAGTTATGTACAATAAAGTTGTTGATATGCTTTCAAGGCCTATTATTAGTGCTAGTACATTACTTAAGAATGATTCTATTGTATATGAGAGCTACATAGAATAGTCTTCATCAGATGTTCATTTTAAGGATATGTATGTTAACTTGAGTGAAGGGAATCATGTTGAGGAGAATGATTATAATTTTCATAATAATTTTCTGTTTCATATGGACAAGTTATGTATACCACAGGGAGAGAGACTAAGCATCATGAGAGAAGCTTATTCTTCTCTTATTGCTGGACATTTCGAGGTAAGAAAAATAGTGGCACATTTACAGAGGTATTTTTATTGGCCTTGCATGGTAGATAGCGTTTCACATTTCATTAGAGGTTGTTCATTATGTGCTACAAGAAATCCTAGAAATAGGAATCTTGGTTTATATACGCCATTTCCGGTACCTTCTAGACCACGGGAAAGTGTTTCTATGGATTTTGTTGGAGGTCTACCATTATCTAGAAAGCATCATGATTATCTTTATGTAGTAGTCGATCGTTTCAGCAAGATGTCTATTCTTATGCCATGTAAGAAATTTATAACTGCTAAACAAACTGCTGATTTATATTTTCAACATGTATGGGTTCATTATGGCTTGCCTACTTCTATTGTTAGTGACAAGGATTCTAGATTTGTTGGGAATTTTTGGTCCAATCTATGGAAGATGATGGACACCAAGTTGAAGAAGAGTACTGCTTTCCATCCAAAAAAAAATGGCCAAATAGAGGTAGTGAATAGAATCATTGTACATCTTTTGAGAGGTTATTTCAGCAAGCATCCCAAGCTTTGGGATGAGCACTTGCATTACATTCAGCATGCTTACACAAGGCCAAGCACTCTTCTACAAATACTTCAACTTTTGAAGCTTATTTTGGTTATTTTCCTAAGTAACCTTTAGATTTAATTCTTGAGAAGGATGTGGCCATTGATGGGCATATTTACATTGACAAATCTCGCATGTTCATTGAAATAATTCAGCTCATACATCAGTAGGTTCAAGAACAGCTTAAAAAAAATCAAAGAAATTACAAGGAGAGGCATGACAAGCATAGAGTTGATCATAAGTTTCAAGAAGGGGATGAGGTATGGCTGCATATTAGTAAGGAAAAAATTCAAGGAGAAGGTAAAAATCTGAAGCCTATTCATTATGGTCCATTCAAGATCCTTAGAAAAGTTGGAAATAATGCTTTTCAACTAGATTTGCCTTCATATATGCAAATGTATTTTGTTGTGAATGTGGAAAATTTATGTTTGTATGAACCTCCTTTAATTGTTGATTATGAAAGTGAAATTCAGCTGCCATCCATAGAGGATTTCTCTCCAGAATTTTGGATGAGTTGAAAGAGGATGCTATCCTTTACAGAAGGACATGCACTTCAAGGAAGGGAAACGTTGATTATGTTGGGGTTGGTATTAAAGGCAGAAAACCGAGTAAGGAAAAGTGGATTGAGGTGGAAAAGGTGGGGGACATGTACCCTCATCTTATTAACAGGTAATTGAAGGCTTTTGGGGTCCAAAACCTTCCCAATGGGGAGGTGTGATCAGGTGATCATGTCCTAAGTTGAAAAAATGCTCAAAATTGTAATTTCTCAAAATTGGTTGAAACCAGAATGACTGGATAAGCCTCGTCGTTATAATCCTAGCACCATGAATGACACTCAAATCTGACATGGTATGTGAAGGTTATGTAGATTTGAAGTTTAACAATAACCTTCAAAAATTGATTTTGACTACAGTTGACTTAACATTGGAAAATATTAAAAAAAGAATATTCTGGGAATATTCCTTAGAATATTTTGGGAATATTCCTTGGAAAATTTAATGAAATATTCCTTGTGGGTCAATCATATTTTGACAAGTGGCAAGTGTTTATTCATCTTTGGTTTGACTTTGGATTCTTTGTGGCCAATTAAAGGGTGCCACGTGTCAAGTGGCCCCAGGCTGTATAAAGTTTGGTTCATCAAAATTTTTGTGACCCTATAGGTTTCAACACTGGGTCTATCGGATGGTAGCCCCAAGGCCTGACTGCACGCTCTACGTAATGGTTCTTAACATTCATGGTTTACATTGCATATTTAAGTTTAGCAAAAGTTTGGGTTGGTGGTAAATTGAGGCCAATCCCTAAGGGCCAGCCCCCATACATGATATGACTACGGGCCGAGAACCCTGGCCTAAAGTCCCTTAACCCGCAAATCAACAGTTACTTAACCGTCATGTGGCCAACGCAAAGTTGGAAATTAATGCCACATTAAAATGGTAATGTAATGGTTTCTTCGGCAGTCTCCACGGCAGTTAAGCGGGTGTAGTCACATGCCTATCTGCCCAAAATTTAATACAACTACAGCCCTCCAATGGTTAAGGTTAGCGGATCCGATCTTTTTGGCCGGTTTGGTCATTTTAGTCAGACTAACTATAGTTAGCCCAAAATTAGTGGAGTTTTTTTGTAATATTGGGAAAAATATTGTTTTCATCATAACTTCTTCATTATTGAGACTTTTTGGAAAAAATATTAGTCAATTTTGGGTATTCTGAGCATTATGGAGCCATTGGGATAGGTTGTAGAGCCAAAAAAGGTGTCCTTCAGTCATTTTCTCTTCAGAGAATCTTGGAGTCATGAGAGCCACGAGGGAAATGGAGCTGCATTGGACAACACTTCATTATTTTAGGTGAAACCAGAGTCATTCATAGATTATTTATACCTTTTGAATTCATTTTCATAGCTTTTTTGGTCTGTTTAGGCCTTTTCTCACTGTATTACCAATTTTACCATCATAATGTATCTAGGACATGCCCATTGGGAGCCTTGGACTTGACAGATGTAGCCCGGGAGGGGTGAGCTACCTCATCATGTTGATGTGTGTTTATGGTGAAATTATTCTAATGTGTAATTCAGATTAAATTTTTAAACAGTAAATTTAAACAACACTCCCTCACATTTAAGTTCATAAACAGTTACCAAGAACACTTTATTTTACTTGCAAGACCTTACAAACACTTTGCACACTTAATTTAATGGAAATGAATACTTTGAATAATAGTAAAAATACTTTCATTTTGAGATCAGATGGTATCAGAGCTTAGGCTGAGCTCAATTTTTTGAGTATTGCTTTTGTGCAAACATATATTTGACTGTTTTGCAAGTTTTGATGCTTACTAGGCTTAAACTCAAGAGAGGTGCAAGAAACTTGGTTAGTGCACAAACTAATCCACAACCAAGAAGGGTTAGAGAACCACATCCAGGAACCATAGAAGCATCTTCAAGAATGTCTTCAAGAAAGGGAGAATCTCTTGAAGAGATGGATCCCAAGGAAGAGGAACGGGTTTTCCGGAAAGCTTTCTTGCATATGACTAAGATGGTGAGGATACTCCACCAAGAAAGGAATGACAGGCTTGTTGGAGAATGGTCTAAAAACCAGAAAGAAGGAGAGGATTCTTCAAGAGGAAAGAAAAGTGATGACAAGTCAAAGAAAGGACACGGAGGAAATGGTGATCCACCATCTACATCTTCATCCTCTTCCTCTACATCGTCATCCTCAACTTCAGTGAATCAATCTCACAAGTCTAAAACCACTGGTAAAAGTCCATTTTTAAAGCTTGATGTCAAATTTGAATTCCCAATGTTTAACGTTGAAGTAAATGCAGAGAAACTTGACAATTAGATCAAACAATTGGAAGTTTATTTAAGGATACAAAACCTTCATGATGACAACACCAAGATAGAGTTAGCATCGTTGAAAATGGATGGAGCAACATTGGTATGGTGGGAAGCCAAGACCAAGGATGAAATTAAAAAACATGGTAAGATAACTTTATCATGGACTGAATTTATTACTGCAATTAAAAAGAAATTTCATCCATTAGCTCATTTACAAAAGGTTATCATGAATTGGAAAAACTTTAGACATCTTAAGGGACAAAATGTGCAAGACTACACCCAAGAGTTTAGGAGAAGAGCACTCTTATTAGGGGTAGACTTACAAATTCAAGATACTTTGCTGAAATATATAGGTGGTTTGCACAACTACCTTAAACATACTATCCATATGTTCAATCCTACTAGTCTAGATGAAGTTTGCGCACAAGCTACGCATTTAGAGGCTAGAGGGAAAAACACTTTTGATGAGGGTAGAAACAAGCCTTTTAAAGGGAAGAAAAAAGATAAAACCTTTAATGGAAAAGGAAAAAAGAATGCATATATCAAACAAGAGGGTGAAAAAGTAATATGTAAACATTGTTCAAGAGAAGGCCATGAAGAGAAAAAATGTTGGAAATTATATCCTGAAAAAAGAACTCAGTTTAACAAAAATAAAGGAAAGAAGAAAACTTTAGCTACTACAACTACACAAAAAGATTTAGGTGATGATTCAAGTGATGAAACCAAAATTGCAGCCATGGGTTTGAAAGGTATGAAGGGAAAGGAAATTGAAGCTAAGCCAAGCACTAGTACTTCAAACTATCATGTACAAGCTCCAAATGAGGAAGAAATAATTAATTATTCCATGTGAGGGTAGTCTCAAAACATAAAAAAATTGACACATTGTTTGACAGTGGGTCAGAAGAAAATATCATATTAAAAGACTTGGTCAAAAGGCTTAAACTTGAGACCATTCCACATCCAAAGCCTTATCCACTTGGGTGGATATGCAAGGATGCAAACTTACAAGTCTCAAGAATGTGCACATTGCGATTCGCCATTACTGCACACTTTATTGACACAGTTGAACTTGATGTAGTACCGCTTGATATATTGGGAATTTTTTTGGGAAGTCCTTACTTATTTGACAGGAAAGAGATCTTCCATCGTCGTGAAAATAAGTATCATATTTTTAAAGATGGAAAGGAGTTCATTGTCAGAGCACATCGCAAGAAGGCAAATATAACGATGGTAAATGCGGGACACATAAAAAGGCTAGTAAATACTAGTAAGAGTTTTGTACTTCTTATGGTTAAGCCCAAGGTTGATATGAATCATGAGTCATTTGAAAATTTTGATTCAAAGCTTAAATCAGATTTATATGATGTAGTTGATGCACATCATGAGATGTTTCAAGAACTGACAGGTTTACTTCCTAAAAGGGAGATTCAACATGAAATCCATTTACATCAAGATTGTCCTCTTCCTAACATTGGCATGTACCACATGTCTATCATGGAGAATGCTGAAATTAAGAGGAAAATTAAAGACTTGTTGGAAAAAGGATTTATAAAATCAAACACTTCGCCATGTGGGTCGCCGATAGTGTTGATTCCAAAAAAATATGGAACTTGGCGCATGTGTTTGGACTTCAGGGCATTGAACAAGATAATGGTAAAGAATCGTTACCCACTTCCAAGCATAGATGATTTGTTAGATAAGCTGAAAGATGGTAAATATTTCACTAAGTTAGACTTACGTAGTGGTTATCATCAAGTTAGAATTGCAGAAAGTGACATTTGGAAGACAACATTTAAAACCAAACAGGGACACTTTGAGTGGCTTGTTATGCCGTTTGGTTTATGCAATGCACCTGCAACTTTCATGCAGGTAATGGATGATGTCTTACATCATTTTGTTGATGATTTCTTTATTTTCTACTTATATGACATCTTAATTTTCATCAAGACTAGAGAAGAGCATGTCATGCATGTTAAGAAAGTACTTCATATTTTGAAGAAAAATTAATTATTTCTTAAAATGTCAAAGTCTGAATTTGGAAAGACTCATTTGATTTATTTGGGACACATAGTAGGAGGAGGTGCTTTGAGAATTAATCCTTCCAAAGTAGAAGCCATTGTGAAATGGCCTACTCCGAAATCCATTACAGAGGTAAGAAGTTTTTTGAGTGCATCTCAGTATTGGAGGAAGTTTATTTCTAACTTCTCTGCCATAGCAGCTCCTATGCATGAAGTGAATAGTGTGAAGCATGATTTCCAATGGGGATGCAAGCAAAAGAAATCTTTTGAGTCCTTGAAATAGAAGATAATTTCAGCTCCAGTCCTTGCATTACCAGACTTGAGACAACCATTCGAGATTCAGACCGATGCTAGTGATTATGCCATGGGTGCAGTTCTCTTACAGCATGGTAAGCCTATCACATTTCATTCTGATACATTTAATGGTGTTGTTGTGAATTTCCCTACATATGATAAGGAATTGTATGCGTTGGTACAAAGTGTAAAAAAATGGAAACACTATTTGATGGGTATAGAAACAATTGTTCATACCGACCATCAGCCTTTATAGTACTTGCAGTTGCAAAGTAATTGCAGCAGTCACGACATTTCAGATGGATGGGTTTCATACAACAATTTCACTTGGTAATAAGGTACAAGAAAGGTATTTACAATAAAGTTGATGATATGATTTCAGGGCCTATTATTAGTGCTAGTACTTTACTTAAGAATGATTCTATTGTACATGACAGCTACATAGAACAGTATGCATTAGATGTTTATTTTAAGGATGTGTATGTTAACTTGAGTGAAGGGAATCATGTCGAGGAGACTGATTATCATTTTCATAATAATTTTCTGTTTCATATGCGAAATTTATGTATACCACAGGGGGAGAGACTAAGCATCATGAGAGAAGTTCATTCTTCTCTTATTGCCGAACATTTTGGGGTAAGCAAAACAATGGCACATTTACAGAGGTATTGTTATTGGCGTCGCATGGTAGATAGTGTTTCACGTTTCATTAGAGGTTGTTCATTATGTGCTACAAGAAAGCCTAGCAATAGGAAGCTTGGTTTATATATGCCATTTCCGGTACCTTCTAGACCATGTGAAAGTGTTTCTATGGATTTTGTTGGAGGTCTACCATTATCTAGAAAGAAGCATGATTATATTTATGTAGTAGTTGATCATTTCAGCAAGATGTGCATTATTATGCCATGTAAGAAATCTATAACTGCTGAAAAAACTGTTGATTTATATTTTCAACATGTATGGGTTCATTATGTCTTGCCTACTTCTATTGTTAGTGACAAGGTTTCCAGATTCGTTGGGAATTTTTGGTCTAATCTATGGAAGACTATGGACACCAAGTTGAAGAAGAGTACTTCTTTCCATCCACAAACAGATGGCCAAAAAAAGGTACTGAACAAAACCATTGTACATATTTTGAGAGGTTATTGCAGCAAGCATCCCATGCTTTGGGATGAGTACTTGCATTACATTCAACATGCTTACAACCGGGCCAAGCACTCTTCTACAAATACTTTACCTTTCGAAGCTTATTTTGGGTATTTTCATAAGTCACCTTTAGATTTCATTGTTGAGAAGGATGTGGCCATTGATATGAATAGTGATATTGACAAAGCTTGCATTTTCATTGAAATAATTCAGCTCATACATCAACAGGTTCAAGAATAGCTTGAAAAAAATCAAGGCAAGTACAAGGAGAGGCATGATAAGCATAGAGTTGATCATAAGTTTCAAGAAGGGGATGAGGTATGGTTTCATATTAGTAAGGAAATAATGCAAGGAGAAGATAAAAAGTTGAAGCCTATTCGTTATGGTCCATTCAAGATACTTAAACAAGTTGGAAATAATGCTTTTCAACTAGATTTGCCTTCATATATGCAAATGTATTTTGTTGTGAATGTGGAAAATTTACGTTTGTATGAACCTCCCTTAATTACTGATTATGAAAGTGACATTCAGCTTCCATCCATAGAGGATTTATTGCCAGAATTTTGGATGAGTTGAAAGAGGATGCTATCCTTTACAGAAGGACACACACTTCGAGGAGGGGAAATGTTGATTATGTTCGGGTTGGTATTAAAGGCAAAAACCGAGTAAGGCGAAGTGGATTGAGGTGGAAAATGTGGGGGACCTATACCCTCATCTTATTAACTTTTAATTGAAGGCTTTTGGGATCCAAAAGCTTCCCAATGGGGAGGTGTGATCAGGTGATCATGTCCTAAGTTGAAAAAATGCTCAAAATTGGAATTGCTCAAAATTGGTCGAAACTAGAACAACTAGATAGGCCTCATCGATATGATCCTGGTGCCATGAACGACACTCAAATCTGACATGGTATGTGAAAGTTATGCAGGTTTGAAGTTTACAATAACCTTCAAAAACTGAGTTTGACCAGAGCTGACTTGACTTTGGAAAATATTAAGAAAAGAATATTCCTCAGAATATTCTGGTAATATTCCTTAGAATGTTCCACAGAATATTCCTTGTGGGCCAATCATCTTTCGACAAGTGGCACGTGTTTATTCATGTTTGGTTTGACTTTGGATTTTTTGTAGCTAATTAAAGGGTGCCACGTGGGAAGCCCAGAGGCCGCCATGTGGCCCCAAGCCGTATAAATTTTGGTTTATCAAAATTTTTGTGACCCTATAGGTTTCAACACCAGGTCTATTGGATGGTAGCCCTAAGGCCCGACTGCCCGCTCTATGTAATGGTTCTTAACATTCATGGTTTACATTGCATATTTAAGTTTTGCAAAAGTTTGGGTTGGCGGTAAATGGGGGCTAGAACCTGAGGGCCAGCCCCCATACATGATATGAATACTAGCTGAGAACTGTGGCCTAAAGGCCCTTAACCCATGGATCATCGGTTAGTTAACAATCATGTAGCCAATGCAAAGTTGGCAATTAATGCCACGTTAAAATGGTTATGTAACATTTTCTTCGGCGGTCTCCACGGCGGTTAGGCGGGTGCAGTCACATGCCTATCTGCCCAAAATTTAATACAACTACAGTGCTCCAATGGTTAAGGTTAGTGGATCCAAACTTTTCGGCGGGTTTGGCCGTTTTAGTTGGAGTAACTAGAGTTAGCCCAAAATTGGTGGAGTTTTTTTTTGTAATATTGGGGAAAATACTATTTTCATCATAACTTCTTCATTATTGAGCCTTTTTGGACGAAATCTTAGTCAATTTCGGGTATTTTGAGCATTATGGAGCCACTGGGAAAGGTTGCAGAGCCAACATAGGTGTCTTTTAGTAATTTTTTCTTCAGAGAAGCTTGGAGAGCCATCAGGACCATGGGGGAAATGGAGCTGCATTAGACTACACTTCACTATTTAAGGTGAAACAAGAGTCATTCTTAGCTCATTTCTGCCTTTTGAATTCATTTTCACAGCTTTTTTGGTCTGTTTAGGTCTTTTTCTCACTATATTACCAATTTGAGCATCATAATACATCTAGGACATGCCCATTGGGAGCCTTGGACCCGACAGATGTAGCCCAAGAGGGGTGAACTGCCTCATCATGTTTTTGCATATTTATGGTGAAATTATTCTCCTGTGTAATTCAGATTCAAGTTGTTAAATAGTAAATTTAGACAACACTCCCTCACATTTAAATTCATAAACAGTTACCAAGAACAATATGTTTTACTTGCAAGACCTTACAAAAACTTTGCACACTTAATTTAATGGAAATGAATACTTTGAACAGTAGTACAAATACTTTCATTTTCAGATCAAATGGTATTAGAGCTTAGGTTGAGCTCAATTTTTTTAGTATTTCTTTTTTGCAAAGATATATTTGACTGTTTTTCAAGTTTTGATTCTTACTATGCTTAAACTCAAGAGAGGTGAAGGAAACTTGGTTATTGCAAAAACTAATCCACAACCAAGAACGGTTAAAGAACCACCTCCAAGAGCCATAGAATTAGCTTCAAGCATGTCTTCAAGAGAGGGAGAAGCTCTTGAAGAGATGGATCCCAAGGAAGAAGAATGGGTTTTCCAGAAAGCTTTCTTGGATATGATTGAGATGGTGAGGATACTCTACCAAGAAAGGAATGATAGGCTTGTTGGAGAAGGGTCTAAGAACCAAAAAGAAGGAGAGATTTCTTCAAGAGGAAAGAAAAGTGATGACAAGTCAAAGAAGGGACATGGAGGAAATGGTGATCCACCATCCACATCTTCATCCTCTTCCTCTAAATCTTCATCCTCAACTTCGGTGAATCAATCTCAGAAGTCTAAAACCACTGGTAAAAGTCCATTTTTAAAGCTTGATGTCAAATTTGAATTGTCTATGTTTAATGTTGAAGTCAATGTAGAGAAACTTGACAATTGGAAGTTTATTTAAGGATACAAAACCTTCATGATGAAAACACCAAGATACAGTTAGCCTTGTTGAGAATGGATGGAGCAGCATTGGTATGGTGGGAAGCCAAGAACAAGGATGAAATTAAAAAACATGGTAAGATCACTTTTTCATGGGCTGAATTTATTACTGCAATTAAAAATCAATTTTATTCATTAGCTCATTTACAAAAGGCTATCATGAATTGGAAAAAATTTAGATCACTTAAGGGAGAAAATGTGCAAGACTACACCCAAATGTTTAGGAGAAGAGCACTCTTATTAGGGGTATACTTACAAAGTCAAGATACTTTGCTGAAATATATAGGTGGTTTGTACAACTACCTTAAACATACTATCCTTATGTTGAATCCTACTAGTCTAGACGAAGTTTGTGTACAAGCTACGCATTTAGAGGCTAGAGGGAAACACACTTTTGATGAGGGTAGAAACAAGCCTTTTAAAGGGAAGAACAAAAATAAAACCTTTAAGCGAAAAGGAAAAAGAATGCATATATCAAACAAGAGGGTGAAAAAATAATATGTAAACATTGGTCAAGAGAAGGCCATGAAGAGAAAAATTGTTGGAAATTACATCCTGAAAAAAGAACTCAGTTTAGCAAAAACAAAGGAAAGAAGAAAACTGCAGCTACTACAACTACACCACAAGATTTAGGTGATGAAAAAAAAATTGCAGCCATGGGTTTGAAAGGTATGAAGGGAAACGAAACTGAAACTAAGCCAAGCACTAGTACTTAAAACTATCATGTACAAGCTCCAAATGAGGAAGAAATTATTGAATTGTTCCATGTGAGGGTAGTCTTAAAACATACAAAAATTGACACACTGTTTGACAGTGGGTCACAAGCAAACCTCATATCAGAAAACTTAGTCAAACAGCTTAAAATTGAGACCATTCCACATCCAAAGCCTTATCCACTTGGGTGGATATGCAAGGATGCAAACTTACAAGTCTCAAGAAAGTGCATATTGCGATTCGCCATTACTGCACACTTTATTGACACAGTTGAACTTGATGTAGTACCACTTGATATATCGCAAATTGTTTTGGGAAGTCCTTACTTATTTGACAGGAAAGAGATCTTCCATCGCCATGAAAATAAGTATCATATTTTTAAAGATGGCAAGGAGTTCATTGTCAAAGCACATCGCAAGAAGGAAAATATAGTGATGGTAAATGCGGGACAGGTAAAAAGGGTAGTAAATTCCAGTAAGAGTTTTGTACTTCTTATGGTTAAGCCCAAGGTTGATATGAATCATGAGTCATTTGAAAATTGTGATTCAGAGCTTAAATCAGATTTATATGATGTATTTGATGCACATCAATAGATGTTTCAGGAACCGATAGGTTTACCTCCTAAAAGGGAGATTCATCATGAAATGCATTTACATCAAGATTGTCTCTTCCTAGCATTGGCATGTAATGCATGTATATCATGGATAATGTTGAAATCAAGAGGCAAATTAAAGACTTATTGGATAAAGGATTCATAATTCCGAGCACTTCTCCATGTGGGTCACCAATAATGTTGATTCCAAAAAAAATGGAACTTGGCGCATGTGTGTGGACTTCAGGGCATTGAACAAGATAACGGTAAAGAATCGTTACCCACTTCTAAGGATAGATGATTTTTTAGATCATCCTAAATATGTTAAATATTTCACTAAGTTAGACTTACGTAGTGGTTATCATCAAGTTAGAATTGCAGAAAGTGACATTTGGAAGACAACATTTAAAACCAAATAGGGACTCTTTGAGTGGCTTGTTATGCTGTTTGGTTTATGCAATGCACCTGCAACTTTCATGGGGGTAATGAATGATGTCTTACGTCCCTTTCTTGATTATTTCATTATTGTCTACTTATATGACATCTTAATTTTCAGCAAGAATAGAGAAGAGCATGTCATGCATGATAAGAAAGTACTTGATATTTTGAAGAAAAATCAATTATTTCTTAAAATGTCAAAGTGTGAATTTGGAAAGACTTCTTTGATTTATTTGGGACACATAGTAGGAGGAGGTGCTGTGAGAATTTATCCTTCCAAAGTAGAAGCCATTGTGACTTGGCCTAATCCAAAATCCATTACAGAGGTAAGAAGTTTTTTGGGTGCATCTCAGTATTGGAGGAAGTTTATTTCTAACTTCTCTGCCATAGTAGATCCTATCCATGCAGTGACTAGTGTGAACCGTGATTTCCAATGGAGACGAAAGAAACAGAAAGCTTTTGAGTCTTTGAAAGAGAATATAAGTTCAGCTCCAGTCCTTGAATTACTGGACTTGAGACAACCATTTGAGATTCAAACCGATGCTAGTGATTATGCCATGGGTGCAGTTCTCTTACAGCATGGTAAGCATATCGCATTTCATTCTGAGAAATTTAATGGTGCTGTTGTCAATTACCCTACATATCATAAGGAATTGTATGCGTTGGTACAAAGTGTCAAAAAATGGAAACATTATTTGATGGGAAAAGAAACAATTGTTCATACCGACCATCAACCTTTACAATACTTGTAGTCGCAAAGTAAATTGCAGTAGTCACGACATTTCAGATGGATGGGTTTCATACAACAATTTCACTTGGTAATAAGGTACAAGAAAGGTATTTACAATAAATTTTATGATATGCTTTCAAGGCCTATTATTAGTGCTAGTACTTCACTTAAGAATGATTTTATTGTACATGAGAGCTACATAGAACAATATGCATCAGATGTTGATTTTAAGGATGTGTATGTTAACTTGAGTGAAAGGAATCATGTTGAGGAGAATGATTATCGTTTGCATAATAATTTGCTGTTTCATATGGGCAAGTTATGTATACCACAAGAGGAGAGACTAATCATCATGAGAGAAGCTCATTCTTCTCTTATTGCTGGACATTTCGGGGTAAGAAAAACGGTGGCACATTTACAGAGGTATTGTTATTGGCCTCGCATGGTAGATAATGTTTCACGTTTCATTAGAGGTTCGTTATGTGCTACAAGAAAGCCTAGCAATAGGAAGCTTGGTTTATATATGCCATTACCAGTACCTTCTAGACCATGTGAAAGTGTTTCTATGGATTTTGTTGGAGGTCTACCATTATCTAGAAAGAAGCATGATTATATTTATGTAGTAGTTGATCGTTTCAACAAGATGTGCATTATTATGCCATGTAAGAAATCTATAACTGCTGAAAAAATTGTTGATTTATATTTTCAACATGTATGGGTTCATTATGGCTTGCCTACTTCTATTGTTAGTGACAAGGTTTCCAGATTCGTTGGGAATTTTTGGTCCAATCTATGGAAGATGATGGACACCAAGTTAAAGAAGAGTATTGCTTTCCATCCACAAACAGATGGCCAAACAAAGGTAGTGAACAGATCCATTGCACATCTTTTCAGAGGTTATTGTAGCAAGCATCCCAAGCTTTGGGATCAGCACTTGCATTACATTCAACATGCTTACAACCAGGCCAAGCACTCTTCTACAAATACTTCACCTTTCGAAGCTTGTTTTGGGTATTTTCATAAGTCACCTTTAGATTTCGTTCATGAGAAGGATGTGGCCATTGATGGGCATAGTGACATTGACAAAGTTCGCATGTTCATTGAAAGAATTCAGCTCATACATCAGCAGGTTCAAGAACAGCTTGAAAAAAATCAATGCAAGTACAAAGAGAGGCATGATAAACACAGAGTTGATCATAAGTTTCAAGAAGGGGATGAGGTATGGCTGCATATTAGTAAGGAAAGAATGCAAGGAGAAGGTAAAAAATTGAAGCCTATTCGTTATGGTCCATTCAAGATCCTTAAACATGTTGGAAATAATGCTTTTCAACTAGATTTTCCTTCATATATGCAAATGTATTATGTTGTGAATGTGGAAAATTTACGTTTGTATGAACCTCCTTTAATTATTGATTATGAAAGTGACATTCAGATGTCATCCATAGAGGATTTCTCGCCAGAATTTTGGATGAGTTGAAAGAGGATGCTATCTTTGACAGAAGGACATGCACTTCGAGGAGGGGAAATGTTGATTATGTTTGGGTTGGTATTGAAGGCAAAAAAACGAGTAAGGAAAAGTGGATTGAGGTGGAAAAGGTGGGGGACCTGAACCCTCATCTTCTGAACAGGTAATTGAAGGCTTTTGGGGTCCAAAAGCTTCCCAATGGGGAGGTGTGAGATCATGTCCTAAGTTGAAAAAATGCTCAAAAATGGAATTTCTCAAAATTGTTTGAAACTAGAACAACTGGATAAGCCTCGTCAATACGATCCTGGCACTGCGAACGAAATTCAAATCCGACATGGTACGTGAAAGTTATGCAAGTTTTAAGTTTATAATAACCTTCAAAAACTGAGTTTGACCAGAGTTGAATTGACTTTGGAAAATATTAAAAAATAATATTCCATGAATATTCCTCAAAATATTCAAGGAATATTCCACAAAATATTCCTTGTGGCCCAATCATCTTTCAACAAGTGGCAGGTGTTTATTATTGTTTGGTTTGGCTTTGGATTTTTTGTGGCCAATTAAAGGGTGCCACGTGGCAAGCCCAGAGGCTGCCACGTGGCCCCAGACTGTATAAAGTTTGGTTCATCCAAATTTTTGTGACCCTATAGGTTTTGACCTCGAGTCTATTGGATGGAAGCCCCAAGGCCCGTCTGCCCGCTCTATGTAATGGTTCTTAACATTCATGGTTTACATTGCATATTTAAGTTTTGCAAAAAATTGGGTTGGCGGTAAATGGGGCCAGCCGCCATACATGATATGACTACCGGCCAAGAACCCTGGCCTAAAGGCCCTGAACCCGCAGATCAATGGTTACTCAACCGTCATGTGGCCAGGGCAGAGTTGGAAATTAATGCCACGTTAAAATGGTTATGTAACGATTTCTTCGGCGGTCTCCACGGTAGTTAGGCGGGTGTGGTCACATGCCTATCCGCCCAGAATTTAATACAACTGTAGTCCTCCGACGGTTAAGGTTAGCAGATCCAAACTTTTTGGCGGGTTTGGCCATTTTAGTTGGACTAACTGGAGTTAGCCCAAAATTAGTGGAGTTTTTTTTTGTAATATTGAGGAAATACTATTTTCATCATAACTTCTTCATTATTGAGCCTTTTTTGGACGAATTCTTAGTCAATTTTGGGTATTCTAAGCATTTTGGAGCCATTGGGATAGGTTGCAGAGCCAACATAGGTGTCTTTCAACCAATTTTTCTTCAGAGAAGCTTGGAGAGCTATCAGGGCCATGGGGGAAATGGAGCTGCATTGGACTACACTTCACTATTTTAGGTGAAACTAGAGTCATTCTTAGCTTATTTCTGCCTTCTGAATTCATTTTCACAGCTGGTTTGGTTTGTTTAGGCCCTTTTATCACTGTATTACCAATTTTAGCATCATAATATATCAAGGACATGCTAATTGGGATCCTTGGACCCGACAGATGTAGCCCAGGAGGGGTGAACTGCCTCATCACGTTGTTGTGTGTTTATGGTGAAATTATTCTGCTGTGTAATTCAGATTCAAGTTGTTAAACAGTAAATTTAAACAACAACCCCTCACATTTAAATTCATAAACAGTCACTAAGAACACTTTGTTTTACTTGCAAGACCTTACAAACACTTTTCACACTTAATTTAATGGAAATGAATACTTTGAACACTAGTACAAATACTTTCATTTTCAGATCAATGTGGCTCTTTGGTGGCCACTTCGGTCACAATGGGTGCAAATTTTCTTTCGCCTACAAACCTGTTTAACCAATTTATTTATGTGCCTTGGAGAAGGCTTTTCACACCTCATCCTCTTTTCTGCTGCCATCCTTCTCCAACACTTAGAAATAACATGGTTATTTAAACCACAAGAATGACACTTTTTGTGATGACATAATTTATGACTGTGGTTATCGACACTCTTATAATCAAAATGCACTCTGGAATAATGAGACTTGTTATACCTTTTCGGGTGGTCTTTGGTGGGATCATGGTGATGGGAGCTCGCCTCAGTTCTTTCACTACAACATGCATTACCATGGAACGAAGGCGAAGAGTCCCCATCATTCCTCTTTCCTGGAGAGTTCTTCAATATTCATTTTCCCTTGATTTCCTTCGAACATCCTTCTTCAATGTACCCCAAACCTGCATAGCGATGCCTCTCCACAACCTCCAATGGTTGGGTTATGCCTTGGCCATGAATGCCAAGTCCTCCTCCTTTGTACCCCATCTTGCTGAGGAGTCTCATGCCAGTTCCTGAAATGGGTATCTCCACACTTCCAACTGAAATGATATCATGTGAAGAAACTGAAGAGAAATCAACACTATTTACCTTAACTATCAATTGCGAAACAGGTGAAGAAATATTCTCTAACCCTTCGTTGCCCTTTGCTTACTCCAAGGCCTTTGTCGTGGCTTGTAGTTGAAGCTGCAACCACTGCTTCTCCTCCTTCTCTTCTTGTAGGAAGGCCTTCAATGCATCATGATATGCCTGCATTTTTTTTTTTTGTTGTGCTTCTGTTCTTCCCACGCCTCTGTTGTGGCTTGCAACTAAAGCTCCAATCGATTTTTTTCTTGCTTATCTTCCTGTAGGAGTGTCATCAATTCAACACTCTCTATCACTTTATTTTCATAAGCCTTGTACAACATGTTCGCTTTCTCAGATACCTTGAGCATGGTCTCATACATGTCCTTGACATTCTCCATGTGTCTCTTAGGTTCCCTTGATTTGTTATATTGGTGAGATCAAATGCACAGGGTAACATCAGACCAGTCTTTGGAGTCCTAGGACCTAGCCTTCCTGGACTCATAGAGGGCTCTCTCTATTGTATGTAAAGGATGTGAACTTGTTTGCTTTAGGGTTTGGTTTTAGGCTAGTTGTTAAGTGTAGGGTTTGTTGTTTGCTTTGGTTGGGTAATATGGTCAAGTAGAATAGATGGAATGACGAAATCTTCAAGTCATTAGGCTATGGAGTCTATAAAAGTCATTGAAAGTTCAATAATAGATTGGGGAGCATCACAGGGAAAATCTAGCATGGTCAATGGATTTTCAAGGTTTATAGGAAATGAGATGGACATCAAGTTTGTGAACTAAAGTAGGGCAAAGGGAAATCAAGAATCTTTTGTCAAATACTTAAGACAAGAAGGGACTTCAACACTATTTAGCATAAAGAATCAATCAATAGATAGGGCACACCAATAACTCTTTGATTCCACTTAAGAAAATAAGCATTTTAGACAAACATTCTAATGAAATATAGAAGGCAAGAAACTCATTTAACTTCTATTGATTTCACCTTCAAGGTTAGAAATAATTCAAGATACACATACAAATTTAATCAAGGAAGAGGGAATGCCTAAACATCATTGATCATAGCTATGAATATTTCCGAAACAATTAGTCACGCATGGATAAAGGGTATGATCGAAACATAGCCTCTTTGGAAGACCTAATTAATAGTACTTTGGAGAGAGACCTCAAGAACAATGTTTTGTGACATCAAACAAGCAGGGCTAGCAATAAATAATCTTTGGTACCTACTGTATTAAACCATTCATGAAATAAACAAGCTTAGGGGTTCTAGAGAGCAATTACAATTTCTCTAAAATGTCCTAGCAGAGGAGAACATAGAGGCAAAGAATAACAAACAGAGCTAAGGTGCCTTTGAAGAATATTTCTTAGTCAAAATCCTTTGTTCTATTGCAACACAAAAATATGGAAACACAATGATACATGAGAAAACAATAATTGAATAGAATCACTTCACCATAAACCAAGCTCAGGGATCCTGCAAGCAATCCTCCTCCATCAACAAGCAAAACAAGCCATTCACAAGCTCCACAACACCAATTTCTCTTCAACCTCCAAAAGACTTTGTATTGCTCCAAAGAGTAATCAAATTCAAACCTTTTACAACGAAGCCCTCATGGACTATTTATTTAGCAAAGGAGGTTAAAAAACCCTAGATAGGGTTGGAAAATGTCAAAATCACCATAAATTTCATAAATGCCCAAGAGACCAAGCAAGGCCCAAGGCACAAAACACCTCATGAAATAAATGCCAAAATGACTCCTAGCACATAATTTTAGAGTGATTTTCCTCAAAAAACATTAAAATATCATTTTTGAGTTAATGAGTGTGTTTTGTTGACTTTTGGTGAAAAACACATAGTGAGGTCTAAAAGCGTAGCGCCTTCATAGGCAGAAAATGGGTTCACTTGTAGCCAAGCTTTGGTGACCATCCCGATGTCGATTTTTCCCAGTGATGGGTCGTTGGAAAGCCTGCTGAGTTTAATTTCGAAATATAAATTTTTATTTTCTAATTGAGCTCTAGTATCCTATCCAAAAATCCAAATTCCCCAAACTACTCTAAGCGCAGTGTCGAGCCTGAAAATGAGGAAGAAAGGTGAAAAATGAGGTGTTTTGTGGCCTTTTGATGAGTTGAAAATACTCCAAATTTGGGGAGCATACTGTACTAGGCATAAGGATTCCAAAAATGCAAAGTTTTCCCTCTGAGGAAGTCTGAGGAAAAAGTGTAGCACCAGGGGTGCTATGCTTATAGGCCTCAAAATTTGCAAAAAACCAAAAATTGTCAAAATTCTCACAAAATTGGTGGACACCTTCCTTATAGGTTTTGAGAACCCTGTAGAAAATATTGATGCAATATTCCAAGTTTTACTTGGTATTTTCCTCCTTTTAGTGCTTGAATTTCAATGAGGGCCTCTTTAAGCTTGGCACTAGTGAGTTTGTTTTTCAAGGCATAGTGTTTGGCCATCCTTTTCTATAGGCCAAGGTATATTTTCATCTTCTTCATATGTTTTTGTTCATATTCGTAATAGTCAATGATGTATTGTTCCATGCCAAGGCTTCTTTGTAGGTCTTTAATCTATATATTTTTGATTTGGAGGAGTATGCTATGGGCCCTCTTTTTGTGCACTTTATCACTGTCAACATGGACGAGTTCAAACCCCCTCTCAACCTCATGCTAATCTTCTTCTCCTTCTCTTACCTTTTCTTTGCCTTTGTCCATTGGTTTTATAGGAGTAGAGGTCATGGCCCCTTGCCTTTTAGTGGCAACAAACACATGTCTTGATCCTCTTTGGTATGCCAAGGGAAAAATTTCAATTTGGCTCATTGTGGTGTCCTCCTTGTGGCTGTCATCATGGGCTTCTAGGCCTTCTTTTTCATCACCTGGACTGCTGCTCATCTCTTCACCTTCAACATTAGCTACACTATTGGCCTCTTCACTGATTTTTGCATCTTCACTTTGTTCCTCATTATAGTTGCCCTCATCATTATTGTTGTGACCTTCATCTCTGTTTTGACTAAGAGCCTAATTGTTTTGATTGTCTCTAGCACTCTTAGTTTCTTCTTCATTTTCTGTAGGCTCATCCTCTGTTTCTTGGTTACCTATCTCATTTGTACCCATTTTGTCCTTCTCATCTTCATCCTCTTCATTATCAATGTGATTGCTTATTTCTTCATCACTTACCTCTTTTTCATCATCAACCTCCACGACTTCTACCTCATCTCTGATTTCTTGCTTCTGATCACTAAGAGCCTCATTGTTTTCATGGCTTCTAGGCTCATTTTCACCATCATCACCCTCTTTTTCATAATGAATTTCTTGCTCACTGCCACTTCTTGGAAGAAGCCTAGAGGGGAATCTTTAATTATTTTGGCAATTTTGCAAGCAAAAGAGGCCCTTTTTTCCTAAGCGCAGCACCAGGTAGAAATCTGGGCAAGTCGGGTGCTCCCAGGCACAATGATGCCCGCGTGCAGGCCTCTTGGGCTCGTGGATGCAATGTTGCATGCCTCGTGTAGGGGTTCCGGTCCTTGGCCACAATGTCGGGTAGAGATAGGCCTGTTGGGTTGACCTCTAAGCACAATGTCGAGCTTCTGGGTGTGTTGGGTCTGCCTGGGTGTAGTGCCGGGCTTCTCGGTGTGTCGGGTCTACCTGGGCGTAGCGCCGGGCTTCTGGGTGTCTTGGGTCTACCTGGGCACATCGCTTTCTTGTACGTGCAGTGCGTTCAGATATACGCACAATGAAATGCAAAAATACACTACATAAACTCCTATTCATGCAACCACGAGTCCTGTGAGCGCAATGCCAGCTCAAAAGTGTAGCGCCAATGACCTTGCCTAGAATTTTCCCTGAAACTCAAAAATTTATCCCTTGATTGCTTGTAGCTTCTTTCAAATGCACAATGAGTCAAGTTATAATTCAATTGACTTTTTATAGTCTTAGGCAAACCATTTTACCCTTCGCAAAACCCACTTTATAATGTTTTAGCCCTTTGGTTAATTTCACTAATTTTGAGCTTTTTGTACTTGGTGGCTAAAAAGTTTTTTAAATGATGTTTTCCTTTCTAACCATCTTTTTTGTTGCTTTTCAGGTAGCTGATATGGTAAAATTTTATTTCCCTCGACTTATTGATGCCTTTATCACCTTTTTTCGAAAATTCTTTGTTTGAGTCACCATGTTTCACTGTGTTTTGGTTTGTTTCTATCTTTTAATCATTTTCACAACTTTTAGGCATTTGCATGGTGGTAGCATCTTTAAAACCTTTTCTATTCTTGCCTTGGAGATCAAACTTCCCTTTGCTTGATGGGTCACTGAGAAACCTATTTTCATCCTTTTCATTTGGTCCTTAGGCATGCTAAGACTATCTTTGACAAGCATCACAACTTTCACCATCATGTGTGCTAACTGTCTTTGGCCACTTATGATTTGTTGCAGGTGCCATGAAATAATGATTTTAGCTCTGTTTGATGCTCTGGTGTTCGACACATTTAATCACATAACAATAAACTCATGCTCAACTTAGTCTTCCATTTTGAAGCTTAACCTTATGCTTTATTTCCTTTGACCATTTTAGGGCAATGGGTTGCACATGAAGATTGACCTCCCTCATACTGATACTCTTTGCATTCTTTCCCTTTGAGGTAGTGCAACATTGTTACCTTGGCAAACCCTAGAAGTCATATTCAAGAGCCTTTAAAAATTTCTACTATCATTTTGAAGGCCTATTATCTTCATTTGATCTCCCTTGCATATCTTTCCAAAACCTTAGGTTTTTGGGCTTCTTGAGAAGAATCATTATTGTTGTCTTCTAACTTCTTTATAGCCCTTTCAAGTTCATTAATTTTTGTTCAGTTCACTTCACCTTTTTCCCTTCTTTATTGATGACTTCTAAAAATCTTCAATTCATGCTTGGTAGTGCTGGAGTGCCTCTGTTCTTGTGGTTTTGTGCATTGGCTCCTTGCTTGGCACATTGCTGGTCTAATCAGTCATAGAAGCCCTAATTTTCCTTGAATATAGGCCGAATCCTCTTCCATTAGCTTTTGTGTATCTTTGATGAGGAGAAGGCCTCTTACCTTACCATTTTTCTTGCTAACAACCACCTTGACACTCTTGCAAAAATGTCAATCATGGACAACTGTCCTTTGTAGGATTTGTACTTGATTAAGGAGGTCTCCTTTGAAGGTTTTCCTGATCTGTCTTGGAACAAAAAATGTTGACCTTCTTTTCCATTTGATTCACCTTCTTGGCACATGAAAAATAGTGATTTAGAACATGAAATACAATCCTACAACCTATGAAACCTAGTGACCTGGTGGGAGGCTCTTTAGACTTGTCCTTTGACTGAAAGCTTGGCTTAAGTTTGAAAAACAGATTTTTTGACAATTTAATGTATTGAAGATCCAAAATCCAATGTACTTGATTTATCTAAAGAGTCTACAGAGATATTTTTGAAACCATTAATTCTTGAGGCATTTGATGAACATGGGAAAGGGTATGCTAGTAATCCTATGTTGAAGTGGAAGGGTTATGGGTAGGAAAAATAGAGTACTAAGGTTGTGGGTGTGAACATGGGATAGACATAAGTTTCATGAGCGCATGAGGGGTTTCCTAGGAGTGATAGGATAATCAAGGAATGGCAGAGTAGTAAAATAGTGAAAAATTTATCCTAAGGATAATGAAGGTAGTGAGATTTCTAAAACTCACAATATTCATGAATTTTGTTTTTAGAAATCTAGGACAAGCATTAAGCAATCTGATTTACCATGAATTGTGGCATTGGGACAAGTTGCACAAAAACATTATTTTTGTACAAACAAAACTAGAAATCATGAGGGTTGTGATTGATCATTTGTTAAGCTTCCTCATTTTTCTCTTTGGTTCAGATTTGAGCATGGAGAACCTGTACCTTTTCTTCCTAATATACTCCTACTAACAAGTCAAGTTTAGATTCTTTGATAAGTTATCTTTCACTAACCTATTAGCAATAAATTGAAAACATGTTCAGCCATGATTAGGCTAGATGACTAAACAAAACGCCTTTTGGACAAGTAGTGGCACTTAGGCTTGCACACTTTCAGTAGTACTATTTTTTGGGTATGGGGCTGTACCTCTTTTTCAAATCTGCCCTCTTTTTCCTTCTTTCTATGTTTTTGTGTTTTTTTTTTTTTACTGATTTTTCATCATGCAATGTTATGTACAATGAATGAAAACTTAAAACTAGGGCTCTTGACAAAAATAGTGTTTGAGCATCCTCCCATTGGCAAGACCTCCAAATTGATCTTCTCCATTCGACCCTTGTAAAAATAAAGAATTATTACCTCTAACTGAATGAATGATATAAGGACCTTTCCACAAATTTTCAAATTTTCCATGTTTACCTTTGTCCTCCCTCCTAGAATCCCATTTCATCATTGTGTCTCCAATGTGGAAATTATTGGCTTTGGTTCTTCTGTCAAAGATCTTCATTATGTTTTCTTGCACTGCTTGTGTCCTTTGGTAAACTTCTTCCCTTGTCTGTTGCAAATGACTAGTTTGGCTAAGCCTCCTTTTCATGTCATTTTCTTCTGATTGCACTTCTTGGAGGAGCTTCATGACTAGAACTCCTAAATATGTTGGGAATACTACATCCATGTCATACACTATTTGATAGGGAGACATACCGATTGACTTCTTGCTGGTTAGTCTATCATCCCATAGTGCATGCACTAGTTTTCCATGCCATGATTTTTGGTTTCGTTCCAGTAGCTTCTTGATAATGTTCACTAGACTTTTGTTGGAGGACTCACCTATCCCATTACCTTGAGGGTAATAAGCTGTGGAATGCCCCAATGTGATGTGATACTTATAACAAAATTCAACCATTATTTTGGATTTTAAGGCAAAAACTTTATCTGTAATGATCTTTCTAGGACAACCAAATCAGGACAAGATGTTGGTCTCAAGGAATTTGATAATGATTGAGTCGGTGGCATTCCTAGAAAGGATGGCCTTTATCCACTTGGTGAAATAATCAGTAGCAGTGAGGATCCACTTGTGTTGGGAAGATGAAGAAGGGTGGATTTCCCAATGAAGTCCAAACCCCATTTTTGAGAAGGAGCTTCAACAGTCATGGGATGCAAAGGCAAAGATAAAAGTTTTCTCTTGCCATAAAAACTTTGGCACTTGTGGCAAGTCATAACTAGTTTGTGAGTGTCAGGGAAAAGGGTGGACCAGTAGTAGCCAGCTCTAAGGATTTTTTTGATGTGTTTTTCCATTGGAGATGACCTCCACACTCTCCCTCATGCAGCTCATGCATGATTTTATCTGCATCGACCTCAAGAAAACATTTAAGCAATATGCCAACATCATTCTTCCAATACAGAACCCCATATAAAATGAAAAATTTTGAAGATTTTTGTTTTAGGAATCTAGCTTTTGTCTTTGATAAAGAAGGAGGAGAATTAAGATAAAGAAGCACATATAGGATATCAGCATACCAAGATGAATTCAAAAATACTTATTTAATGTATGGAGCTGTAAACTCTTCATATTCTTCTAATGCATCAACCATATTCATGTCTAGTGCTTGGAAATTTGATTCAGCCATGAGTTTTGCTAATCCTTGTCCTTTAATCAGCTTAGTGGGTCTAATTTCTAAATCATATTCTAAGATAATAGCAATCCATTTACCCTTTTTACCATCAGGATCCTGATTTAGGATGTCTTTGACGACTGTATGTGGAACAAAAGCAATGATATGAGATTGAAAAATGTAGACTCGGAAATCTTTCAATTCTTTAATCAAGGCAAATGCTTGTTTCTCCATGATGTTTTATTTTAGAGGAAAATATATAAGGGCTTTGCTGAAGAAGGCTATGGGTTGTTCTTTCCCCATCATGTTCTTTTGCAACAACATTGCAACAATGGTATGTTCAGATGCAAATGAGAAAATGTAGAAATCCTTGGTAAAATCAAGACTGATTAGAACTGTTGTTTGGGTGAGTGCTTGTTTAACCAGTTCAAAATATTGTTTATCTTCCAAGGTCCACTTAACTCCTATCTCCTTTTTGAGCATGTTTGTAATATTCCTCAAGAGTTCAGCAAGGTTGGGGATGAACCTTCTCAAAAATTTGATCTTACCAATGAAATATTGCAACTCCTTGATGTTTCTGGGATGGCTGATTTGAAATATGCCCTCAATCCTTTTGGGGTCTATATTGATTCCTTCTTCAAAGATTATGTGGCCTAGGATTTTTCCTTCCTTGAGACCAAACAGTGTTTTCTTGGGATTCAAATATAGGCCATACTTCCTACACTTTTAAAAAAAATTTCTCAAGTGGACTAAGTGCTCTTTATCAATCTTAGAGTAAACAGTGATGTCATCAAGGTAAATGAATTTAAAGTATCCTATGTCTTCTAAAAAATCTATGTCCATGCACCTTTGAAAAGTGGCCCCTGCATTCATCAACCCAAATGGAATTTTCACATACATGAATGTACCCAAAGGTGTGGTGAAGGAAGTTTTGTGTTGAATACTTGGGAGTACTAGCACTTGGTTGTAACCGGAAAAGCCATCAAGCAGTGATATTCTCTTAGAGCCAACTACCTTTTGAAGTATGTGATCCATTTTAGGAAAGGGGTAGTTATCTTTTAGGGAGGCCTTGTTCAGATTTCTAAAGTCAATGCAAAGCCTAATCTCCCCGGCCTTCTTCCTAACTGACACAAGGTTGGAAACCCATTTTGAGCACGTAAGGGGAACTATGATCTCGGCATCATACATATTTTTAATCTCTTTCTCAACTAAAGGTAGTAAGACAGGGTTTATTCTCCTCAATTTTTGTTTGAAAGGTTTTTGGTTTTCCTTAAGAGGAAATTTATGTTGAATAATGCTTGTGTCATATGATTTCAGGTCCTTATACCCCCATACAAACGCATCTTTAAACTATTTGAAAAGTTCAATATATTTCTTTTTTATGTGAGGAGGAAGAGTTTTGGATAGCTTGATCATTTTGGGTTCCTTCATGCTGCATATGTTATATTCTTCCACTTTAGTCTCTGTGGGCCCCATCTTTGGTTTTTTAGCTACATCATTAAAATAAAAAAGCTCCTCTAATGGTGTAAGGCCCCTTGGTAATGTGTCATCTTTACATTGTAAAACCTCAAGGTCACTTTGATCTAGATTTTCAAAAAATTCAGCCTTGTAAGGATGTTCAAGCATATTTATATCAGTTGTAGAGGACAACTCTATTTTGTGGGCTTGTTTTTCAGCAAAGCAATCTCCTTCCTGCCCTAAGCTTGGTTCTGGTATTGTAAAATCATTTTTAGATTTCAAAAAATCATTAATTTGTTTATCAACCTCAAATACTTTCCAATATTCTTCGTTTTCAGGTACTGTAGGCCAATTTTTTACTTTGAAAGTGAATTGTTCATTTGCATGGGGTATTTTGGCAATTCCTAGCAGCAAAGGCAAGCTCATTGGCAAGGCTGTTTTGATCTCTAGGGATGAAAGTGAGTTCATATTTCTCAAAGGTATTTATGAGGTCTAGGGAAACATTCCTATACTCTCTTAGTCTAGGATTCTTGGTTGAATACTCCCCTTTGATTTTCCTAATTACCAATTCTGAATCTCCTTGGACTGAGATTTTCTTAGCTCCTATGTTTTTTAGCAAATGTAAACCAAGGAGGAGATCCTCATATTCTGCAATGTTATTAGTGCATTGAAAATCTAGTTTATAGGAATGGCCTTCATTTGTGCTATGTATCCAGACACCAGCTCCTGAACCAGCTTTGCCACAAGAACCATCAAAGTTGATGTTCCAAAGTGTTTCTAATTCATATTCACCATTATGTTGTTGTTAAGGGCTGCTAAATTCTTGATTGTTGAGTTCTTTATTTGGTGTTTGGTTTAACTGTTGTGGTATGTATGAATCTATTTCAATATTATTTACCTATTCATAGATGTCATATTTGTTGTATAGGATAAATGATTCAAGGTTCAAATGAATGGAATAAACAGGGGTGTTATTGTCAGTGAATTTTAGAGTGTTGGTATCATTTCCCATGTTCAAAACTTTTAAAACTTGAGACCTATACATGTCTTGGGTAATCAGTTTAGTAAGAGGTATGGTTATCTCCATTTTAACAATATTTCCTTCAAAACTAAAAGGTACTTTTGTTTTAGGCATATTTACAGTAGTTTTATCAGCCACAATCTTTTCTACAAGTTTAGTTTGAAGAATCTGATTCAGGACTTTGGACAACAGGGTTTTCTTAGGGCCACTAGCAGATGCATTAGTGCAGCTTGTGTCACCACTGGGCTAGCTAGTTTTGTCTTTGTTTGGATCAATTTTCTTAGCCATGGTGTTTGTATTATCTGTTGTCCTCTTAGGAATATTTTCAAGTGACTTCCTAACAGCAGTGTTTGTTTGGTTTCTCTTGGAGGTTTCTTGGTTATTTTTTCTCCTACGGTCATATTTCCTATTGACTTCCATTATGGAATTTTCAAAACCCAATTGTTAGTCTTCAGATTCCTCATAGTTTGTTTTAGTTCGATCTAAGGAAAAGAAACCTTGTTCCTCTTCAGTGAGAAAAACATCACCCTCATTGTCATAACCTATCAGGTTTACATGGTTTTCTTCAGGTTCTTTAAACTCTCTTCCCTCTTCATCTACATAATTGTCTTGGAAACGAGGTCTTCTTTGTTGGTCATTGTCTCTTGGTCTGTTTTGGGGGGGGAGTATCTTCTGAAGTTCAGATTCCTATTTCTGTTTTGGGGATTTGCTTGACTTTCCCTAGGAGGTTCTCTTTCACTCAAGTTTATTCTTTCCATCATTCTTTGCATTACCCTCACTATATTGTCAATATTGGAATCACATGAGGAGGTTGAGGCCATAGTTTCATATTTGTCGGTGACTCTCTTTTCTGATCTCATCCTAGCCCTCTTTTCAATCAGGTTGGCCTTTACACTTATAGCCCCCTTTTTCATGTCTTCTAAAGTTAGGGACTCTCTCTCTCTCTTAGTTGATAGGCCATGTCCAGATCTAAACCTTCTGGAAATTTTGCTAAAAATAAACCTTGTGGGGGTTTTATGTCTGGTGGGAGGGCATTGTAAACACTATTGAACCTGGTACAATATTCTTGGACACTTTCCCCGATATTTCTCTTCAGGTTTTTATATTCTGAGAGGATTTGGAGAGGGTTTTTCTTGATTTCCCAATTGTTTATAAATGTCTGGTAAAGGGAAGGGAGATCATGTATGGTGCTAGGAGTCAAGATTTTGAACCATTTTTTGGCTTCTCCTCTTAATCTTTGTGCAAATATCCTAATTTTAATGGTTTCCTCTTTTATTTCCATATAATCAAAGGCATCATTTATCCTATCTACATGTTGTTGGGCAGTGATGGATTCAAATTCGATAAAGTGAGGGATTTTGGATTGGTAATTATGTGGCAAAGGTAACAAAGGTTGTGGCAGTGCAAGGGGGGCATACCATGCTGCCATGATGGGAGTGAATGGGATCCAAGGATGATTGAAAAGGGGAGGGTTTGTGAGAAGGGGCGGGGGATGAAGTGGATTGGTTTGAACAGTGGATGTGTGGATGGGGGTCGTAGAGGTACCTGGAATAGCAAACTGGTTTTGAGAAGATTTGGTAGGAAAGAGCTAAAGTGACGGAGAAGGTAAAAGTTAGGAGGAGTGGAAGGAGAGGCTTCTTTTCTTGAACTCTGTTGCAAATCTAAGGGCTCAAGGTCAGTCTGGTAAATCCCACTTTATGACTTGGTTCTAAAAAGGTTTCTTATATGGTGCAAGTCAAACAGGGAGTCTTATAAGGCTGTAATATTTTCAAGGACAAAGCTTTCTCTATCAATGGTCCTAACAATAGTTAATTTTCTAGTATTAGAAGTTTTCCACAAAATATTTTCTAGGTCATCAACTATGGTGGGAGGGTTTGGGTCTGGATGAGATCTGGTACTAATCCTTTGTGAAGCCAGATTTCAAACTCAAAATGTAGAAAGGCTTTAGGACTATTTTCGAAAGGTTGACCTGTCTTGGTGTTTGGTAAACTCACACAATGTGTGACTAGGACTCTAAACTTCTCAGGGCTGTTTTGACACAATCCTAGGGAAGTCTAATGAGAACTAGTAAAGTAATAGGCCTACTGGACGCTAGTGGAGTCGACAGGTGGATGTTTTTAGTTGTTTTGAAGATATGTGTGTATGGTTCACCAACAATAACTGACAAAAAACCAATCTAGGGATTTTTTTGGGGTTTTCTAAGTTCCTTTATGTAGCCCTAAGTTGTCTATGAGTGTCCTGCAGCTGATTCATCATTTTGCTAGGATGGTGAAACAACCAGATTCTACTCTTTGGCTAACAGTTTGAGTTCTCTATGATTTGATAAGGGCTTCTAAAGTTATAAGGAGTGGTTAGATTGTCACTAATTTCATAAATCATCTCACCTTGATTTTCCAATTATGCTAGGCTATGATTTGGTGATAAATCAATAGATGCTATGTACAAGGGTTTCTGAAGTCCTAAGGAATACTTAGATGGTTATTGACTCAGAAGGTCCCACCATGATCGCCATTATGTTAGGTTCCCGTGATTTGCTAGATTGGTGAGATCAAATGCATAGGGTAACATCAGACCAGTCTTTCGAGTCCTAGGACCTAGCCTTCCTAGACTCAGAGAGGGCTCTCTCTATTTTATGGAAAGGATGTGAACTTGTTTGCTTTAGGGTTTCATTTTAGGCTAGTTGTCAAGTGCAGGGATTTTTTTTTGTTTTGGTTGGGTAAGATGGTCAAGTAGAATAGATGGAATGAGGAAATCTTCAATTCATTGGGCTATGAAGTCTATAAAATTCATGGAAAGTTCAACAATGGATCGGGGAGCATGACAAGGAAAATCTAGCATGGTCAATGGATTTTCAAGGTTTATAGGAAATGAGATGGACATCAAGTTTGTGAACTAAAGTAGGGCAAAGGGAAATCAAGAATCCTTTGTCAAATACTTAAAACAAGAAGGGACTTCAACACTATTTAGCATAAAGAAGTAATCAATAGACAGGGAACACCAATAACTCTTTCATTCCACTTAAGCAAATAAGCATTTCAGACAAACATTCCAATGAAATATAGAAGGCTAGAAACTCATTTAACTTCTGGTGATTTCACCTTCAAGGTTAGAAAACATTCAAGATACACATATAACTTTAATCAAGGAAGAGGGAACACCTAAAAATCATTGATCATAGCTATGAATATCTCCAAAACAATTATTCATGCATCAACAAAGGGTATGATCGAAACATAGCCTCTTTGGCAGACCTAATTAATGGTACTTTGGAGAGAGACCTCAAGGACAATGTTTAGTGAAATAAAACAAGCAGGGCTAGCCATAAATCATATTTGATACCTATTGTATTAAACCATTCATGAAAAAAATAAGCTTAGGGTGTCTAGAGAGCAATTAAGAATTCTCTAAAATGTCCTAGTAGAGGAAAACATAGAGGCAATGAGGAAAAAATAGAGCTAAGGTGCCTTTGAAGAACATTTCTTAGTCTAAATCCTTTTTTCTATTGCAACACAAAAATATGGAAACACAATGATACATGAGAAAAAAATAACTGAATAGAAGCACTTCACCACTAACCAAGCTCAGGGATGCTACAAGCAAGCCTCCTCCATCAACACGCAAAACTAGGCATTCACAAGCTCCACAACACCAATTTCTCTTCAACCTCCAAAAGACTATGTATTGCTCCAAAGAGTCATCAAATGCCAACCTTTTACAATGAAGCCCTCATTCTCTATTTATTTATCAAAGGAGGGAAAAAACCCTAGATAGGGTTGGATAATTTCAAAATCACCATAAATGTCATAAATGCCCAAGAGACCATGCAAGGCCCAAGGCACAAAATATCCCATGAAATAAATGCCAAAATGACTCCTAGCACCTAATTTTAGAGTTTTATTTCTAAAAAAAAATTAAAATATCATTTTGAAATTAATGACTATGTTTTGTTGACTTTTGGCTAAAAACACACAGTGAGGTTTAAAAGCGTAGTGCCTTCACACGCAGAAAATGGGTTCACTTGTAGCCAAATTTTGGTGACCTTCCCGATGTCGGATTTTGCTCCGCGATGGCCTGTTGGAAAGCCTGCTGAGTATAATTTCCAAATATACATTTTTTTTTTTTGATTGAGCTCCTATAACCTATCCAAAAATCCAAATTCCCCAAATTTCTCTGAGCACAGCGCCAAGCCTGAAAATGAGGCAGAAAGGTGAAAAATGAGGTGTTTTTTTCGCCTTTTGAGGCTTCAAAAATGCTCCAAATTCTCTGAAATGTGGTGAGCATACTATACTAGGCATAAGGATTCCAAAAATGAAAATTTTTCCCTCTGAGGATGTCTGAGGAAAAAGCGTAGCACCAGGGGTGCTGCGCTTATAGGCCTCAAAATTTGCAAAAAACCAAAAATTGTCAAAATTCTCCAAAATTCGTGGACACCTTCCTTATAGGGTTTGAGAAGCCTGTAGAAAATATTGATGCAAGATTCCAAGGTTTACTTGGTCCTTTACTCCTTTTAGTGCTTGAATTTCAATGAGGGCCTCTTTGAGCTTGGCACTAGTGAGTTTGTTTTTCAAGGCATAGTGTTTGGCCATCTTTTTCTGTGGGCCAAGGTATCTTTTCATCTTCTTCATAATTTTGTGCTCATCTTCGTAATATTCAATGACATATTGTTCCATGCTAAGGCTCCTTTGTAGGTATTTAATCTCTATATTTTTGCTTTGGAGGAGTATGCTATGGGCCCTCTTTTTGTCCTCTTTATCACTGTCAACATGGATGAGTTAAAACCCCCTCTCAACCTCATGCTAATATTCTTCTCCTTCTCTTACCTTTTCTTTGCCTTTGTCCTTTTGTTTTATAGGAGTAGAAGTCATGGCCCCTTGCCTTTTATAGGCAACAAACACATGTATTGATCCTATTTGGTATGTCAAGGGAAAAGGTTCAATTTGGCTCATTATGGTGTCCACCTTGTGGCTGTCATCATGGGCTTCTAGGTCTTCTTTTTCATCACTTGGACTGCTGCTCATCTCTTCACCTTCATCACTAGCCTCACTACTGGCCTCTTCACTGATTTGTGCATCTTCAATTTGTTCCTCATTATAGCTTCCCTCATCATTATTATTGTGACCTTCATCTCTATTTTGACTAAGAGCCTCATTGTTTTGATTGTCTCTAGGGCTCTTAGTTTCTTCTTCATTTTTTGTAGGGCCATCCTCTATTTCTTGGTTACCTATCTCATTTGTGCCGATGTTGTCCTTCTAATCTTCATCCTCATCATTCACAATGTGACTTCTGGTTTATTCATCACTTACCTCTTTTTCATCATCAACCTCCATGTCTTCTACCTCATCTCTGATTTCTTGATTCTGATCACTAAGAGCCTCGCTTTTTTCATGGCTTTTAGGCTCATTTTCACCATCATCACCCTATTTTTAATAATCAATTTCTTGCTCAATGCCACTTCTTGGAAGTAGCCTCGATGGGTATTTTTCATCATTTTGGAAATTTTGCAAGCAAAAGAGGCCCTTTTTGCCTAAGCGCAGTGCCGGGCAGAAATTTGGGCGAGATGGGTGCTCCTGGGCTAGCGATGCCCACATGCAGGTCTATCGGGCTCCTGGGTGCAGAATTGCATGCCACCTACATGCCTGTTAGTCCCTAGGCATAGCACCGAGAAGATATGGGCCTGTCACGTTGGCCTCTGAGTGCATCACCGGGCTTTTGGGTGTGTCAGGTCTGCCTGGGCGCAGCACCGGTCTTCTAGGCATGTCAGGTCTACCTGGGTGCAGCACCCACCTATACGCACAACACGTTCAGATATATGTGCAGTGCAATGCAAAAACACACTATGAAAACACCTATTCGTGCAGCGCTGGGTCCTTGAGCGCAAAACTGGCTCAAAAGTGTAGCGTTGGTGACCTTGCCTAGAATTTTCCCTGAAACTCAGAAATTTCTCCCTTGAATGCTTGTCGCTTCTTTCAAATCCACAATGAGTCAATTTATAATTAAATTGAATTTTTATAGTCTTAGGCAAACCATTTTACCCTTTGCAAAACCCACTTTATAATTTTTTAACCCTTTGGTTACTTTCACTGATTTTGAGCCTTTTGCAGTAGGTGGCTAAAAGTTTTTTAAATGATATTTTCCTTTCTAACCATATTCTTTGTTGCTTTTCAGGTAGCTAATATGTGAACTTTGATTTCCCTCGACCTATTGATGCATGTATCACCTTATTTCGCAAATTATTTGTTTGAGTCACCATGTTTCACTATGTTTTGGTCTGTTCATGTCTTTTAATCATTTTGATAACTTTTAGGCATTTGCATGGTGGTAGAGTCTTTAAAACCTTTCCTGTTATTGCCTTGGAGATCAAACTTCCCTTTTCTTGATGGGTGATTAAGAAACCTATTTTCATCCTTTTCATTTGGTCCTTAGGCATGTTAAGTCTATCTTTGACAAGCATCACATCTTTCACTGTCTTGTATGCTAACTTTCTTTGGCCACTTCTGATTTATTGCACGTTCCATGAAATAATGATTTTATCTCTATCTGATGCTCTGGTGTTTGACACATTTAATCACATAACAATAAACTCATGCTTAGCTTGGTCTTCCATTTTGACGCTTAACTTATATGCTTTCTTTCCTATAACCATTTGAGGGCAATGGACTGTATATGAAGATTTGACCTCCCTCATATTGATACTCTTTTAATTCTTTCCCTCTGAGGTAGTGAAGCATTTTTACCCTGGAAAATCATAGAAGTCACCTTCAACAACATTTAAAACTTTCTGCTATCATTTTGGAGGCCTATTATCTTCATTTGATCTCCCTTGCCTATCTTTCCAAAACCTTAGGTTTTTAGGTTGCTTGAGAAGAATCATTAGTGTTGTCTTCTAAGTTCTCTATAGCCCTTTCAAGTTCATTCCTTTTTGTTCAATTCACCTCACCTTTTTCCCTTCTTTATTTATGACTTCTAAAAATCTTCAATTCATGCTTGGTAATGCTGGGGTGCCTCTGTTCTTGTGGTTTTGTGTATTGGCTCCTTGCTTGGCACATTGTTGGTTTAATTAGTCCTAGAAACCCTGATTTTCCTTGAACATAGGCTGCATCCTCTTCTATTAGCTTGTGTGTATATTTAATGAGGAGAAGGCCTCTTAGCTTACCAATTTTCTTGTTGATAAACACCTTGACACTCCTGCAGAAATGTCAATCATGGACAGTTGTCCTTTGCATGATTTGTACTTGATTAAGGAGGTCTCCTTTGAAGGTTTTCTTGATTTTTCTTGGAATAACAGATGCTGACCTTCTCTTCCATTTGATTCACCTTCTTGGCACATGAAAAATAATGATTTATAACATCAAAGACAATCCTACAACTGATGAAACCTTGTGACCTGGTGGGAGGCTCTTTAGACTTGTCCTTTGACCGAAAGCTTGGCTTAGGGTCCTCAAGTATGAAAAACAGAGTTTTTGTCAATTTGATTTATTGAAGATCCAAAATCCAATGTACTTGATTTAACTAAAGAGTCTACAGAGATAGCTTTGAGACCATCAATCTTGAGGCATTTGATGAACATGGGAAAGGGTAGGCTATTTGGTAATCCTAGGTGGAAGTTGAAGGGTTATGGGTAGGAAAAACAGAGTACTAAGGTTATGGGTGTAAAAATGGGACAGAGATGAGAGTCATGAGATCATGAGGGGTTTCCTAGGAGTCATAGGCCAATCAGGGAATGGAAGAGTAGTAAAATAGTGAAATTTATCCTAAGGATAATGAAGGCAGTGAGATTTCTAAAACTCACAATATTCATGAATTTTTTTTTTAGAAATCTAGGACAATAATTTAGTCATCTACAAAATAGCAAACATTACTAATGACTAACGGGCTCAACTCAGCGAATGTTCAATGTTCACGCCTGCAATCCAATCAGCAAGAAGACCTGGTCTGATACCACTTGATTGAGGGTAAATTCTACTTACCCTTAACCAAGACCTTTTACTTCGGCTGATGTGTTAAAATTGCATTAGTTAAAGTGTAAATGAACATAAATGAACAACTACATGATGTAAATAAGAGGAACATAACATGTCAAGATCATCAATCATAAGAACACGTCGTTCGATAATGGAGTTTGTCCAGGAGGGACTACATCTCTGGACCTCACTGTCAAGATGGTGTAGGCCACTGCATTAAGTGTTGTAAGGAGTGAAGATGTACATGGATGTGTTTTCTCTGAAATACAAGGAAAATTCCCTCACACAAGACTGGCTAGACCTCTCTATGATATGTTCCACTGCCAAACTCTTATTCACAAAAAGGACTCCTATCAGTATGACAATAATTCACACATAAAGAATATGAGTATCCCTCCAACATGGAAAACAAAGGGATCTCAAACGACATACATTTGACAATGCATATCTTGCCATCATGGCATCAAAGGGATTTCAAACATAATACAAATCTATGACAGAAAGTACATCAATAACAAAACAAGATCCCATGACTCATACATCAACAGGGATCTGAATAGCACAATGCATCTTAGGGACAAAGAAGTACATGAAATCAACACATGATATACCTCACGCTGAAGATGACTGAAGAATGGGCTGCTGCGTTGTTGGATCTAAAATCACCATCACAATCATGGTGTTGAAAGGTATGGAATCAGCTGCTCACTCGTTGAAAGCTCACACCTACAACTTCACTTCAAAAAGTGACCAAAAAATATAAAGCTTAGGTGAAAAATCTAAATATACCATCAAATTCCTGGCATCGAATAGTTCAAAATCGACTGTCCATTTTCTGAATTATGAGAAAGTTAAAATGTGGGGCAAAAATAAATGTTTTATATTCCCCCTAGATTCCTCCACCTAGCTGCTCCATGGGTTGACTGGAAATATGCAACTAAAAAGGAGTATTTTGCCTCACCATTGCGTTCCCTGTGAAAAACCATGAAAAGTGATTGTAAAATTGACTATATTCTAACATGGAGAAAAATTACCTCCCCGAGAAAATTTCAAGGCTCATGGTTCTGCTCCTAGTTTCTGGGCCTATTTATGGTTCCACTTGCATGGAAAAATGTGCCCGCCTCGAACTGCATGCATGCTCTTGCTCTGTCTAGCCTCAAAAAACTTTCCCACACTTGCTGCCTCTGGCCTCCATTCTCTCTCCTCGAATGACAATGGAAAGAGGGTTAAATATTTGTTTGCTAGTGGAGATTCCCAAGAAACAAATTGAGCATGTTGGCCGTGGGCGGAGTTACTGGGGTAGAGGTTGGGGGTTCCAACCCCACCGAACCCACCACATTTGGTATTTTTTTGTTTGAAGTAATACATATTAAATGTGACTTAACAGTGGATTGGTTGCATATGGTATATGTATTTTGATTTGAATATTGTATAGTTTTTTGATATGGATTAAATATGGGTTAAATATTTCAACTATCAACAAACCATGCCAACCAACTTTAAAATTAGTTGGATTTTTATTCAAATTTCCATCTTATTCGTTCAACTCCCTTCCAGCATATTCGTTAACTTTGTTTTGCATTTAAATATAAACCAAATTCAAACCATATGTTACATTTAATGTAAATATTGTTTCTATATGGATTTTTTTATATGGTTATTATTAAATAACCATATTTTTTCTTTTTATATGGTTTATGGCATTCTTAATCTGTTTGTTTTGTCTTTTGTGAAGGTTGAGGATCAATGGAGAAGCGCCATGTGTCAACAGTTGAGGGTCTAACATGTGGGTCCCATGTGCTCACTGGGATGCCATGAGGCAAACCAAGGGCCCCACATTCCAGGCCTTAGAAAAAATTCAAACTTCTCTATCTCCCTCATATGAGCTCAGATTGATGTGTTGTTTGCACCATTGCGATCAGGGCGACGATCTCTTCAATCTAAAGCTATTGTGAGAACAATCTGAATGCTATGAATTTTGAGCCCTCTTTGCCCTGTGTCTGTCTCTAGAGCCACCTTGATCATGAGAAAATAAAAATTTCTCTTTATCCCTAGTTCTTTGTGCTGATGTTTCTCCTTGATTCCTCTTATTGGTAACTTGAACTAGAACCTTTTTTTTTTTTTTGTTCAATTGTGGTCTGGTTTGAATCATATTCTCATTGTCTATTGTTATAGGAAGATTCATAGATTTGATTTTTGTTGTACATGTCTTGACAATGGACCCGAATTATGGCTTTGAAACATCAACAACAAAATTCATATATGTGAATATTCCTATACCAATAAACAACTCCAACGATAGAAGTTTGAATACTACAATATTCTCCTTTTTCATGAGCTCTTGATCTTCTTCAATAAGCTATTCCTGTAGTGAAGATATTAGGACATCACCCATATATGTGGATTCTAAGGTGGTCAAATTATCATCTATAAGAATTTGAGGTGAATTTATGACTTGCACATCTTGTATTTCTTCTTCTTCCATCACCACGACACTTGAATTTTGAAATCTTGGTGGTATTGTTCCCCATGGAGGTACTTCATTGACATTTCCTCATACATTGGGTCTTTTTCTAAAGTCGTATGTTGGTCCTCAAACGTTCTGTTTCAGTCCTAGCCTCTTCTTATCTCCTATTCTTAGTCATATTAATTCATTTTGCATCTAATCAACCATCTTTTTTAGCTGAGAAATTTCTTAATTGACTTTTTAAAGAGGATGGTTCTTCTAATGTGGGGACATTTTATACATTGGAAGGGATTCCATGGAATTTACCCCTTCCAACCATTGTATTATGATAATTTCATTCCAATGATAATTTGATCTCTATTATCTTAAAAAATCACATTTCTCCTTTTACATTTCCCATAATAATATCTAGATCAATTATGTTTTCTAGCATAGCTTCTTGCAGATATTGCATTGTTATGATAACCTATTACGATCTATTTATATGCATAGAATTTATGTTATATTTGACATTTGAAGGCATGCCATTTTTATAGAAACCAAAAAATTGGTTCATTAGGGTGAGTTTCCCATAGAATGTACTATAGGGTCTTAAAGAATTTAAGATTGAAATCTCTGACCTTTTCGTTATTTTCCAAATGAATTTGGGTGAGCTGAGTAAACAAGGTATGGTATGAAATAGGTTAGTAATATTTTCGTATCCAATCTCATTTAGTATCATCAAAGGAATTAATCAAGGAAATAGTCAAGAAAATATATGAGTTATAAGAAGGTCCTATTGCAGTTTTAAGAAATATTCTAACCATAACATCTTCATGCACAATTCCTTAGATATCACAAATATCCAAGACTTGGTCCAAATGTTTATTGAGGTTCATAACTGATCTAGGTGTATATTGGTGGCCACCCACCTATTCCACCTAAACCTCTAGTCAGTTTCATCGGTTTCCTTATTTATAACATCATTTACTATTTTTAGGAGTTTTTCGGATCAACTTTTGAAGCAGTTTTGACCCCCTAAACAACTTTTTTTTGAGGTCCGTAGCAGGCCCATAGCCATAGGAAAGGGCCTATGGAAAAACTTGTAGTAATCAAAGAGATATTTCTGAAAATATATCATACACACCAAACGGAGTTAATACGACCAATTGACGACCCTGGGAAGTTGGCTACCCAACTAACCCCAATAGGGCCCACAAACTCTTGGCGTTCCATCTCCTGGGGTTACGATTTTGGTTGTTTATAATTTTACCATGTTGTTCAATAATAAAAAGGCCCTTGATCCTCATTTTAACACAATTCCGAGGCATGTAGCCGCCACATCTCTTCTTAGAGATAAGCTACCATCGCTCAAGCTAGTTTACTTTCAATTCTATCTGTGAGAATTTTCTAGTATTTGATATTATTGAAATCAAGTGTTATTCCTACTGTATCTCTGTGTTTATGTTTATTTCTATATTTTATTGTGTTCCTGCATAAGTTTTGATCAGTGGTATCAGAGAAGTGTTACCTTTCTCTATTTTTCTTTGCATGTCCCCAACGAGGTTAAGGTATAAGGAGTTAGGGATCAATCTGGTTGAACCTTTGCAAGATCAACCTCACAAACCCTGAAAGCCTCCCATGGAAGAAGAAAATAAATACGAGGGAGCAAGAGATCCTATAAAAATATTTCACGAGGAGGCCCTCAAGAAAAAAATGAACACGATGATGGATAACTTTTCCTAGATCCTTCCAAGACTACCCACTAGTGGTGCACCTTCATCTAGCAGCCACTCTGGAGGTGCCACTCCTTTTAAGGTACAAGTAAACTTTTGAATTCCCATATTTAAGGGAAAAATAGGTGTAGACGCCATAGATATATGGTTGAATATATTAGATAGATATTTCTCGGTTCATGAATTTTCCAATCGGGAAAAGATTACTTTTTCACTCCTCAAAGCCTCCCCCCATGTCAAGGACTGGTGGGAAACCTACTGTGACCAAAAGGATGAGAAGTAAACCTTCGTGTTCTTGGCTGCACTCAGTTGGAATTATTTCAGAGACGCCATCAAGGAACAATAGTATCCCGTGGGGACCTATGAGGACAAGTACATACAATAGACTATGATGTGGAAACAAAGGGATCAAGATGTGCATGAGTTTATGAATCTGTTCCATACCTTGCACACAAAGTTGGGTATCAAATATTTAGAGAAACATTTGGTATTGAAGTACCACATTTTCCTGCACATATACATTCAGGAGGAAATGGAGTTCCTCCACATCTTCTCATTTGGTGCAACATACGAGTATGCTGCCAAGATTGAGTAGAAATTCAAATAGAAGAAGTGAGACTTTGGATCTTTGAATCAGAAGTAAGGGAATGATGCACCCAAACTGCAGAACAAAGGAGAAATCCAAGGCCAGGTGACCAGGGAAAACCTGTCAAATCCGCAAGCGAAGAAAAAGATCGCAAATCCAAAGAAGGACACAGGAAAATGGTGTGATTTACACAGGAGATCCACTCACAACACAAGTGGGGTGTCGGGCCAAGAAATCAATGGTGGCCAAGCTGAAGGCTTCCGAATTAGATGCATGTTCCGAATCTGAGTCAGAACCAGACAAGGGGAATAGCAAATGGAAGCACATTATCAATGCAGAGCTCAACATCAGTGTTTCCACCACCAAGATCCCGAAGGAGTAACCTAAAGATCCAGAGGAGGGGGAGTGCCTCTTGCATTCCCAGATGTGGGTGAAAGGTTCCCCACTACATTTCATTGTCGATAGCAGGAGACAAAAGAACCTAATTTTTGTAAAGGTCATGAATTGGTTGGGCCTTCCAATCACAACACACCCACAATTGTGAACCATCCGATGGCTTCACCAAGGATGGGATCTCTGCGTCAACCAGCAATTCCACCTTCACTATAGCATCAAGCCCTTCACATATGAGGTATTATGTGATATTTCTCCTCTTGATGTTTGTGATGTATTATTAGGCCTACCATACTTGTGGAAGCAACTTGTTGTGTATGAGTCTAGGCTTCGTGTTGTTATTGTTATTTTGGGGAATAATTTGTATAGGATACTTGAGGTAGCATCGCCTACTGCGATCTCTTTGATCACTACAGACCAATGCAGTAAGCTCATTTCCAAAGCCCAGAAATTTATTTTTCCTGATGGTCTTCCCTTAGGGAAAGAATAATATTGTAGCCATGACCTCCATAAAAGTCTCCTTTGCATAGAAAAAATAGATGGATAAGTCCATGGAGGAGTATAGAGACATCTTCACCTCACTTGCAAAGATACCTCTGCATTTTCAGGTCAAGTACTCCATCAATCTGACCCCAAGAACGTCGCTACCAAATGGACCAATCTATCGATGCTCTGTTATGGAGAATGAAGAAATCAAGAGGAAGACTCAAGAACTACTGCAGAAAGGTCACATTCGACCAAGTTCATCACCCTGAGGGGGCTCGATCGTGTTGGTGCAGAAGAAGGATAGGACTTGGAGACTTTGTATTGACTATTAGGCGCTGAAAAAGATAACTGTACGAAATAGGTATCTGATTTCACAGATTGATGACCTTATTTATCAACTCAAGGGGAAAAAATATTTCAGCAAGATTGATTTGAAGTCTGGGTATCACTAGGTACCAATCGAACCCTCTGATGTGTGGAAGACTGCCTTTAAAGCTAAGGAGGGAATTTTTGAATGGCTGGTCATTCCTTTCGGGTTGATGAATTCTCTGACAACCTTCATGAGGCTGATGGAAGACATATTACAACCATTCACCAACTCATTCATGGTGGTGTATTTGGATGAAATACTGATCTTCAGCCAGAGTTGGGAAGAGCACCTCTACAACATTCGACAGGTCCTCCAAACACTGTGGAAACACAAGTTGTGTGTCAATTTGGAGAAAGGAAATTTTGGCATGAACTAGGTTCAATATCTAGGATACATTATTGATTAGTGATGGGTGCATGTGGACCCAACCAAGATCTAGATCATTCGAGATTGGACAACCCTAACCACTCTAACAGAGCTCTGCAGCTTTTAGGGCCTTGCCAATTTCTACCACAGGTTCGTGTTGAGGTTATCTCGTATTGCTTGGCCTTTGAGTCAAGTCACCAAGGAAGGAGTGAAATCAAAATTATTTTGGTCTGAATCTCAACAAAAAGCATTCTCAAAGTTCAAGGATTGCCTCAGCTCTACACTAGTGCTCATATTACCAGACTTGTAGCAACCATTTGAGATCGAGACAGAAGCCTTTGAATATGCTATTGGGGTATTACTTATTGATCAGGGGCATCCATTGGCATATCATAGTGAGACACTTTCAGGAAAAATCTAAAAGTATCCCACCTATGAAAAAGAAATGTATTCCACTATGAAGGCCTGCCGACAATGCAAGAATTACATTTTAGGGAAGGAAACGATCATCCACACAGATCACTGACCCCTGTAGTTCATACAGACTTAAGAGAAATTTCAAAACTATCAACATCAAAAATGGTCCACATACCACCAACGGTTCCATTTGGACATCGATTACAATAAGGGCAACACCAATAATGTTGCAAATTTCCTCAGCTGACCACATATCATGGCGCTAACAACTCTGCTCAACTCTTGTGGGCATGAGACTTTGGGTTGGACACATCTCTACAAAACTGATTCAGAACTCAGCAATATGTACCAGACGCTCCTGGAGGGTAAGAAATTTCTAAATTTTCACCTCCAGGATGCATTGTTATGCCACTTGGGACACCTCTATGTTCCTTCAAGCGAGTATGCCAAGATGATTTTGGAAGCACACTCTAGGTGGGTCACTAGACATTTTGAGGTCAAGAAAATAGTGGCAGTACTGCAGAAGTATTTCTATTAATCAAACCTTCGACATGATGTTGGGAAGTACATCAAACCATGCAATGTTTGCACCATTTCCAAACCGAAATCAATAAAAAAGGCATATATACTTCATTTCCTACCCCTATTTTTCCTTTTGAACCCATATCCATGGATTACATGTCGAGACATCCTTCTACCAAGCATGGCGACGACTACATTTTTTTGGTCGTCAGAAATTTCTTTAAAATGGCCATTATGGCGACCTCCAAGAAGAATGTCACAGCAGAAGCCACTGCTAAACTCTTATTTGAACGTGTGGGCACACTTTGGGATCCTAGAGTCCATTATCTTAGATCAGGATACCAGGTTCCTCAATACATTTTGGTCAAGTCTTTGGTCGACACTCGACACCAAGCTCACTAAGTCCACAAATTTCCACTGCCAAAATGATGGCCAAACGGAGATCGTCAATAGCATGATCGTACACATTCTACGCATGTACAACTCGAAGGATCTATGCACATGGGATGAAAGCCTCCCCTATGTATAGGACAACTATAACCGGTCTCTCCATAGCTCAACTGGCCACAACCCATTTCAGGTGGGCTTGGGATTCCAGCCATTATGTCCCATTGATGTGGTCATACCATTTGTAGCTACTTAGGTAGATTCAACTCATTTCCATTTCGAAGTTGATAAGGAGAAGATATTCATTGAGCACATTCAGAAAATCAACCAATAGGTCCATGAAATATTGGGCAAAGCCAATCCTAAGTACAAGCAGTGGCATGATCAACAACGAGTGCCACACAAGTTCCAGGTGGTTGAAAAAGTTTGTCTACATTTGCAGAAGGAGCATCTCGTTGGGCCCCACCACAAGCTTTTCCCACTTTGATATGGGCCATACACCATGACCAAGGTAGTATGGGACATTTCCTTCAAGCTCAATATTCCACCATTCGTTGGTTTGCACCAAGTGTTCAATGTGGACTACCTTCAGCCCTACTTTCCAACATTGCTGGACACATCTGACATTCCAGAACAGCTCACATAAATAGAGTTAAACCCAGACTACATGGAACAAGCCACAACTCATCGGATCATGGACACACATATCAAGAACACCTGTCAGCAAAGGATCCAACTATATGGAGTCGTCAAAGCAATCCAACTCCTTCACCAAGGAACAGATTCAATAGAAATCTCCTCACCTCATGGGGGCTCTGCATGCAATGGGGACCATTTCTTCCTAAGTGGGGAGGAATGATCCAGGTGGGTATTGGTGGCCACCCATCTATTCCATGTATAACTCTAGTTGGTTTCATTATTTTCCTTATTTATAGTAGAATTTACTATTTTTAGCATTTTTTGGGTTCTAAACTTCCAGAGCAGTTTTGACCCCCTAAACGACATTTTTTTGAGGTCCACAGCAGGATTTTAGCCATAGGCAGGGGCCTAGAAAAAAACCTATAGTACTCAAAGAGATATTTCCAATGATATACTGTATGAACAGAATAAAGATAATATGACCAATTTATGACCCCAGGAATTTGGATACACAACTAACCCTAATGGGGCCCACAAACTCTTGGCGTTCCATCTCCTGGGGTCAAGGTTTTGGTTGTTTAGGGTTTTCCCATGTTGTTAAATAATAAAAATTCCCTTTAGCCTCATTGTAACACAGTTTAGAGGCATTTAGCCACCACATTTATTCTCAGAGATAAGATACCATCACCCGAGCTAGTTATTTTCCATTCTGTCTGTAAGCATTTTTCAGTATTTGATATTAATGAAAGGAAGTGTTATTCTTGTTGCATATATGCATTTATTTTTATTTATGTATTTTATTATGTTCATGCATAAGTCTAGATCAATAACACCATATCCATTAAATATAGGTAGAACTCTTATAGGTATAGTAGGAAGTTGATGCTTTTCGGCTTGCAAGGAAAGAGGACTTTGCCTTCTTCTTCTCGGATTATTAGCGTCTTGTATTTTATTTATTTTATTTTCAAACTCCCATATTTCTTCCCATATTTGTTCATGATCCAACGTCTTTTCTTTTTCAAGTGGAAATAAATATAATTTTTTTTCACTCTCATAGATATCGACCTTTTCAACAAGCCTTTTTCTTAGGCTCCTTTTTAGTGGATTTTTTGGATTCTATGAATCCTCTAACTTCAAATTTGTATTTCAATGAAGTCACCTTTTTGGATTTCAAAGTTTAGGAAATTCTTGATAGACTAGAACTTTCCATGATCATTTGAGATCTTCTCATATTTGCAAAGTCTCCATGAACAAGTTGTATAAATAATATAATTGGTATTCCATTCAATTGTGACTATTAGGTTAAATTGGATGAGAAGAGTCATATACTAGGAAAATAATGTTTACATTTCGATCCCTAGCATGGTCACCAATAAGGTTGGCGTTTCTTCCTAAGAAGGAAACTGATCAATCTCAGAGTGTCTATTTCCAGAATCCCTCTACATTTTTAGCTAAGTGGTTCTCATCTACTTGAAGACACTCATATAAATTTTAAATTTTCAATATTAAACATTGAACTCATGCACCTGCGAGTGGACTAGGTGTTCTTTTAAAAGAAAATAAAATTAAACACAAAATTAAATTGGGATAATCTCATTTTACATCGACATCCATAAGTATACATGAAGAAAGATAAATGAAGAAAATTAATAGAAGGAAATAGAAATCATTGACCTAGATATATAATGAGAACTATAAAATGATATAGTTGCTGAATTATAACAATAAAATTATCTGTTTGACTTGTGCCTTAGTCAAATGGAGAAATTAAAATTTGCACATCAGTAGAATGAATTGAGTTGAAGTTAGCAGGAGTGACATGACATTGTCACTTACTTAAGTTAGTCAATTCAATTTTTTGGGATAGAAGTAGAGTTGTGCATGAGTTGATTGCTAAGATCTAGAAATCTAGTGGAGTTATAGTTAGTGAAACTCAGTTATGTGAGCCCTAGTCATGAATAGAGTTAGTATGAGTTCAATTGAGTAGTTTTAATTATTTTTAATTCAATGATCTCTCAATTAGATAGAAAAATTACTAAAAATATACTTAGGCATGCATGAAATTCAAATTTCCTAGTTAAGTGGAGGAAAAAGGCATGAAAGCAATTATTGTTGTATACTAGTGAGTGTACAGACTTTGCATGTAGTAGATGAGTTAATTTCCTTAGAATTCTGTAAGGAAATAAGAGTGAGTGTAGGGACGGGGAGTGCAGGATCGTGAATGTAGGAACAAAAATGTAGAAACACAAGTTTACAAACATGAGTGCAGGTAGAGAGAGTGCAGGAATGTGAGTGTAGGCAGAGTAAGTGCAAGCTAAATATTTTCCAGAGTAAACTCAGTAGCAGATTAGTATTACAGTGCACACAGAGCTCCAAGGAATGAAGCTTTCATTGTAATAGATCAATTTTATCATTTGATATAATACAAACAGACGAGGGGTTTTTCCCAATTGGGTTCCCCAGTAAAAAATGTATTTCTTGTTATTGATTAATTTCATGTGTTTCTATTGTATGTTTTCCTTCCATAGAATTTAGTAGAATAATTTGTGTCTTTTGATTTCACTGTGATTTCATTAGCATCTGCAAAACTTGAGCCATTTATATAAAAATTCATTTGGAATCACAAGATCATAGGAAAACATTGACAACATTCCTATTTCTTATTTGAAAAATAAAATTGGAGTAAAAATAATATTGCAGGCTTGAAGTGTCAGAATAGTATTTAGTGTCTAAAGCACAATTCAAAAAAACCTACTACTTAATCATAAAAGAAAATTCATTCACTCCCTAATGGGACTGGCATTAGGTTCCGATGGACCAATAGTAATGATAATGGTACTTAGAAGAAAATGAGGAAATATAGTCAGGGATTGGTTTTAGAAAACATGAAACAAGTTTAATAAATTTGGAATAATCTAATATTGAGAGGATAAAATGGAATTGATTTAGAAGAAAAAAACACTCATAAAATTGTAGAAGGATAGAAAGTGGATTTATCTCTCTCTATTTGTTCAAAAATCATCTGATATATATGGCTACAACAAATATTGTTATTCCAACTACATAGGAAGTTATTGGGGATTAACAATTTCTTTTAATGATTGTTGTATTTATTCTTCAATATATTCTTTCATGGGGGGCGTGGGGGTGCTAGGGGGGTGGGGGTTGGGGGGAGTGTGATATATTACTTTACATGTAGCTCAAATATCTCCTTCTTAATATCACATGAATCTTATCATAGATTCCTATCTGTAGGTAATTGGTTCTCATTGTCATTAACAACATAACCAACCACTTTTTAATTTGGGCCTCTGGAAATTTTATTAACTTGTTGAATTCAACACCCAATGATGTTTTAATACTTCATAACTCTTCTTTTAATAATGGTAATAATCATGGAATCTATGATCAACTATGGACCCTAAAGGTCCTTAAGAATTTTAAGCGATTTAACAAAATTATTACTTCCACAATCATCAATATTTGAAGTTTCGGCAATAACATCCTTCAATATTTTAGTTCTAGTAAAGAATCCAGCTTTGATATGCCTTATTCTCTTTTTTTTAGGAAGGTTTTTCTGTGTTATTTGAAAATCATTTAGAGAGTTTACTTTATTCAGTAAGGTGGACAATTTATTATCAAAAAAGTGTTAATCATCTTGGATATCTTTCTTGAAATATTCAACAAAAGAATGAATCTTCTTTGATAAGTTTTGGAGATCTAAAGAAATTTACCATAATTTATTGATAATTTATAGTCCCTTGATAATATAAAATGTGACACATAATATGAAAGCATTTAGTAGGTGAACTACTTTCTTAACTCATTCGGATGTTCCAGGGGTAGTGATCACAATCTCTTGTCCTTGAATAGCCAACAGAGTCATAAATAATGAAGCAAGACTTATAGCTTCTTCAGTCTCACTTATTCACTTCTTAAGCTTTAAATTTTTCTTCTCTTGTTCAATAATTGAGTGTGCAAGGTCCTCGCCAATAATTTGATGTAACTTTAAGAGACTTTTGGGTCCAACTCCAAGAACATCAACTTTAGTCTTCCAATGGCTAATCACCTTCTTATTTTGAACCTTAAAATTTTCAAATCACAACTTATTAGTTTCTTTATCATATTAGGTGTTCTGTATAGTCATAAATTGGTCCTCAAAGGTGTTTGGTTCTTAAGTAACAACTCTTTAAACATTTTCTATATTTTAACCATACGGATTATAACACAATTAATCATGGTGGTACTATCAACCTCCATATCATTGAGTCATTTTCTACAATTTGGGACCCTTTCTTGCTATAATTTTTACTCTTCAATGATTGGTAATATCTAAATTTTCTAAAGTCTCTTGGGGAGATGGTTTCTCTCCATCTCCTTCACCAAAGCACCTATCATTACTCTCTTTTTCAATATTGACAAGATTTCTTTTCCAGTGACTAGAAGAGGAGATCAGAAAAGAATGTGGTGTTGATGTTGGTTGACCAGTATTAGACATTTTACCTCTTCTTTTAGTTTTTCCTCTTGTATTGGTTTTGGTTTCCATGATTTATTCTGAGGAAAGGGTGGATACTTCTTTCTCTTTGGGTGAGGTTGTGCAAATTTTTATGCTTTCTTCAAGAATTCTTGTGAACAAATTATCATGCATGATGATGGCTAGATGCTTTGTAAATATACTCTTAAGGTGAAATCCTTGGATAGGTTCTTCTTAAAAAAAGTTTAAAAAATTCAGTGACTTAGAAAATTTTGGTAGATGAGTAGAATTCCTCACAGTAATTTTCCCAATGGTAAATGAGAAAAAAAGTGATTTTTTTTCTTATCTTTTTCAAATATAATAAACCATGGAGATACTATTTGAAACTTTCATCAAATATATATATATATATATATATATATATATATAGAAAAAATGGGTAGTAAAAAGGGTTTATCTCGAAATCCATATATTTTGACCAAGGTATGGTCTTCCCTCTCTTTGTATATTCCCTTTTCCCCTACAAATTTTTCTGCTTCAATAGTAATTATTAGGGGATCTCACCTAGTTAATATGTGATTTAATTATTTATCTAAACATATTGAATTAAATGGAATTGACCCTTATGCTTCCATAGTATTGGATACCAAAATTTCAGTGGCTCCACATCTGGATTCAAATTTATTTTATGTGGTAATTTGTGAAAATTATCCCATGACACAAGAGCCATTACTATACTAGTAGTCACAAAAAAATTTGTTTCTTGAAAAAATTCACTAATTGAAAGTAAATCTCATTAGATATGACCTATGCCTAGTCAAAGGTGACATCTCCTTTGAAAGAATAATATAATACAAATAAAAATGACATGGGAAATTTCATTGTTTTTTCTCGTACAATTAACCATGTGAATAGATAAAAGAAATCTCTATACCACTCCATGGATGTAGATATGTCAGTAAAAGATATATTAGGTGGGAATAGTGTTGAGTGTGGTAGGATTTATTGGATGATGTTAATCCTAGTGCATTTATAGTCCAGAAAATCATTAGCCTAAAATAGTTTGAGCTACATGATGGGATCTATAAACCTAACTATTTTCTTGAATACCTTAGGGGTCATAGAAATTAAAATATTTTTAATTTCAAGCTTAATGGTCCTGGGCTTTAGGTCGAAATGTTTAGTGCAAAGATAAAATACTTCCCTGAAGTCAAAAAATTTGGGAACACATGCAATAGTCTCTTGCCACATGGTTCAAATTTTGTTGTTTTGCCTCTCTTCAGGGTAAAAATTCAAATGGTAATCATGTGTTGTGAACCAGTGAATGCTTAGTCAAGGTGGGCAAGTGAATTAAATCTATCTCCACAAAATATCTCCTCCTTTCTTTTAGTCCCCCTTCATTCAATGTAGTTAGAAATGTATAAGAAACCAATAAACATTTAGTGGAAATTAGCTATTAAAACCTCAATCCTTGCTACAATTAATAGGAGGTTATCGTCTTTCATACCACTCCCATGTGATAAAATAATGGGAATTTAATGCTTATGGTCAACACTTCCATTATGAGAGGATGGGAAGCAATTTTCATAGTACAATCTCAAGAAGCTAAAGAGCTATTTACATTGTGCCACATCAAATGATTCCTTTACCTTGAGCATTAGCCTTCCTTAAATGGGATCTTAATTAACCTCGATATGAGAAAATGGTACTTTTACTTGAAGGAGATAAAGTAAATATGGTTAGGTGGCCTCTTGATGTGTCATGTATAGAGAAATATCATGAATAAGATTTAATTTATGTAGTGGAATGGGTTTGTATAGATTGTAATACGTGGGAAAAGAAATATGTGCAAAGGTAAGATGTGTAGAGATAATATGTGCAGAAGTTTGATGTGTGGGAAAAGTAAGATGTGTGAATAAAAATATGGATGAAAACCTTCCACACAATATTTTTTTGGCTATGTGTTGTGTGCGAAGAAAAATTGGTGTAGAGAGATAATTTGTGCATGTTTCCTCCAGACAAACCCATGAGCAAATGACTAAGTATGGAGCTTGGTTATAATGCATAGAATTTGTATCAACATGTCCTAGTTGTAAATAAGAAATAAAGATCCTAAATAATATTTCCAAAATATATATTGTAATCCATGCAACCATGCCTCTAAATTAGTGCCATGTGTTCCCAAGTGGAAACTCATGGTGAAATGTCGTCAAAAGTTTCCATCAATGTGTCCTAAATCTTATCTTGCAACCCATGATTTCCAATAAACCCTAAGGATATGTTTTCTTGGCAGAAGAATAAAATCCCATCAAAATGGGAAATGAATATGCATTTTGAATGGTTTGAGACTACTTCCATATGAGGGCTTCACTCCCTAGTGGATTGCAAGAAAACTCAAGATTCTCTACTATAATTACAAGGTGAATCAAAGGGATAACTATCCATGATGGGATGGATCAAAAATTTCACATCTCCCCCACATGGTACAAAATTGTATTCAAATCCAATTTATTACAAGAAATTAATAATGTATATAAAACTATTCGTTCTTAATGGGAAGTACAAATAAAGGAATGAGATCATAATAATAAGTGGAGCATAAATAATATTTATTGCTAGTGGACTTTAGCTTATCCTTTCTTCCCTAATCTATAATAGGAATATAAAAATGTTTAGTGAAATCAAAGAGCCATGCAACCACCAAATAATCTCAATACTTTATCTCCCCTTGTGTTTGTAAGCTAACCAAAACGAGTCTATGTCAAAACATCATGCAAGCATAGGACTGAATATCAATCACGGTATGCATGAAAAATGAGATGAGATCGTAAATACCAAAATAAAATATGAAGGTCACAACAAGGTTTTTTGGGGATTTTTATTGTCTGGTTAAAATCAATGTATCCACTCTAACACAAAATATCAACCAAGATAAGTGTTTTTATTTTAAGCCTATCATGAAAAATATGTGCAAGCAACAATAATTTACTAACATTAACTACTTCTTGATATACTTCTTTCTATTAAAATTCCTCAACAGGATCACAACTCTCAATCAAAGCTTAAATTTTACTAATAAATTATTACACACTTATAGGAATTGAAATCACCACTCACTAAATTAAGGAATTAAAACCTCACTAATGAAAATAAAATAAATCTACACATAGTTTTGGAAATGTAAATCACTCTTTGTAGAAGGAAACACCACTTAGTCACTCTTGTATAGAGGAAATAACACTCAACACAACTAGATCCTCACCTTCATAAATGAAATCATTCAGCACCACACCTAATTATAAATCAATCACCAATTTATCCACCACAAAACTGCAAATGATTCAAATAACATGATTACTCGAGAAATATATTATTACAATAATTGCATTAATAATGTCAGGCTTGAAACAAAGGATGTCATTATTAAACTATAACATCATTTGTTGGGGCCCTTGTTTTGAATTTTGAATAAGGAACAGATTTTGAGTCGCGGATCAACACATGGTAGGTGCAACAACGGTAGGTAGTGGAGCTGCCAAGGTTACGGAAGAACAGGAGATCGATGATGAGGATGACGCAGATAAGTGTAGATGAAGAGAAGATACAGCAGAGAAAAAATAGTGGAACTCATAGGCAACATAAAGAAGCCGAAAGCAGTTGAAGAAGAACACAAGAGGAACTAGCAGTTGTGATGGCGAGTGAATAAATAGGTCGTCACCCAGCCGAAAAGGAGATCATGCATGGATGCAGAGGGATTAAAGAGGATTGAGTAGACGCTGCAGAAGAGCTCTGTCCTAAGCACGATATCCTTGTAGTTCCTAGGCTTCTATTGATCTATCATGGTTGTATTATCTATCTCTCTATCCTGTGGGACATCTGTAACAGAACTATTAGCTCTTCCTGTCGAGCGATGTAACTGTGGATCCAGCTTAAGGTTATTAATATACTTGAAGGTTGGCATCTTGTTATATGAATTACATGCATGCATGATATCCGTGGTACCTTAAAATTTTATTTTCTTAGTATCTGCATAATGTTCTGAGACGATCTTCTATGTATGATGTTATGTATGCAAAAGATTCTATGTTAACTTCGAGTTGCGGATCCATCCGCCACTACCGATTTGTTCCCCTTCTGCATGTGGTTGCAGCATGCCTCGGGTGAGACTCTCTACTCTCCGGAGTAGGGTGAAAATTCCGGCGTGGTTCTAGACTACAACAGACTCCTTTGTTGGCCCCAATCCCTAAACCTGGGTCTTGCCTGTGAGACCTGTTTTCTCGCCAACAAATGGTTCCGTTGCCGGGACCCTAAACTTCACTAAGGGAACTAGATCATGGTATCAAGGATCTTCGAAGGAGAAATACAGAGATGGTGGGATAACCACCTGGACCAGTTTATAGCTCAGCAAGTGGAGCTAATGACTCAAAAGGAGAAGGTGCTCAAGGATCTAGTCCTTTTCTCATATTCCGCCAGTGATACCTATGATATCCTCTGGGGAAAATTCCCTAGCGACCTCTATAATTGGTTGCAGAGGTTGTATACCAAGGTGACTAAGGAAAAATCATGGAAGATCAACCGCAAGTGGGTGCACGGAGATCTGGTGGCCCTCCGTCAGTTGGATACTGAGTTGACCTGCGCTATAGATTTTTAGGTAGAGTCTACCTTGGACGTGTATATTGTGGATTTTGTCGCAGCGTGCTACCAATCCTTCTCCAAAGATGAGGCTATCTTCCAATCCAGGCTAAGAGGGAAGTTGATTAAGGAAATTCCATTGTGGATTAAGGCCCTGATGGTGGACGAAGGGCTGATGGAATTCCAGAAATCAAGCATGGAAGCGTAAACCTCCAGTGCTGGGGGAAGGGCCCGAGGGAAAAATGCTACATGAAAAGTGAAGCAGGGGAGTGGGGGAATGGGTGTTGAGACCGCAAGGAGGTTGAGGGAGTGATGTGCACATCGGAGGGCACATATCACCGACAGGTGGCGATAAAGGGTGATGCAGGCGTTAAAATGACGAGGGAGTAGTAGGAAGGATCAAGAGGAGGCGCCTTAGAGGATAGTGGATATGGAAGGCCAGATGGGTCCCCAAGAGATGGAAGGGACCATTGTGGGAGTGCGGCGAGTGCATGGGAGCCCAGCCAAGAGGAAGATGGAGATGATGTCTGATGAAGGAGATGCATATGTGCAACCCGAAGAAGGTTTCGATGGTGAGTGGTACATCATGATGCAGCGGTTATTCCAAGAAAGGATGACATTAATTTCTCTAGGTACTCCTACTTCCCAAAGGTTGAATGGAAAGGATCCCTACCTTCCCCTGGTACTCTATAAACCTTTAAATGATATCTTCGTTAAGTTACAAGAGTTGAGTCGATTGCATAGCAGTCCAGTGTCAGCAGCGGACGCATGCTAATAGCAGCACTACTAGTAATATAGCAATTACTAGTGGTATAATTACGCAACTAGGACACGGATGGTTGATTCTAGTCACCCCTCCACAAGTGAATATGGCAGGGTCATTCACCTGTTACCCAGAATTTTCTGGGCGGGGTAACAATGATGTGAAACAACACTGGTACCTCTGTGAAGCCATATGGAGGGCTCGGTAGATGCCATATATAGGAAAGCTAATAGAATTCCAAACCACGCTGAGAGAAAGGGCATTGCACTGGTTCATAAAGTGGTCAGAGGCCCACCCGAATCTAGCAATTACAGATGTCAAGCGAGATTTTATCTGAGAATTTAAGCTTCCCCAAACAGACCAACAAAGTCTGTCTGAACTATGAGAGATCAAGCAAAGGGAAGGACAGACTACATGAGAGATGATGCACAGGTTCAAAGATGCGATCGGGAAACTCAGCTACCCGATTGACCCAAACCATTAGAGGGACTAGTTCATCAAGGCTCTGCTTCCCTTGACACAAACCCCCCTCACCCAGCGAAAGATCGACAACTTGCAGGATGCTTTGGAACAGGCTACGAAGATAGAGGCAATGGCGGGCTACCCTCAGGAATATAGGGGAGGTCCGACCCTGCAAGACCCATCCTTACTGGGACTACAACATCAGATTTCCAATTTGACCAAAAAACTTAAGGAGATGCAGCCTATAAGACTAGCCAGGTCGAATGTTTGGTGCACACACTGCCTAGTAGAAGGGCATGTGGCAACTTAGTGTCCTCGATTGCGTAGCACGGGAGTGGGGCCCTCAGTCGTAGTAGTACAGGGGACTCCCCCTATCAGGGGTGGCGTACAAATAAACCTACAAGGGGTATATCAACCGCAGAAACCGTATGTAGGGTTCCCACATCAACCAACCCAAGCCACAACGGAGTATTGCGAAATTTGTCGGACGATGGGTCATCAACCTCAGACGTGTCCAATTTTTCAAAAGTACTCCAATGTTCTGAACAATGTATATTGTGAGTTCTATGCTTCCACAACTCACAAAACTGAACAGTGCAGAGCTCCAGATGCACTGGCGGACCAATTGGATCGACCCTCCTACAGGGTGAATGAGGCTCCTAGAGGCAGAGGAGGCGGTATGCGCAGGGGGTGCACAGGGGGGCGGGGTCTACTGAAATGCTACAACTATGATCAAGAGGGTAACGTGGCCCATGAATGCCCCCTACCTAGAAGACCGTGGTGTTCCTAGTGCCGCGTGAACACCCACGCGACAGAGGACTGCCCTGAACTTATCAAGAAGTGGGAGGAACAAGCAAGGCAGAGGGGCACGAATCTGGTAAACGCAGAACCTCGAGGGATAGTGACTTCGGCCATGTAGAACATAGCCATAGTTACTCGAGGAGGAAAGAAAATGGGGGAGGACCCTTGTGAAAAGGAGCCAATACGGGTGATCAGGCCCACATCCCGGAAACAACTAATCAGGCCGGAAACGCAAAAGAAATATTTCTAGGAGGCAGTAGATACCTTTGCCCAGCTGGGGGGAGACAAAGGTATTGAGGTACCCATGAAGACTGAAACTAGGGAACAGAGCGCTATGGGGGCTCTGATTGAGGAATGGCTCCACCTATTCCTCAAAATTGTTGACAATGCTTCAATGCGGGAACAGTTCAAGCTTACCTTGGAGGACGTATTGCAGGGGAACACCGGAATGAGGGAATATTTGAACACAACACCCCAGTATGTACAGTGGGTCAAGTGGAACAAACAAAGAATGGGAAAAGAGTTTCGGCTAAACACGCAGGTTTCAGGATTTCAAATCAGAGACACCATTCTCGACTTGGAATCCGACATCAATATTCTGCCACAGAAGACGTGGGAGGCTCTTGGGTAGCCACGACTGACTTACTCACCAATCCAGCTTAGGATGGTGAACCATTACTGCATTGTGCCGATCGGCAGACTCAAAGATGTCGAGTTCGACATCGCAGGGGTACAGACTTACACATATTTTGAGGTAATCAATATTATGGGAGACAAAGATCCCTACCCTGCATTGCTAGGAATCGATTGGGCTTTTGAAAAATATGCCATCATCGACCTAAAAAAGGAGCTGATGATTTTTGAAGATGGAGAGGTCCGAGTCACTCAGCCTCTCGACCTATATCAAGGTCCGTGATATACAGAAATTGTGGATAATAGGGAGGATGCTCAGATATTGGACAACCTCTATCAGATGACAGCAGGGAAGCGGGAGGATTATATTAACCCGACAGCTCGAAGTTGGGGTTAGAACTAGCTTGGGAGGACTGGAAGCAAATTGGGTATGATATGAGCATGAGGAGAAGTGCCAATACTTCCAGAGTCCATTGGGTTGGAGCTAAGATAAGGGATTACACCACCTTGTCCAACATGCAAGCAGTAAATACGTTCATTGCAAAGGTAGAAGACAAGGTACCAGAGGAGAACATGATACCACTCTTGGATGTAGCACTCTAGTCCACATCAGCCAGGTGGTGGAAAAATCACTGCAACTCCCTGTTGTGGTGGAGTTGTGTGGCGGAGGCCTTGAGGGCGCGGTTCAAGGAAGACAAAGGACCTCGAAGCAAGCAAAGGTGCCAAGGAATTTTTGATCTGAGAGACCACCTGAAAACCTGTCATGAGCAGTGGCAAAGCGTAGGGTACCCAGAGGAGCTGTGGGTACATCGGTTTTTCCACTCCCTGGATACCATCCCACATGCCTGGTACTTAGAAGAAGAAAGAAGGAGAGGGACCAGTTCTTGGTAGGAGGTCGCGAACAAATTTGTTCAGTGCTTTTCATTCGAGGGGAAGACAGAGCTGGTGTCCCAAGCATTACAGGCCATAAAAGGGGTACTATTTTTCCATGATCTGGGCACCAACAAGAGGCCATTAGTACTGAATCCTGATGGCAGACATAAGTTGGCTTGCCAACGGATCAATAGCGAGCTAGACGAAGACAGCTTGGAGGACCTGAGGCACCTATACTTTGAAGAGACAGAAGCCGAGCAGAACATTAAAGAAGAGCCTACCACTAAAGGAGTTCATCTACTTCCGCTAAATAAAAAGAAGCTAAACATCGGCACGGAGGAAAAACCCAAACTGGCTACAGTTGGGGACTACTGGGATGAGGAGACAACAAAGGAAATTTTCAATCTCCTCCAGGAATATGAAGACCTATTCCCTTCATCGGTTTCCGATTTAAAAGGCATCAAAGGGGACGTCGGAGAAATGCGAATTGTGCTGAAACTAGACACCAGGCCAGTGAAGCATAGACCTTACTGGTTGAACCCGCAGATCAAGGAGAAAGTCAAGCTAGAGATTGATAAAATGCTGAAGGCAGGCTTGATCTTCCCTATGGAAGAAGTAGAGTGGGTGAGTCCCATTGTCATTCAAACTAAGAAGGACAAGTCATAAATCCGCGTCTGCATGGATTACCGAAGTTTGAACAATGCTTGCATCCATGACCCTTTTCCCACCCCATTTAGCGATGAAGTATTGGAAAATGTTTCGAGAAAAGAGGCCTAATCCTTCACTGATGGGTTCTCAGGCTACCATCAGGTGCGCATTGCAGAAGAGGACAAGACGAAAATGACATTCACCACCGAGTGGGGGTCTTTTACATATCACATGATGCCGTTCGGGTTGAAGAACGCTCCTACTGTGTTTTCCAGGATTGTCATAGCCACTTTTCGGGAATACATTCATAAGTTCCTGGAGGTCTGCATGGACGATTAGACCATCTATAGTTTGTTGAAATACCACGCCACCCTGCTACGCTTAATGTTTGATCGGTGTCGACAATTGCAAATTTCCTTAAACCTGAAGAAATGCATCTTTGCGGTTCCCTTTGGAACGCTCCTAGGACATGTGGTGTGTAGGCAAGGGTTCTGCATTGACCTCGCCAAGGTAGCAGTGATCGTCCACATGGAAGCCCCAGAAACGGTGAAGTAGTTGAGGTCACTGCTAGGGCACATGGGTTATTACAGATGGTTCATCAGGTACTATGCGAAGATCACTATTCCTTTGGAAAAATTACTATGGAAGTCAGAGGTGTTCCAGTGGACGGATGACTACAAGTTAGCCCTTAACACTCTAAAGGAGAAGCTGGCAACGACACCCATTCTAGTTCATCCATATTGGGATAAGCAGTTCCATGTGCATATCGATGCTTCCGATATTGCACTTGGGGCCATCTTGGCGCAACCTGGGGAGACGAAAGTTGACCACCCAGTCTACTTTTCCAGCCAAAAACTATCCAATGTGGAGTGGAATTACACCACCACGGAGAGGGAGGCCCTCGCAATGGTGTACTCACTCCAGAAGTTCTGCCACTATCTCCTAGGAGGTAAGGTTAAGTTCTTCACTGATCACTCTGCATTGAAGTACCTAGCCAATAAGCCCGTTTTGGAAGGACGGATATGCCGATGGTTCCTACTTTTCAAGAATTCACCTTCGAAGTGATTGTCAAGCCCGGGAGGTTGAATGTCAAGCCCGATCACTTATCTAGGTTAGAGACAAGGGAGAACGAGGGCTCTCTCGATGATCAGCTGCCTGATGCTGATCTTTTCTGGGTAGAAGCCATACCAGATTATTTGGCCGACATCATAACTTACTTAACCAGGGGGCAATGCGCTCAGCACTACACTCCGATCCCGAAATAGCACCTGGTCATCCACGCCGCTGACTATCAAATGATTGTGGGGTAGTTGTATAAATTGGGCCTTGATGAGATTCTGCGAAGGTGTGTCCTTGACCATGAATGTGAAGCCATGTTGTGGGAGTGCCATAGCGGCATTATGGGAGGACACGTGGGGGCGAAACCCACTACCAAGAAAGTGCTACAAGCTGGACTATGGTGGCCGATGTTCCATGCGGATATTAAATCATTTTTCAAGAAATGCGATGTTTTTCAGAGAACAGGGAGGCCCTCTCACAGAGACGAGCTACCACTACACCCGGTGAATGTGTTGCGCCCATTTGAGAAGTGGGCTGTTGACTTCATCAGCCCCATCGCCTCGGTAGCCAAGCATTCCAAGGCCTGGTACATCATCATCGCCACAAACTACCTCACCAGATGGGCTGAGGCCGTGGTAGTATGGGACTGTATGGCAGATATGGCAGCTAGGTTCATCTTTGAATATATCATCAGTAGGTTTGGCTACCCACAGAGCTTAACCAGTGATCAAGGTACACACTTCATTAATGAAATGGTCAAATTTCTGCTGGACACCTTCATGATCCAACATCACAAAAGTAGTCTGTACCACCCGCAGGCCAATGGCACTGTTCAAGCATTCAACAAAATCCTCGAAAAGTGTTTGACGAAGATCTACAATGCTAGGCAGGATGATTGGGATGAACAGTTTCCAGCTGCATTGTGGGCCTACAGAAAAACGGTGAAGTGTTTGACTAATCAAACACCTTTCTAGCTAGTGTATGGCCGTGAAGCTATGATTCCTGCCGAGTTCACCATACCGAGTCTTCTGATCGCCACCTCCCTAAAGTTCTTAGAGGAGGAATCACTACAGGAACGCCTACATGAGTTACAAGAACTTGACGAGGCCAGCTTCCTTGCTGAGTTTCATCAAAAGGTTCAGAAAGAAAGGTAGAAGGCGTGGCATGATCACCACATCAAGAGAAAAATGTTCCAGGTTGGAGGTCAGGTTCTCTTATACGATAGTAGGTTTTAGAAGTTTCCGAGAAAACTGCAGATGCACTGGTTGGGACCCTACTTCGTCATCGAGATTAAGGATTCCAGAGCAGTTCGGTTGGCTCAACTGGATGGTACTGTTTTACCTGGGTGGGTGAATGGCGCACGCCTGAAGCCTTACCAGGACTAAGTTTCTTTAGTTTTCTGTTAATAACTCTCACACCCGAGAGAAGTCTGTAGAGTAGAGTAGTTGAATAACTCTCCTGCAATTGGGATGAGAATAGGTAGTGTTTGTTGTCCATGCATAAGTCGTCAAATAACCGCTAGGTTGTGGGGACCACACCTCAACTGATTGTGGTCGGGGAGGGGCGTGTCCAGTGTGTCATCCCCATAGGATAAGAAAACATGTCAAGTGTCAGTCCCTATCATTTCATTTAGTACTTGTGTCAGTCCGTAGGATCGCCAAGATTTGCAACATAAATTACAATAATTAGAAGTAACCTTGCAGTAATCATTTCGCCATAATTCGAAGTAACCTTAGCCATCGCGTCTGCCCATCTCCCCATACCTCTATCAACAGATGTCAGAACACACCTCAGCAGGCGACTGATCACACGATTATCACCGTGGAGAATTCCAAAAAGAATCAATTCATTATGGGGTCTCATCAACCTCACTCGTGTCGGTTAATTACATAGCCTGCATGAAGAAAAGCGTGAGAATGCCGGAGAGATCTGAGTTAGAGTTAGAAATTTCTAAAGACACAAAGGCAATTGAAGCAGAACTAGAGCAGCAGTGGTGTCCCAAAGCAAAGAGCCAAGAAAAGGGGCCGAGAACTATTCTGAAAGTGTATCAACGTCGTGCAAAGATGACAAGAGCCAATCTAGCAGTAGTAGAACATGAGCTCGATAGTCGGATTCATAAAATGGAGTCCCTTGTCGAGAAGTATGACAGTGCTACCCTCATCAATGCAGACCTCACAGACTCTTCCGAGTTCCTAGTGCTTAAACGTCAGGTGTATATGGAAAGCTATACCACAAAAGCAAAGCAAGCAGCAACAATGATTTTTCCTGAGTTTCAAGGCATCCAGCAGTCCTCCATTCTGCATTTGAGGAATCTGCCAGTATTCGGGACGATAAGAGCAGCCATGCAATGCACCAAGTTCTTGCTTAGTCGAATTTAGAACAGGTCCTTGTGGTTGGGCAAATAAATTCCAATCCATGCCGAGGATATTCACCGGCTCACAGGGCTCTCACAGGAAGGCCTGGATGTATCCTTCGCATGCCAAACCACCTCCAAAAGAGCAAAGAAGTAGGGGGACGCAGATTATTATGTAAAATATGGCACCCGGTGGGGAGGAAAGGGAGTGAAAATGGAACTCATCAACAAGCCCAAAGTCAGGTTCGCATGTTACATCATTGCCAGTAAGACAATGAGGCACTACACGAAGGGGGAATGTACCCTGGATACCATTTCCGTTGTGGAGCACTGCATCCAGAAGGCCAAGCTGAACTGGTGCTCCTTCCTGCTAAAGGAGTTGTTCGATGCATATGAGGATAATTACAAGAGGGCCACGAGCTTCATCTATGGATATTTGATAGTCGCACTAGCCATATGGAAGTGGCATGCTCCCCTCGTCAGGCTGCCGGCAAAAATAGTGGAGGGTCAGCCTCTGGCAATGAAATTTGTCCCATGGAAGGTGTCGGCGGATCCCAGCACCAAAGAGGTCAATGCAGAGGCCTTCCAGAGTTGGTATGGTTTAATGACTGATGTGGTGACAAGCTAGCAAAGGATTCCCCAGAATCTGCTGGATGGGTACAGCGAGCAAGTCTGGTTCGGGATCGGCCACAAGCACACCTTCCTCCGACCTACTTGCATGTCAGAAGAGACATTCCAGATGAGGCCACTGAAATTCCAACTTGATGACGCAACCTTCCACAATGAAGTTTGTTCGTGGTGGGGGGTCGCGATGGAAGTCCGAAGCTGGGTACCCACACACAATTTCAAAAAAATGCTACCACAACAACTGCCTCGCGAATCAAAAGTGGAGGCGGCATAAAGGGTCTCCAACATGCAGCTCTTCCCACTCATTTTCCAACTAAACACAAAGGTACGAAGCCTCAATGAAGTGGTCTGAGTAGTCTCAAACGGTGCCACTCCTCTCCCTATTTTTTCTGAATTTCAACTTTCTCAGTCCAACACGCTTCTCCACACGACCTCCATCACCTCCCCCATTCCTAATGTTTTGTTTACTTCACCAAGTCTAATGACCAGCCCAACGGGGTAAAAGAGTAAGTCCGCAAACCCCCTAGAGGCTCCCAAGGCCAAGAGGGCCAGAACCATCGAGTCATGTCTGGTGGTGGACCTCACTGAGGAGGATCCACCCCGGCCACTAAGCCCAAGGGTACCCATCCAGGAAGAACCATCCATCGAGATAGGGGCAATAGGCGGGATTCCAACTCAACCTCCCTTTGACCCCTCCGACTTCATAAACATCCATATTTTACCACCCTATACCGACGCATTTCCACCTACCACTTCATCTGCACCGTCCAACTCATTCGCCACCATATCAGACCCAGTAATCCGAGATTTAATCAATGGGGACCACAGGACCGAGTTCGACTCAAGTACAGTAGTGATATCACTAGTCAACCTCGCTGGGGACCCCCAGATCACTTTTTCTGATTTAGTTACACGGATGGCACAAATCATTGAAGACATGGCTAGGACACAGCCTGAGCCTACTCCATTTCAGCAAACCATCCAAACAGATCAGGGGGAGTGGCTGGACCTGAATATGGCGGACTCCACACCCCATCTGAAACCACCGTCGTGCCCTCAAGAACACTCCACCAAATCAGTTTCTAGTGGGAAACCACTGCGGGAGCGGTGGTTGGACCAAGGTACTTCAAGGGCTGACAACATGGAGACGTGGGGCATGGCTTAGCTGTACCACTTCATTCAGAGAGAAGCCCAGTAGGTAGAAAATCTCCACTTCGAGCTGCAACAGAGGTGTGAGCAATAGCATCAGTAGATAATCGCACTTACTGAACAATGCGAGTAGCTCACAACAACACATGGGCAGCTCCAGGACTAGATGAACGAAGTGGCCAGGGTGTTCACGGGACTGTGGCCTGTAGTAACGGCTCACTACACTCGAATGCTCGAGGATGTGCCAGAAATGGATGTATTACAGTGAGCCATCCACCTCAGGGTGGCATTCAATGACCTCCACCAGGAAAATGCAGAGCTCCAAGCAGCGTTAATAGCATAGCCAACACTGCCCGACCCAGCGGCAGTTTACACAGCACAGATTACGGAGAAACAGGGCCAGGTCACCAAGATGCAAGAAGCTCTCAGCACTACATTTTGAGACACCTATGACCTCCTGAAAGGTCTACAGGAGTGCTCGACAGCCCTTATAGTCAAGACACAGCCCATTTCAGCGCAGCTGCAACAACTCTCAAAAGAAATTCAGGATGCCACAGACCCCTCGCAGTTGGACCAGTTGTATGCCCAGGCGGATGCTCTGGAGATCTAGATCCAGCATACATAGGCTAGCTCAGCAAGAGATTTGAGAGCTTCACCAGCCCCTCCAAATTAGTTCCCGAACAATGCAGCAGCTAGCTGCTAAGGCTGGAACCCAAATCAACACGGTATTTGGCGCTGTACCGACAACCGTTGGGAAGGAAGCTATCACTAAGATTTCCACGGAGACGGATGCATTATTACAGGGGTGGTAGTAGGCTGTGACAACCTTCAACGATCTTAAGGCTTCAACATTGAGCAAGGTCCCGCAGTTGGGGCCCTTGTTTAGGCAGCAGAATGAAGGTGCACAGCAAGAACAGGGCACAGGGTCCAATGAAGCTATGGAGGTGGAGACAGTGATTTGTGATTGACTTAGGACGAGTCAAGAAACTGTGGTCAGGGCCCATTGGGGCCCTTTTTTTGAATTTTGAATAAGGAACAGATTTTGAGTTGCGGATCGACACATGGCAGGCGCAACAATAGTAGGTAGCGGAGCTGCCAAGGTTGCAGAAGAACAAGAGATAGCTGATGAGAATGACGCAGATAAGTGCATATGAAGAGAAGATATGGCAGAGAACAAATAGCAGAAATCATATGCAACAGAAAGAAGCCGAAAGCAGTTGAAGAAGAACACAAGAGGAACTAGCAGTTGTGATGGCAGGTGAATAAATAGGTCGTCACCCAGCGGAAAAGGAGATCATGCACGGATGCAGAGGGATTAAAGAGGATCGAGAAGATGCTGCAAAAGACCTCTATCCTGAGCATGATATCCTTGTAGTTCCTAGGCTTCTATTGATCTATCATGGTTGTATTATCTATCTCTCTGTCTTGTGGGATGTCTGTAACAGAACTATAAGCTCTTCCTGTTGAGCGATGTAACTGTGGATCCAGCTGAAGGTTATTAATATACTTGAAGGTTTTCATCTTGTTATATGAATTACATGCATGCATGATGTCTGTGGTACCTTAAAATTTTATTTTCTTACTATCTGCATAATTTTCTGAGACGATCTTCTATGTATGATGTTATGTATGCAAATGATTCTATGTTAACTTCGAGTTGCAGATCCATCCACCACTACTGATCTGTTCCCCTTTTGCATGTGGTTGCGACACACCTCGGGTGAGACTCTCTACTCTCCGGAGTAGGGTGAAAATGTCGGCGTGGTTCTAGATCACTACAGCAGACTCCTTTGTTGGCCCCAATCCCTGAACTCGAGTCTTGCCTGCAAAACCTGTTTTTTGGCCAACATCATTCACAACAATAACCTGTAATAATAGTTGATAATAGAAATAATAAATCTATAACAACAATCAAATCGACACTCTGTAATAATAACAAATCACAATATTCTGTAACAATACAAAATAATCGCAATAATGATAACATTTGGTAAATATATACGAACTGTGTAACAAGAACCCACTTAAGTTCCAAAAATATAATTCACAACCCACAAGATAATTACAAAAATAGTTATGTTACCTATATAGTCGAAACAATCCTTCCTCAAGACGAGAGCCCTTCCTCCTTAGAATGGAACTGTATAAAATCTCACATCCTATAGGTTATACAATAATTCATAAAATGAGACATGAACTTCTTATATCTTGCATTACGTTTAAAGTAAAGGTAAAAATGCATAGTCTGAGAAAAAATAATGTTAGCCCTATTATTGAGGTAGGGAGATCCCCTTTTATAGGTTTTCCCCTTACATCGAATATTGGTAATAAATGAAGACATAAAATGTATTGAGAATCTTTTGATTCTCAAGCTACTCAAATAAAGTTAACTGAGGGTTGTCAATAACAAATTATAATAGATTGTATACAAATAAGGTTGTTTCCACAACAAGTTTCCTTGATAGGAAAATTATTAAAAATCTAGATATCATAACGCCCATAGCCAAATTGACCATGTTTTTTAGGATGAGTTGAATCCTTGTTGTCACAAGGAACAATTCTAACTGTGTTGAGTGAAAGTGCACATAACAACCCAAAACAACATCAAGACTTTGGCAGTAACTACATATCATATTAATTATCCAATTATGTTTGATTAATAATGAAGTGGGATCCTAGAGTAACAACATAATGAATTTATGGAGTAACAACATCGTGAAATCCTGGAGTAACAACATCTTGGGTCAATTGGATCATCCTGTAGAAATTTTCCTTAGCATATTGTCATCAAAACACCTCGTGAAAACTATTCTCCTTTAAAATGCAAGAAAATATTAGTGGATTAGAGTGGCATAAATTTTTGGTATACGTAACTCAAAATATGGGATATTAGGTGGAAAGGCTGTGACTATTGAGGAAGCAATAGAAAAAAATATAAGGAAAAAGGTGATAAAAATAATCCAATTCCTAAACCGAACAAGGTTGATATGTATTACTACCTAATTTCTATATCTAATGCTAAATAAAACTTATATAGTTATAATCTCCAATATATAACTAGAGAAAACCATCACCAAGCTAGGAATCACCTCGATTCACAAGAAAATGCCTCTCTAAAGGATGATGCACCACGTGCTACAACAATAATCCTCCCCATGCATATCACCTATAATAGCCTCTAGTGGCAAGGTTTCATAAGGTAGCTCCAAGATAAACCTATATAAATTTTGATCCCCCTCTCCATTTTCCTCTATCAAACATCCACATGAAGCATGCCACAAAATTTTAGTTGTGGAAAAATAATTCAACTCATGATTTGGGGTTTGATGTCATCTTTTAGAAGGATGAAAAATGCCATGATATGTCAATTTTTTAGAATGTTGTTGTCGCAAACATATTGCATCCTTTAAATTACCCCCCTTATCTCCACCAACACCCCCACCCTGTAACACCCTCTTCCCATATCTACCAAACCATCCAACTAGGTTAAACATGTTTCAAGAGGCTACTACTATCAGATTTAATGTCCTAGATGACCTTAAGGAAGTGGAATTGACAAAAACACCAAAAACACACCTTACACTACATCATTGACATCCCGAGGAGGTAACCCAACCTTCCATGACCTTGTTCCCTGAGGGGGGACTGATTTTTATCCCTTTTAAGGCTGAGGCACTGGCATATAAGGCAAAGGGAGCAGCTTTAGGGTCTAGAGCCATGTGTAGAAATTATAAAACAAGCATGCGTATCATGGATTCAATCCGATCTAATAATGTACTAAATTTAAATACTAAATTGCTTCAACCAATCAATTGCAGAATTAAAAACACAGTCGCCAATCACATGAAGCAAAGAAGAATGAATCAAAACACAAGACAAATAATTTCAAGGGGAAATTTTGCTACTCAAAACCCCTCTATCATATATTGTATATTCCATAAGAAATCATGAAAAAATTACAATGCAATTATTGTCACAAGAATCTCCTGCAATCTTCCTATCATCTCACACTGATCTAGAAAAAATTGGGCCAATACTCAGCCAATTATCAGTTTGTCTTTAGCTTTCCTTGCTCACACAGTTCATGAGGAATGCAATCCCTATTCACAAGGAATTCCAACCTTCCTACACTGCGCTCAGTATCATGGGCATCCTATGTTGTTTTAACTACACCTGGGTAGCCTGCTAATATCACAACTGATAGTTACACTTCCATTTCACCTAAATCTCAACTCGGTCTCTACTAGAACTGACATGCATGAAACTAATAATAGTAAATCCTAAGTTGCATGTGAGATCAATGATTGTGAATTAAGTAATATTTAATTCACTTGATCTCTCACTAGTGTATCAAATAGTTACAACTAGAACAACTGAGTTTAACTCACTTAATTGAGATAAACTGATTACAACCTACATTAACTAATGCACGGCTGCACTTCAAACTCTGTTACAATTAGAATTACTCTGCATGCCTCACAAACTACCCTCAAATCAAAATTCATGAGTTAACTGAGTTTATCACACTCACTTAACTATTACAAGTTATTTTGAGATTAGATTACATTTTACTGTCCAATTTAATTAAGGGATAACTGAAATAAACATGCACCAAATTTATCCCACACTAGTGTAGGTGTTGCTTGGACCTCCTGGTCCCACACTTAGTGTAGGTGCTGCTTAGATCTCCTGGTCCCACACTTAGTGTAGGTGCTATTTGGATTCTTTGGTCCCACACTTAGTGTAGGTGCTATTTGGATTCTTTGGTCCCACACTTAGTGTAGGTGCTGCTTGTTGTTTCCAGATGCCAATTTCACTATTTCTTGTTGCAAACTTCAACACTCCTTGTCAACAAGAAAGGAATGTCCTTGCATGCGACATGCACCTCATGCATGTGGCATGCAAAACTTCTCTAGTGTTTCTCACACATGCAACACTTCGCTAGTATTTCTCGCACATGAAACAAATCTGAAACTGAATAGCCTCCAAACAACTGAATCAATATAATGCATTTGTCATTAGAGTATTCTAACTGCTGCTAGCTACTGCACATGTCTATTAGATTCTGTGTGTTGTTGAAATTTGTATCCATGCAATATGCACTAAAACCAAATCTGATCTGCGCTCCAATATCCGACACCTGTCACTCTGATTTTTGTCCTCCTGACATCTAACTGATCCTACTACTTCTTCTTTGTGGGCTCCTCGTAGCCAGGTTTGATCCATGAGAAACACCATCTCTAGGACCCTGCCAAAATTTCTTCTTGGGATTAATCTTGCATGTTACCCCACCTCACACCTAGAGGTATAGCTGCATGTACTCCCTCTACCCATCTGGCTTGAAATTTCTCTGCTTGAGTGTTTTCTGCCACTCCATGATCCTCATCTTGTGGTTGCTCCACATTCCTAGGTTCATCATTTGGAAACAAGAGTTCCTCAACTACATGCAAATCAAGCTCCCTCTCAAGGGACAATTGCATGGCTTTCTCATAATTCCCTTTTCTTACTCGCACACATTGTAATTGTCCTGCCATCGCAAAATTTTCTAACAAAAGAGTTGATTTTAAATTGATGATATCTCCCTCATCAGAGCTCTGATTCGACCAATTTTTTTTTTCAATTTGGGTATGTTTTCACAAGGAATCCAAACATGCTATTTGTTTCCGAAAATTTTGCATCAAAATTTTCAGATATTCTCTGCAAACTCGTGCACCCAAATAATTCCTGCTCTCATACCATGTAGAAAATTTATAACACAACTCTGATAGCATGTAGAAATTATACAACAAGCATGTATATCATGTATTAAATCCAGTATAATAGTGTACTAAAGTTAAATACTGAATCGTTTCTACAAATAAATTATGAAATTAAAAACTCAATTGATAATCACATGAAGAAAAGAATAATCAATCAAACCACAACACATATAATTTCCCAGGGAAAGCTTGCTGCTCAAAATCCCTATATTATATATTGTATATTCCATAAGGAATCATGAAACAATTACAATGCAATTATTATCACAAGAATCTCCTACAATCTGCCTACTGTCTCACACTGATCCAGACAAAATTGGGTCAATACTTAGTCAATTCTCAACATGTCTTCAGCTTGCCTTGCTCACACAGTTAATGAGGAATGCAATCCCTATTCACAAGGAATTCTAGCCTTCCTACACTTCATTGAGTACCTAGATATCCTATGGTGTTTTAACTATACTTGGGTAGCCTGCTAATATCACAACTGATAGTTACACTTCCCTTTCACCTGGATCTCAACTCGGTCTCCACTAGAACTGTCATGCATGCAGCTAATAATAGTAAATGCTCAGTTACATGTGAGATCACTGAATATGAATTAAATAATATTTATTTCACTTGATCTTTCACTAATGTATCAAATAGTTACAACTAGCACAACTAAGTTTAACTCACTTAGCTGAGTTAAACTGATTACAACCTCCATTAACTAATGCACCACTACACTTCAAACACTGTTACAACCAGAATTACTTTGCATGCCTCACAAACTACCCTCAACTCCAAATTCATGAATTAACATAGTTTATCACACTCAGTTAACTATTACAAGTTATTTTGAGATTATATTACATTTTATTGTTGAATTTAATTAAGGGATAACTAAAATAGACATGCACCAAATTTAGCCCACACCAGTGTAGGTGCTGTTTAGACCTCCTGGTCCCACACTTAGTGTAGGTACTGCTTGTTGTTTCCATATGAAAATTTCATTGTTCCTTTTTGAAAAATTCAACACCATGGGCTAGCCTTGGAAAGGTAGCAGTTGATGGTTGAACAATGAATTTTCTGCCTGTAGCTTCGGGATTTGTGGCATGTTTTCAACCCCTGAGCCCAAGTCACTACCCAGGACTTCCTATAACTTAAGGAGAGGGTAAATAAGATTAAAATAAACATATGGAAGCAATCACATCAACCAAAACTCGTCTGAAGCACCCAACTATGACAATAATTTTTACAAACATGTCACAAACCTAGCATCTATAGGTATAAACAACAAAAATAAACATAGGGGTCTAACACTTATCTGAGAATCGCTAAGAAGAATTTCTCCCTCACATATTAAGCTGCAAAAAAATCTATTTTAACATAAATAAATTGTATATTCATTTACAGGAAAAACATGGATAGAGCCCTATACCATCACTGATAAAATACAAGCTTATAACCAGCATAATAGCAAAATAAATACCATGGATATAACATCAATGAAATCTAAATAATAACCAATACATTTTCAAACAAATTACCAAAAAAATTATATCTTCATTACTGAATGTAAAACCAACTGGAGATGGCACTTCCATGTTCCACCTGAGCATAGATCAGCTCAGGAAAATCTACTTCAGCCAATCACCTCTGTGCCATATTCCAAGCATGAATGTGGGACTCATAACCAGCTGAGAAAAAAGCCAAACAAAAATGAATTCTACCGGACTTCTCCACCTACACCATGAAGCATTTGAGTGCCTCCTAGTCTCCCAGGCTTTAACGTAACCCACAGTCTGATCCATGGGTCACTAGGCCCTACACCGAGACCATATCTCCAAGCTTTACCATACATCCCATCCCAAGAATACTAGGCCCAACAAAGAGAAATCCACCTCTTGGCTTTACTGTATATCCTGCCATTCCCCAGCAACGATTCATAGGCCCATCAAGGTACACAATTTTTCTTTACCACAACCCACATTCCAGCTCAGGGGTTACTAGGTGATGAGCCTTAGTATTGCAACAAGAATGATGCAACTACCAAATCTACCAACTTTAATCATCAACCCGGGGTTCGTACAAAATTAAGAGGTATTGGCACTATATGTGCAGCATACAATGTGTCCTTATTTTGTTGATATGATGTAATGGAGGTAATTTCATGAAATCAAAGCCTAAACTAATTGCATAAATGTAAGTGCTTCTTTGAAAAGAAATTGATCCTAGAAAAGAACAACAATTTGTAATTGAAATCCTAAGAGCATGAATTCAATTAGAAAGACCTAATATAATTTGTGAAAATGAATGTCCTAAGTGGTGTTTATTCTTCCTAAGTCATGTATTTATGTCTTAGGGGTCAGGTTTCAAGCCTAAGAGACAAAAAATAACCTTTTGGAGCAAATATGGTTGAGTTTACACATGCTACATGAGTGTTACACACAACTCTGTTTTTGCTACAGGCAAGTTTGTTTTGGAAATAACTCACCGAATGACTATGTAAGTCAAATGAAAATGGGATGGGACAATTTTTTTTTATTAAGTATGATGTCTTAGGTCTCCATTCCAAGTGGAATCACTCCAAAATATCCTTTTTCACATGTGCTAAAAAATAATAAAAAATTACTACTCTAAAATCTCGAAATTCAAGAACTAGTGAGCTAGTTAATCTATCAAATGCATATCCTAATCAAGTGAAAATGTAATGGGATGAAATTTTTTATAAAATTTAACATTATTATGACCTAATACAAGTGGAATAAATTCAAATTTTTCTCATTAACCTCTTCTAAAAAATATCAGAAATTTACTACTACTTCACTACAAGGCATTTCCAGAAATCATATATTCGTGAACTAGTAACCAAATACAAGTAACTTAATGAATAAGATGACCTTAAAAAGTTATTCTAAGGATGAATAATGATTTTTAGCCTATGAAAAACCTTCAAAATAACTCACTTCAATCATTTAACTCAATCCTATAACAAGAAAAGAAACAACACTAAATACAAAAATATGCAAAAGAGAAATGAAAGATTTATGTGAATAAGAAGTGAAAAGAACATACAAAAATTATGAAAGAGGGCTCTGAGGTTCATGGGATGGCCAAGCCCAAGGATGGCTCAGATTATGTCGAAGAAACGAAGCCTTAGAAGCTAAAAATGACACTAAACTTCATTATTGAATCAGTTCAAGTACGTCCCCGCAAGAAAAGAAAGAAGACCTGGTAGAAAACAAGTTTTCTCCACAATAAGACTAAACAATACATGACCCTAGAGGCCAATTCGAATTGGTACTTATAAAAAATTATAAGGGAGAATTCCCATTGAAAGGAATAATATTCCCCTCAAAAATCCCTCAAATAGTAGATCTGGTTCCCAACACTAGGAGTTTGCAGTAAATTACAGGGAACACGTTCCTATATTTTCTCAATCATTGGAGTTCCAGAATCTCTCCAAAATTTCTCAATGATTTCGTGATATTTTTTGGCAATATGATGCAATATGTTGTCCTTTATGGAAACATACCTGATGATGTTGTACTTGATGGAAACCTGTTGATGATTTTCCTTTTGATAGCAACCTATTTGTTAAAGATGTAAAAATGATGTATCTACAGATCAGTTCAGATGTGACAGAGAAAAGAATTCCAGAAATTTCCATAGATATTATAAATATAATATGTCACAATGTATACACAGGTTTGATGAAGGCAACCCATGTATGGATGCAATTTATACGCCACTTTTATGAAGGAAAACCATCTATACATTCAGGATAAGTATATACACATTTTTTATGACGAGAAGTCACATATACACGCAGATAAGAATGATCCAAGTCGTGTATGCCTTTTGTGTTATACAAATATGATACCAAGGGGCATTACCATGGTATTAGCCCACAATATTGGGTGTTGTATTTTCTATTTGATTTCGTCCAAGAACACCATCAACAATGGTATGGTTTTGACTCATGCTATTGGTAAAGGCTAAATCTATATAAGGAGAAGAAGATCATAGTGTAAGGTGTGCATTTCGTAAGGGTGTTACTGAATAATTTTCTTTGAGGTATATTTGCATGGGATGAAATTTGTTTTAATTTATACATTTGAATCTATGATGCACCCATGGATACAATGATGGTTCAGGATCTCTAGATCTTAAATGACTATGCTCTTGTGTGATCCATTGAAGAGATGATTAGAACTATGACCTGGCACAAGTTTGCTGAAGTCAAGTGAAGAAATCTGGGTAAGTCCTATGGATCTAGTTCATTCTGCAAAGTTTACATTTACATATCTATATGCTAGTTTTTCTCAGTAAAAGCGCGTAGATACGCGTGTTTGCTTCAGAAAAGGCACGTATGGAAGTTAGGGTTTTCTGAAGCTTATGGCAGAGGTTTTTCTGTTATACCTGCTATTTGTCTGTTGTCTGTCAATGAAGTCTTCTTGTAGATCTAGGTTGTTTGAATACTGTATATGCTGCTAAGTTGATTATGTACAAATCTTATCAATGGGAGAATAAACATGGTTGATGGTGACTAACTGATGAAGGGTTCTGCATTTCTAAAGATATCTGATTAAAAGCCTCAGATCTAGATCTGAGACTATTTACATTCTGAAAAATAGTATTCACAGAGCTATACGTAAGTTGGTGTGAAGGAAAGCACGTATACACACGGGTTCAGATAAGCAAAGTAGTGTATGCATTTTAATTTGATGAATGTTCAGGGTTGAGTTTGTATCTGCATATTTATTCTGAAGTCTGGGTTATTTCTAAGTTCTGGTTAGAGTGATATCACTGTTTTGGTTGATGTATTGGGTAAAGATTACCATTGCTGATGTTTATGAAGAATTTTGTGGATGATGTTTTATCCAGTATGAAAATTGATGAAACGTGGTCTGTGGTGGTTCTGAGGGAAGTAGAAGCTTCTTGCTAGTAAAATATTGTGTCCTAATCAGAGGGTTGAAGCTCCCTTCCAGTGGTGGCTGGTAAACGAGTTTAGGGGGTTGTAGCTCCCTTCCAGTAGCAACTGTAAAATGAGAGAACGTTGCAGCCTTATGCAGGTAGAAGCCTGCGTACTGATATGAGTCTATATCAATACAATATTGTAAATAGTTTTCCATATAATAAATATTGAAGACAGAGACGACAACAACGGTGGTTTTCTCCTGAATTGGGTTTCCACCTTCAATATTGGTGTTCATGTGTGTTGCACTTGTGTGATGATTTATACTGCTTTTACTGCACATATTTATTGATTATCTAACAAATGCATGACTTGTAAACTGAGTTAAATATTTTTCCTAAAAAGTTTATCTAATCTATAAAATTATATCAGTACAGGTTAGTTTCTTTTAGTATATGCGTATGTATATGCGAGTTGGGTTCATCAAAGCCGTGTATGGAATTCTATAAAGAACAAGTTAAAATATTTTCAGTAATCTCTAAATAATGATTCACCCCCCCTCTTAGTATTTTTCGAACAATTGGTATCAGAGTAGGTCCTTCTGAAGAAGCTTAATCGCTAGAAGGAAAATCAGTTAAGATGAGAAATCAAGATGGGACAACATCTATCAGGCCTCCTCTCTTCAACGGAAATAATTTAATCTCCTGGAAGACAAGGACAAGATCCTACCTTCAGTATCTCGGAGCAGATGTATGGGCTATAGTTGAAGGAGGTTATCAATATCCAGCATCAGTTCCAATAGATGCATAAGAAAGAAATAAATATCAAACCAATGCAAAGGTGGTCAATGTATTATTGGAAAGTCTAAATGAATCAGAATTTTTCAAAGTCATGCAGTTGAATACAACAAAGGAGATATGGAAAAAAATCATTCTAAGCTATGAAGGTGATACCAAGGTAGAAAGTCCTAAACTCCAAACTCTTAGAATTCAATATGAAAATCTTAGGATGCATAATGAGGAAAGCATTTCCAGTTTCCTTTTACATCTAGATGATATTGTAAATCATAAGAGAAATCTGGGTGAAACCATAACTGACACTACTCTGGTAGAAAAGGTTTTAAGATCTCTAACTCCCAAATTTTAATCAAAAGTGTTTGCTATTGAAGAGAAGCAGGATCTACAAACTCTTACTATTGTTCAACTTCATGGTATTTTGACTACTTGTGAAATGAGGAAAGGAGGTCCATCTAAAGTCAAAGAAGTTGTCTTTAGAGCTACTGGAAATGGAAAAGAAGTAGAAGAACAAGAAGGATCAGGGTATGGTTCAGAAGAAGATGAAATAAATTTTGTAAAGAAGCTACAACTTTGCAGCGGAGTATTCAGAGGTAAGCTTCCTTTTAAATGTTTTGCTTGTTGAAGAGTTGGCCATTATGCTGCTAAGTTTCCTCATAAAGAAAGACATGAAAAAGGAAAGGAAGTGGCAAAAGTAAATAAGAATTAGTTTATCAATAGAAAAATTTATTATACCCATGAAGATAGTGATGAACTATCAAATAGTGAAGAAGGAGAATATGATCAAGCTATTAGACTACTCATGGATTTTGAAAAGGATTCTAGTGAGGCTAAATATACCTTCATGGATGCACTAGAAGAGAATTATTTTCTTGAAGAAATTAATCAGCTCAAAATTTGTTTGGAAGAAAACAAAATTTCCATAGATACTCTAAATAATCAGTTTATAGAAAAGGAGAAGCACAATGAGAAATTAGAATGTGAAATAGTAAGTCTAAGAAAGGAAATTGAGAAAAATAAAACTTTAAATCTTAGATTCGCTAAAGGAAATGAAACCCTAGATGAAATTATCAAGGTTCAACGCTATCCTTTTGTAAAGACAGGTCTTGGATATATCAGAGAATCCTCTCAGTCTTCAGCACCAAGCTATCTAAATGCAACTAAATACAACCTACAACATTCTGTCACTTAGAAAAAGAACAAAGAAACTTCACAGGTAAAGCATGACCACTTCAATACAAATAACAATAGCAGAAATATCAATCAGAGAAATACCAATCTACAGGTAAACACAAATAGAAGGTTTTATGATTGCATAAATTTCTTCTTTAATGGGAAATGTTTCTCATGTCATATTTTAGGTCATAAAGTTGTTCAATTTGTTGCATACAAAACCATCATGACCAGAGAAGCAAGAAAGAAAATAAATGAGACTGGAATAAAGAATAATACTTATAACAACTTTTCTCCTCTTCAAAATGAGATTGAATGTGCCTATTGCAATAAATTTTGTCATGGAGAATCTAAATGCAGGAGCAAACTTCAGCCAAAATAACATATGCCTTCAAGTGCCAAGGTATGGAGAAAGAAGGATTTATAGGTTGAGAACTGTGGCATAGCCTTATTTGCAGAAGGTGAAGAAAATCAATGGTACATTGATAGCGGATGCTCAAAACACATGACAGGTGATAGAAATAAACTCCTTGCATATAATCCTCTAGAAAAATAAAAGAATGTTACCTTTGGAAATGATACTCCTGCTGTCATTAAAGGAAAAGGTTCCATTTTTCTAAAAGAAAAGGTAAAAGATAACAATGTTATGTATGTGGATGGATTAAAACATAACCTATTAAGTGTGAGTCAAATGTGTGATCAAGGAAATGAAGTTTTCTTTAGTTCAAAAGAATGTGTGGTGTGTGAACTTGACACAGGAAAAATAGTAATAAATGGAACTAGAACACCAAGCAATCTGTATGTATTGAAAGGTTGCAAAGAAAAATGTTACTTGGGTAAAGCTTCAGAAAATTAGTTATGGCATAGAAGATTAGGACATTTGAGCTTCTCTCAAATCAAAAAATCTAGCAGACTCAAAGCTGTTCATGATCTTCCCAGCATCACTCTGCCTGAAAGTACCATATGCAAATCTTGCAAATTTGGTAAGAAAACCAGAGTACAATTAAATGTCAAAGAAGGATTAGTAATTAAGCCTCTTGAACTCATACATACTAATTTATGTGGACCTATGAGGAAGAAGTCACACCGTGGAGAACAATAATATATTCTATTTTTTGATGACTTCTCTACAATGTGTTGGATTGGGTTACTAAAACACAAAGAGGAAGCATTTGAAAAATTTCAGAACTTCAAAGCCCTGGTTGGAAACAAGTTAGATCTAAAAATAAATTGTCTTAGATCTGACTGGGGAGGGGAATATATATCAGATGAATTATTTGATTTCTGTGAACAACATGGCATAAAAAGACAGTTTTTTTAGATGGAACCCTAAAACAAAATGGCGTGGCAGAAAGAATGAATAGAACAGTTCAACAGATGGCCTCTACTATTCTTGATGATTCTGGAACACCTGATACCTTTTGGGGGGAAGTAGCACATACTGCAGTAAATGTTCTTAACAAGGCTCATGTTCATGTGAAAAGTGATAAAACCCCTTATGAGCTTTGGTATGGTAATATTCCAACTGTAAAGCATTTTATAGTTTTTGGAAGAAAATGTTTTATGAAGAACAATTATGAAAAAAATTGTAAGTTTGAACCTAGAGCAGATGAAGGAATATTTCTTGGCTATTCTTCTAGAAGTAAAGCATATAAATGTTACAATAAAAGACTTCAGAAGATTGTTGCATACATTGATTTTATAATTCATGAATCTATCTCAGCTCCTAAAAAGGAAATACCAACAACAAATGAAGATGATGATGATGTATATCATCCTACATCAAATAACAACAACATGGAAGGGGAACCCTATGAAGCAACAAAAGATAATATATTTGAAAAAGATCCATCCAGGTATGTTCAAAAGAGTCATCTAGAATCTCAAATTCTAGGAGAAAAGGGATGAGGTGTCCAAACAAGAAGAACTCTTGTAGGATTTCCTAGCTATCTGGAATTTCTATCCACTATTAAACCACAAAATTTCAATCAAGCTAGCAAAGATGAATGTTGGATTCAAGCAATGAATGATGAACTTGATCATATTGAAAATAATCACACTTGGGAATTAGTTCCAAGATCTCATGATAAAAATGTTATTGGAACAAAATGGATATTCAAAAACAAGTTAATGAAAATGAAGATGTTATTAGAAACAAAGCTAGACTTGTCTGTCAAGGGTATGCTCAACAAGAAGGTATAGACTTTGAAGAAACATTTTCTCCTATAGCTAGACTTGAAGCCATTAGAATGTTTCTTGTCTTTTCAAGCTTTCAACAAATCAAAGTTTATCAAATGGACGCTAAATCTTCTTTCCTTAATGGTGATCTAGAAGAAGAAGTTTATATAGAACAACCAGAAGGATTTATTTTGGGAAATGATGAAAAAATTGTTTGTAAACTTAAAAAGGCTTTATATGGTCTCAAACAAGTTCTAAGGGCATGGTACTATCATCTTGACAAATATCTTCATCAACAAGGTTTTTCAAAGGGATCTGCTGATAACAACTTATACAGAAAAATTGAAAATGATAAACTATTGATTATAGTTGTATATGTTGATGACATCATTTTTGGGAGTAATGAAGAGTCCATGAGTCAGAAATTTGCTTATGTAATGCAACAAGAATTTGAAATGTCTTTACTTGGGGAACTAACATTTTTTCTTGGCTTACAAGTGCAACAAGCAACATATGACATATTTTTATCACAAGAAAAATACCTTAAGAAAATTCTGAAGAAGTATGGGATGGAAGACATCAAACTTGTAAGTACACCAATGGTAATTGGGTTTAACCTCAGTTCTCTTGATGATTCTCCCACAGTAAATCAACCAGAATATATATCCATGATTGGAAGTCTGCTTTATATAACCGGGACAAGACCTGACATTATGCATGCAGTAGGGATTGTTGGACGATTCCAAGCTAATCCAAAAGAGTCACAACTTCAGGCTATAAAAGGAATATTGAAATATCCACAAGGGACTCAAGACTTTGGTCTATGGTATCCAAAGGATGTTGATCTCATTCTTCATGCTTACAAATATGTGGATTGGGCTAGAACTGTTGATGATCGAAAAATCACTAGTGGTGGTGCATTCTTTATGGGGCCTCGATTAGTATCTTGGTTCAACAAGAAACAAAGTTCTATTGCCTTATCTATAGCAGAAGCAGAATACGTGGCTGTCGCATAATGTTGCACACAACTACTTGGGATGATGCAGACCTTACAAGACATTCAAATCAAATGTTCACCTCCCATCTCCATTTTGTGTGATAATACAAGTGCCATTAGTATCTCAAAGAATCCTGTTATGCATTCCAAGACCAAGCACATTCCTATCAAGTATCACTTCCTACGTGAACAAGTGCTTGAACAAAAATGTTAAATTAGAGTATGTTCCCTCCAAAGAACAAGTTGCTGATATATTTACTAAACCACTTCCCAGGGAAGCATTCAAATATCTTAGATAGAAGCTGGGAGTTGTCTCTGCCTCTCAGATCAGATCTGCTTGATTTTAGAAGATTAAATTTGGTACGTGGGTTTCATAAAGGAAAATCACATATATACACTAGTTTCTATGCATAAAACTGTGTATCGGTTTTGCTGATAGAAATTCTTTGGGTCAGCATTTCAGAACAATTGTGATGTTGTTGGGTAATCTCCATTGTTTTTGTTCCAATATTCATCTTTTTATATCATTCTATGATATTTTTCTCCTTGATTAAGAGGCTTTGATGATTTTATTGTTGAAGGTGTTCATGATGCACAAGCTAAGGGGGAGCACTTGTCTTGTGGAAAATGATGCATTGTTGGAATTCTGATTGGTTGTTGTGTTATGATCTCATGTTTGAGATTCTTTGGTCATGGTTGTAAAAATTCATATCTGTAATTTGATGAAAAGGCTATGTTGAGACCTATGATGTAAAATTTTTATATTCAGTCATGTAAGGACTTGTTCAAATTTGTAAAGCCACTTGGTTGGGTAGTTGACTCAAATTTTGTAAGCCCACTTGGTTGGGAAGTTGAGTCAAATATGTAATTCCACTTGGTTGGATCATTGATGTAAGTATGAGTCCTTGGTTATAGGAAAGGTCATTCTATGTTGAGTTATAGAGTCATGTAATTCATTGAAAAGTTTGTCTGAAGATTCAGCATGAACTTAGGGGGAGCATGGCAATTTCAGTACACATCAGATCTATAGAGCTCTTCTTTCTACAAGGGAAGAGGAACCTTGTTTTGGTGTTGATCTGCCCTTTGCCCTTGATGTAAAAGGGGGAGAGTATCTTGGTGTTTGAATAATGGTGGAATAATGGTTATGATTAATGTATATATCTGTTGTGGTGATCAAACAACATCATGGTTGCAATCAAGTCCAAAGGGGGAGATTGTTGGGAATATGATGCAATATGTTGTCCTTAATGGCAACCTACTTGATGATGTTGTACTTTATGGAAACCTCTTGATGAGTTTCCTTTTGATAGAAACCTATTTGTTAAGGATGTAAAAATGATGTATCTATAGACCAGTTTAGATGTGACAGAGAAAGGAATTCCAGTAAGTGCCAGAGAAATCATAAATATAATATGTCACAATGTATATGTAGGTTTGATGAAGGCAACCCACATATGGATGCAATTTATATGCCACTTTTATGAAGGCAACTCATGTATACATTCAGGATAAGTATATACACATTTTTTATGACAAGAAGTCATGTATACAGGTGGATAAGAATGATCCAAGTCGTGTATGCCTTTTGTGCTCTAAAAATATGATACCAAGGGGCATTACCATGGTATTAGCCCACAATATTGAGCATTGTATTGTCTATTTAATTACGTCCAAGAAAACCATTAGTAGTGGTGTGGTTTTGACTCATGGTATTGGTAAAGGCTAAATCTATATAAGGAGAAGAAGATCATAGTGCAAGGTGTGCATTTCGTAAGGGTTGTTACTGAATAATTTTCTCTGAGGTATATCTACATGGGATGAACTCTCTTTTAATTGATAGATCTGAATCTATGATGCACCCATGGATACAATGATGGTTTAGGATCTGTAGATCTGAATGACTGTGCTCTTGTGTGATCCATTAAATAGATGACTAGAACTATGACCTAGCTCAAGTTTGTTTAATTTAAGTGAAGAAATATGGGTAAGTCCAATGGATTTGGTTCATTCGGCAAAGTTTATATTTACAGATCTATACACTAGTTATTCTCAGTAAAAGCACGTATATACGCAGGTTTGCTTCAGAAAAGGCGTGTATGGAAGTTAGATTTTTCTGAAGCTTATTGCAGAGGTTTTTATATTATACCTGCTATTTGTCTGTTGTCTGTCAATGAAGTCTTCTTATAGATCTGGGTTGTTTGAATACTGTATATGCTGCTAAGTTGATTATGTACAAATCTTATCAATGAAAGAATAAACATGGTTGATGGTGACTAACTTATGAAGGGTTCTGTATTTCTAAATATATCTGACTAAAAGCCTCAGATCTGGATCTGAGACTGTTTACATTCTAAAAAACAGTATTCATAGAGATATACACAGTTTGGTGTGAAGGAAAGCATGTCTACACGCGGGTTCAGAGAAAAGAAGTAACGTATGCATTTTAAGTTGATGAATGTTCAGGGTTGAGTTTGTATTTGCATATTTGTTCTGAAGTCTGGGTTATTTCTGAGTTCTAGTTACAGTGATCTTACTGTTCTGGTTTATGTATTGGGTAAATCTTATCATTGTTGATGTTTATGAAGAGTTGTGTTGATGCTGTTTGATCTAGTATGGAAATTGATGAAACGTGGTCTTCAGTGGTTCTAAGGGAAGTAGAAGCTTCCTGCCAGTAAAAGATGGTGTTCTGATCAGAGGGTTGAAGTTCCCTTCCAATGGTGGCTGGTAAATGAGTTTAGCGGGTTGTAGATCCCTTACAGGAGCAACTAGAAAATGAGAGAAGGTTGCAGCCTTCTGCAGGTAGAAGCCTGCGTACTAATATGAGTCTGCATCAGTACAATATTGTAAACAATTTTCCATATAATAAATATTGAAGAAAGAGACGACAGCAGTAGTGGCTTTCTCCCGAATTGGGGCTCCACCTTAAATATTGGTGTTCATGTGTGTTGCACTTGTGTGATTATTTATACTGCTATTACTACACATATTTACTGATTATATAACAAATGCATGATTGGTAAACTGAGTTAAAGATTGTTCCTGAAAATCTTATCTAATATGTAAAATTATATCAGTATACACTAGTTTCTTTTAGTATATGCGTGTGTATACACGAGTTGGCTGTAAAGAACAAGTTAAAATATTTTCAGTAAGCTCTAAATACTGACTCAACCCCACCCCACCCCCCCCCCCCCCCCCTCTTAGTATTTTTCCAACAACATTTTGTTCAATTATTTTCCAATATTTATCCTCCAGTAGTAGGGAGAAAGTACCTAAATTATCTCCTTCTCCAAATCCTCATAATCTTCCCAATATTCTCACAATATTCTACAAAAATAAATAATATTAGGCACAAATCTAAAATTATCATTAAACCTTCATAAGAACATAAAGCATAAAAAAACAGTATTAAGTGTAGAAGGAGAGATTTAATATATATTTTATGTGCCTAATAAAGGTTAGATGGGCCTTAATTTATGTCAAATTTATAGGCCCATCATACCCAATACCAAAACTGTAGCACATCCACCTTTCCTTGTGGTTATTCATGTATGCTCACCTATTTCATGATTTGTTTATTGGTCCATGTGCTACTCCTCCTGTTGATCTTCTTGCTACTCTTCTATTTACATTTCTTCCCTTATCTCAACTTCCCATTAAACTTCTAATGGAGGATTAGGTTGCTTCTTTCTCTCAAGTGATTATTCAATGGGAATAATGTGCAAAGTCAGGTCCTTGTTTATACCTGTTGCGGAGGAGTTGCATACATTATCTAGTGTAGGGAGCTAGATTTTGGTTATGGCCATGGCTATATTTCTCTTGCTGTGTTTTTTTATGTATCTTCCGAGTTAGCAAATTGTTTATGAGTGAGCCGCTTAACCCTTTTATTTGTTTTTTCTTCTTGCAGGTGCTTCATGGAGGTCATCAAGTGCCTTTACTAGTGTTTTCTTCCTCTTGGAGTCTATTGGTGGTAATTTGAATCCATATTCAACAAATTATCCTCATATTTTGACCTTGTTGTGCCATATACAAAATTTCTACATGCAACTTTTCAACTTCATGTAGTAGTCTCCTCTCCGCTTCTTGGGGCTCCAAATTTCTTAGAGATGAAGGGAAATGGTTTATAGAGGTTAGGGATGGAGTGATGGAATGATTGGGGTGATGGAGAGGTAAGGGGAGAGTTCCCATGGCATAACATAGGGTTTAGGGAATGAATCCTTGTGCATGGAGTGAAGTGAGGGTTAGGAGTGGTAGGTATAGGAAAAAAATTTATCATGCTCTTTTTAAAGTTTAGAAACCTTTAAGAGAGCTACTTTCCTTGTAAATAAGTTTCCTGTAGCATTTACAGGGTTTCCTATAGTGCTATAGGAATCCTGTAGCTGCTAGGACCTTCTTGTAGCAATTACAGTTACGAGTAAAAATGGAGTTTTCTACCTACTCGAAAGGTGAAATGAGTGAATGGGTGCATGTCAGAGCTGTCCATGGAGTGTGTAAGCAGAGGAGAGAGAAGAAAGGAGGAAAACCACCTTTAATCAACAAAATTGGTGATTTGTCTTTCATGTAGCAAATATGTTTTTTCCTATAGCAATTCTATTTCACCTGTAGCAATTCCATTTCACATGCCAAGAGGTGGTGGGTTCACCTTTTATTTTTTATTTTTTTCATTTTTTTTTTCCTTTTTTTCAATTTTTTTCTCTTTTTTTTTCAAAATTTTGTCTTTTTTTTCATTGCATGAAAAATAAAGTTGGAGTTCTTTTTTTGTTAATTGAGTTCGCCCTTAGTTACCCCTTGGCACTCCCTATCTTCCATCAGAACTAGCTGCTTGCTACCCACTTTCTCAAGTCCTCTTTAATTTTTTCTTGTTCCTCTTCCACATGTGTGTGTAAAATCATGTGTGAGATCGGACCTGGCCAGCAATGTGGAAGACTGTCCACATGTTGTGGCTTGACAGAGTGAAATTCGTTGCTGTGTGTTAAAATCCAGTTTGCTAAAGAGGTCGACTTCATAAATAATTAGTTATTATTGGATAAGAAGATTTACATGAGAATAGCATGAGTGCAAGTACATAGAGATTATTTGTTGAATTTTAAAATTAGAAGATTATGTATCTATTTGTTAAAGGTGAATAAGGTGGTAGTCGTAATAAACAAATAAAATTCTTCAGAGAGGCAGGTATAATCTGAGTGTGAGGACTGCTTGTCTTCTGTGGAAGCTCCACTAAATAAGAAGACCGTGTTTTTTTAATAAAACTAGAGATCGTTCTTTGTGTGAAGTAATCGAAACAAATCTCCTTTTTATTATATTGTTGTTGCTGAGGTGAAAAAATATTGTCGTTTTTATTATGATGGTAATCAAAGATAAACTTAATGATTGATTCGCACTAAGGTATTAGCGGATCTGTGTTTCTCCAATTCAATTATCTGTGATATATGTTAAGTTTTGTGCGTGGAATCTTTCCACAGAGGATAATCAAGAAAACAGACTGCGTGGATTTCGGAACAATGCCGGATTTGGAGTTTGTGATCCCTGAAATTTCGCTCAAAATCCTGGAGGTTGTTAATTTCCAGTTGTAGAACAATTAGATTGGATATGCAATTAACTGACAGTTGTGTATTGGATCACGGAAAAAAAAAATGCAATTGATTTGGCCATATCGAATAGTGGATTCGATACGAAACAGAATCTAGTAACTTCCGATGCGTGGGGTTCGAATCACCATTTTGGGAGGAGTCAATCATTGACAGCGCCATTCCAAGTCACGGCAGATGGAAAAAACGCAGAGGGATCTAAGTTAATGAAGCAGAGCGAAGGCTTAATACCTCCTGTTCCAGACCAGCAAAGCTAAAACAGTGGGAAAGCGTTTCTGGCAAATGTTTACGTGCTGGCAAATGCAATAGATTGCATTGAAATGTTACAATCGATATATGGTTATTTTATTCGTTAGTTGCAACACAAAAAAAACGCAGATGGGGTTAAATGTTTTGTTAACATTTGTAACTTGCAAGGAATGTAGCGCAGATGTGTTGCAATTATCGGAATGGCACCAGAATCCAATGTAAATATGTGGTAATGTTTTTATTTAAAATCGGTGGTTTGTATCTATTAGAGAGTGCAAAAACAATTGGAAGGCTGCGCCCTGTATGAAACAAGAAAGGAATTCCAGTTCTTATGTTTGAATTGAGACAGAGTTTTTATTTTGGTATTCGACCTTCTATTTTGGTGTTGATTTGTATGCTTGTAATACAATTGGTGTGCGCTTAGAGTTTTTCTATTTTGAATTGATTCAAATGAAAGAATTCAGTTCTCAGTTTTAATAGAAAAATTCAGAGTTTTTCTATTTTGAATCGATTGTAATCTAAGCTGATTGAGCACAGGAGTTCGGTGCATCAATTTTTGGTATCGGAGCCAAAGATACAGTTGTTTGCAGCCAAGATGCCGCCAAGGAGAGGGGTTGGTCGAGGAATTGGTCGAGGAAGACCAGAAGCAAATGCAGTCCTGATAGAAGAATTGCGAAGACTGCGTGAACGAATGGAAACAATGGAAACAACCTAGAGAAGAGCACCTGATGAGGGAGCTGGAAGTTCTTCAGAAGAATCTGAGGAAGATGTGGAAGCAGAAGAAGAAAATGAAAATGTTAAATTCATGAAGATGCTGGCGAAGGTTGGAAGCAAACCCAAATTGGAGATTCCTATGTATGAAGGGAGTCTGAATGCCGAAGAGCTCATGGATTGGATCAGATCCATAGATCAGTACTTCGATTATGAAGAGATTGAGGAGAATAAAAGGGTAAAATTTGTAGTCACTAGATTGAAAGGTCACGCAGCCATCTGGTGGGACGAGTTACAGACATCAAGAACGAGAAAGGGGAAATCTAAGATCAAGCAGTGGGATAAAATGGTAAGCAAACTGAAAGCCAAGTTTTTGCCTAAAGACTATCATTTGAATCTTTTTAAGAAGATGCAAAATCTGAAGCACAAAGGAATGTCTGTTAAAGAATATACTGAAGAATTTTACAGGTTAAGCATCAGGACAGGGCATGTAGAAGATGACTTGGAGAAAGTAGCCAGATATGTTAATGGGCTAAGGTATGAGATCCAAGATGAGATTAGCCTGTTAAGTTTGAAAACTGTTGAAGATGCTTATCAAGCAAGTTTGAAAGCTGAGGAAAAACTGTTGCGCAAACAAAACCAGAGGAATAGAGGTAAGAATCCGGCAAAAGAAGGGAAAACATTTGAATCCAAATTTCAACACTCTCAGAATGAGGCAGGGAGTGCGAGCAATAGAACACCATAAAGAGGAGATTCTGGCCGCGGAAGGTTCGTGCCCAGAGGTAGAGGCCGAGGAAGAGATGTCTGGTGCTTTGCATGTGGTGAATGGGGACATGTACAATGGGATTGTCCTCATCAGAGATCAGCAAATCAGCGCAACGTGAATGTTGCTGAAGCCAAGGAGGAGATTCCTCAACCTGAAGTTAAAGAGGAACCACCAGAAGACGGAGAGTCCCTATTACTGAAGAGGGTATTACTGGAAGGAGCTAAGGAAGCCAAAGAACCAGTTCAAAGGAAGACTTTATTCAGAACTGTATGTAGGTCCAAGGGTAAGTGTTGCAAGTTGGTAATTGATAGCGGTAGTACTGACAATCTTGTTTCTACAGAGATGGTGGACAAGTTGAAGTTGGAGAGAACAGTAAACCCCACTCCTTATAAAGTATCGTGGCTCCAGAAAGGCCATCAAATTTTTGTAACTGAACAATGTCAAGTTGAATTTCAGATTGGTACTTATAAGGATGTCATTTTATGTGATGTAATGCCGATAGATGTATGCCACATATTGCCAGGGAGGCCTTGGCAGTTTGACCGAAATGCCATACATGATGGCAGAAGGAACACCTATACTTTAGAGAAAGATGGGAATAAGCATACACTACTGCCATTGAAAGCTGAAGCTGATAAAGAAGTACTTGGAAACAGTGTTACGTTGATGAATGAGAAGATCCTGTTGCAAGAAGATGAGAAGGGTAAGGAGATGCATTTTGCTAATGTTGGAAAACCCAAGGTAATTTTAACTTCGACAAATTTAGAAGATTTACCTGAAGAAATTCAGAGTTTATTGAATGATTGTGCTGATATTGTTGTGGATGAGTTGTTACCCATCAGGAGTATTAGTCACCATAATGATCTAATACCTGGAGTCAGTTTGCCGAATAAAGTAGCCTACAGGGTAATGCAGGAAAATGCCAAAGCTGGAACACAAATGGAAAAGTTGATGGATAAAGGACAAATCAGTGGAAATCTTAATCCATGTACTGTGCCAACAGTACTCAGTCCGGAGAAAGAAGCTGAAGGGCGCATGAGTACAAATTCTCGAACCTTATATAAAACCACCATCAGATTGAAGAATGAAGGTTTGGAGGAATATGCAGTCTCTAAAGAAGAGTTGAAATTAGATCCGAAGAAAATCCAAGCAGTTGTGAATTGGCTAATTCCTAGAAGCATATTTGAGGGAGATTACAAAAGCAAATGGCAGGAATGCGGTAGCAAAAACAAACAACGAGCAGATATGAAGAGACGGAAAAAGGAATTCCGAACAGATGATTTAGTCATGTATTGCAGATTAGTGCTTATACAAAAAGCCAAAAGAAGAACCACAAGGAGACGCCATAACAGACGAAAGCCTAGAGCAGGAAAAAGGAAAAAGAAAGAGCCAAAGAAAACCAAGAGTCAGACTCACTATCAGTGTTTGGTCAAGTGGAAAAAGCAACCAATGGAAGATTCCAGATGGTTGACAACAGCTGAATTGCAGAGATATGGAGTAAGTCTTGAAAGTTTGAAGAACAAATCTTTTCTTCCCCGGGAATCTGATGCAGGAGTGACCTGACCAAGCGCAAGATAGAAAATTGTCCACAAGTTAAAAACAACAAAAGACTTATTATCGTTTGTTTTGTTCAATCTCGCTTTAATGAGGTTTGATTACAAATAATTAGTTATTATTGGATAAGATTTATGTTATAAATGTGTGAGGTATACACATAGGAGATTATTTGTTAGAATTTTAAAATTAGAAGATTATGTATCTATTTGTTAAAGTGAAATTAAAGGGGAGAGAAGTCGTATTCTTCGTCGCCAAGAAAGGAGGTAGGGCGTAGGTGGAGTGTGACTGTTTGTCTTTTGGGCGAAAAGCTCCAATTAAATAAGAAGACTGTGTTTTTTTAATAAAACTAGAGATCGTTCTTTGTGTGAAGTAATCGAAACAAATCTCTGTTTTTTATTATGGTTGCTGTTGCTTATGTGTGAAAAAATATTGTTTGCGCCATTATGTGATGGTAATCTGTGTTATAAATGTAACAGATTTGATTCGCATCAATGGAATGCTGAACTGTGGTTTCAATTCAATTATCTGTGATATATGTTAAGTTTTGTGCGTGGAATCTTTCCACAGAGGATAATCAAGAAAACAGTGTTGTGATTTCGTAATGTCGATTTGAGCTTCAGATCTCAAACTCGCTTCAAAATCCCGGAGGTTGTTAATTTGGCTTGGTAGAACAATTAGATTGATATGTTAACTCCATGCGCTTGTGTATTGACTCACAGAAGCGGCCAAATTGATTTGGCCATATCGTATTGCAGGAAGTAACACCAAACAGAATCTCAGCAGAAATTCCGATGCGTTGGGTTCGAATCACCATTTTGGGAGGAGTCAATCATTGACAGCGCCATTCCAAGTCATGGCAGATGGAAAAAAACACAGAGGGATCTAAGTTAATGAAGCAGAGCGAAGGCTTAATACCTCCTGTTCCAGACCAGCAAAGCTAAAACAGTGGGAAAGCGTTTCTGGCAAATTTTTACGTGCTGGCAAATGCAATAGATTTCATTGAAATGTTACAATCGATATATGGTTATTTTATTCGTTAGTTGCAACACAATTAACGCAGATGGGTATAAATGTTTTGATAACATTTGTAACTTGCAAGGAATGTAGCGCAGATGTGTTGCAAATTTTCGGAATTGCACCAGAATCCAATGTAAATATGTGGTAATGTTTTTATTTAAAATCGGTGGTTTGTATCTATTAGAGAGTGCAAAAACAATTGGAAGGGCTGCGCCCTGTATGAAACAAGAAAGGAATTCCAGTTCTTATGTTTGAATTGAGACAGAGTTTTTATTTTGGTATTCGACCTTCTATTTTGGTGTTGATTTGTATGCTTGTAATACAATTGGTGTGCGCTCAGAGTTTTTCTATTTTGAATCGATTCAAATGAAAGAATTCAGTTCTCAGTTTTAATAGAAAAAACAAAGTTTTTCTATTTTGAAATCGATTGTAATCTAAGCATTCTGTGTCTTGGTAGAAAAAGTGAAGATAATTGCTAGATAAGCTCGAGGTTGCTCTGCTACTGATTTTGGCTATAAAAAAACCTTTCCTTCTCACACATTTATTAGTTTTTTAAGCTAGAATAGATTCGAAGAAAGTTTTAGATGATTGCATACCTGAGCCTTACCCTTGATGTGTTTTTGCAGGTGATATTGATGTTGCTGATATGACTATTGAATTTTCCTTTTGTGGTTCTGAAGCTGCTATTCATGATCCTGAAGCTGCATGTGATAATCTGCTTGAGGTCCTATTGCTAATAGCCTTGAATCTAGAGGTCTTCTAAGGTTTCTTTTGTTGGTGTTGTTGTTGCTTCACATCCCTAGATAAAATGGTGTTGCTAAGATGTTCATGATGTTAGTGTTGTAGTTGATGATTTTGCTTTTGTACAACTCTTCATAGCATGATTAGTCTTTGACTGATAAAGTTTTTTGTGTGTGCAATTTTCTTCCCAATGTTCAATCTTCTGCTAGTGGAGTGGATAGACTGCTTCCTAAGAAGGGTGTGCTCTTCTCAACTTCATAAATGACTTCATGATGCTCAAAGTGGTTGGATATTCTTCTCTGTCGATGAAAAAATAATTGATGCTGAGTTTTGATGTGAGTGTCTAGGCTACTCTGGACAACCCTCTTGTAGTAGACATGATTTAGGCATAGCTCTCAAACGGTAGATCAGATTGACCTAAAATTTTTCAAGCATATTAATATAATCCTTATGTAGCTCGCCATAAAAGATATCGGCCATTGGATGCACAAATCTCGAGAAAAATTAAAAATGGTTGTAGGTGATGGAGGTCGATTTCTCACAAACCATACACCAGAATGTCTTGAAATTTCTTGAGCAAGTTACCACCATATATATGCATCTCCCCATGAAACATGTTGGAAAATGGATGCATGTTGTTTTATTTATTATAAAAACAATTTGTGCTAAAAACATGAGTTTCTTGTAGCAAAAATAAGGTTTCCTGTAGCTTTTTAGGACAACGAGGAAAATGAATGAGAATAGCTTGGAAATGATGGGTGGATTTTGGAAATGGATGAGGGTGATGGATTGTCATGACCTAGGTAATTTTGGAGCATCTGAGTTGTTAGCCATCAGTAAATTTTTTTCAGAGCAAATGATGGCTAAAAATAAGTCCTAAGCCTTCAAGATATTGTTTTCATGAAAAACTACTCATTCTTGAAGTCTTCTTGTGTTGTTTTAACTTTGCAAGTAATCTTCATTGCTATTTCATTATAAGAAAACCAAGTTACACTCCCCTTCAAAATTGTTCCCTGAACAACCCCTTTTTCATCATTTTATTCACTCATTATTGACCCTTTTTATCCTACATTTACCTCTAAAAATCCCCTTTTACCCTTCATTTTTCCCTTCAAAACTAATAAATTTCCTTTATCAGTTTTAAAGTTCCCTTTTCCCTCCTATCGGAACTCCCAAAAAAGCCTAAAAGACCCAAATTTTTAGGCTAAAAAACCCATTCTTCAAACAAACAGGGCTTAAGCACCTTTCGGCTTAGCCCTAGCCTCCTCATTCTTCATGAAACCACGCGCTATGACCAAGTGCTTAAGGCCTCATCACATCGAAAGCTCTCCTTGTCCACTTTCTCACCTTGTGTTTGTGTCTGCCGATGCAATGAGTCCAATCACATCTCAGCTGTCCCTCTTCATGATCGAATGGTCAGCATCAAACCCACATCGCTTATCGCATCAGAGTTTCCTTGGCACCTTAAACCCCAGCGTCTCTCCTCACCAATCCCCGATTTCATCCCAGTCGTCTGTTCACCGAGATCTGACATCCCTTACATCATCACAAAATCTATGACCAAGTTCCCCCATTCTTCGCAACCTCTGATAATGATGCCCCGATGAAATCTAAGCCGTAGATCTTATAAATCTAACGATCCTCTGTAATCCCGATGACTCCAACTCCACCAAGGCCTACCTTCCACCACATGAAGCGCCTGTCCAATCGCACGCTCCCACTTGTCTCACATTAGAACCCCCGCCCGCACACCTTTCCTATCGCGACTGATCTGCACAGTTGGATCTCAACCATTTCATCTAACGGTTGTGGCGGCATATCGCAAAAATTTTGCGCCCGAGGCTTAACACTTGAAAATAATGCGATACCTTCGGTATCAAAAAATCCATGTCACGAGCGATGAATGGAATCACATTTCCTTTGGGCAAAACCATTCACCACCCGAGGGTCGTGCGATAACCACTCGTGGTGTTCTGAAATCTACTTTTTACCCAGATCACGCCAAATACAGTTTAAACTGCATTTTTTCCCATTTTTCCTCCATAGGACTCCTCCGCCTGCATGATCACCCATCCTCTGCATTGCTCCTCTGCTCCGCCTAGCCTCTGAAAGCAGTTTAACCTATAAACGCAGGATTTATCTAAACATTTTTTTTATGTTGTAGGTTTTATGGAAAATAAGCTATAAATCCATCCCACAGTCATGACAAGGTGACAAAGGGCCAAGGATGACGATCCTCAGGCCAGTATTCACGTGGAAAAGGGAATCCACAAGGTTCAAAATCATGATTTGACCCGTGCCTCATGAGCATTGGTTATACCATGAGACCCTCGATGCGCCCATACTCCTGTACACCAGCTAACGCAGTGATAAAGGATTAAGGAGTATCAGTCAGCCAATAAAGTTAAAGGGTTAATGCATAAAGACTGAAGATCAAAAGAGCTTAACCCAATAGATAAAGATAAAGCACAGATTAAAGACAGATCAATGCTTAAAGCTAAACAGAGAACCTAATCAGGCATAAACACAATATTAAAGTAAATCAGTGTTTTTAAGGAAATGAAAGAAGACAAAACAATAAAGGACACCTCAGTGCCACATCAGTGGGGCTAACTAAATCCCCAGCTACTAAATTGCCACCTGCAGATTTATTTTCGCAAAAAGAATACACAATGAATGCATAGTCAGAGATCTTTTGCCAAAGACAGCTCAGAATTTATGTTCAGCCTACTAAAGCCCCCAAAGTCAACAATAGTAACTAAGGTTGATGAAATTTATTGCAAAATAATTTAAAAGGAGATGAGCACTTGAAATCTTCTCCCTTAGGCCTCCCAAAGGTCAATATGTCATTACTCTATATTAATTGAACAAATGAACCCTTCTAACACTCCACCTCCTCTTTCTTCTATAAATACTTCTGTAGAAGACAATTTAAAGGTTGGTCTCTAGATATCTATTGCATGTAAATAGCTTTTGAAGCTGCTATAGCTCTGTTTGTAATTAAAGACACATAGGCTGAGATGATAAGTTTGAAGTTGTAGAGGCCCATTGGACTTGAAGATTGTAATTGGTTTGAACATCAAATACAAATAGCTAATTTATGGGATCCTAGTGTATGTCAATGGTGATGTGTTTCTCACTGTAAAATTGTTATTTTCTATTTGTTTCCATCCTGTCCACTTTTCTCTAATAAAGAATAGCAAATATAGATTAGGATTTACTTCTGAAGTACCCTAAATCTCACTGAAAATCTTTATCTTTTATGTTTTTTGTTGATTGTTGATTTGAAGGTAATTCAATAGAGTATAACCAGTGAAGTGTTGGTAAGCCCATATTTCCTGAGTACAACTTGAGATTTTATCTTTGAATGTTCTTGAAAAGTTTTCTAATTAAAGATTGAGCTAGAGAAGTTTATGGTTAGCCCTATCCTCCCGTTTATCTCCAACAGTTTCTTTGAAAAGTTCCCTTAAGAGTATGTTGAAAGCAGGCTAGTTTCAGAGTACTTACCTGATCTTAGACTACTTTTTATGTTATCATGAATGTTATCCTTTGAGAATATGTTGAAAGTAGGCTAATTTAAAATTCTTTGCTTGATCTTAAGTTGTTCTCTGTTTTTAAATGTTTTCCCGTAAAGTACATCAAAAGCAGGCTAGTTTAAAAGTACTTACCTGATCTTAGATTACTTTGTGTCTTTCCTTAAGTGCATGCCAAAAGCAGGATAGTTTCAAAGTACTTACTTGATCTTAGGCTGCTCTTTGTTTCTTCATGTGTTTTATTTCTTTCACTTCATTCCTTGTTGTTTCATCCCATAAAATCAACTTAAAGAGATCCTTTGACATAGATGACTTCCCCCATGGACCACTCTTGAAACTTGTTGTGCAATTAAATCCTCTTATGACTCCATAGTCCAATGGATTGATGCTGCTCCTTGCCTATCTTATCAGCTAAACCATTCCTTCACCTACTCATACCTTCACCCTTCATATAGGCTTCCTTCATCTTCAACATATCCTTGCCCAACCAAACAAAAAAAACACTCTGTTCTTTATAACTAGCCTAAAATCACACTTCAAGCCTTAAAGATCATATCTTTAAACACATACATAGAGAGATCCCTCTCTGAATCTGGGATGGTTGGGTCCTTAGATTCCAAACCAGTTTTGATGTAGGCTCTGCAACGTTTGTACTTTCCAATCTTTTAAACTACAGAGACCTAACATACCGACGACCATACTAGGGAACTCTAAGTAAAATCCTTAAAACAAATCACTTAGTATTCAGTGCAGTATAAGTAGCTTTCTCCAAGCACCACCAAGCATATTGGTGATCATGATAGGTTTTTTCTGAATCAGTGGCAATCTAAGTACTTCTTAGGATTCTAATAGACCCTTATCAAGCCTTGAAGAAATCAGCTAAGTAAGCCACAGAGTAAACTCTATTTGTCTCATCACCGTAGCTAAGTGCTGAAACAGATTTAGGACATTCTCATAAACCACTGGACTGTAAAAACTCAAAAAACCCAAAAATATTTCAGATTGGTATTCAAACCTATTAATGGTGGTGGACAATAAAAATTTTTACCTTCTAAAGCTAAAAATTTCCACCTGGTGACTCCACAATCTTAAATAGACCTAAAGACTCCACTGGGAAACCCATTTCTATTGTAACATCACACAAACTCAGCTTAAGGAAATTTGAGGATTAAGTCTCCTTTTTTGAAAGAACAGTTAGCCTAACAAACATTGTCATATTTGGGTAAACTTTTCTTATCATCGGGTTTGAAAACATAGCATAGTGGCCTCTAGAAGAGTTCATACTAGAGCCTATCCTAACCCAAGCCCTCCTGAGATAGTTGATAATCCAGAAATTATACTTAGGAAATCTCTTAAGGCTAAGACTTCAACTATTGTTAGGCTAGTCCATAGAGCTAATTCTGTTCCTGAAAACCTTACAACTCTACAAGGTTCACAAGTTGACTTAAGAAACCCATTCAGAACTAGGTCACTTGATGATATAGATCAGATAGATTTTGAGTCTCCACCTTCATCCCAAGATAAAGGTGAACATCCTGGCAGCAGAGAAACTACCCCTCCTAATTTACATTTCATTCATAATTTTGGTTTCTCTCATCCTAGATCTACTCAACAGTCTCTTGCTGATCCATCCACTTCTGTTATCTATACACCCACAGTTCAAACCACCCCATTCCATCATCCCCCTTCCATTTTACATCCTCCACCTATAAACCCCCCATTATTTCCACAACCTCCTACCATGGCAACATGGTATGCTCCCTTAGTCCTCCCTTTACCTCTAGTCAATCTGCCATAGGAATATCAGTCCAAGATACCATTATATGATGCCAGTGGTGCTACCACTGCTTCACAACATGTGGACAAGATGAATGACTATTTTTATATAAATGAGATAGATGATGAAACTGTTACACTCATATTGTTTGCTCAGAGTTTAGGGGGAGAAGAAAGAAAATGGTTTAAAATATTAACCCCTAATAGTATTAATGACCTCCTAACCCTCCATCAGTCATTCCTAAATAAATGGGAAGTTAGAAAAAACCCTCTCCAAATACTTTCCGATTACAACAACCTCAAAAGAAACACTGGGGAAAGTGTTCAAAATTATTGCACTAGGTTCAATAGTGTTTATAATGCCCTACCCCCAGACTTGAAACCTTCAAAAGGATTATCTTTGGCCAAATTTTGTGAAGGATTTGATCCTGAAATGGCCTATCAGCTAAGAGAAAGAGACCCTTTAACTTTACAAGACATGCAGAAGGGAGCTCTAGCTGTGGAAGTGAATCTAATTGAGAAAAGAGCTAGGATGAGGAATGAGAAGAAAGTATCATTTAGGGAGGAATATGCACCCTCCACATCTGGCTCAAAAATGGAAAGAATGATGGAAGAAATGATGAAGAAGATTAGCATACTTGAGAGAGCACAATTTAGAGAAAATCAGTTAGCTCCCCAAAACAGAAATCAATCTCAGAATCAAAATCAGAACTTTAGAAGAAATCGACCTCAAAACAGATAAAGAGAGGATGATCAACAGATCAAACCTCCACTCCAAGAAAATTATGTAAATGAGGATGAAGAAACCAATGAAAAAATAGAGGATGACAACATGAATATGTTGGGAGTAAGTAATGAGGATTCTGATCTCATTTATGAAAGAAAACAAGGTCTATATACACCTTATGATGATAGAAGAACACAACCTGACTATTATGAACAATACTTTGAAAATTCCATCATAATATCACCTAAACAGTGTGACTTCAGAAGTAAAAAGAATCAAGATACTCCCAGAAATAAAACCTCTCATAAATCTACCAAAAACAATCCTGAAATTGTTTTCAAAAAGACAGATGAAACCCACAAAATAGTGGTTGTGAATTATGATTTAAACAAAGGGAAAAACACCCAAGCCAAAGAAAAATAGAGTGTTAACCCCAGTAGCACTAGCACTTTAGCTAATGCTCCTGAAAAAAATATTCTAACTATTGTAACTAACAAAAATCAGCAAGCTGATTTTGCTGACGAGATAGTGACTAAGAAGGCTGAACTAAACATGTTGAAAAACCAAATTCCTTTCAGCCTAGAGAATGAAATATCCAAAATAAAAATCTCTTTTCCGCTCACTGAATTAGTAACTCATAATGTATATAGGGGTCATATTTTGAAATCTTTAAACATAGAAGACATTCATGACACAGTTAACTTAAATGATGATACCCCAAAGCTCATTTTTGGACCGAAAATTGAAGGAAAGTTTCAAGAAGGAACAACCCCTCCTTTCTACATCAGTTTAAACATTCATGAAAATATTTTTCACAATGTCATGCTTAATTCAAGAGCATCACACAACCTCATTCCCAAGGTGATTATGGAAATATTAGGCTTAGAGGTAACTAGACCCTAGAAAGATTTATATTCTTTTGATTCAAGTAGGGTGAGATGCCTAGGCCTAATAAAGGATCTGTGTGTTAACTTAGCCCAAATACCAGCCAAGAGTTTAGTGATGGATATTGTAGTGGCTAATATACCCCCCAAATATGGCATGCTCCTTTCAAGATCATGGGGTGCTAAGTTACAATGTACTATGCAAATGGACATGACTTATGCCACCATCCCTGTATTTAGTCAACCTAGAAGACTCTATAGGGAAACCCACATGAAATACATGGTGAGTAGCCAAGAAATACCGAAAAAATCTCTTGTTTACTCCATACACACTGACCTTAACTCTTTTATTCTTTTTAATGATGATATCCATAAAGAGCAAGAGCTAATCAATGAAAAAACAACAAATAATGTGATCACTTCACCTTCAAACATAGTTGTAGTCATGGATGAAGAGGGAAATAGAGAGGAAGTTAAAAAACAATCTATTGATTTAGAAATTCACAACAAATAGATTAGAAGTCTTGAGTTCCAAAACAGTCATAAAAGTAATGCAGATCATGAAAATCAAGAAGTAAAACCTCAAAACATTGAAAAAATTGAGGAACAAAATTCAGGAAAATCTAGTGCAGACCCTAGTTCAGAACAAAAGGATGAAGAATGCAGAGAAAATAGCAATGAAATGAATCATAAATCTGAAGTCAATCCTCTTTGGAACATGAATTTTGATGGGTCTTGCACTAAAAATGATGCAGGAGCAAGAATATGGGTACATAACACTGAAAGTAATCATGCTGAGGGGCATTCCTACAAATTAAACTTTCAATGTATCAATAACATAGATGAGTATGAAGCTATCCTTTTAGGCCTGCATTTATTGAAAAAACTAGGGGCCAAAAGGATAAAATTTCATGGGGATTCTGAACTGATTATTAGGAAAATAAATGGGGAATATAGCGCTAATCATCCCAGACTTAGAGCCTATAGAGATGATGCCATGGACTTGTTAAAAAAATTTGATGAATTCCAACTTATCTTTGTCCCAAGAAATCAAAATGTCTTTGCCAAAAGTTTATCCTTTGCTACTAGAACTTTTCTTACACCTTATGAAACCAAGCAATGCACCACCCAAGTCAAATTTAGGCCAGCTGTCCCAGATAATGAAAAATACTAGCAAGTTTTTGAGAGAGATAAACAAATAGAAGACTTCCTACAGTCTAGAAATGAATTTGAAGCATCAAGCTCAGATTTAGATTATGATAAAGACTGTCCCATTGAAGAAAACCCACTTTTTGAAGAAGAAAATTCTCCCAAGATTGCTGAAATAAATTTGTTAACATATGAACCCAATCATAAAATAGAGAATAGCATAGATCTAGAAAGTGAATACTTAGAAGTGTTGCAATCTAAAGACCAAAGCTTGCCACAAGGACTGGTCCCTTTAGAATAATTATTTGATTTGAATTATCTGGCCAAGAAGCCAAAATTGGAACCCATTGAATCTGAAGTGGAAGAATGCAATATAGGCAGTGAGGAAAAGCCCAAAATAATCAAAATATCCAAAACAATGTCAGCTCACATTAAACCAAAATATATTGAGTTGTTTAGAGAATTTTATGATGTTTTTGCATGGAGCTATGAAGATCTAAAATCATATGATACAGAAATAATTCAACATAAGATACCCCTCAAAGAAAACCAGAAACCTTTTAAGCAGAAATTGCGCAGAATCAACCCTGTTCAATTACCTCTGGTAGAAAAGGAAATTAAAAAATGTATGAAGCTGGAATTATTGTCCCTGTTAGATACTCAGAGTGGGTGTCTAATCTTGTATCAGTGAGGAAGAAAACATGAGAGATAAGGATTTGCATTAATTTTAGGAACTTAAACAAAGCGTCACTTAAGGACAACTATCCTTTGCCCAAAATGGATCATATTTTATAAAAGGTAGTTGGTTCCAAAAGAATTTCTTTGCTAGATGGCTTCTCAAGTTATAATCAAGTTTTGGTACATCCTGATGATCAACTTAAAACAACCGTCACTACAACTTGGGGTGCTTTCATGTATTTGAAAATGCCTTTTGGTTTAATGAATGTTGGTGCCACATTTCAGAGAGCCATGGACATTGCATTTTCAAAAGAAATAGGTTAGTTAATTGTGATTTACCTTGATGATATAACTGTTTATTCTAAAACAGATGAAGAACACCTAATACACTTGAAAAAAGTCTTTGAAAAGTGCATAAAATTTGGATTGTCCTTAAACCCAAAGAAAACATTGTTTGGTCTCCAAGAAGGTAAACTTCTTGGACATATCATATCAGAAGAAGGTATAAGGATAGACCCAAAAAGGATTGATGGCAGCCATCCCATAAACATCAAGGAACTTCAATATTTCATTGGAAAGATTAATTTCTTGAGAAGGTTCATACCCAATCTAGCTGAACTCCTTAGAAACATAACAAACATGCTTAAGAAACAAGAGGGAGTTAAATGGACCTTAGAAGCAAAGAAATCATTTGAATTGATAAAACAAGCACTCACCAAAAGACCAGTTCTTATTAGTCCTGATTTTTCAAAAGATTTCTTCATTTTTTCATTTGCATCAGAACACACAGTAGCTGTTGTACTATTACAAAAAAACTTGAATGGATAAGAGCAGCCCATTGCATTTTTCAGCAAGGTATTAAGAGATGCACCTCTAAAGTATAACATAATGGAAAAACAAGCCTTTGCCTTAGTCAAAGCCTTAAAAGACTTCATATTTTAAATTTTACATTCCCACATCATAGCATTTGTGCCTCATTCAGTGGTGAAAGACATATTGACCCAAGATCTAGATGGAAAAAGAGGAAAGTGGATTGCTATAATTTTAGAGTACGCCTTAGAAATCAAGCCCACTAAACTCATAAAAGGTCAAGGACCAGCAAAAATTATGGCTGAATCCAACTTTCAAGCTCTTGATATAAACATGTTTAATGCATTAGATGAACAAGAGGAGTTGTCAACTCCGATTATTGAAGATCATTTTCTGAATTCATCTTGGTATGCTGATATTTTGTATGTTTTGCTCAATCTTAATGTCCCTCCTAGTTTTTCTAAAATAAAGGCAAGGTTTTTAAAGTTAAAAGCTGTAAATTACTGCATTTTAGATAAATGTTTATATTGGAAAAATGCTAGTGGATTATTGCTTAAATGTTTGCCTGAGAATGACGCAGATAAGATCAAGCACGAGTTTCATGAAGGAGAATGTGGAGGCCACCTCTATTGGAAATCAAATGCCAACAAATTCCTTAGAGCTGGTTATTACTGGCCCACTCTCTTTCAAGATGTCCATAAGATAATTATTGCCTGTCACAAATGCCAAATCTTTGAAGGCAAAATAAAACTGCTTCCCTTACCTCTGCAATCAATTACTGTTGAAGCTCCTTTTCAGTAGTGGGGTCTAGAATTTATTAGAGAAATCCATCCTCCCTCATCTGCCCAACATAGATGGATCCTCACAGAAATTTACTATTTTACTAAGTGGATAGAAGCCATCCCATCCAGGAATGCCACAGATTCGGTTATCATTTATTTCCTTGAAAACCATATACTTTCCAGATTTGGCTGTCCTAGAAAGATCATCACTGATAATGCTGTTGCATTTGGGTCTAAGAGGATGGTAGAATTATGTCATAAGTATCATATTATATTGGGTCATTCCACAACTTATTACCCTCAAGGTAATGGGCTTGCAGAATATCAAATAAAAGTCTGGTAAATATTATCAAAAGGTTGCTGGAAGATAACAAGAAATCATGGCACAATAAGCTAGTACATGGTTTATGGGCAGAGATCTTGACAGTTAAAAAGTCAATCGGGATGTCTCCTTACCATCTAGTTTATGGAACTAATGCAATATTCCCAAATAGTTAAGGAGTGTCAGTCATGAAGCTGATCCAGGAAGTACAGTCTGAAGATGATGATGTAACAAGAAGGATAAACCAGACTATACATCTACAACAAACCAGAGAAGAAGTGTACATCAGAGCACAACAACTACAAGAAAACATCAAGAAGTTGTTTGACAAAAGAACCAAGCCAAGTGACTTCAAAATTGGTGATAAAGTTTTGAAATGGGATTCAAGAAGAGAAGATAAGGCAAAACATCGAAAATTTGACAACTTATGGCAAGGCCCTTATCTTATCCAATCTGCTATTGGAAACAATGAATTTTTTCCGCAAGATTGGATGGAGCTGAATACTTTGGAGGTTGTGTTAATGGAAGGGTTCTCAAACATTATTTCTGTTGATTGATATTTCGAGTTTTAAAGTTGTTTATTCATTGTATATAACACTGTTTTTAAATTTGAAAAAAGAGAAAAGGAAAAAACAATAGAAAGAGAAAAGAGGGCAGAAATAAAATAAGAAAGGTATAGCCCCATACCAAAAAGGAGAAATTTTGAAAGTGTGCAAGCTTAAATGCCACTACCAAAAACAACACTGCTATTTTAGTCATACGGCCTAATCATGACTAAGATAGATTTCAATTTTCTACTGATTGGTTAGTGAAGGAGATTTTCCAAACCGCTCCATATTGGCTTATCAGTAGATTAGATTATGATAGAAAAACAATGGTTCAAACAATCTTAAATCCTGAACCAGGAAGATTGATGAAGGATTGGTTCTAAACTGTTCAAAATATGAACCAAGAAAAAGTAAAGAACAACTCAAAAAGATCAAAACCAGAGCTGCAAAAAGAACGAAGGATGTTGTAAAGAGTTTCAGATCATAAGCCTTCATAGTTTTGTTTCAAATTTCTGCAAATAAATTCTATGAGCAGCTGGTACATACAGCTATGAACATCATGGAAAATCAGACAATCTCATCCTGATTTGACTTTGTTTTAAATTTTTTGTTTTAGAAAATAGAGAATAAAATTTTCCAGACAGTATAATCCTGGCAGATAGTAGCTTAGGCAGAGAATTCATGAGTTCAACAGTCTAGTCTAAACTCATGGAAGAAATAAGGGTAGACTTAGATTAGTTTTTCCTGTTTTCAAAAAGAATAAAATGCTGATGTTCAAGCTCTGCGAGTCCAAATGCACCTGCTGAAAAAAAAATGTTAGGAAGTAGGCTGAGTAGGTAGTTGTTTCGGAAATAACTCTTTTTGATATAAATGTTGATCATTTCTCAAAATTGCATGATCAAACAAGAAAGAGGTTTTCAAGTGGATAAGGCATAGGTCTACATCCCAGAAATCAAAATTCTGAAGATTCTTGACACCTCCAATCAGCTGCCATCCCTAAGTGGAGCCACTGTTAGCCATCAGTAAATTTTTGTCAGAGAAAATGATGGCTAAAAATAAGTCCTAAGCCTTCAAGAGATTGTTTTCATGAAAAATTTCTCATTCTTGAAGTCTTTTTGTGCTTTTTGAACTTTGCAAGTAATCTTCACTGCTGTTTCATTATAAGAAAACCAAGTTACACATGCTAGCCCCTTCAAAATTGTTCCCTGAACAACCCCTTTTAAATCATTTTATTCACTCATTATTGACCCTTTTTATCCTACATTCACCTCTGAAAATCCCCTTTTACCCTTCATTTTTCCCTTCAAAACTAATAAATTTCCTTTATCAGTTTTAAAGCCCCCTTTTCCCTCCTATCAGAACCCCCAAAAAAGCCTAAAAAACCCAAATTTTTAGGCTAAAAAACCCATTCTTCAAACAAACAGGGCTTAAGCACCTTTCTTCTTAGCCCTAGCCCCCTCATTCTTCACGAAACCACACGCTATGACCAAGCTCTTAAGGCCTCATCACATCGCAATCTCTCCTTGTCAACTTTCTCACCTCGTGTTTCTGTCCGCCGATGTGATGAGTCCAATCACATCATAGCCGTCCCTCTTCATGATCGAATGGTCAACACCGAACCCCCATCGCTTATCGCATCAGAGTTTCCCTGGTGCCTTAAAGCCCAATGTCTCTCCTCACCAATCCTCGATTTTATCCCAGCCATCTGTTCGCCCAGATCTGATGGACCTTCCATCATTACATCCTCTATGACCAAGTTCCCCCGTTCTTCGCAACCTCTGATAATGATGACCTGATGAAATATAAGCCGTAGATGTTATAAATATAACGGTCGTTCGTAATCCTGATGACCCCGACTCCACTAGGGCCTACCTTCCACAACATGAAGCGCCTATCCAATTGCACACTGCCACTTGTCTCCCACTAGAACCCCCACCCGCGCACCTTTCCTATCATGATCGATCCACACCGTCCAATCTCGACCCTTTCGTCTGACGGTTGTGGCGGCATATCGCAAATTTTTTGCGCTTGAGGTTTAACAATTGAAAATAATGTGATACCGATGGTATCAAAAAATCCACGTGGCGAGCGATGAATGGAATCACATTGCCTCCAGGAAAAACCATTCACTGCCCGAGGGTCGTGCGATAACCAGTCGTGGTGTTGTGAAAACTACTTTTTGTCTAGATCGCGCCAAATACAGTTCAAACTACATTTTCACCCGTTTTTCCTCCATAGGACTCCTCTGCCTACATGATCACCCCTCCTTTGCATCGCTCCTCCACTTCACCCAGCCTCTGAAAGCAGTTTAACCTCTAAACGTAGGATTTATCTAAACGTTTGTTTTATGTTGCAAGTTTCATGGAAAATATGCTATAAAGCCATCCCACAATCATGACAAGGTGACCAAGGGCCAAGGATGACGATCCTCAGGCCAATATTCACATGGAAAAGGGAATCCACAGGGTTCAAAATCATGGTTTGACCCGTTCCTCATGAGCATTGGTTATACCATGAGACCCCTGACGCGCCCATACACCTGTACACCAGCTAATGCAGTGATAAAGGATTAAGGAGTATCAATGGGCCAATAAAGTTAAAGGGTTGATGCATAAATACTGAAGATCAAAAGAGCTTAACCTGATAGATAAAGATAAAGCACAGATTAAAGATAGATCAATGCTTAAAGCTAAATAGAGAACCTAATCAGGCATAAACACAATATTAAAGTAAATCAGTGTTTTTAAGGAAATGAAAGAAGACAAAACAATAAATGACACCTCGGTGCCACATTAGTGCGGCTAACTGAATCCCCAGCTACTAAATTTCCACCTGCAGATTTATTTTTGCAAAAAGAATACACAATGAATGCATAGTCAGAGATCTTTTTCCAAAGACAACTCAGAATTTCTGATTACCCTGCTAAAGCCCCCAAAGTCAACAATAGTAACTAAGGTTGATGAAATTTATTGCAAAATCATTTAAATAGAGATGAGCACTCGAAATCTTCTCCCTTAGGCCTCCCAAAGGTCAATACATCATTACTCTATATTAATTGAACAAATGAACCCTTCTAACACTCCACCTCCTCTTTCTTCTATAAACACTTATGTAGAAGGCAATTTAAAGGTTGATCTTTGGATATTTGTTGCATGTAAATAACTTTTGAAGATGTTGTAGCTCTGTTTGTAATTAAAGACACATAGGCTGAGATGAGAAGTTTGAAGTTGTAAAGGCCCATTGGACTTGAAGATTGTAACTGGTTTGATCATCAAATAGAAATAACTGATTTATGGGGTCCTAGTGTATGTCAATGGTGATGTGTTTCTCACTATAAAATTGTTATTTTCTATTTGTTTCCATCCTGTCCACTTTTCTCTGATAAAGAACAGCAAATATAGATTAGGATTTACTTCTGAAGTACCCTAAATCTCACTGAAAATATTTATCGCTTCTGTTTTTTGCTGATTGTTGATTTGAAGGCAATTCAATAGAGTATAACTAGTGAAGTGTTGGTAAGCCCATATTTCCTGAGTACAAGTTGAGATTTTATCTTTGAATGTTCTTGAAAATTTTGCTAATTAAATATTGATCTATATTAGTTTATGGTTAGCCCTATCCTCTGGTTTATCTCCAACAGTTGCTTTGAAAATTTCCCTTAAGAGTATGTTGAAAGCAGGCTACTTTCAAAGTACTTACCTGATCTTAGACTACTTTTTATGTTATCATGAATGTTATCCTTTGAGAATATGCTAAAAGCAGACTAAGTTAAAATTATTTGCTTGATCTTAAGCTGTTCTCTATTTTTAAATGTTTTCCCTTAAAGTACATCAAAACCAGGCTAGTTTAAAAGTACTTACCTGATCTTAGATTAATTTGTGTCTTTCCTTAAGTGCATGCCAAAAGCAGAATAGTTTCAAAGTACTTACTTGATCTTAGGCTGCTCTTTGTTTCTTCATGTGTTTTATTTCTTTCACTTCATTCCTTGTTGTTTCATCCCATAAAATCAACTTAAGGAGATCCTTTGACATAGATGACTTGCCCCATGGACCACTCTTGAATCTTGTTGTGCAATTAAATCCTCTTATGACTCCATAGCCTAATGGATTGATGCTGGTCCTTGCCTATCTTATCAGCTGAACCATTCCTTCACCTACTCATACCTTCACCCTTCATATAGGCTTCCTTCATCTTCACCATATCCTTGACCAACCAAACAAAACAAAAACTCTGTTCTTCATAACTAGCCTAAAATCACACTTCGAGCCTTAAAGATCATATCGTTAAACACATACATAGAGAGATCCCTCTCTAAATCTAGGATGACTAGGTGATTAGATTCCAAAGTGGTTTTGATGTAGGCTCAGCAGCTTTTGTACTTGCCAATCTTGCAAACCACAGAGACCTAACATGAGCAAAGGAGAAGGAAGTCCAAGTTTGACTTCCTTTGATTAGGGTTTTGACCAATTTTTTCTTTTGGTGCCAATTTTTTGTTTTTTTTTGCTTTCAAAGGTTCGAAAGCACCTAAACTCATTAGAGAGATATACATGGAGAAAACAGTTTTTTTTTTTTTCATTTTTTCACTTTTTTTCTTTTTTTTTTCTTTAGGCCTACTAGCTGCCTCAATGAGGTTTTCAACTAGTAGGTCTTCCTAGGCACCTCAAAGGAGGTTTTCACCTAGCATCTTTTATTTTTCTCTTAATTTCTCTTCTTTCCAACCCATTGACCCCGTCATGGAGGTTTTCAATCAGTTAGCCAATATTAGGCGCATCAAAGGAGGTTTTCACTTAAGATTTTATTATTTTCTCTTTTTCTCTTTTTCCATTTTTTTAATTTTTCCTATCCTACTCTACTTGAAAAAACAAATCTCTTTCAAGTATAGGAATACTTCCAATGGAGCTATGTGCACATCAATATAACAGATAGAATCATGTGTACACTTTAAATACATGCATTGACAGGTACCTGAACATGAGGGACCAACTTCTTTGACTGAGATGATAACAAGTACTATTGAAGAAGAGTGTGTTTCTGCAACTTAATGATTGTCTAGAACCATATTTCAATATAGTTGTGATACCCCTGGTCCACTTGCTGATTTGGATCATCTTGGATGTCCTTTTCTACCATGAAATTCAAATCTTCCTTTTTTTGTTGATTGTTCTCTTGAACACATGGAGGATATGAAGGTAAATGTGAGGGAACTTTCTCAATATATGATTTTGATGTTTGTTCTTTGTCAATTGCATCTCGTGATTATTTGATCTCCTCATTCAAATATTCTTCTTTTGGATGTTGTCCTTCAATGACATCAAGAAAATATATTTTTTGTAATACCTTTCTTGAACTAAGATGTATACCATTTAGATCAAGAGGATATGTTTGGTAGTATTGTACCTAAACATTGTAAGTGGGCTGAGATACTTCATTGTCTAGCTTTGGAAATTGTGTATAGGTAGTTGTGTGGGAGTGGGTCTATGATATGGATGTGGTTGAGGTTGTGCTTGTGGTGGAGGTGGATGGTAGAGATAGCATGGAGTTGGGCATGGAGGATATTGAGGAAAATATTGAGGATATTGTGGATTTTTACCATAAATTCCTTGCCAACCTTGTTGCCAATATTGGTTTTGGGCTGAGATGGCCAAGGCTTCCAAGGAGGGAGTGTGTTCCAATTATTTTGAGATGGATGTGAATAAGATTGAAATTGTGAAGTAGGTCCTTGCATCATATCAAGTTGAATAGGCTCCCATTGGAGCTACATAACATATCTTCTTTGGTGGTTGACTTGCTCCATTGTCATCTTTGTACACTTCCTTCAACCTTGGTAATGATGGGAAATATGATTATGCATGGTCAAAAAACATATCAACATATTTTTGCTCATTTTGCATTCTTAACATTTCTAATTTCTCACTTAGATTGCTAAAAAAAATTGTTTTAAAGTTATCAAGCAAATTTCCAAGTTCATCTTTACTTACCAAGGTTGATGCCGATTTACTTACTCTTTCCTTTCCTCTTGATATTACCTTGAGTGTTTCACAAATTCCTTCAAATTATAATTGGTATACATCTCCTTTACTCATGAAATCAAGGAGATCAATCCACTCATCATTATTTTTTCTAAGTAAGAGGGTTTTTAGTGTGTCAAATCCTAAATGATGCAATTTTTCCCTGTTGACATTATATAGGAATCTCTCTATTAGATCCTCAAGGCTCTCATATTCTTCTTTATTCATTCTAAAAATTTCTTCCTTTAGATCACCATCTTTATATTTTTCAAGAAATATCTTTTTCATATCTTACCATGACCTTATTAAATTAGTACCTAAACTCATGAACCATTTAAGATCTCTATCCTTGAATGTTGTAGGAAACAATCTCAATCTTTGAGTGTGTGATATGTAGCCATAATATCTACAAAGTATTTCAAATTCAAAGAGAAAGGTTTTCGGATCCTCTAACCCCATACCATGGAAGTTGGGAAGGAAATATGGAGGGATTCTCTTTATATGCACGTTGATATCAATATCTTGAATGGGAAACCCAATGAAATCTTCTTCATTGTCATAATCTCCATCCATTTCTTCTACCTTATCTGCCATCTATTCTTCTTCTACTTGCAAAAGTAAATGGTGATGTGGTTTTTACTAAACCATGTGATCAAATGGCAGGGGGTTGGTGTTGGAGAATTATTTTTATTTTCCTTTAATAAGAATGCTAATGCAATACAATTATCTTCTTTGAAATGAAATATTCCTAATGCAAAATTTATATATTTTTTTTGCATGAAGAAAATAAATGAATCAACTAGGGAAGAAAACAATGCATACTTTGACACCTCCCCAGAAATGGCACCAAAAAGTGATGAGCCTTAGTATTGCAACAAGAATGTTGCAACTATCGAGCCTACCAAGTTTAATTATCAACCTGGGGTTCGTACAAACTTAAAAGGTATCAGCACTATATGTGCAACATAGAATGTGTCCTTATTTTTTTTATCTGATGTAATGGAGGGAATTCCATGAAATAAAAGCCCAAACTAACTGAAAAAATGGAAGTGTTTCTTTGAAAAGAAATTAATCCTAGGAAATAATAACAATTTGTAATTGAAATCCTAAGAGCATGAATTAAATTAAAAATACCTAATATAATTTGCGAAAATGAATGTCCTAAGTGGTGTTTATTATTTCTCAATCATGTATTTAGGTCCTAGGGGTCAGGGTTCAAGACTAAGAAACAGAAACCAACCTTTGGGAACAAATCTGGTCGAGTTTACACATGCTACAAGAGTGCTACATGCAACTCTATTTTTGCTATAGGTAACTCTGTTTTCGAAATAACTCACCAAATGACTAAGTAAATGAAATGAAAATGGGATGGGAAAATTTTTGAATCAAGTATGATGTCTTGGCTCTCCATTCCAAATGGAATCACAACAAAATACCCCTATTCACACGTGCTAAAAAATAACAGAAAAATACTACTCTAAAATCTCGAAATTCAAGAACTAGTGAGCTAGTTAATCTGTCAAATGCCTAACCTAATAAAGTGAAAATGAAATGGGGTAGATTTTATTATAAAATTTAACATTATTATGACCTAATCCAATCATAAGAAATTCAAATGGATCCCATTAACCCCTTCTAAAAAATAGCAGAAATTTACTACTATTTCGCTACAAGGCATTTCCAGAAATCTTATATTCATTAACTAGTAACCAAATCCAAGTCGCTTAATGATTAAGATGACCTTCCAAAGTTATTCTAAGGATGAAAATTCTTGTGAACATGTAAAAATCCTTCAAAATAACTCACTTCAATCATTTAACTCAATCCTACATCAACAAAAGAAACAATACTAAATAGAGAAATATGAAAAACAAAAATGATAGATGTATGTGAATAAGTGAAAATAACATAAATAAATTGTGTAAGAGGACTCTGAGACTCCTCAGATGGCCAAACCCAAGGAGGACTTAGATTCCTATTAAAGAAACCAAGCCTTAGAAGCTAGAAATGACACCAATCTTCATTATTGAATCAATCCAAGTACATCCCTGCAAGAAAACAAAGTGGAGCTGCTAGAAAACAAGTTTTCTCCATAATAAGACTAAACAATACATGCCCCTATAGGAAAATTCGAATTAGTACGTAAAAAAAATTATGAGGAAGCATTCTCCTTGAAAGGAGGAATATTTCCCCTCCAAAATCCCTCAAATAATGGATCTGGTTCCCAACGCTAGGAGTTTGCAGTAAATGATAGGGAACACATTCCTAGATTTTCTCAATCATTAGAGTTCCGGAATCCCTCCAAAATTTGTCAATGATTATGTGATATTTGGTTCATTTATTTTCCAATATTGATCCTACAGTATTAGGGATAAAGTCCCTAAATTATCTCCCTCTCCAAATCCTCATGATCTGCCCAATATTCTCACAATATTTAACAAAAATAAATAATATTAGGCACAAATATGAAATTATCTTTAAACATTCATTAGAACATATTAAAGCATAAAAAAACATTATTAAGTGTAGAAGGAGAGATTTAATACACACACACACACACACACACACATATATATATTATGTTCCTAAGAAAGGTTATATGGGCCTTAATTTATGTCTAATTTAGAGGCCCATCACTAGGCCAGTGGATTTACTGTGATCCACAATTGGGTTCAGGGATCACTAGGTCATGTGTTTGTCATTTTTGAGATCCACCCCACTCAACTTTGAATCCAATACGTCCATCCAGCTCAACCAAAGTATGGTAAGCCATCTCATCAAAGCTATACGGAAATGGAAAGGCTATGCTGAAAACACTGTCACACCTGGAAAAACCCATGTCAAGACAGAAAAGAACCACATGGAATAACATGCATGCCAAATCAAGTAATGAAAAGTGACATATGCAAACCGATACCTACCAAGAATCTTAATGTAGCTTCTTGATTCCTTCTCCTCCTTGCTTGCTTCCTCCATTTTCTAATTTCCTTCCTTTCTTGCTCAAATTCCAAAGTGCTCCAAAAAACTCTGAGTAAAAGAGAGAGAGAGAGAGAGAGAATAATGAGAAATCCAAAACTTAACTAACCAAGCCTTTCCCACTAATCCTCAAAACCATTTTTATGGAGGAGGCCTCTATTTTCTTCATTTTCCATTATTTTCCTTCAAATACCTCCTCACATGTAACCTGTGACCTTTTACCTTCATTTTCTCCTAATTTCCATTATTTTCATAAATAAAATGCCAATTAATACCTCATGACTTTCTAAAGCCTTTTCCTTTTCCTTTTTCAATTTCCTTAGCCATAATAACCAAAATGAACACCCACTAGGATGTTTTCGCACCATTCAACTTGGAATACGTGTCCCATCATCGTGGCCCTATATATATGTTTAAATGTATTTTTACCAGGATTGTTACAGAACCCTCCCCCTTGGGGGAACACTATCCTCGGTGTTCAATGACACCTACAAACTAATAAACCACTGAAAACAAAAGAGACTTCCTATGGAGCTTTATAACACAACTCGTTGCAATATTTACAATGAATAACCTACTGAAAAATGACAATCATATTGTTTATGTTATTTAAAATCACAACCACATATAATTATGCACATTTGCTTCAACCAAAAAATAACCATAACTTTTTTGGAGCTTTATAAACCAACTTGATACAATATTTACAATAATATACATATATACACATATACACATTTTCTCAACTAGAAAATAGAAGGATACGATGCCTATATACACAACAAGGGAATCCAAAGGCTCGTACCTGCACCCTCAAAGTAGTATGAGGATTCACCTCCTTCCAAGAAAGTCCAGAATCCACTGTCAAATTCAAATATACATCCAATGTCCAGCGCTACAATCCTACGCTACTTGTCCACTCAGTGAACAGTTGTCAACTCGTTGTTCTAGGGAACACTCCCAATGTGCATTTGATTCCATTTGGAAATGATAATGACCAAAAAAAATCCATCCTAACCTTCCCTTCTCTACTACACAGTCCCTCGGGCAATCTATTTGTTATCACCCAAAAAATGAAGCATCATTTGACAAAGTTAAATAGGTTCATGTGTCAAAAGTAGGGTTGTAGGATTCATTCTCTATATTCTTGGTCGAGGGAAATTTTAAATTTTTCTTTTTTAAGCTTACCCTAAGGTCTAAACCCACTCACTTTCAAATCCCCTCATGTCACATGACTCATAATTTTATGACAAATTTCAATTCCCAAGTTTTTTGTACCGAAAATGTCATTTTAGACAAGAAACCATAGTTTCATAGCGAAATACACTAAGAAATGTCACTTTTTGCTATGAAACTGTTGATAAATTCATAGCGAAAACACCTAGATTTACACTAGATATGCTATGAAAGTATGGTTTCCTGTCAGTCTTGTTAGATTAGCTGTTAGGTGTCAGAATATCATTGGGAAAGGGTAAGTTAAATACTATTCGAGTCATAGAGGGATAATATCAAGGTACATGGTCAGGTCTGAAGTCATCATCACCAATTTAGGCATGTATGAGTCATCATTTTGTCATGAGAAGACATCAAACTTCAAAATATTTCCTAGTTCAGTCATTTATCATTTCTCATTCCTTCTTTGTGTGATATCGAGCTCTCGAGTGCTATTGCATTAAGCAAATGATGTGGCTGGTGTTTTCAAATTTTTACATTGAGCACTATCAAGCGAGGTTGCAAACTATCAAGCGAGGCTGAAAATTATCAAGCAAGGCTGTGAAGGCATTAAAGAAACCATGGCAAAAAAGAGAAGGAAAAATAAGTGTGGCCAATGTTTGAGATGTGAACCAGTAGATATGAATTTGATCAATGAAGACCCAACAGCTATGGAAGTCTTCAGAATAAAAGGTTGCATACAATTTTGTGAAATATTACAAGGCTGCCATGTATGGGTTTCCAAAGAGTTTTCTTTAAACTTCAATGAAACAGCCACCAAAGTGGGAATGCTTAATCTTTCCATCACAATAGAGGTTATTGCTAAAGCTACAGGGATTCCAAGAGGACAAGAGAAGTGGTTCAAAGGTTTCAAATTCAACATGGAGCAGTGCAAAGATTTTATGAAGCCTGAAAATAGTGAAATCGATCTCACTAATGCCATTCGAAGGAGCTCCATGAAGGAAAACTACTGAAAATTGCTGCTCATCATCTAAAAGTATTTTACTTGTGAAGGGAGATACCATAAATTCTACTCATATCATTTCAAGCTACTCCTACACTTTACTAGTAAGATTTCCCTTGATCTACCTCTCTATTTACATAGAAGTTTGTCAAAAATGGCGGATAAGGTCCAAGAAAAATCTGAAGGGAGTGAGACTTCATTGTTTCGTCATGGTTTAATGAAACTACTCATTTTAGATGAACTCCAAAGGCTAGGCAGAGGTTGGTCTTCGTTTTTTTTTGTTAGTGGTTTTGATTTGGATGCTCTTACTCCTTTAAGAACTCCTAAACTTAGGATAATTCCATCACCCTTAGTAGTAGAACATAGTGAACCATTGGTGGCAAAACCAAGTGAACCAATCATGATGGAAACAAAGCAATTGCAAATTTTTGATAATCCAAATGTCCCACTTGTAAAATATAAATCAAAAGTGGTCAAACCTGGAAAACAAAAACAAGTTGTGAGTAAACAAGGAACCAAAAGGATGACAAGGAGCCAAACAATGGCCCTAGAAGAGAAAACAATGGCTGTAAAAGACAGAGCAATAGCTAAAGGAAATTTAGAATATATATTATATGTTATTGACATAGAATAAACTCCTGTAGTCCAGGTTGAGGACATAGAGGAAGGTGGATATTAGTTAAAAAAGGCCAAATTTGCAAAGAAATTAGAATTTGAAGGAGAAGATGTAGGTTTTATGATTCAAGCAAGAAATCCTATGACAAGGCGTGATAGAAATCTATTAGAGAGCAGTAAAGAGGTTCATCCACCTACTGACACAATCCAGCCACCACAAGACATCATTGACCTTTCATCACCTGCAGAGAAAGATACAGTTAGCAAATCAAAGATGAAGGAAATTTGCGAAGAGCAGGTTGACAGTGTTTCCAAGACTCCAGATAATACACAACAACTTATCAAATGGACCATTCCATTGAGGAAATATGTCAAACATGTCAAGAAAATGAACACACATTTGAAATACATCGACAGAAATTCGAAAGATCAGGTTAAGGACCTCTAGGAGCAGCTTCATGAGGAGTTGGAGAAAAAAGACCTTAAAATGACAGTAGTTGAGGTGCCAATTTCTCAACTCATCATCAATGAGGAAGAAACCCCTCAAGAAGCATAGTGTGATATGGTTTATGATTTTGAAGACTAATGACATGTTAGAAGCTGAGTTCTTTTAATTAGAAGGTAGATTTTTGAAGCTACACAAAATTATGGAATTTTGACTGTTTTCAGCAATTTTGTGGCATGCCTGGGCTTGAAGAACAACAAAACACTACGAAACTACTAAAACTTTCCTTTTTTCATTTTCAACCAATTTTTGGAGCTCTCAAGAGATGAAAGTGGTATGGAAGTTGCATTAAGGCATAATGAACATCATGCAGGAGGAAAGAACCAAAAAGGATGATGGCAAAAGGCATTTTTGCAGCGCTAGGTAAGTATGCTACGAAACTGTCTTACTTTCGTAGCGTACTATTTCAGAGATTTGAAAGAAGTTTTTTGGGCATCTTTGGATAGATGGATACTATCAAAATTTTAAAGGACCATGATAGTAGTTATTCAAGACTTAAAGACCACAAAACGAAGACAAACTACCAGCCCAAGTATTCGTTAAAGATGAAGACCAATTTTCCTAAAAAACATGGTTTATTTCAAGTTTTAGAGGAGGTCAATTAAAAGGTCATGTAGTGATGAGTCCCATCACACCCTATTCGAACATTTGAAAGCATAGTTTTCAAGATGTAATTTCTTTTATGATATGAGGTTGTTATTGTGATAATGAACAGTTTGAGTCCTATGAGTCATTTTCTCATTAAATAGATGTTTTATGGTTATGCAAGGTGTCAATAGGAAAAAATTTGATGAATCTAGCTAGGAGGTAGATCATCTCATGATGTAACAATTCTATTAAAGGCAATAGAGTCGAATTTGTCAAAGGTTGGATATTTTTTGGCAAAACTGTAGCTTTATGTAAATTGACTGTTTTCAGTATTACAAATACTTGTTTCTTGACCAACCTAAGATTCTGATTGAATTTTTAGTGTTTATATTATCTATATCTTTTATGTGTTCCATTTGCAGTGTTTTTAATCTTTAATACTCATAATTCATTCATGTAATTCTCTGACTTCCTTTATAGATGAATTGACTGTGTCATTTCCTATTTCATGTGTGTGTACTTCTGCTAAAAACTCTTACCTGTCTCAGATTCCACGTCAAGTGAACTTACTACTGATTCACTGAAATTTTTGACTCCATAAGCCCAATGTTTGTAGACTGATACTATTTTCAACCTATACTTATCACAAGCAAGTTGTTTTCCAAGTAGAGTTAGCCATCTAAATACATCTTTATTCAATATCATTAACCCTTTGAGAGAGCCCTCTTAGACTGAAGATGCTTGGTTCAGTCAGAAGATTGGTTTGAAAAATTTACATTAGATTTTCTGATTAGCAACCTATTAGGTGCAATTTTGTGATAACACTAGTCACCCCTGCCGTGTAGTCACTCACCTTCCAAGTTCCATTGGCACCCCGATCCCGGGCATTCCATCCATTGGCAAGGCTTCCTTGCATTAGAAGTTCGAACAAAAAAGGCATATACATGCCTCAAAACCATCATACCATTCATATCATGCTCATGGAAATCAATGGACATTATTGTGCACTAGTGTCCCACAATGGAAATCACGGTGAAGTTGCATATGCACGCAGGTTATATTTTAGAAAAGTCACGTATACAAAGGAAGGGTTCATGCTTATAAAATACTAATAAATCTGATATGTATTGTTGTATCGTTGATGTCTTTCGATGATGTCTTCATGTCTATATTAAATGATAATGTCTTAAGAAGATCTGATTTAATGTTAAAGATAAATTTGGTTACATGTTAATAGTTGAAAAGATGATTGATGTTGCTAATCGAATAGGGGTTCTGTAAACTGATAAAATATTTTAGGGTATCTATGGTCAATTCTGTGATTGATTCAAAATTAAAAAAAATTGTATATTGAGGTATATACGCAGGTTCCACCACAAAATAGCCTTATACACGCGGTTTTCCTTAAAAAAATTAACGTATATATTTTTTCATAAAAATGGTCAAGTTTGAAGTTTATTTTGTGTACTGATACAATATTTTGTCTTCAATTTTTTGGTCTAGTTACAATGATCTCATGGTTCTATTTGAATTGGGTTGATGTTTACTTCAGTTGATCTACAATTTGTGATGTGTTAAATCAGTTGGATCCAATGTGAAAATCTATGAAACGTGGTTCGCGGTGGTGTTGGGGTCTAATCCTTCAGTGAGGAAGTCAAAGATTCCTGCTAGTAGGAGTTGGTGATTAGATTAGGGGGTTGTAGTTCCCTTCCAATTGTGGCTGGTAAACGAGAGCAGGAGGTCATAGCTCGCCTCTAGTGGTTGCTATTAAACGAGATTAGGGGATTGGAGCTCCCTTCCAATAGCAGCTAAAGAATGAGTGAAGGTAGCAACCTCTTGTAGGTGGGTTCCTGTGTGCTGGTATGAGTCTATGCCAATACAATATTGTAAGAAATTTTCTATATAATAAATATCGAAGACAAAGATGACAACAACCCTGGTTTTCTCCCACATTAGGTTTCCACCTTAAACCCTGGTGTTCATGTGTGTTGGATATGTGTGATGATTTATTATGTTCTTATGACACATGTTTACTGCTTACTAAATTTTTGATGAATCATTAATGCACTAGTCTGAGTAAATTTACTGAAGATTTATCTGAATTATAAGTTCTCTGGGCATACACTAGTTTCCTGAATGAAAGTTGCATACATACGCTAGTTGGCTTAAGTACATTCGCATATAAAATTCAGTAAAGAAAAGTAAAAGTCAATGTCAATCAGAGCAGGTCATTCAGAAGAAGCTTTATCACTTGAAGGGAGATATACCAAGATGATAAATCAAGATGGAACAACATCTATCGGACCACCACTCTTGAACATAAATAATTTAATCTTCTGGAAGATAGGAACAAGATCCTATCTTGAGTCTCTTGGAGCAAATGTTTAGGAAATTGTTAAAGGAGATTACCAATATCCATCCGTGGTTCCCAGAGATGTAGCAGCAAAGAAGATATATGAAGCCAATGTGAAAGTTGTGAATGCATTATTGGGAGGCCTGACTGAATATGAGTTTTTCAAGTTATGCAATTAAATACAACAAAGGAAATATGGGACAAAATCATCCTAAGCTATGAATATCATCCAAAGGTAAAAAATGATAAACTACAAACTCTAAAAATTCAATAAGAAAATCTCAAAATGCATAATGATGAAAGTATTGCTAGTTTCTTTCTATGTCTAGATGAGATTGTAAATCATATCAAAAATCTAGGTGAAAACATAAAATCCACAACTTTATTAGAGAAAATATTGATATCTCTAACTCCTAAATCTGAGTCAAAATTGTCTACCATTGAAGAAAATCAGGATCTGTAGACTCTTACTATTGTTCAACTTCATCAAATCCTAATTTCTTTTTAAATGAGAAAAGGAGATCCATCAGAAGTCAGAGAAGCCGCATTTAAAGAAACTGCAAAAGGAAAGGAAAATAAAGATAAAAGAGAATCATGGTATATATTAGAAGAATATGAGGTAAACTTTGTAAAGAAAGTTCAAGTTGGCAGCGTAAGGTTCAAAGGAAAGCTTCCCTTCAAATGTTTTTCTTGTGGCAGAGTGCGTCATTATGCTGCTAAATGTATTCATAAAGATAATCATGACAAAGGGAAGGATATTGAAAAAGGTAATAGGAAAATATTTGACAATAGGAAAAGTTATTATACTCATTAAGATAATGATGGCCTATCAAATAGTGAAGAAGGAGAATCTGATCAAGATCTTAAATTACTCATGGCATTGAGAAAGACACTGATGAGTCTAAAGATAACTTTATGGATGCTTTAAAAGAAAACAATTTATTTGAAGAAATCACTCAACTCAAAATATGCTTGGAAGAAAATAAAGTAGTCATAGATACTCTAAAGAATCAACTCATGGAAAAGGAGAAGCATAATGAGAAGTTAGAAAGAGAAATAGTAAGTCTAAGAAAGGAAGTTGAGAAAATAAAAACTCTAAATATTATATTTGCTAAAGGATCTGAAACCTTAGATGAAATTTTCAAGTTTCAACGCTCTCCTCTTATGAAGACATGTCTTGGATACATTGGTGAATCATCATAGACAGAAATATCCTCTGCCATAACCAAAATTTATCTAAATACAACAAAATCGAGTCAGCAAAGTTTCAACCTTCAGCAGAAGAACAAAGACACTTCGCAGGTAAATCATGTTCACTTTAATTCAAGGATGAACAATAACTAAAGCATTAGTCACAACACTAGAAGGTTCTATGATCACATAAATTTCTTCTTTAATGGACAATGTTTCTCATGTCATAATTTTGGTCACAAATTTGCTCAATGTGTTGCATACAAAACCATCATGACTAGAGAAGCAAGAAAACAAAGAAATCAGACAAGCATCAAGAAGAATACTTATACCAATTTCTCTCCTCTTAAAGATGAATTTGAATGCTCATTTTGCGATAACTTTGGACATGAAGAATCTGAATGCAGAAGAAAATTACAAATAAAGGAGAAAATATCATCAAATTCTAAGGGATGGAAAAAGAAGGACTTACAATATGAAAGTTATGGCATAAATTTATTTTCATAAGGAGAAGAAAATCAATGGTACATTGATAGTGGATGTTCAAAACACATGACAGGTGATAATGATAAACTCATTTAATACAATGCATTAGAAAACGAAAAGAATGTCACTTTTGGAAATGACTCATATGCTGTCATTAAGGGTAAACGATCTGTTTTTCTAAAAGAAAAGCTTAAAGCTACTAATGTTATGTATGCTGATGGATTAAAGCATAAATTATTGAATGTTATCCAAATGTGGGACGAAGAAAATTAGCTGGTCTTCCAATCAAAATAATGTGTGGTTCGTGAACTTGACATAGAAAATACCATAATCAAAGGAATAAGAACACCAAGAAATCTTTATATATTGAAAGGTGGCCAAGAACAACGTTACCTCGGAAAAGCTAAGGAAAACCAGTTATGGCACAAAAGGTTGGGATATACAAGTTTTTCTCAAATAAGCAACTCAAGTAGGCTCAAAGTTGTTCGTGATCTACCCAACATCACCATACCAGAAAGTACCATATGTAAATCATGTTAATTAGGTAAGAAAACTAGAGTTTAATTCAATGCCAAAGAAGGATCTGCAAGTAATCCTCTTGAACTTATACATATTGATTTGTGTGGACCTGTAAGGAAAAATTCACCTCATGGATAACAACACTATATCTTATTCATTGATGTTTTTTCTAGAACAAGTTGGATCAGTTTATTGAAACACAAAGATGAAGCATTTGATAAATTTAAGGTCTTAAAAGCGTTCATTGAAAATGAAATAGATATAAAAATCAAATGTATTAGATCTAACTGAGGAGGAGAATACATATCAGATGAATTCTTTGATTTTTGTGAACAACATGGCATAGAAGACAATTTTCTATAGCCAGAAGTCCTCAACAAAATGGCCTGGTAGAAAGAATGAATAGAATAGTTCAGCAAATGGCTTGTGCTATGCTTGATGAGTCTGGAACACTTGACACCTTATGGCGTGAAGCTGCACATACCGCAGTAAATATTATCAACAAGGCCCATGTTTGTGTGAATAGTGTTAAAACTCCTTATGAACTCTAGTATGGTAAGCCTCCCATTGTGAAGCATTTTAGATTTTTTGGAAGAAAAACTTTCATAAAAAATAACGATGAAAAAATTGGTAAGTTTGAAGCTAGAGAAGATGAAGGAATACTTCTTGGTTACTCTTCTAGAAGTAAAGTATAAAATTTCTACAATAAAAGACTTCAAAAAATTGTTGAATATATTGATGTTATCATTGATGAAGCATGAAAAACTCCCAAAATGTTAACAACAACAAAAAAATATGATGATGATGAATGCTTTCCCACATCAAATCGCAATGATATAGAAGAATAAACTAATGAAGCATGGGAATAAGACACATCATATAAATAAAAGGCTCCATCTAGGTATGTTCAAACGAATCATCAAGAAACTCAAATTCTAGTAGAAAAGGAATATGGGGTACAAACAAGAAGAACCCTTGTAGGATCTCCTACTTATATAGCTTTATTATCCACCATTGAACCGCAAAATGTAAATCAATATAGTAAATATGAATGTTGGGTTAAGTCCATGGATGAATAACTTCATCAAATTGAAAATAATAATACTTGGGAATTGGTTCCAAGGCCTCATAATAAAAATTTTATTGGGACAAAATGGATATAAAAAAATAAGTTGAATGAAAATGGAGAAGTAATTAGAAACAAAGCTAGACTTGTTTGTAAAGGTTATGCACAACAAGAAGGTATAGACTTTGAAGAAGCATTTGCACCAGCAGCTAGATTTGAAGCCATAAGAATGTTTCTTTCATTTTCAAGTTTTCAACATTTCAAAGTTTATCAGATGGATGTAAAATATGCTTTCCTTATTGGAGATCTAGAAGAAGAATTATATAGAACAACCAGAAGGATTCATTTTGGGGAATGATGAAAACCTTGTATGAACACTCAAAAAGGCTTTATATGGGCCAAAACAAGCTCCATGGGCATGATATTATCATCTTGACAAGTATCTTAAAAAAAAAGGCCTCATGAAAGGATCTGCGGACAATAACCTGTACACAAAATTTGAGAATGATAAACTATTAATTATTGTTGTTTATGTTTATGACATCATTTTTGGTAGTAATGAAGAATCTACGAGTCAAATATTTTCTTCTGTTATGCAGCAAGAATTTGAAATGTATTTACTTGGGGAACTAATATATTTTATTTGTTTACAAGTGCAATAAGAAAAATATGACATCTTTCTCTCACAAACAAAATATCTCAAGGAATTTGAAGAAGTATGGGAATGAAGACTACGAACTTGTATGTACTCCAATGATGATAGAATGTAACGTCAATTCTCATGATGATTCTCTCACTGTAAATCAACCATAATAAAGGTCTGTGATTGGAAGTCTGATTTATATAAAAGGTACTAGACCAGATACCATGCATGCAGTTGGATTGTTGGACGTTTCCAAGCCAATCCAAAGGAATCACATATTCAGGGAGTAAACAAAATATTCAAATATCTCAAAGGAACTCAAGAATTTGCTCTATGGTATCCTAAGAATATCGATCTTACTCTTCATGCTTACACATATGTGGAGTGGGCAGGAAACATCGATGACCAAAAAAGCACTAGTGGAGGTGCATTCTACATGGGGTCCTGACTGGTATCTTCGTTCAACAAGAAACAAAGTTACATTTATTTATCTAGAGCGGAAGTAGAATATGTATCTGATTCATATTGTTGCACACAAATTATATGGTTTATGTAGACACTACAATATATTCAAATCAAATGTTCTTCACCCTTTTCCATCCTATGTGATAATACTAGTGCTACTAGTATTTCGAAAAATCATGTTGTGAAGTACAAAACCAAGCACATTCCAATTAAGTATCACACTCTACAAGAATAGGTACTTGAGAAAATGGTTAAGTTGGAGTATGTTCCCTCCAAAGAACAAGTTGTTGATATATTTATTAAATGTCTTCCTAGAGAAGCATTTGAATATCTTAGACATAAACAAGTAGCTGTCTGTGCCTCATTGTGCTGATTAAAATTATATGCTCAGTCTACATATGAAATTTTAGAAAGGTTGATTTCGGTATGCAAGTTTCTTGAAGCATAGTCGCGTATATACGCAAGTCTCTTTGCAAAAAATAGTGTATGGCTTTATCTGACATGAAATTGGTGGGTCTGACTCTAAAACATAACCTTTCATGCTACTAATAGTCATGATTTGATTCTATTGATCAGGTGTTGATAAGTAAAGTGTGCTAATATGGTTTTTGAGTTATGGTTTCCTCTTTGATATTTATCTGCTTGATGAAGATGCTTTGATGAATGATTTGTTGAAAATATTCAGGTAGCACAGGTTGAGGGGGAGCATTAGCCTTGCAAATTATAATTCATTTTTGGCATTATGTTTTTCATGGTTGTTGAATTTTGTTTGATGAACTCTCTCTTTTGAGGATATTTGGTCTTGGTTATAAAATTCATAACTATAAATTGATGTATTAATGGTCATATTCAATCATGTGTGGACTTTGAAGTCATCCCACTTGGTTGGGTGATTGATGTAAGTATGAGTCCTTGGTGGTACGAAAGCTCATACTCAGTTGAGTTATAGAGTTATTGAAAATCTATCTAAATATTTAGCATGTGGTTAGGGGGAGCATGGTTAGTATAGTGGAGATCAGGTCTTCAATGAAAGAGAAACCTTGCTTCAGTATTGGTCTACCCTTTGCCCTTGATGTCAAAGGGAGAGTGTATCTTGGCGTTTGAATAATGCTTATGTTGATGTGTCTAAAGGGTATTTACAGGTTGTGGTGATCAAACACCAACATGGTTTCTATCAAGTCCAAAGGGGGGGATTGTTGGAATTATGATGGATGTGTTGTCCTTGATGGTAATTACCCACTTGTGAAAGAACAAGTATATGGTAACTGGATGAGTTCACAGATCAGTTCAGAGGTGACAAAGTGATGTAACAGAATGACATAATGTTGGGACAGTAGTTTGCAGATCAAAATGAGAAGATGGATAAATATAAATATTTGAATATCTATACAGGAGTTTGTCAAGGAAAACTTGCATATACACGCGGGTACAAAAGAAGAAAGGTGGCGTATGTGTTGGAGCACTAATTTAATAATACTAGGGGTATTTACCATGGTATTAGCCCACAATATCGAGTGCAGTAATAGTTATTTGATCCCGTCCAAGAATACCATCGACACTTGTATGGTTTTGGCTTAGGGTATTGGTCAAGCCTCTAACTATATGAGGAGAAGATCAAAGTGAAAACATGCGCATGTGAATGGGTTTTTGATGAAATCTTCAATCTGAAGTATATTTGCATTGTATGGGCCATAGTTAACATATAGATCTAAAATATTTATGCAACAATGAATACAATGATGGATCAAGATCATGATTCCTGAAATGAAATTCCATTGTATGATCTGCTAGCAGATTGACTAGATCTAAGTTTTTTTTCATGTTTTATCTCTGAATATTATTATCTGGGTCTTTCTAAATTTATGAAGAGCTGCACAATTTTAGGGTAAAAATTTGCAGATTCATATGCAGGTTGGTCACGGTGAAGTTGTGTATGAACGTGGGTTATATTAAGAAAATTTGTGTATACAAAGGAAGGATTATTTTTTATAAAAGACTAATCAATCAGATATCTGATGTTGTATCACTATTGTCTGACAATTATGTCTTCATGTATGGATTAAATGATAATTTCTGAAGAAGATTTGATTGAATAATAATGGTGAATTTGGTTACATGTTGATTGGTTGAATAGATGGTTGATGCTGCTAACTGAATAAGGTTTTTGTAAATAGACAAAATATTTAAGAATATCTCTGGTAAATCATATGACTGAGTTAGAATTCCAAAGTTTGGTATATTGTTATATATAGGCAGGTTGCGCCACAAAAAAGGGTGTATACACACAGTTTGCCTTACCAAAATTTGTGTATATATTTTGGCATAAAAATGGTTAGCGTTGAAGTTTATTTGGTGTAATGATACAATATTATGTGTCCAGTTTTGTGGCATGTTTATAGTGATCTCAATGTTCTATTTGAATTGGGTTGATTTTAACTTCAAATTATCTGAAAATTGTGATGTGTTAAAGCAGTTGGATCCAGTGTGAAAATATATGAAAGGTCATTTGCGGTGGTGTTGAGGGTCTAAGACTTCAGTGAGGAAGTTGAAGCTTCCTACAAGTAGGAGATGGTAATCAGATCAGAGAGTTGTAGCTCCCTTCCAGAATTCGTTGGTAAAAAAGAGCAAGGGGTCATAGCTCCCCTCCAATGCTAGTTGGTAAACGAGATCAGGGGGTTGGAGCTCTCTTCCAGTAGAAGCTGGAGAACGAGTGAAGGTAGTAGCCTGCAACAGGTTACTGCATGAGAGCTAGTATGAGTCTGTGCTAGTAAAATATTTTAACCTGTTTTCTATATAATAAACATTGAAGACAGAGATGATAGCAGTGGTGGTTTTCTCCCACATTGGGTTTCCACCTTAAATCTTGGTGTTCATGTGTGTTGCATATGTGTGATGATTTATTCTATTCTTACAGCACATGTTTACTACTTAATAAATGTCTAATGAATCATTAATGCACTTTTCTAAGTAAAGTTACTGAATATTTATTTGAATTATAAGTTCTCTAGGCATATGCTAGTTTCCTGAATGAAAGTCGCGTACATATGCTAGTTGGCTTAAGTATAGTCGCATATATAATTCAGTAAAAAAAAATTAAAAGTATGTTTGAGTTTTTAAATACTAATTCAATCCACAACCCCCCCCCCCCCCCCCCCCCCCCCCCGCTCTCAGTGTTTTTCCCATGAATTGGAATTAGAGCATTTCCTTCAGAAGAAGGTTGATCGCTTGAAGGAAGATCTACCAAGATAAGCAATCAAGATGGAACACCATCTATTAGACCACCACTCCTCAACGGAAATATTTTAATCTTATGGAAGAAAATAAAAATATCCTATCTTCAGTCTCTTGGAGCATATGATTGGGAACATGATGAAGGAGGTTACCAATATCCAACCATAGTTCCCACAGATGTGGCATCAAAGAAGACATATGAAACCAATGCAAAAGTTGTCAATGCATTATTGGGAAACTTGAACGAATCCAAATTTTTCAAAAGTATGATGTTAAATACAACAAAGGAAATATGGGACAAATTCATCCTAAGCGATGAAGGCAATGCCAAGGTAAAAAATGATATACTCCAAACTCTCAGAATTCAATATGAAAATATTAGAATGTGTAATGATGAAAGTATTTGTAGTTTCTTTCTACATCTAGATGATATTGTAAATCGTATGAGAAATCTGGGTGAAGACATAAAAAGCACAACTTTATTAGAGAAAATATTAAGATCTCTAACTCCTAAATTTCATTCAAAAGTGTCTGCCAGTGAGGAAAAGCAGGATCTATAGACTCTTACTATTTTTCAACTCCTGACTCATTTTTAAATAAGAAAAGGAGATCCCTCAAAAGTCAGAGAAGCCGTATTTAAAGCAACTTCTAAAGGAAAGGAAAAGGAAGAAAAAAATTAATAAGGGTATTTATCAGAATAATATGAGGTGAACTTTGTAAAGAAACTTCAACTTGGCACCAGAATGTTTAGAGGTAATATTCCCTTCAAATTTTTTGCTTGTGCTAGAGTGGGTGATTATGCTGGTAAATGTCCTCATAAAGATTGTCATGAAAAGGGGAAGGATATTGAAAAAGGGGGAAGGATATTGAAAAAGGTAATAGGAGACAATTTGACAATAGGAAAAGTTATTATACTCATTAACATAGTGATGGCTTGTCAAATAGTGAAGAAGGAGAATTTTATCAAGATCTTACATTACTCATGGAATTTGAGAAAGACACTAATGAGTCTAAAGATAACTTTATGAGTGCTTTAGGAAAAAATGATTTCTTTGAAGAAATTACTCAACTCAAAATATGCTTGGAAGAAAACAAGGTAGCCATAGATACTTTAAAGAATCAACTAATAGAAAAGGAGAAGTATAGTGAGAAGTTAGAATGTGAAAGAGTAAGTCTAAGAAAGGAAATCAATAAAATAAAAACAATAAATCTTAGATTTTCTAAAGGATATGAAACCTTAGATGAAAATATCAAGGCCCTCAATGATCTCCTCTTATGAATATAGGTCTTGGATACATTTGTGAATCATTACACACAAAAGAATCCTCAGCCACAACTAGAAGTTATCTAAATGCAAAAAAATCCAGTGAGAAAAGTTTCAACCTTCAGTAGAAGAACAAAGACACTTCTCAGGTAAATCGCATTCACTCTAATTCAAGGATGAACAATAACAGAAGCATCAGTGAAAAGTTAAACAACACTAGAAGCTTCTATGATCACATAAATTTCTTCTTTAATGGGCAATGTTTCTCATGTCATAATTTTTGTCACAAAGTTGCTCAATGTGTTCACTACAAGACCATCATGAGTAGAGAAGCAAGAAAACAAAGGAATTAGACAGGAATCAAGAATAATACTTATGAAAATTTCTCTCCTCTTAAAGATGAAATTGAATGCTCATTTTTCAATAAATTTGGACATGAGGAATCTGAATGCAGGAGAAAATTACAGCCAAAGGAGAAAATATCAACAAATTATAAGGTGTGGAAAAATAAGGACTTACAATCTGAAAGTTGTGGCATAGATTTATTTGCAGAAGGAGAAGAAAATCCATGGTACATTGATAGCAGATGTTCAAAACACATGACAGGTGATAAATATAAACTCATTTCATACAGTGCATTAGAAAAATAAAAGAATGTCACGCTTGGAAACGACTCCCCTGTTGTCATTAAGGGTAACAGTTTTGTTTTCCTAAAAGAAAAGGTTAAAGCTGGTAATGTTATGTATGTTGATGGATTCAAACATAACTTGTTGAGTGTTAGCCAAATGTGTGACCAAGGAAATGAGGTGGTATTGCGATCAAAATAATTTGTGGTTCGTAAACTTGACACAGGAAAGACCATGATCAAAGGAACAAGAACACCAAGCCATATATATATATTGAAAGGTGACCAAGAACAATGTCACATAGAAAAATCTAAGCAAAATTGGTTATGGTATAGAAGATTAGGACATCTAAGTTCAAAATTAAGCAAATCAAGTAGGCTCAAAGATGTTCGTGATCTACCCAACAACACCCTACCGAAAAGTACCATATGTAAGTCATGTCAATTTGATAACCAAACCAGAGTTCAATTCAATGCCAAAGAAGGATAAAAAAGTAATATTATTGAACTTATACATAATGATTTGTGTGGAACTGTAAGTAAAAATTCACCTCGTGGAGAACAATACTATATCTTAATAATTGATAATTTTTCTAGAATATTGTGGATCAGTTTATTAAAATAGAAACATGAATAATTTGATAAATTTAAGGTCTTCAAAGAATTAGTAGAAAATGAATTATATCTAAAAATAAAATGTCTCGTATATGACAGAGGAGGAGAATACATATCGAATGAATTCTTTGATTTTTGTGAACAACATGGCATAAAAAGACAATTTTATGTAGCCATAAGTCCTCAACAAAATGGTGTGGTAGAAAGAATGAATAGAATAGTTCAGAAAATGGTTGGTGCTATGCTTGATGAGTTCGAAACTCCTGACACCTTTTGGGGTGAAGCTGCACATACCACAGTAAATATTCTCAACAATTTCCATGTTCATGTGAATAGTGATAAAACTCCTTATGAACTCTGGTATGGTAAGCCTCCCACTGTGAAGAATTTTAGAGTTTTTGGAAGAAGATGTTCCATCCAAAACAATGGTGAAAAATTTGGCAAGTTTGAAGCTAGAGTAGATGAAGTAACACTTCTAGGTTACTCTTCGAGAAGCAAAGGATACAAATGCTACAATAAGATAATTTAGAAACTTGTTGAATGTAATGATGTTGTAATTAATGAGGCATGTGCACCTCCCAAAAGGGTAACAACAACAAAACATGATGATGACGATGAATGATTTCCCACATCAAATCAAAATTATATAGAAGAAGAAACTAATGAAGCATTAGAAGAAGAAAAATCAGATAAAGAAGAGGCTCCATCCAGGCATGTTCAAAAGAATCATCCAGAAACTCAAATTCTAGGAGAAAAGGAATCTAGGGTACAAACAAGAAGATAACTTCTAAGATCTCCTAGTCATATAGCTTTATTATCCACCATTGAACCAAAAAATCTAAATGAAGCTAGGAAATATGAATGTTGGGTTAAATCCATGGATGAAGAACTTGATCAAATTGAAAAGAATAATACTTGGGAATTGGTTCCAAGGCCTCATGATAAAAGTGTTACTGGGAAAAAATGGATATTCAAAAATAAATTGAATGAAAATGGAGAAGTAATTAGAAATAAAGCTAAACTTGTTTGTAAAGTTTATGCTCAACAGGAAAGTATAGACTTTGAAGAAACATTTTCACCAATAGCCAGACTTGAAGCCATAAGAATTTTTCTTGCATTTTCAAGTTTTCAATGTTTCAAAGTTTATCAAATGGATGTAAAATTTTATTTCCTTAATGGAGATCTAGAAGAAGAAGTATATATAGAACAACCAGAAGGATTCATTTCAGGGAATGATGAAAATCCTGTATGCAAAATCAAAAGGGCTCTATATAGGCTAAAATAATCTCCATGGGCATGGTATTATCATTTTGACAAGTATCTTAAACAACAAGGCTTCACAAAAGGATATGCAGACAATAACCTATACACAAAAATTGATGATGATAAGCTATTAATTATTGTTGTTTATGTTGATGACATCATTTTTGGGAGTAATGAAGAATATATGAGTAAAAAATTTTCTTATGTTATGCAGGAATAATTTGAAATGTCTTTACTTGCGAAACTAACATATTTTCTTGGTTTACAAGTGCAACAAGAAAAAGATGGCATCTTTCTCTCACAAACAAAATATCTCAAGAAAATCCAGAAGAAGTATGGGATGGAATACTGCAATCATGTATGTAATCCAATAATGACAGGATGTAACCTCAGTTCTCATGATTATTCTCCCACATTAAATCAACCATAATATAGGTCTATGATTGGAAGTATGATTTATCTAACAGGTACTAGACTAGATATCATGCATGTAGTTGGGATTGTTGGATTTTTCAAAGCCAATCCAAAGGAATCACATCTTCTAAATGTAAAGAGAATATTCAAATATCTCCAAGGAACTCAAGAATTTTGTCTATGGTATCCTAAAAATGTCAATCTTACTCATCACACTTGCACAGATGTGGACTAGGTGGGAAACGTTGATGACCAGAAAAGCACTAGTTGAGGTGCATTCTATATGGGGCCCCGACTAGTATCTTGGTTCAGCAAGAAAAAAAGTTCCATTGCTTTATATACAACGGAAGAAAAATATGTAGTTGCTACATCTTGTTACACACAAATTCTTTGGATGATGTAGACATTACAAGATATTCAAATCAAATGTTCCCTACCCATTTCCATCCTATGTGATAATACACGTTATTTTAGTATTTTGAAAATTTTTGTTATGATGGAAGTTTAAGGATGGAATTTAATCTTAAATTTTAGAAACCTTGGTGAATCTTACTAGTCCCTAATATGCAAATTGTAAAAAAATTGGTGATATTTTTGTAGAAATATTATGATTTTATATTATTCAATATAATATTTTAGCAATTTTTTAGGTAAAATAATGGTGTACTATAAAATTTGGGGGAATCATTTTTAAAAAAATGGAAATTGGTGAATCTTTTTTTTGAAAAAACATGGAAAATTAGCCCACCTACGAATATTAACCCCTAAAAGTTTCCCTGGTTATGAACTCTAAAACCAAGCACATTCCAATTAAGTATCACTTTCTACGAGAACATGTGCTTGAGAAAAAGGTTAAGTTGGAGTAGTTTCCCTTCAAAGAACAAGTTGCTGATATATTTACTAAACCTCTTCCCAATGAAGAATTTGGATATCTCGGATAGAAACTGGGAGTTGTCTCTGCCTCATAGTGCTGATTAAACTTATCTTCTCGGTCTACAGATCAAATTTTAGAAGGTTGATTTTGGTACGCAGGTTTCTTGAAGCATAGTCATCTATATACGCAAGTTTCTTTGCAGACAGTTGTGTATGGCTTTCTCTGACATGAAATCAGTGGGTCTGACTGTATAATAGACTCTTTCATGCTGCTAATAGTCATGATTTGATTATATTGATAAGGTTTTGATGAGTATAATATGTTGATATATTTTTTAAGTTATGTTTTCCTCTTGGACATTTATCTATTTAATGAAGATGCTTTGATGAATGAGTTGTTGAAAATATGCATGTAGCACAGGCTCAGGGGGAGCATTAGCCTATAACAGTAGAATGCATTGTTGGCATTATGTGTTTCATGGTTGTTGAATTTTGTTCAATGATCTCTCTATTTTGAGGATATTGGATCTTGGTTATAAAATTCATATCTGTAAATTGATGTATTAATGGTCAAATTTAGTTATGTATTTACTTTGAAGTCATCCCATTTGGTTGTGTCAAATATGTAATCCCACTTGGTTGGGTGATTGATGTAAGTATGAGTACTTGGTGATAGGAAAGGTCATAATTAGTTGATTTATAGAGTCGTTGAAAATCTATCTGAAGATTCACCATGTGGTCAGGTGGAGCATGGTCAGTATAGTGCAGATCATATCTTCAAGGAAAGAGAAACCTTGCTTCTACATTGGTTTGCCATTTGCCCTTGATGTCAAAGGGGGAGTGTATCTTGGCGTTTGAATAATGCTTATGTTGATGTGTCTAATAGGTATCTACAAGTTGTGGTGATCAAACACCTACATGGTTTCCATCAAGTTCAAAGGGGGAGATTGTAATATCCCAAAATAGGGAAAATCTACAACAATGGGAATATCTTAAGATATTCCAAAGTTGGAGCTTCAGAAAATAATGAGCATGGAAATTTAGAGTAGATAATTAGATGTAGAATAAAATCTCACCAGTAGATGAAATAACCTCAGCAAGTATATGGCATGTATCCTCCTTCCCTTGTGGGGAAATGCAATGATAGAGGGCATAAAACAACTGTTCTCAGCAAATAATGCAATAACAGTGGATACTGGGACTTGGATCCCTTATTTTAGACAATATAAAACCCACTTGCATAATTGGAGGTGAAACAAATTAATATAGCTACTCTAAACAAATCTCCCTAGCTTAAGATAACTTAAAAACACCCCAATCCCATGACTTCTCTACAACAAAATTTCTGAAGACTGTAAGAGCATAATTCCCATGAGGGTTTTTATAGAAAATGATCAAATAATTCTGATTTGGATATTAAATTAATCAAATAGCAGAGAAACTGAGGTTTAACCTCTTTTACACAAAGAAAAAGACACCCGGCAAGGGTTTCTGGCAATATACATGTACAAAAAGTAGAACTGCAGAAAATAACACAGTTTATTGCTAGTCTATATTAAACATGGCTGAAAATAACATGAAATAGCTAAATAATACAGAAAATTTCCCTAGGCCCTCTTTTTTAGAACTTCCGCAGGGAAATAAACACCTCCTCCTCAAACACTAGGACAAAATGACAAGGTTTAACCCAGCAACAATGCCCCTGCAGAAAAAGATGCAGTTTCTAAATATGAATGCACTATAGATGCTGCTGGCTAAGTGGCCCTAAGCCAAATTATGGCATTGGAGCTCAAAGCCTTCCCTTTAGATCCCTTAAGCAAGTTGTTCTAAAGAATATGATGGAATTCCCGCACGGGAATTCTTTGCACTAAGCAGGGCTGAAATCACAGCTAAAAAAATGAACCGTGCAAGTAGTCAAAAGACCAAATATAGCTGAATACTGAATGCTCTCCTTGATTCTATGCCATCCTTTTTATCCTTGGTGAGCTTCCTCACCCTGGACCCCACTCATTGTTGAGGTTACTTCCTAGTGAAGCTTCCTCCTTCAAAACTGCGCTGTCCTTGTTAGCTTCCTCCACTTCTAGAGGCATTGTTGACTTGGTAAACTGGAACTAGTGCACCTGTAATGCCTCCTTTCATATTGAGGGGTCTTCAATCCAGATCTTCTTATGTGCGTCTAGTTGATCCTTGTTCACATTGAGCTAGTTTACTTGGGTGAACTCTTCCTCCTCAAGAATGCATGTTGACTTAGTCAAACTTGACTATGTCCACATCTACTTTGCCCTTGTTCACACTTGAAAGTGTAAAATCTAGCTCCTAAGGTGATCTCCTTCCTCATTAAGGTGGAATTTATTCATATTTTTATTGTTCATGGGCCTCCTTACCCATTTATTCCTCTCCTAAGTGAAAGTAGCAAAATCTAATATTCCAAATTGTTGGGTGGAAATTTTGGAATATTACAGTCCTCCCCTCTCAAATGTTGCTTGTCCCCAAGCATCTGAAAAGATAGGACTGAAGAACCTCCTCTTCTCCCCCTGTAGCATCCTCATATGATGAGCTCCCCCAAAGAATAAGATGTTATCTCAACAATAAAACCTCATAGTGCCTCTCTAAGAAAAACAAATCAGCATTTGGTGCACATCCCAAATGGTTATCATCATGCAACAATAACATACTCAAGGAGATAAATACGTGTTGTCTAGAGGTCCTCTCAAGGCATGGAGTTTGAAGTGCTTGGGAAACTCTCATTCCCAAATGTAACTCCACCCCCAAGATATCATCCATGTCAAATGAGTCACCCTCCAATATGGCAGCTCATGTAGAATCTCCTCCACCTTTGGTTCCTGAGGTGTACGTGGGCTAAATAGATGAACATAATAGGCAAGAAGGCCTATCCCACGTTGTCCTCCTCTCCACTTATGAAAAGTGTATAGAGCATGCTGATCTTGGGCTGCAACATGGTTGCCCTCCAATGGAAAGAAGAAGATTGAGTCTCCAAGGACCCTTCCTCCAAAGTCATAAGCCATGCCAACCCAACCCATTCCATACAAGATGAATGGCACATCATCACCATATGGAATCCAAATCAGAAAATGGCTGAAATTTAGGTGTAAGTTTGAATGATGCCAAAGTTTTTCCAAGTGGATATTACATAGTCTCCCCAACTATTGTTTGAGAATGTCAGGTGGCAAGTGGTTCTACAACAAGTTATAAGCTGTGTCTGTTTGCTCCTCCAACATGGGGAAGTAAGCATCAATGTATATCAGCTGTAAATAGACAAAAAAACAACATACCTACCCAAGATCATGTATAGATGGGCTACTATCTTTACAAATATTGGCTCTAAAGTGACCATGAAACCCAAAAATACTCTTGCTCTCTTGTGGAGCAATGCACTTCTCATATATGTTGAGAAGATACAAATACTTAATGGAGTAATCAACAAGTACAAAAATGTATTTCTTACCATGCATGGTGAGTAGGCTAAAAGTGAGGTCCATGTATAAGTTCCTCCATGAGGATCTCCTCATAAAAATCTGCAAGAAGAAGGGATACATATACTCCTTGGAACACTCCATCAATAAGAACACACTCCCTTGTGACATTGTTGTGGGCCTTAGTAATAAGGCTCCATGACTCCTCCCTCTGACATTCCATATGCCAAAGCCATCCACCATCACGCTGCTATGTGAGAAGATATTCTTCCTTCATGGAAGCCTCTCATAATGCTCCAATTCTAAAGGGTAGCCTCCTTTCACCATGAATGTTCCTTCCTTCTCTCTGGAAATATCATGAAAAGTATGGGAAATTTTCTACCCATGCTCTCCCAAGAGAATCCACAGCAATAATGACTCTTGCTACCCTCTCACACCTCCATCATACAAAGCATGAGGTGAAAATTTGTTGATTGATGTGAAAAGGATTAAATCAACATGGTACACCCAACCTATAGGTTGCCATATGATGCTAGTGTCCTACCAACTGTCTTCCACCCTCATACCCTTAGGAGAAGGATATGCCTCATGGCCAAAATGTCTCAAGAGTAGCCAACACAGCTTTGCCTCTTGCTGCCCTATATCATAAATTTGCAAGTGTCTCATCAACCTCTTTCTCTCCTTCCACATCCACTCAACCCCATGGGGTTTCCTCCTATCATTCTTCCTCTTGGCATTCCTCCAGTGAGGGCTACCATTCTCCACAACTAGTCTCTTTTCTCTGCATTTCATGAAATGCTAGAATGAATTTCCTTGGAGATCCCTTAGAGAAGATCTCATGTCCATAACCATATCGAACCCATCAAGATCCAAATGTGATAAAGGCAAGGCCTCCTCACTACTATTGTTTGGCAGCGCTGCTGGTCCCTCCAATGATATAGTTGTTGCCTCATATTCTATCTTATATCTCAATTCATGGATGAGCATATGATTCTGCATAAATTTGTTTGGGACCAAGTGCACTCCATCCTTCAAGAAATCACGCCCCACACTCACATGTGGTTTGCAACCCATTAGTGGCCCATTAGAATGATGTCTCAGCCCTTCCTTGATCAAACCAAGGTTGCACAGCGCAGTGCAATCATGCTATCCCAAATGAGCGATGTGCAATGGTATACAATTCTCCATATGATTTGTTGAAACAATAGGAGATCAAAATTTATACATACCTTGGTGAACTTTAGAAGTATCTTGGATGGTTGTAAGGGATTCTCCCCCCAATAGGTTGGCTCCTCCAACTGAAAATTTTGAGGGTTGCTCCCCCATAGCTATGACAACGTTGGTACAAGTTTCCTCAAATGGAGAAGAGGACTCCTCCTTCTCTGAATTTCTACTGTCAAATCTTCTAATTACCTGATGAGTGAAATTAGCAAAGGTAGATACCCTTCCATGTTTTACATGGCTGGACCACCAAGATCTTGCCTTGCCCTCCAAGTGCAACGCTGAGATTTCCACAGCCTCTTTTTCTACTACTGGATGTAGTAGGAAAAATGCCTCTAGTTTCATCACCCAAGTCTTTGCTACATACTTGAGTGATCCATAAAATGTGGACAAAAGGAATATGTTGCCTCTTATCATTCTCTCACTGCATGGTCTTCTTTCTTCTCTCTGTTGAATAAACTGAGGAAAATCTAGGGTCTCTTAGAAAGCCCTAGGTTGGTCGTTGTATTCTGCCAAATACCCACTCAAGATCTCATGTTCTAAGTGGTGTTCTTGCTTTCCACTCCCTTTATGAGAACAGGAAGTGCATGGGTCTTCTTCTTCCTCTTGAAACCTTCTAGAGGTCTCACTGCAACATTCTCCTCCTTGAAACCCTCTTGGAGTTTCAATGCATTTCTCTTCTTTCTTATTAGATCTAAAAATGGATGACAGTAATATCATCCTCTCCATAATTGTTTTCTCCTCTTCTTCTTATCTTCTGATTTTATCCTAAATCCACAAGTTGAGCCAAGATGGCAGCTCAGATACCACTGTAATATCCCAAAATAGGGAAAATCTACAATAATGGGAATATCTTAAGATATTCCAAAGTTGGAGCTTCAGAAAATCATGAGAATGGAAATTTAGAGATTCTCATTAGATGTAGAATAAAATCTCACCAAAATATGAAAGATCCTCAGCAAGTATATGGCCTGTATCCTCCTTCCCTTGTGGGGAAATGCAGTGATAAAGGGAATAAAACAATTTTTCTTTGAAAATGATGCAATAAAAGTGGATACTGGGACTTGGATACCTTATTTTAGAAAATATTAAACCTACTTGTAGAATTGGAGGTGAAACAAATGAATCTAGCTACTCTAAACAGATCTCCCCAGCTTAAGATAGCTTAAAAACACCCTGATCCCATGACTTCTCTACAACAGAATTTATGAAGACTCTGAGAGCATAATTCCCATGAGGGTTTCTATATAAAATGATGGAATAAGTCTTATTTGGATATTACATTAATAAAATAGCAGAGAAATGGAGGTTTAACCTCTTTTACACAAAGAAAAAGACACCCGGCAAGGGTTTCAGGCAATATACATGTACAAAAAGCAGCACTGCAGAAAATAATGCAGTTCACTGCAACTCTATATTAAACATGGCTGAAAATAACATGAAATGGATGAATAATATAGAAAATGGCCCTAGTCCCTCTTTATTAGAACTCCCAGAGGGAAATAAACACCTCCTCCCCAAACACTAGGACAAAATGACAAGGTTTAACTCAACAACAATGCCCCTGCAGAAAAAGACACAATTTCTGAAGAGGAATGCACTGTAGATGTTAATGGCTGAGTGGCCCTAACCCAAATTATGGAATTGGAGCTCAAACCCTTCCCTTTATATCCCTTAAGCAAGCTAATCTAAAGAATAGGATGGAATTCCCACATGGGAATTCCTTACACTAAGCAGGGCTGCAATCAAAGCTAAACAGCCGAATCATGCAAGTAGTCAAAAGACCAAAGATAGTTGAATACTAAATTCTCTCCTTGATGTTATGCCCTCCTTTTTATCCTTGGTGAGCTTCCTCACCCTGGACCCCACTCATTATTGAGGTCACTTCCTAGTGAAGCTTCCTCCTTCAAAACTGCACTGGCTAATGCACTTGTAATGCCTCCTTTCATACTGAGGGGTCTTCAATCTAGCTCTTATTATGTGCATCTAGCTGATCCTTGTTCACATTGAGCTAGTTTACTTGGGTGATCTCTTCCTCCACAAGAATGCATGTTGACTTAGTCAAAATTGACTATGTCCACATCTACTTTGCCCTTGTTCACACTTGAAAGTGTAAAATCCAGCTCTTAAGGCAATCTCCTTCCTTATTAACGTGGAACTTATTCATATTTTTATTTTTCATGGGCCTCCTTACCCATTTATTCCTCTCTAAGTGAAAGTAGCAAAATCTAATATTCCAAATTGCTGGGTACAAATTTTGGAATATTAGAGAGATTGTTGGCATTATGATGCATGTGTTGTCTTTGATGGAAACCCACTTGTAAAAGAACAAGTATATGGTAACTAGATGAGTTCACAGATCAATTCATAGGTGAAAAAGTGATGGAACAGAATGATAGAAAGTTGGGACAGAAGTTTGCAGATCAGAATGAGAAGATGGATAAAGATAAATATTTGAAGATCTATATGGAAGTTCGTCAAGGAAAATTTGTGTATACACATGGGTACATAGAAGCAAAGTCGTGTATGTGATGGAGCACTAATTTAATAATACTGGGGGTATTTACCATAGTATTAGCCCACAATATTGAGTGTAGTAACAGTTATTTGATCCCGTACAAGAATACCATTGGCACTTGTATGATTTTGGCTCACGGTATTGGTCACAGCTCTAACTATATAAGGAGAAGAAGATCAGAGTGCAAACATGTGCATGTGAATGGGTTTTTTATGAACACTTCAATTAAAAGTTCAACACTCCAATCTGAAGTACATTTTCATTGTGTAGGCCATAGTTAACATATAGATTTGAAATAGTTATGCACCATTGAATACAATGATGGATGAGGATAATGAGACCTAAAACAATGTTCCATTGTATCATGATATACTAGCAGATTGACTAGATCTATGTTTTGACACATGTTTTATCTTTGAACATTATGATCTAGGTATTTTTGAAGTTCTAAAGAGTTACACAATTTTAGGTAAAAAGTTGTAGATCTATATGCAGGGTGGTCACGGTGAATTCACATATGCATGAGAGTTATACTTAGAAAAGTTGCGTATACAAAGGAAGGGTTCCTATTTATAAAATACTAATCATTCAGATCTGTGGTTTTGTATCACTTATGTCTGTCAATGATGTTTTCATGTTTGGATTAAATGATAATGTCTGAAGAATATCTGCTTGAATGGTAAAGTTGAATTTGTTACATGTTGATTGGTTGAAAAGATGATTGATGTTGCTAACTGAATAAGGGTTCTGTAAACTGAAAAAATATTTTAGAATATCTCTAGTCAATTCTATGACTGGGTCAGAATTCCAAACTTTGGTATATTGAGATATATACACAGGTTACGCCACAAAAAAATGTGTATACATGCGGTTTACCTTAGAAAAAGTAGCGTATATATTTTGGCATAAAAATGGTCAGGGTTGAAGTTTAATTTTTGTAATGATACAATATTCTGTGTTCAGTTCTGTGGTCTAGTTATAGTGATCTCATTGTTCTATTTGAATTGAGTTGATGTTTACTTCAGTTGATGTACAAATTGTGACGTGTTAAAGTAGTTAGATCTAGTATGAAAATTTATGAAACGTGGTTCGTGGTGGTGTTGAGGGTTGGGGCCTTCAGTGAGGAATTCAAGGCTTCCTGCTAGTAGGAGCTAGTGGTCAGATCGGGGGATTGTAGCTCCCTTCCACTAGTGGCTGGTAAACGAGAGAAGGGGGTCATAGCTCCCCTCCAGTCGTGGGTAGTAAATGAGATTAGGGGGTTGAAGCTATCTTCCAGTAGCAGCTGGAGAACGAGTGAAGTTTATAGCCTTATGGAGGTGGGTGGCTGTGTGCTGGTATGAGTCTTCGCTAGTACAAGATTGTAAGTAATTTTCTATATAATAAATATTGAAGACAGAGACAATATGAGCGATGGTTTTCACCCACATTGGGTTTCCATCTTAAATCCCGATGTTCATATGTGTTGCATATGTGTGATGATTTATTATATTATTACTGCACATGTTTACTGCTTACTAAATGTATGATGAATAATGAATTCACTGGTCTAGGTAAATTTTTGGAATATTTATATGAATTATAAGTTCTCTGGGCATACAATAGTTTACTAAATGAAATTCGTGTGCATACGCTAGTTGTATTAAGTAAAGTCACATATAGAATTCAGTAAAGAAAAGTAAAATTTTGTGTGAGTTTTTAAATATTGATTCACCCCACTCCGCCCCCCTCTCGCCCCCCGCTCTCAATATTTTTTCCAAACATTGGAATAAAAGCAGGTCCTTTAGAAGAAGCTTGATCGCTTAAAGGAACATCTACCAAGATGAGAAATCAAGATAGAACAACATCTAGCAGACCACCACTCTTCTACGGAAATAATTTAATCTTCTGGAAGATAAGAACAAGATCCTATCTTCAGTATCTTGGAGCAGATGTTTGGGCTATTGTTGAAGGAGGTTACCAATATCCAGCCACAGTTCCCACACATGCAGCAGCAAAGAAGACATATGAAACCAATGTGAAATTTTTCAATGCATTAATGGGAAGCTTGACCGAATCCAAATTTGTAAAAGTTATGTAGATAAATATAACAAAGGAAATATTGGAAAAAATCATTCTAATCTATGAAAGTGATGCCAAGGTAAAAAATGCTAAACTCCAAAATCTCATAATTCAATATGAAAATATCAGAATGCATAAAGATGAAAGTATTTCTAGTTTCTTTCTATGTCTAGATGATATTGTAAATCGTATGAGAAACCTGGGTGAAGACATAAAGGACACAACTTTAGTAGAAAAAATATTAAGATCTCTAACTCCTAAATTCTAGTCAAAAGTGTCTACCATTCAAGAAAAGTAGGATCTATAGACTCTTACTGTTTTAAAACTTCATGGGATCCTTAATTATTTTGAAATGAGAAAAGGAGGCTCCTCAGAAGTCAGAGAAGTCGCATTTAAAAAAACTGCGAAAGGAAAGGAAAAGGAAGAACAAAAAGAATCAAGGTAAGTATCAGAATAATATGAGGTAAACTTTGTAAAGAAACTTCAACTTTGCACCGGAAAGTTCAAAGGTAAGCTTCCCTTAAAATTTTTTGTTTGTGGTAGAGTGGGTCATTATGCTACTAAATTTCCTCATAAAGATAATCATGACAAGGGGAAGGATATTTCAAAAGGTAATAGAAGACGATTTGACAATAGGAAATTTTTTTATACCCATGAAGATAGTGATGGCTTGTCAAATAGTTAAGAATGAGAATCTGATCAAGATCTCAAATTACTCATGGAATTTGAGAAAGACACTAATGAGTCTAAAGATAAATTTATGGATGCTTCAGAAGAAAATGATTTCTTTGAAGGAATTACTCAACTCAAAATATGCTTGGAAGAAAGCAAAGTAGCCATATATACTCTAAAGAATCAACTCATAGAAAAGGAGAAGCACAATGAGAATTTAGAATGTGAAATACTAAGTCTAAGAAAGGAACTTGGGAAAAGAAAAACTCTAAATATTAGATTTTCTAAAGGATCTGAAACCTTAGATGAAATTATCAAGGTTCAATGCTCTGCTCTTATGAAGACATGTCTTGGATATATTGGAGAATCATCACAGACATAAAAGTCCTCAGCCACAACCAAAAGTTATCTAAATGTAACAAAAACCAATCAACAAAGTTTCAACCTTTAGCAAAAGAACAAAGACACTTCGTAGGTAAATCATGCTCACTCTAATTCAAGGATTAACAATAACAGAAGCATCGATCAAAAATTAAACAACACTAGAAGGTTCTATGATCACACAAATTTCTTCTTTAATGGAAAATGTTTTTCATGTCATAATTTTGGTTACAAAGCTGTTGAATGTGTTGCATACCAGAACTATCATGACTAGAGAAGCAAGAAAACAAAGGAATGAGACAGGAATCAAGAAGAATACTTATAAAAATTTCTATCCTCTTAAGGATGAAATTGAATGCTCATTTTGCAATAAATTTGGCCATGAGGAATCTGAATGCAAGTGCAAATTACAGCCAAAGGAGAAAATATCAACAAATTGTAAGGTATGGAAAAAGAAGCACTTACAATACGAAAGTTGTGTCATAGCTTTATTTGCATATGGAGAAGAAAATCAATGGTACATTGATAGTGGATGTTCAAAACACATCAAATATGATAAAGATAGACTCATTTCATACAATGCATTAGTAAAAGAAAAGAATGTCACTTTTGGAAATGACTCCCCTCTTGTCATTAAGGGTAAAGGATCTATTTTTCTAAAAGAAAAGGTTAAAGTTGGGACTGTTATTTATGTTGATGGATTAAAGCATAACTTTTTGAGTTTTAGAGAGATGTGTCACCAAGGAAATGAGGTGGAATTTTGATCAAAAGAATGTGTGGTTCGTGAACTTGACATGAGAAAGATCATAATCAAAGGAAAAAGAACACCAAGCAATCTGTATAAATTGAAAAGTGGGTAAGAACAATGTTACCTAGGATAAGCTGAGGAAAAATGGTTATGGCATAGAAGGTTGGGACATCTAAGTTTTTCTCAAATAATCAAATCAATCAGGCTCAAAATTGTTCGTGATCTACCCAACATCACCCTACCAGAAAGTACCATATGTAAGTCATGTCAATTCGGTAAGGAAACCAGAGTTCAATTCAATCCCAAAGAAGAATGAAAAAGTAAGCTTCTTGAACTTATACATACTGATTTGTGTGGACTTGTAAGGAAAAAAATCACCTCATGGAGAATCATACTATATCTTATTCATTTATGATTTTTCTAGAATGTTGTCGATCGGTTTATTTAAACACAAAGATGAAGGATTTAATAAATTTAAGCTCTTCAAAGCATTAGTTGAAAATGAATTAGATCTAAAAATAAAATGTCTCAGATCTAACTAAGGAGGGGAATACATATCGGATCAATTATTTGATTTCTATGAACAACATGGTATAAAAAGACAATTTTTTGTAGCAAGAACTCCTCAACAAAATGGCTTGGCAGAAAGAATGAATAGAAAAATTCAACAATTGGCTCGTTCTATGATAGATGAGTCTAGAACTCCTGACACCTTTTGGGGTGAAACTACACATACTGCAGTAAATATTCTCAACAAGGCCCATGCTTGTGTGAATAGTGATAAAACTCCTTATGAACTTCGGTATGGTAAGCCTCCCACTGTGAATCATTTTAGAGTTATTGGAAGAAAACATTTCATAAAAAATAATGATAAAAAACTTGGTAAGTTTGAAGCTAGAGGAGATGAAGGAATACTTCTTGGTTAGTCTTCTAGAAGTAAAGGATACAAATTCTACAATAAGAGACTTCGAAAAATTGTTGAATGTATTGATGTTGTGATTGATGAAGCATGCACAACTCCCAAAAGGGTAACAACAACAAAAAATGATGATGATGATGAATTCTTTCCCACATCGATTCACAATGATATAGAAGAATAAACTATTGAAGGATCACAAGAAGACACATCAGATAAAGAAAAGGCTCCATCCAAGTATGTTCAAAAGAATCATCTAAAAACTCAAATTCTAGGAGAAAAGGAATCTGAGGTACAAACAAGAAGAACCCTTGTAGGATCTCCTCGTTATCTAGCTTTGTTATCCACCATTTAACCAAAAAATATAAATCAATCTAGTAAAGATGAATGTTAGGTTAAATCCATGGATGAAGAACTTGATCAAATTGAAAAGAATAATACTTGGGAATTGGTTCGAAGGCCTTATGATAAAAATGTTAGTCGGACAAAATGGATATTCAAAAATAAGTTGAATTAAAATGGAGAAGTAATTAGAAACAAAGCTAGACTTGTTTGTAAAGGATATGCCTAACAATAAGGTATGTACTTTGAAGAAACATTTGCACCGGTAGCTAGACTTGAATCCATAATAATGTTTCTTGCATTTTCAAGTTTTCAATGTTTCAAAGTTTATCAAATGGATGTAAAATCTACTTTCCTTGATGGAGATATCGAACAAGAAGTATATATAGAACAACTAGAAGGATTCATTTTTGGAAATGAGGAAAACCTTGTATGCAAACTCAAAAAGGATTTCTATGGGCGAAAATAAGCTCTATGGGCATGGAATTATCATCTTGACAATTATCTTCAACAATAAGGCTTCACAAAAGGATCTGTAGACAATAACCTATACAAAAAAATTGAGGATGATGAACTATTAATTATTCTTGTTTATGTTGATGACATCATTTTTGGGAGTAATGAAGAATCTTTGAGTCAAAAAATTGCTTCTGTTATGCAACAAGAATTTGAAATGTCTTTACTTGGGGAACTAACATATTTTCTTGGTTTACAAGTGCAACAAGAAAAAGATGGCATATTTCTCTCACATAAAAAATATCTCAAGAAAATCCTAAAGAAGTATGGGATGGAATACTGCAAACCTCTATGTACTCCAATGATGAGAGGATGTAACCTTAGTTCTCATGATGATTCTCCCACTGTAAATCAACCAGAATACATGTCTATGATTGGAAGTCTTCTTTATCTAATAGGTACTAGACTAGAGATCATGCATCTAGTTAGGATTGTTGGACGTTTCCAAGCCAATCCAATGGAATCACATCTTCAGGCAGTAAAGATAATATTCAAATATATCCAAGGAACTCAATAATTTGTTCTATAGTATCCTAAAAAATCCGATCTTACTCTTCATACTTACACAAATGTGGACATGGCGGGAAATGCTGATGACTCAAAAAGCACTAGTGGAGGTTAATTCTACACGGGGCCCCAACTGGTATCTTGGTTCAACAAGAAATAAAGTTCCAATGCTTTATCTACAGCCAAAGCAGAATATGTAGTTGTTGTATCTTGTTGCACACAAATTCTCTTGATGATGCCAACATTACAAGATATTCAAATCATTTTTTCTCCACCCATTTCCATCCTATGTGATAATACAAGTGCTATTAGTATTTTGAAAAATCTTGTTATGCACTCCAAAATGAAGCACATTTCAATTAAGTATCACTTTCTGTTAGAACATGTCCTTGACAAAAAGGTTAAGTTGGACTATGTTCCCTTTAAAGAAAAAGTTGTTGAAACATTAGCTAAACCTCTTCCTGGAAAATCATTTGAATATCTCAGATAGAAACTGGGAGTTTTCTCTGTCTCATTGTGCTTATTAAACTTATCTCCTCAGTCTACAGATGAAATTTTAGAATTTTGATTTGGTAGGCAAGTTTCCTGAAGCATAGTCACGTATATATGCAACTCTCTTTGCAGATAGTTGCGTATGGCTTTCTTTGACATGAAATCAATGGGTCTGACTCCAAAATAGACTCAGTCATGCTACTAATAGTTATGATTTTATTCTATTGATCAAGTGTTGATGAGTATAGTTTACGGATATGGTTTTTGCGTTATGTTTTCTGCTTCGATATTTATTTGCTTGATGAATATGCTTTGATGAATGAGTTGTTGAAAATATTCAAGTAGCATAGGTTCATGGGGAGAATTAGCCCTATCGAGTATAATGAATTGTTGGCATTATGTGTATCATGGTTGCTGAATTTTGTTCAATGATATCTCTCTTTTGAGGATCTCTGGTCTTGGTTATAAAAGTCAAATCTGTCAATTGATGTATTAATGGTCATATTCAGTCATGTATGGACTTTTGATCCAAATTTAAAGTGCCCTACACCCATGGGATTCATCCACCCATGGTATTTATCTGCCCATGGTATTGTGTGTATAAATTATACAACATGCATATATATCTTGGATTCACCTGATCTAACAATGTACTAAACTTAAATACTGAATCACTTCTACAAATATTTTGCAGAATTAAAAACACAATTGCTAATCACATGAACATGAAGAAGGATCAATCACACACAACACATATAATTTCCTGGGGAAATCTTGCTCCTTAAAACCCCTCTATCATATATTGTATATTCCATAACGAATCATGAAAAAATTACATACAACTCTTCTCACAAGAGTCCTCCTGTATTTAGCTAATTGTCTCACACTGATCCAGACAAAATCAGGCCAATACTAAACCAATTCTCAACATGTCTTCATATTTTCTTGCTCATGCAATTCAAGAGGAATGAAATCCCTAATCACAAGGAATTCCAACCTTCTTATGTTTCCCTGGGTATCATGGGCATCCTGTGGTGTTTTAACTACACCTGGGTAGCCTGCTAATATCACAACTGATGGTTACACTTCCCTTTCACCTACATCTCAACTAGGTCTCCACTGAAAGTGACATGCGTGCGACTAATAATAGTAAATCCTCAGTTTCATGTAAGGTCACTAATTGTGAATTAATTAATATTTAATTCACTTGATCTCTCACTAGTGTATCTAAAAGTTACAACTAGCACAACTTAGTTTAACTCACTTAACTGAGTTAAACTTATTACAGCCTACATTAACTAATGCAGCACTACACTTTCAACTATGTTACAACTAGAATTACAACTAGAATTACTATGCACACCTCAGCAACTACCTCTAACTCGAAATCAACTAGTTAACTGAGTTATAACTCTCATTTAACTATTACAAGTTATCATTGAGAATATATTACAGTTTATTCTCCATCTTAATTAAGGGATAACTAAAATAGACATGCACCAAAAATAACCCTATGGGCCCCACCCCAGTGTAGGTTCTTAATGCACTAGGTGTGTAGATTTTAACCTTGTACAGAAATTATCGGCAAACGAATCTTAAAAACAGAAAATAAACAGGAGCAACAACATAAAACATAAAACAGATAAACACAAATATTTTCCCTTGGATCCCAAATCGGGACGACCAGCTTGATTTTTCATTATATTCCTTTTAGTATTACAACACATATATATATAAATGTTGAAACATACATAAACCCCAATCCATTAACCCTATATTAGAACATAACCATAGTTCCCTTGACTAGATCTACAAAATACGAGGGGCCAAAAACCATTGTACCCCAAAACCGTGTGCAAACCCATGCACAAAACCATGGGCGGACCTGCCCACTGGAAAATAAGGACCAAAATTTTTTTTGGGGTGCTGCCCGGGACCCCGAGAGGGGGGGCTACCGCCTCCCCTGTGACCCACCTGACGTTGCGCCCAGTGCAACGTATAAGAGGGGCTATCGGCCCCCCTATGACCCCCCTGCGCATGATTAGTCTTGGAAAGAATATAACACAAACCCAACATTCTCCCACTTGTTGTTTTCTTTCCATAGGGGACCACAAGAGAGCTGAGTCATTATTCCAACTTTGCAACACCCATTGTTTCTCTACACCAAGAAAATTCTGAGTGCTCACAAACTTTTTCAATGCATCTGCAACATTATTCAAAGTGTCCACCTTTACCAGCAACACCCTTTTAGCTTCAACCATATCTCTCACAAAGTGATATTTAACATCAATGTGCTTTGTCTTCGAATGATAAGAAGGGTTCTTAGCCAAGAAAATTGAACTTTGGATATCACAATCTATCCTTGTAGCTTGTTCCACCAACCCCAAACTTGAACCTAATATCTGCAACTAAACTGTTTCCTTGCTTGCATGAGCGGATGCTATGTATTCAACCTCTATAGTTGAAAGAGCCACTATAGACTGTATTTTACTCATCCAACTAACTGCACCTCCAAATAGGCTAAACACATACACAATTGTAGATCTTCTTTCGTCCAGATCTCTATCCTAGTCTGCATTAACAAAACCACGAATGTACAACACCCTTTCCAATCCTGGTCTTCCCTAGTAGCAGATGCCATAATCACTAGTGCCACATAAATATCTGAAAACCTGCTTCACTGTTGTCCAATGCTCCTTCACTGGGTTTGACATAAACCTGCTCAATAATCCCACTGCATGTACAATGTCTGGTCTGGTACATACCATTGCATACATTAGGCTACCCACTGCACTTGCATACGGAACATGGGACATATCCTCCTCTTATTCTTGTGTCTTGGGACACTGTTCAGTAGACAACTTTGTACCTACAGGAATCGAAACATTCACTAGTTTGCTATCATGCATATTGAAGCTCTGCCATATAGTCTCTACATACTTCCTTTGGTTTAACGATAGCTTCCTCTTTTCCCGATCTCTCTTAATTTCCATGCCCAAAACATAGTTTGCAACACCAAGATCCTTCATGTCGAATTTGGAGAACAGTTGGGTCTTCAAATCTTGGTTAATTTCTCTGTCATTTCCAATCAACAACATATCATCCACATACAAGATGAAATAAATAACACGATCACCAATTAATTTAAAATAAACACAGTGATCCTCCTTGCTTCTGGTGAAGCCAAGTCCCCGTATGTAGGTATCAAATTTCTGATGCCACATCCTTGGTGACTGTTTTAACCCATACATAGACTTCTTTAACCTACATACTAGTTCTTTCTTCCCCTTCACCATAAAGCCTTCAGGTTGTTTCATGTAGATCTCCTCTTCCAGATCCCTGTGAAGAAATGTTGTCTTCACATCCATCTGTTCTACCTCAAAATCAAATGCAGCAGCAACAGATAAAAGTAATCTAATAGAAGTAACTTTGGAAAATGGATAAAAATTATCACCAAAATCAATTCTCGGCACCTGAGAATAACCTTTTTCTACTAACCGAGTTTTGTATTTCTCCACCTTTCCTTATACATTCATCTTATTCTTAAACACCCATTTTCGCCCGATGGGCTTCCATCCAATCGGTAACTCCACCAGATCCCATGCCTCATTTTTATGCAAGGATGCCATTTCATCAACCATGGCCTCCTTCCAGAGTTTTCCATCCTTTGAATCTACTACCTCCCTGACAGTTCTGGGATCATCATCATTTATAGTTAAAGCAAAATTTGAATAGAAATTAGATGGACTATACCTTTCTGGTTGTCTTATTTCCCAAGCAGATATTCTCACAGCTGGAGTTTGTGGCTCTTCCTCTTCTGAGTCTTCTTCTGTTGTAGAGTCTGATTCATCCTCCTTTAGCTCAAACTCTATATTCTCAGGCTCCTTTGGTAGGAATTCATTTTTAACAACATCTTTCACCTCTCTAAACACTACATCTTGGTTGTACACAACCTTCCTTGTTTCTGGGTTCCAAAGCTTGTAACCCTTTAAACCATCCTTATACCCAATAAAGATGCACCTTTCAGATTTATTATCCAACTTGGAAATACCCTCAGATGTGAAAGAGAGGGTTTCTTACCAGTCCATACCTCATGTGGAGTCTTATCCTCCAATGATGATGAAGGTGATCTGTTAACCAAGTTACATGCAGTCTCCACTGCCTCTGCCCAGAATTCTTGTCCTAACCCAGTACCAATGAGCATGCTTCTTGCCTTTTCCATCAGCATTCTATTCATTCTTTCTGCAACTCCATTTTTCTGAGGAGTGTATGGAGTAGTCTTCTGCCATGATATACCACACTTCTTACAGAACTCTTCAAATTCCTTCTTGTAGAGTTACTCCCCACCATTATCTGTCCTCAAAACCTTTATCTTCTTCTCTATTTGGTTTTCCACCAGAGCCTTAAATTCTTTAAAGCTGTCAAAGACTTCATATTGCTTCCTCAAGAAATATATCCATGTATTCCTTGAGAAGTCATATATGAATGAAACATAGTACACTGACTTACCCAGTGATGGAACCGACATAGGTCCAAACACATCACTGTGCACAAGATCTAATATCTTGTTCACCCTCTTAGCACCAAAAGTAAAAATCACCCGATTCTGCTTCCCATATACACAATTTTCACAGAAATCGAAATCCAGAGAGATATTAGACATACCTTCTACCATACCATTTCCATGCAGTATCCGAAGAACCTTCTCTCCAATATGTCCAAACATTTGACGCCATAGGTCTTTTCTCCAGAGACCGCTAGGCTTTCCGCTCCACTTTCGGGAACCACAGAACTGTTGCACCCAGCAATAACAGTGTTGCCCTGAAGCTTGTACAGAGTTCCAATCCGAACTCCCCGCATTAATACTAGTGCTCCCCAAACCATCTTATAGGTATATTTCTCGAACATTGTTTTTACACCTGCATCATCCATCTTGCTTACAGAAATCAGATTTCTAGCCAATACAGGAATGTACAGAACACTAGGAAGTGTTCTAATCCTTCCACCTTGTAGCTTCAGCTTGACGTTTCCACGTCTGATGATTTTGGCCTTCCTATCATCACCTAAGAAGACATCATGCCATCATATTTCTCATACTCGCAGAACCACTCCCTATGGGGAGTGAAGTGAAAGGATGCACCCGAGTCAATCAACCATGACTCATGATCTACATGTGTATTTTAAGAAGAATCCAAATACACATCCCCACCTTCATCTAAGGTGTTTTTTGCCTCTGTAGAAGGAGCATCATTAGATCCCTTTCCTTTCTCAGGAGCTTTATATTTGCACTCCTTTTTGTAGTGCCCTTCCTTTCCGCATTTCCAGCACACCTTTACAAAGTTTCCAGGAGATTTAGATCTCCCTCTAGATTTAGATCTCCCACTCAAAACCTTATTCTTGTTTCTGTTCTGGGACCTTCCTCATACAGATAAGGCATCTTCATTATGATCCTTCATATTTCTCTGTCTCATTCCCTCCGATAGCAAGGCTGAGACAATGTCATCGAAATTCAAGGTAGGTGTATTGCTACCTATTGCAATAACTAGACTATCCCATGAGTCTAGTAGAGAAAACAACAAACTGACGCGCTTCACTTCATATGAGATTTTAATATCAACAGATGACAGCTGACTTACCACAGTATTGAAGGTGTTCAAATGCTCTGTCACCGAGTCTCCATCCTTCATCCTCAGGTTATAAAAAAAATTCCGCAGGAACAATTTATTCATTAGAGAATTAGATTGGTACAAAGTCCCTAGCTTGTCCCACAAGGTCTTCACCATAGCTTCCCCAGATACATTTAACAATACTGAATTTGAGACACATAATTGTATTTTACTCTTTTCCTTTCAATCCAGCTTCTTCCAATCTTCATCTGACATTGCCATTGGTTTAGTACCCGGATCTACCGTGATCCACTGATCTTTATCCACTAGTAGATCCTCCTTCTTGAGCTTCCACAACTCAAAAATATAACCATTAAACTTATTGATCTCTATCTTCCCATCACTTTCCATCTTCTTTCACCACAAGAATAGATCCCACATATTTCCCACTGAACAGGGTCTACCTTAGGCTCAAGCAAAAAAACCCCTCAGGAGCAAAGGCGTCCCCTTGAAGCCAAAACTGCTTTGATAACAAATGTAGGTTTTAACCTTGTATAGAAATTATCTGAAAATGAATATTAGAAACAGAAAATAAATAGTAGCAAGAGCATAAAACATAAAACAGATAAACAAAGATATTTCCCCTGTATCCCAAATCGAGATGACCAGCTTGATTTTTCATTATATTCCTTTTAGTGTTACAGCACATATATATACATGTCGAAGCATACATAAACCCCAATCCATTAACCCTGGATTAGAACATAACCGTAGTTCCCTTGACTGGATCTACAAAATACTAGGGGCTGAAAACCATCATACCCCAAAACCATGTGCAAACCCATGCACAAAACCATGGGCAACCAGAAAATAAGGACCAAAAAAATTTTCCGAGGCACTGCCCCTAACCCCGACAGCGGGGACTACCACCCCCCCTATGACCCCCCCAAAGAATATAACACAAACCCAACAAGGTGCTTAATGCACTAGATGTGGGTGTTGAATGTTGTTTCCGGATGCCAATTTCATTGTTTCTTGGTGCAAACTTCAACACTCCCTCTCAAAAATAAATGAATGTACTTGCATGTGACAAGAACCTCATGCATGCGATATGAAACCTCATGCATTCAAGATGCAACCCTTCCATGCGAAATGCAACACTTCTCTAGTGTTTCTCACACATGAAACACTTCGCTGGTGTTTCTCAAACATGCAACCTTTGCATGCAACACTTCCGAACCTGAACAGCCTCCAAACAACTGAATCAGTATAATGCATCTATCATCAAAGTCTTTTGACTGTTGGTGCCTACTGTACATGTCTACTAGATTATCTGAGTTGTTGACATCTGCATCCATGCACTCTACACTGTTGCAAACTTTGATCTACGGCCCAATATCCGACACTTACACTTTGATTTCATGTCCTCCTGAAATTTGATTGCATCAATAAAACTAATCCTGCTACTACTTCTCTGTGGGCTCCTCATAGCCAGGTTTGATCCATGAGACCCACCATCTCTAGGATGCTACCAAAATTTCTTCTTGGGATTAATCATGCATGTCGCCGCATCTTACACCTAGTGGTATAGCTGCAGGCACTCCCTCTACCCATCTGGCATGAAATTTATTTGCATGAGTGGTTTCTCCCATTCCATGATCCTCCCCATGTGGCTGCTCCACATCTTGAGGTTCATTCTCACCTGCATGCAAATCCAAATCCCTCTCAAGGGTCAATTGCATGGCTTTATCACACTTCCCAATGGTTGGAAGCTCTGTAGAAATCACATCTACATCAAGTCTATAGATATTCTTAACTCGAATCCCAACCTTGTTGGCTTGCCCTGTTGCTTTGTGTCACAAGAAAAATTTTCCTTCAATAAAGAGAACATAATAGCCTCTATCCTCTAACATTGCAACTGAGAATAAATTTTTCTTCAAACCTGGTTCATGCATTACATTTTTTAATTGAATGAGTTTACCTGACTGCCTCTGGAAGGTAATGGTACCGATCTTGGTAGCATTGTACCACCTATCATCACCCATTTCAATATGCATCTAGAGATCCTTTTCCTCTAAGTTACTGAAAAGTTCCTTATCTCTCATCATGTGAAAGGAAGCACCACTATCCAAGTACCACCCCGATCCCAATGCACTTGAAACCATGCATGCGATCAATGAGAATTCAAGCTCAAATTGTGAAGCCAAAGCCTCTCCAGCTGCAGATCCTCCAACCCTCTTGTTCTTCTTCTTTTGTGGACAGTTTTTTGCAAAAGTTCCATGCTTGTGACTGTGAAAACACTTCACCCTGGACATGTCGCGCTCCTTGCCATATTCACCGGCCTTATATTTGGAATGGAATTACTTCCCTTTCCCTTTATTTGCCTTGGCAGCCAAAGCACAATCATCTTCATCTTCATTCTTAGATGAAGATCCATCTCTGGTATTCCGTCTAAACTCCTCTTGCATCAAATCCGACCACAGTTGTTCCCAATTTGGCAATTTTTCCATTCCATTGACAGAGTCTTGATAACTCTTTCAACTCTTGGGAGGTCCTAGGAGAGCTAGGTTCACCAAATAATCATCAACGATAGTTATTTATACACTCCCAAGCTCATCTTGACATTGGACAAACTTTGTTAAGTATACCATAATAGTGTCATTCTTTTCCATCTTCATCTTCATGAGTTTGTCTTTGAGCACTAATTTCCTATGGTCGCTGTTGATTTGGAATATATCCGTCAAATAATTCCACATTTCATATCATGTAGCTTTCCCATGGAGGCTTCAAACAATGTGGTCTCGTACTCCCTCACATAGGATCCTCCTTGCCTTTGCCACTTTCTTTTTCCATGCATCAAGATTTGCATCATCTGTCACAGCGGGTTTAGGAACATCATTGTCAATGAATTCCTTCAAGCCATTGTCTTCGAGTACTTCCCCCATCCTGTCCTTCCAATAAATATAGTTTGAGCTTCCCTCGAGTTCATACTCCAACCTGAAGCCATTGAAAGCCATTTCGATCTTGAATCACCTGTAGCACCAAGAAAGTATTTCTGCAAATTCAAATTCTATCCAATCACAAAATCAACTCCTGCTTCACTTCTGTAATTTCCTGTCCTCCGATACCATGTAGAAATTATACAACATGCATGTATATCTTGGATTCACCTGATCTAACAATGTACTAAAGTTAAATACTGAATTGCTTCTAAAAATATTTTGCGGAGTTAAAAACACAATCGCTAATCACATGAGCATGAAGAAAGATCAATCACACACAACACATATAATTTCTCGGGGAAATATTGCTGCTCAAAACCCCTCTATCATATATTGTATATTCCACAAGGAATAATGAAAAAATTAGATACAAATCTTCTCACAAGAGTCCTCCTGTATTCATCTAATTGTCTCACACTAATCCAGACAAAATCAAGCCAATGCTCATCAAACTCTTAGTCTGTCTTTAGCCTACCTTGCTCACGCAATTCATGAGGAATGAAATCCCTAATCACAAGGAATTCCAACCTTCCTACACTGCGATGAGTATCACAGACATCCTGTCATGTTTTAACTACACCTGGATAGCCTGCTAATATCAAAACTAATAGTTACACTTCCCTTTCACCTACATCTCAACTGGGTCTCCAATCGAACTAATATGCATTGAAATAATAATAGTAAATCCTCAGCTCCATGTGAGATCACTGATTGTCAATTAATTAATAGTTAATTCACTCAATCTCTCACTAGTGTATCTAAGAGTTACAACTAGCACAACTGAGTTAAACTTATTGCAACCTGCATTAACTAATGCACCACTGCACTTTGAAATCTATTACAACTAGAATTACTCTGCATGCCTCACCAACTACCTCTAACTCAAAATCCACTAGCTAACTCAGTTTATAACTCTCAATTAACTATTACAAGTTATCTTTGAGAATAGATTAAAGTTTATTACCCATATTAATTAAGGGATAACTAAAATAGACACGCACCAAAAATAACCTTGTGGACCCTACCCTAGTGTAGGTGCTTAATGCACTAGGTGTGGGTACTGAATGTTGTTTCTGGATGCCAATTTCACTATTTCTTGTTGCAAACTTCAACATTGAAATTGAAATTTATCCATGGTATTCATTCACCCATGGTATGTATCCACCCATGATCCTCATCCACACATGGAATTTACCCATGGTATTGTAAATGGAATCAACCCATGGTATTCATCACCCATGGTATTTATCCACCCATGGTATTGTAAGTGACATCAATCGATGGTATTCATTCACCCATAGTATTCATTCACGCATGGTATTTACCCACCCATGGAATTTACCTATGGTATTGTAACAAAAAAAATCTATAAGTAATAAGTCACATATTATAAAAGGAGGGATTATCCACCACAATGGAGCTGCTATAATTATTCTTTGTTTTAATAAAAAAAAAAGTATGGTTTTATTTACTGTGTGTTCTCTCATTTTGTTGTCATTTCAAATTTTCAGAGCTTGGGGGTCTCCGCCCAAGATCTGGATCACAGTATCCAAGCCAGGTTACGAATCTATGGGAATGAGTGTTTGAAGAATATTTTATATTAAAAAAATTTCAACTAAATTTATCAAACTCCATGCAAGTTCCATGACCTCCATGGAGCACTTTCTTGGGCAAAGGGAGAAGAAGGTTTTATTTTTCATTTCTTTGTAGGAATTTTTTTGGGTGGTGAATTTGTATAGAAGATATGAAAATATTGGTACAAAATTTTCAGAAAAAATAACATATTTGTATTCCTTGCGAAAAAATAGCCAATTTAAAAAAAAAAACAGTTGAATAAAATTTTGGATGAGGAAGATATTACTCATTTAAAATCAACAATGTTGCGGAAAATTTTCTAACGACAATTCGTGGACGACAACTCTTATGTCATTTTTTACAAGTTTTAGTGCAACATTTAATAGACGTTATTATATATCTTAGATGCCCTTCGAAAATCACCCTATTTCAAAAAAAAAATCGGCTGAATCTGAGTCTAGACAAGGGATTTATCGTTGGTTTAAAAGAAGTTATTTTTTCAGAAATTTTGTGATAGTGGGACAGTTGCAATGCGAATCTAAGTTTCCAGAGTCTCCAAATAGCGATTTAAAACACATGTGATGATGAAAAATAATAATTTTGTTTCCAAAAACATGTTATAATGAAGATTATGAGTTATGTTGACCAATTTATGCCCATTTTATATCTATAGAAGCATTTAGAGTGGTTTCCCTTTGGAGATGTGTTGTCCCACCCCGCTTTAGTAAGCACTTGCTTCACATTCATCAATTTTAGCGTAGCAACATTCAGCATGGGTTCTTTGGAGACGTTCCCTCCCACCTCAAGCTATGTAGGCACTTGCTACTTCATCAAGAATCAGCATCACGATTATGGGTCAACCGCACAAAATACTTCTCATTGAAGTTCATTTGTTAGGCTGCACACTGTTAGTATCACAGTTCGTCACAAGAAATACTGGGTGTATCTATCCTCAAATCTTCATTTTTCATGGATATGGGTTATCCACAAACCGACACTTCATCAAAGTCCATTTTCTAGGTCACACACTATTAGCATCATAGTTGGCCACAAGCATTACAAGGTATCTCTATCCTTAGATCTTAGTTTTTCATGGTTATGGGTCATCCACAAACCCACACTTCATCGAAGTCCATTTGCTAGGCTACACACTATCAGTATCACAGTTGGTCACAAGCGTTATAGGGTACCTCTACCCTTGTATTTCCGTTCATCAGGGTTATGGTTTAACCACACAAAACCCTTATCTTCAATGGCTCTTCATATTCAAAAAAGGATTCTTAGGAGGGAACATCATGAAATGGGGACCATTTCTTATTAAGGAGAGAGGAATGATCCAATGGAAAGTGGCCTACACCCATGGCATTGTAAGTGACATCTATCCATGGTATTCATTCACCCTTGGTATGTATCTACCCATGATATTCATCCATATATGGAATTTACCCATGGTATTGAAAATAGAATGCACCCATGGTATTCATAACCCATGGTTTTTATCGACCCATGGTATTGTAAGTGACATATTTCCATGGTATTCATTCACCCATGGTATTTACCCACCCATGGAATTTACCTATGGTATTGTAACTAAAACATACTATAAGTAACAAGTCGTATCTTATAAAAGGACATATTGTCCAGCAGAATGTAGATTCTACAATTATTATCTGTTTTAATAAAAATAAATCTTTTTGGTTTTATTTACTGTGTGTTCTCTCATTTTGTTGGCATTTCAATTTTTCAGGTTATTTGTAGAATCCGGATTATCCACAGTTCATAAAATGGGGATCCATCATCAGGACGAGAATGAAGAATGAAAGAAGGTTGCAGAAGGTCAAGGTATAAATAGTGGAGGGCAATGATGTTTGAGAGGAGTCGACAATAGATAACAATCTTGTTTAAATAATTCATTTTTAATTTTAATAATTATTTTTATTTTTAATTTTAAAAAATTTTAATAAAATTTTTATTTTAAAATTTTTTTATAAAATTTTTATTTTAATAATAAATAATTTTTTTTTAAAATAAATACTTAAAGTTTTAAATTATTAATTTTAATTTTAAAAACCCTAAGTGCTTAAATTATTTAAAATTTTATTGTATAATAAACCCTAAGACTTAAATTAATCATACTAAACTAGTTTTTATGAACTTTTATTTAATGTCTAAATTTTTTTTATTTTAATGTCTAAAATTTTTGTCTAATTTTTTTTTATTTATTGTCTAAAATTTGTGATTAATTTTAACAATTTTATGACTAAAAATATTTTAATTACACCAAGTTATTTAATTCCTAACCTAAACTTTAACCTAAACTAGAATCTACCAATTGTTAAGTGAGTGTAATTAAATAAGAAGAAGAGATGTTTATTAATTATAAATGAATTTTTAATATATGTTAATGATAATACTTAATGTATATTAATATAATTAATTAAAACCTAATAAGTTATTATAATTTATTTAAATCCTAATATGTTATTATAATTTATAAATTACTTTTAACTGAAATATTTGAAATTTTACTTCCCCTCACTGATAATAATTTTTAATAATTAATTTTTATAAATAGAATAAAATTAACTAACACAAATTATTACCGGTGAGTGAAATAAAATGTTTTGTATGGACACGACCCTAAAATTCTTACTAAATGTTGGGAAAAATACTGAGAGGGGGGGGGTGAATCAGTATTTACAGCATATTCAAACTTTTACTTTTTCACTCTCTAAAACCCATACGCTACTTTGCTGAAGCCAACTAGCGTATACACGCAGAAATCCTTCATGCAACTCGCGTATACCCAGAGATCTAATTATACCATTCGTTGTTCACTTATATCATTCCATCATTCATTTATTAGATGTTCTATAAACAGTAAGCATGTGCAGTAAGAACATAATAAACCATCACACAAAGCATCACACATGAACACCAGGATTTTTTAGGTGGAAACCCAAGTCGGGAGAAAACCACCGCTGCAGTTGCTCAGCCTTCAATATTTTATTATAGAGAAAACATCTTACAACATATGTGCTAGCGCAGACTTGACCAGCACGCAGGCACCCACCTGCGCTTGTTTACCAGCCTCTCGTGGAAGGGAGCTCCAACCCCCCGACTCGTTTACCAGCCTCTCCTGGAAGGGAGCTACGACCCCCCGATCTCGTTTACCAGCCTCACCTGGAAGGGAGCTACAACCCCCTGACTGAAGGCTACAACCCTCACCACCACCTTGGACCACGTTTCATCAATTTTCACACTGGATCCAACAACTTCAATAGAACAACACTTGCAGGCCACGTTTCATCATATTTTCAGATTGGACCCTTTCCATACTTTTAAGCACAACAACCAGAAACGATACAAACCAATTCGTACAACACGTATCGATAGCGTAATACACAGTAACGTATCGTATGTTCCATACCCCATGCTTCAGCAAACCCTAGTTTGCACACGCGCTTTTACTTCACTGATGTCGCGTATATACGTGCTTCCATTCACACCAACCAGCGTATACTTCTGTACATATTACATAACTATTTTAATTGCGCATACACGCTTTTCCTTCAGATAACCCACGTATATATGCGCTTATGCTTCGGCGAACTAGCGTATGGTTCATCAGAGATTTTAGGTCATTGTATTTCTTCAGAACAGATACTTCACACAGATTTAACCCTTCACTTTAGACAGATGTTCGCCTCTTCCTGGATCTAATCATTTCATCAACAGATCTAGCAGATACAAGCACATTTCAGATCTAGATCCCCTTCTTCATCATTGGTGCATCATACATTCAGATTTATCTTCAAGTGTAACCCTTTCCATTCAGATCTACTTCAGAGAGAAGTATTCATTCAAGCTCAGACATCTTGCACCCACACTCATGATTTGCACAATGAATTTCTTCTCCTTATATAGGTTTTCCTTTTTCAATACCACGAGCCCCCTTTTTCAATACCATGGGCCAAAACAATACCATGAACCCAAAACTACCTGGACGGGGTCAATTAGGCGGATCATTACCCAATACAATGGGTCAATACCATGGTGGTTACCCCTGGTTTTGCACTTTTTGAGCGCTTTTGCCCATACGCGACTTGGAACGTTCTTTCCTGCGTGCATACGCGACTTCCCCTAGACATATCCGCGTATGCCTTGAGACATACTCTTTTCATCATAGATTTAGCACATGCTGACTTCTTTTCTTCACTGCCTTCTGTACACACTGTAGATACATCATATTTAGCTCATCAAGAACATATTCTATCAAGCACAACTTCATCAAGTAAGTTGCCATCATCTTCATCAGGTGGGTTGCCATTCAAGAACAACTCTCTACATCATATTGTTCAACAAACATCATATCACATCAGATTTACATCATTTACCAAGTCCATCAAGTCAAGAATAGCTTCATCAGGTGGATTGCCATCAAGGACAACACAAGTCAACAATCGCATGTCTTCATCTTCATTCAGTGGGTTGCCATCAAGGACAACACTCTGCATCATATTGCCAACAATCTCCCCCTTTGGACTTGATGGCAACCACGATGGTGTTTGGTTACTACAACAGATAGGTACATTAAGAATACAATGGCACCATGTCATTCTCTCCATTTTTGACACCATTCTTTCTCTTCATTCAAACACCATGTCACTCTCCCCCTTTGACATCAAGGGCAAAGGGCGGATCAAACACCAACATACTCTCCCCCTTTTCTCCTCATGTGGAAGAAGCGTTCTGCAGATCTGATATATACTGAAGTGACCAAGCTCCCCCTGAGTTCATGCTGAAACTTCAAACATATTTTTCAATGAAGTACATGACTCTATGAACTTCCTATCACCAAAGACTCATACTTACATCAAATATCCAACCAAGTGGATTTACATATGAAACTCAAGTACCCAACCAAGTGGGTTTACACATTTCAACTCAGCTACCCAACCAAGTGGGTTTACAAAATTTGACTCAGCTACCCAACCAAGTGGGTTTACAAATTTTACAAGTCCTTACATGACTGAAGACCTTTTCATCAAATTACAAATATGACCATTTATGACCAACACCAGAAAGTCTTTAAAGAACATATTTCAGAAACATCATAATACCAACAGTGCATTATACTCAGCAAAGCTAATGCTCCCCCTGTATCTGTGCATCCAAGCATCCTTTCCAAATGACTAAGGCTCCCCCTTAGTTTGTGCATCCTGAACACTTTCATCAACAAATCATCAAGGCATCTTCATCAAATCATTAGAAAAAGAATTATGAGAACTGGAACACCACCAAAGATACCAAACAGCACTGCAGATGTGCTGAAGAGAGCTGACTTCAACCAAAAATTGTCAGCAATCAGACATACGCGGTTTTATGTGCAGTAACTCACGTATATATGCGACTATGTTTCAGGAAACACGCGTATCCCAAGCCATATTCTAAATTTCAACCAAATCTGATTCTCTGTGAGGCAAAGACAATGTTCAGCTTCTTTCTGAGATATTTGAATGCTTCCCTGGACTACAGACAGATAGATAGAATAGTGTAGTTGTGTCTTCAAGCGTCATCCAATGGTTGTAGCATCAGCACAATAGTAACCAAGCCTTCAGATTCTTTGCAGCATCAATACAATATTTCCAAGAGAGATTCTCATATCAGAACAACATCTTCACATAGGTGTCAAGCAATCATCCATGTGGTCCAATATCATCAAAACCAAGTCATCAGCAACAATCTCTTCATGATCTGTCCTCATCTCTGAATTATAAGACTTTCATCTCAGCAACGAATGCTCTTCATCATAAAGCAACCAGGCCTCATCCATAATCTTCAACAAAATAAACCATGTACCATTTCATTATCATGAGTATAACCAGAATAATGCTAACAGTGCAATCATCAGCAGTCAGACTGAGGCTCCCCCTGGACCTCTACTCCAGATCTTCAGCTATCATCCCAATTCTCTTATCATCAATGCATACGCGACTATGTCTGCTGAAACTCGCGTGTATACACGACTTTTATTCAATGAACCCGAGTATGGAAAGTGACACATTGAATCATTCACTTTCCTTCATCTTCTCCTGAGCTTGTACCTCCTGCACCTGTTCTTTCCACATCAGATGCGCTGTCAGAAGTAAACATAACCAGAATAATCAAATCAACCATGAGAGTCATCATGCATTGCTCCCCCTGTGACGATACATTACTAAATCTTATAATCTATCCCACATCATTCCTAAAGTCAATAAGAAAAGTCAGCTTCAGAAGCGGATGACTGCAGTAGGGTCAGAATTCCCTACGTTTCTGATCGGTCCTTCATCTTGAATTGAGTGTTTTCTTCAAGAAAATAATTGTCTTCTAGGGCATCCATAAAAATATCCTTTTCTTCTCTAGATTGATTCTTATTCCATTCCTCCATATTTTTCTAGATTTGTTTAAACTTTCTATTTGTGTGCTGGAAGTTATTCAATTTCTCACATCTGTTCAGCCTGCATTCCTTTTCTACATGTCCATACTTGTTACAAGAATAACATCTCATGTGTCCAGAGTAATAAGAATTATAATGAGTATTTCTGATCTTCCTTCTTCTACAATCAGCTGCTTTATGTCCATACTTGTTACATGAAAAACAATATCCCTTGAATAAACCAGAGTACCTTTCTGAGTAGAATCTGTTTGTTTGAGGCTGAAATGATCTGCTCCTGCAGTTTGCTACAACATGCCCATAATTATGACATTTGAAACATTCAACATCATTGAATGGTTTCCTTTGAGATTTCATGATTGTTGGTTGATCTTTTACCTCTTTCAACACTTCAGGTTTTGTATTGACATCCTCTGAATTTTTTGCACTTCCTTGTGAGCTAGATTCTCCTTTAACAGTTTCATGGAAACCAAGACCAAGTTTGATAGCAGGAAACCTTTGATTACTCACAATATTGTCCAAGATATTAGTACTATCTTGAAACCTCAAAAGTTTAACCTTTTCTTCTAATTTACCTTTGAGAATGTTTACCTCAACCTCCAAGGCTTAACATTGCTTTGTCATGCTTTCTTCTTTCCTTCTTCCATCTTCTACTTGATCCTTCAGATTTAGAATCTCTTCCTTCAACCAATTTTCGTTTTCTTCACATGTTTGTTCCAGCTCTTCATTCTTCTTATTTGATTTTTTCAAATCTTCTTTGAGAGAAATGATTTCTGCTTCAAGGCCTTCTTTTTCAAATGACAGAGATGTTTCAAGATCTATTTGCAGAGAGATGATTGCAGCTTCAAGTCCTTCATTCTTCTTGCTTGATTTTTCAAGATCAGCATTTTGATCGTTGATTTCTGCTTCTAGTTCTTTGATTCGATTGGATGCATAAGTATGAAACCTTTGATAGTTGTCCACCTGTCCATTCAGCATTTCTATTTGATCTTTCATTTGAGAGATCATCTCTTTGTAAATAGAATCTTTCTTATCAATTTCCTTTTGTTGTTCTTCAACTTTGATCTTGATAGCTTCTTCTAGATCCACAACTTTACTTTCGCTATCTTCACTATTGTTTGCACAAAGAAGAGTATTACAAGTGGCCTTCTTCTTTTCCTTCTTTTCCATGAGTATTTGTAGAGCTTCGTCAGAAACTTCTGGATCCATACCGTCACTTTCACTATCATAATCTTTGCACATTCAGTTAAGTAAGAGACAAGAACAACGATTAATACCTGGTTCATCTTCTTCAATTTTTGCTATACATGATTTCTGAGGTATCTTCTTGTTTCGAGTAGCCTTCTTCTTTTGCTTCTTAGCCATGAGCACTTTCAGATCTTGGTCAGAATCTTCTTCATCTTCACTGGACACTTCATCATCATCATCTTTTGCATAATAACTCTTTCTCTTTTCAAATTGTTTCCCTTTACCATGTTTTTCTCTATAAGGACATTTAGCAGCATAGTGACCAACTTTTCCACACTCAAAACATTTGAAGGGAAGCTTACCTTTGAATCTTCCAGTACCTAGTTGGAGCTTTCTCATGAAATTCGCTTCTTCTTCATCGGATATATAGCTGGATTCTTTGACAACTTCCTTTTCCTTTCCTTTTGTAGATGCCTTAAAAGCAGCTTCTCTTATTTGAGAAGGACCTCCTTGTCTCATTTCAAAAGCAGTCAGAGTACCATGTAATTGAACAATAGTAAGCGTTTGCAGATCTTGCCTTTCTTCAATAGCTGAAACTTTCGAGTCAAATTTTGAAATCAAGGATCTTAAGACCTTTTCAACCAGAGTAGTATCAGTTATGGTTTCACCCAAATTTCTCATTCGATTTACAATATCATCCAGACGAAGGAAGAAACTGGCAACACTCTCATCACTATACATCTTCAAATTTTCATATTCAATTCTAAAAGTTTGGAGTTTTGCACTTTTTACCTTTGTGTCTCCTTCATAGCTTAGAATTATTTTGTCCCATATTTCTTTTGTTGAATGTAGCTGCATCACTTTAGCAAATTCTGATTCAGACATGCTTCCCAATAAGACATTCACTACTTTGGCATTGATTTCATACTTCTTCCTTTCTGCTGCATTAGTAGGAATACTTGCCGGGTATTGATAACCTTCTTCCACGATTGCCCATACATCTGCACCAATACTTTGCAGATATCCTTTTGTTTGTACCTTCCAGAATATCAGATTGCTTCCATTGAATAGAGGTGGCTTTATAGACATTAATCCTTCTTGACTTCCCATTGCGACGGATCACCTTCAAGCGATCAAGCTTCTGCAGAAGGACCTGCTCTGATACCAATTGTTGGGAAAAATACTGAGAGGGGGGGGTGAATCAGTATTTACAGCATATTCAAACTATTACTTTTTCACTCTCTAAAACCCATACGCTACTTTGTTGAAGCCAACTAGCGTATACACGCGGAAATCCTTCATACAACTCGCATATACCCAGAGATCTAATTAAACCATTAGTTCTTCACTTATATCATTCCATCATTCATTTATTAGATGTTCTATAAACAGTAAGCATGTTCAGTAAGAACAGAATAAACCATCACACAAAGCATCACACATGAACACCAGGATTTTTTAGGTGGAAACCCAAGTCGGGAGAAAACCACCGCTGTAGTTGCTCAGCCTTCAATATTTTATTATAGAGAAAACATCTTGGCTAACATATGTGCCGGCGCAGACTTCATCAAAGACGTAGGCACCCAACCGCGCTCGCTACTGCCTCTCCTAGAAGGGAGCCCAACCCCCGACTGCTTACCAAACCACCGAAGGGAGCTAAGCAAACCCCCTCGATCTCGTTTTACCAAATTTCTTCCTCGAAGGGAGCTACAACCCCCTGACTGAAGGCTACAACCCTCAGCACCTCTATGGACCACGTTTCATCAATTTTCACACTGGATCCAACAACTTCAATAGAACACAATTTGCAGGCCACCTTTCATCATATTTTCAGACTGGACCCTCTCCATACATTTAAGCACAATCAACCAGGAAACAGATACAAACCAATTCAGACAACACAGATCAGATAGCAGTAATACAGCAGAACAGATTAGATGTTCCATACCCCATGCTTCAGCAAACCTTAGTTTGCATACGCGCTTTTACTTCACTGATGTCGCGTATATACGCGCTTCCATTCACACCAACCAGCGTATACTTCTGTGCATATTACAGAACCAACTTAATTGCGCATACGCGCTTTTGCTTCAGCGAACCCACGTATAAACGCGCTTATGCTTCGGCGAACTAGCGTATGGTTCATCAGATATTTTAGGTCATTGTATTTCTTCAGAACAGATACTTCACACAGATTTAACCCTTCACTTCAGACAGATGTTCACCTCTTCCTGGATCTAATCATTTCATCAACAGATCTAGCAGATACAAGCACATTTGTGATTCAGATCTCCTTCTTCATCATCGTGGGTGCATCATTATTTAGATTTATCTTCATGTAACCCTTTCCATTCGATCTACTTCAGAGAGAAGTATTCATTCAAGCTCAGACATCTTGCACCCACACTCATGATTTGCACAATGAAATTCTTCTCCTTATATAGGTTTTCCATTTTTCAATACCATGAGCCCCTTTTTCAATACCATGAGCCAAACCAATACCATGAGCCCAAAACTACATTAGACGGGGTCATTTAGACGAATCATTACCCAATACAATGGGTCAATACCATGGTGGTTACCCCTGGTTTTGCACTTTTTGAGCGCTTTTGCCCATACGCGACTTATCACGTTCTTTCCCGCGTGCATACGCGACTTCCCCTAGACATATCCGCGTATGCCTTGAGACATACTCTTTTCATCATAGATTTAGCACATGATGACTTCTTTTCTTCACTGCCTTCTGTACACACTGTAGATACATCATATTTAGCTCATCAAGAACATATTCTAACAAGCACAACTTCACCAAGTAAGTTGTCATCATCTTCATTAAGTGGGCTGCCTTTCAAGGACAACACTTAGCATCATATTGTCAACAAACATCATATCACATCAGATTTACATCATTTACCAAGTCCATCAAGTCAAGAATAACTTCATCAGGTGGTTTGCCATCAAGGACAACACATGTCATCAGTCGCATGTCTTCATCTTCATTCAGTGGGTTGCCATCAAGGACAACACTCTGCATCATATTTCCAACAATCTCCCCCTTTGGACTTGATGGCAACCATGATGGTGTTTGGTTACTACAGCAGATAGGTACATTAAGAATACAATAGCACCATGTCAGTCTCTCCATTTTGACACCATTCTTTCTCTGCATTCAAACACCATCCATGTCATTCTCCCCCTTTGACATCAAGGGCAAAGGGCGGATCAAAAAAAACCAACATACTCCCCCCCTTTTCTCCTCATGTGGAAGAAGTGTTCTGTAGATCTGATATATACTGAAGTGACCAAGCTCCCCCTGAGTTCATGCTAAAACTTCAAACATATTTTTCAATGAAGTACATGACTCTATGAACTTCCTATCACCAAAGACTCATACTTACATCAAATATCCAACCAAGTGGATTTACATATGAAACTCAAGTACCCAACCAAGTGGGTTTACACATTTCAACTCAGCTACCCAACCAAGTGGGTTTACAAAATTTGACTCAGCTACCCAACCAAGTGGGTTTACAAATTTTACAAGTCCTTACATGACTGAAGACCTTTTCATCAAATTACAAATATGACCATTTATGACCAACACCAGAAAGTCTTTAAAGAACATATTTCAGAAACATCATAATACCAACAGTGCATTATACTCAGCACAGCTAATGCTCCTCAGACCAGGCATCCAAGCATCTTCCAAATACCTGCGTCTTTACTTTGCAAGACCTAACACTTTTTTCAACAAATCATCAAGGTGATCTTCATCAACGCTAGAAAGAATCATGAGAACTGGAACACCACCAAAGATACCAAACAGCACTGCAGATGTGCTGAAGAGAGCTGACTTCAACCAAAAATTGTCAGCAATCAGACATACGCGGTTTTATGTGCAGTAACTCACGTATATATGCGACTATGTTTCAGGAAACACGCGTATCCCAAGCCATATTCTAAATTTCAACCAAATCTGATTCTCTGTGAGGCAAAGACAATGTTCAGCTTCTTTCTGAGATATTTGAATGCTTCCCTGGACTACAGACAGATAGATAGAATAGTGTAGTTGTGTCTTCAAGCGTCATCCAATGGTTGTAGCATCAGCACAATAGTAACCAAGCCTTCAGATTCTTTGCAGCATCAATACAATATTTCCAAGAGAGATTCTCATATCAGAACAACATCTTCACATAGGTGTCAAGCAATCATCCATGTGGTCCAATATCATCAAAACCAAGTCATCAGCAACAATCTCTTCATGATCTGTCCTCATCTCTGAATTATAAGACTTTCATCTCAGCAACGAATGCTCTTCATCATAAAGCAACCAGGCCTCATCCATAATCTTCAACAAAATAAACCATGTACCATTTCATTATCATGAGTATAACCAGAATAATGCTAACAGTGCAATCATCAGCAGTCAGACTGAGGCTCCCCCTGGACCTCTACTCCAGATCTTCAGCTATCATCCCAATTCTCTTATCATCAATGCATACGCGACTATGTCTGCTGAAACTCGCGTGTATACACGACTTTTATTCAATGAACCCGAGTATGGAAAGTGACACATTGAATCATTCACTTTCCTTCATCTTCTCCTGAGCTTGTACCTCCTGCACCTGTTCTTTCCACATCAGATGCGCTGTCAGAAGTAAACATAACCAGAATAATCAAATCAACCATGAGAGTCATCATGCATTGCTCCCCCTGTGACGATACATTACTAGATCTTATAATGTATCTCACATCATTCCTGCAGTCAATAAGAAAGGTCAGCTTCAGAAGCGGATGACTGCAGTAGGGTCAGAATTCCCTACGTTTCTGATTGGTCCGTGAATTGAGTGTTTTCTTCAAGAAAATAATTGTCTTCTAGAGCATCCACAAAAGTATCCTTTTCTTCTCTAGATTGATTCTTATTCCATCCCTCCATCTTTTTCCAGACTTGTTTAAACTTTCTATTTGTGTACTGGAAGTTATCCAATTTCTCATATCTGTTCAGCCTGCATTCCTTTTCTACATGTCCATACTTGTTACAAGAATAACATCTCATGTGTCCAGAGTAATAAGAATTATAATGAGTATTTCTGATCTTCCTTCTTTTACAATCAGCTGCTTTATGTCCATACTTGTTACATGAAAAACAATATCCCTTGAAGAAACCAGAGTACCTTTCTATGTAGGAATTGTTTGATTGAGGCTGAAATGATCTGCTCCTGCAATTTGCTGCAACATGCCCATAATTATGACATTTAAAGCATTCAACATTATTGACTGATTTCCTTTGAGATTTCATGATTGTTGGTTGATCTTTTACCTCTTTCAACACTTCAGGTTTTGTATTGACATCCTCTGAATTTTTTGCACTTCCTTGTGAGCTAGATTCTCCTTTAACAGTTTCATGGAAACCAAGACCAAGTTTGATAGCAGGAAACCTTTGATTACTCACAATATTGTCCAAGATATTAGTACTATCTTGAAACCTCAAAAGTTTAACCTTTTCTTCTAATTTACCTTTGAGAATGTTTACCTCAACCTCCAAGGCTTAACATTGCTTTGTCATGCTTTCTTCTTTCCTTCTTCCATCTTCTACTTGATCCTTCAGATTTAGAATCTCTTCCTTCAACCAATTTTCGTTTTCTTCACATGTTTGTTCCAGCTCTTCATTCTTCTTATTTGATTTTTTCAAATCTTCTTTGAGAGAAATGATTTCTGCTTCAAGGCCTTCTTTTTCAAATGACAGAGGTTCTTCATTCTTCTTATTTGATGCTTCAAGATCTGTTTGCAGAGAGATGATTGCAGCTTCAAGTCCTTCATTCTTCTTGCTTGATTTTTCAAGATCAACATTTTGATCGTTGATTTCTGCTTCTAGTTCTTTGATTCGATTGGATGCATAAGCATGAAACCTTTGATACTTGTCCACCTGTCCATTCAACATTTCTATTTGATCTTTCATTTGAGAGATCATCTCTTTGTAAATGGAATCTTTCTTGTCAATTTCCTTTTGTTGTTCTTCAACTTTGATCTTGATAGCTTCTTCTAGATCCACAACTTTACTTTCGCTATCTTCACTATTGTTTGCACAAAGAAGAGTATTACAAGTGGCCTTCTTCTTTTCATTCTTTTCCATGAGTATTTGTAGAGCTTCGTCAGAAACTTCTGGATCCATACCGTCACTTTCACTATCATAATATTTGCACATGAAGTTAAGTAAGAGACAAGAACAATGATTAATACTTGGTTCATCTTCTTCAATTTTTGCTATACATGATTTCTGAGGTATCTTCTTGTTTCAAGTAGCCTTCTTCTTTTGCTTGTTAGCCATGAGCACTTTCAGATCTTGGTCAGAATCTTCTTCATCTTCACTGGACACTTCATCATCATCTTCTTTTGCATAATAACTCTTTCTCTTTTCAAATTGTTTCCCTTTACCATGTTTTTCTCTATAAGGACATTTAGCAGCATAGTGACCAACTTTTCCACACTCAAAACATTTGAAGGGAAGCTTACCTTTGAATCTTCTAGTACCTAGTTGGAGCTTTCTCACGAAATTCGCTTCTTCTTCATCGGATATATAGCTAGATTCTTTGACAACTTCCTTTTCCTTTCCTTTTGTAGATGCCTTAAAAGCAGCTTCTCTTACTTGAGAAGGACCTCCTTGTCTCATTTCAAAAGCAGTCAGAGTACCATGTAATTGAACAATAGTAAGCGATTGCAGATCTTGCCTTTCTTCAATAGGTGAAACTTTAGAGTCAAATTTTGAAGTCAAAGATCTTAAGACCTTTTCTACCAGAGTAGTATCAGCCATGGTTTCACCCAAATTTCTCATCCGATTTACAATATCATCTAGACGAAGAAAGAAACTGGCAACACTTTCATCACTATACATCTTCAAATTTTCATATTCAATTCTAAGAGTTTGGAGTTTTGCACTTTTTACCTTTGTGTCTCCTTCATAGCTTAGAATGATTTTGTCCCATATTTATTTTGTTGAATGTAGCTGCATCACTTTAGCAAATTCTGATTCAGACATGCTTCCTAACAAGACATTCACTGCTTTGGCATTGATTTCATACTTCTTCCTTTCCGCTGCATCGGTAGGAATACTTGCTGGGTATTGATAACCTTCTTCCACGATTGCCCATACATCTGCACCAAGACTTTGCAGATATGATTTTTTTCGTACCTTCCAGAATATCAGATTGCTTCCATTGAATAGAGGTGGCTTTATAGACATTACTCCTTCTTGACTTCCCATTGCGACGGATCACCTTCAAGCGATCAAGCTTCTACAGAAGGACCTGCTCCGATACCAATTGTTGGGAAAAATACTGAGAGGGGGGGGTGAATCAGTATTTACAGCATATTCAAACTTTTACTTTTTCACTCTCTAAAACCCATACGCTATTTTGCTGAAGCCAACTAGCGTATACACGCGGAAATCCTTCATACAACTCGCGTATACCCAGAGATCTAATTATACCATTAGTTCTTCACTTATATCATTCCATCATTCATTTATTAGATGTTCAATAAACAGTAAACATGTGCAGTAAGAACAGAATAAACCATCACACAAAGCATCACACATGAACACCAGGATTTTTAGGTGGAAACCCAAGTCGGGAGAAAACCACCGCTGCAGTTGCTCAGCCTTCAATATTTTTATTATAGAGAAAACATGTTACAACATATGTGCTGGTGCAGACTTGACCAGCACGCAGGCACCCACCTGCGCTCGTTTACCAGCCACTCCTGGAAGGGAGATCCAACCCACGGAAGCTCATTTGCCGACTCACGGAAGGAGCCGACCCCACGATCTCATTTACCGGCCTCTCACCGGAAGAGCTACAACCCAATGAAGGCTACAACCCTCAACACCACCTTGGACCACGTTTCATCAATTTTCACACTGGATCCAACAACTTCAATAGAACACAACTTGCAGGCCACGTTTCATCATATTTTCAGACTGGACCCTCTCCATACATTTAAGCACAATCAACCAGGAAACAGATACAAACCAATTCAGACAACACAGATCAGATAGCAGTAATACAGCAGAACAGATCAGATGTTCCATACCCCATGCTTCAGCAAACCCTAGTTTGCATACGCGCTTTTACTTCACTGATGTCGCGTATATACGCGCTTCCATTCACACCAACCAGCGTATACTTCTGTGCATATTACAGAACCAACTTAATTGCGCATACGCGCTTTTCCTTCAGCGAACCCGCGTATATACGCGCTTATGCTTCGGCGAACTAGCGTATGGTTCATCAGAGATTTTAGGTCATTGTATTTCTTCAGAACAGATACTTCACACAGATTTAACCCTTCACTTCAGACAGATGTTCACCTCTTCCTGGATCTAATCATTTCATCAACAGATCTAGCAGATACAAGCACATTACAGATCTAGATCTCCTTCTTCATCATTGGTGCATCATACATTCAGATTTATCTTCAAGTGTAACCCTTTCCATTCAGATCTACTTCAGAGAGAAGTATTTATTCAAGCTCAGACATCTTGCACCCACACTCATGATTTGCACAATGAATTTCTTCTCCTTATATAGGTTTTCCCTTTTTCAATACCATGAGCCCAAAACTACATTACTTCCGATGGTATTCCTGTACGGGGTCTTTTAGGCGAATCATTACCCAATACAATGGGTCAATACCATGGTGGTTACCCCTAGTTTAGCACTTTTTGAGCGCTTTTGCCCATACGCGACTTATCACGTTATTTCCCGCGTGCATACGCGACTTCCCTTAGACATATCCGTGTATGCCTTGAGACATACTCTTTTCATCATAGATTTAGCACATGCTGACTTCTTTTCTTCACTTCCTTCTATACATACTGTAGATACATCATATTTAGCTCATCAAGAACATATTATATCAAGCACAACTTCATCAAGTAAGTTGTCATTATCTTCATCAAATGGGTTGCCATTTAAGGACAACACTCAGCACCATATTGCTAACAAACATCATATCACATCAGATTTACATCATTTACCAATTTCATCAGGTCAAGACTATCTTCATCAGGTGGATTGCTATCAAGGACAACACATGTCAACAGTCGCAAGTCTTCATCTTCATTTAGTGGGTTGCCATCAAGGACAACACTCTGCATCATATTTCCAACAATAAGGGGAAGAATCAAACCTGTGAATTTATACCTAGGAAGCGGATGAACCTAATGAGAAAATCTGTCTAATAAGAGGCCACCAACTACCACTAATCTCGAATCCTCCGTCCCTGTTGATGTTATGTGGGTGTTTTATAATCTCCACTGCTTCTCTAATCTTTCATTTCTGATAGTGTTCCTCCCTTGCAATGATTTTAGCATCCTCAAGGCGCAAGTGATGTTTCATTTTCGAGGAGTGATCAGTAAGGGCCAAGGTTAGAGATCGCTCATGTTTAATATCGAATCCATGCTCCTTCAGATGCTTTTGAAGAGAGAGCCTAGTTTCACTGATATAACTCTTCCCACATGAATAGTCAATCTTGTAAACACGTTTAAGCTGCCCCTAACTAATGCTATCTTTAACTGAGCACATATTTTGTCTAATGGTTCCTGCTGCTGAGAATTGAGCAAAAATGTCACTACTTCCCAAAACCCTAGCAATCTTATTTGTCACACCTTTGTTGTATGGTATAAAAACCCTTCCACTGTTCCCCTGAGGATCCTGGTGATTCTTGGATACGACAGTGCCTTTTGCCCTGTTTATGGATTTTTTTATTTCTCTTTCCTTATACCCTATAGCCGAGAAAACATATGTTAGGTGAGAGAGTTCTTCTTCTAGGTGTTCTTCATTAGAAATTCTTAGGGCTCTGATAGAAAGAGTGCTTAGGACGCCAAATTTTTGAACAGGGTGATGGTAAGACTCGGCGTGAAGGTAACTGTTAGTGTGGGTTTTCTTCCTATAAACCTGATGCCCTAATGTTCCATCTTCCTTTCTGGTAACCAGGACATCCAAGAAAGGAATGATCCTATTTTCTTCCATCTCTCTCATCAACTGAATTTCTAAGGAAATTGAGTTGAGCTGATTGAATAATTTATCAAGATTCTCCCTACCATGCGACCATTTTATGTTAGTGTCATCCACAAATATTTTCGACCAAGCTGGACTTAAGGGAAAGGAGGCAAGGACTTTTTTTTTGAATATTTCCATAAATAAGTTGGCCACAATGGGGGAGAGTGGAGATCCCATTGTGACACCAGAAACTTGCTCATAGAACTCTCCTTGGAAGCTGAAGAAGGTGGATCTTAAACAAATATCCGTAAGCTTGGCTGTTTCAGGATCCGTGACCTCATTAATAACATTCACTGCTTCATCTAAGGGGACTTTGGTAAACAGTGAAGCCACATCAAAACTTACAAGGATGTCACTCTCCTCAACCCTCTCTTCTTTTATAAGTTTAACAAAGTCACTAGAGTCTTTAATGTAGGAATCAGTGTTCCCAATGAGAGGCTTGAGAATTTTTGCGACATATTTCGCCAGCTCATAGGTGGGGGATCCAATGGTATTGAGAATGGGTCTAAGGGAACCCCATATTTATTAATCTTAGGAAGCCCATAAATTCCTGGAATGACCTCACAGGAGGGGGTCAATTTCTTCTTCAACTTATCATCAAGCTAGGAGTTCGAGACTGCCTTCTTGACTTCTCTTAAAACCTTTGGCAAGGGGTTGGAATCCAAATTCTTGTCGCTGCTGTAGTCAAGATGCTCCTTGATTTTCCTAATATAATCCTTCTTACCTAAAACGACAACATCCCCACCCTTTTCTGCCTTAAGGACAACAATTTATTTGTTGTTTCGAAGGGCTTTGAGAGCACCTATCTCCTCCTTGCTAAGGTTACTTTTAGGGGGTTTATCTTTTCTTTGAATCAAGGAGCATTAATGTCTAAGTGCCTCTTTGTCATCTAAAGGTAAAACTCTAATGCCCTCCTTAATGCTATAAAAAATGCTCTCATTTGGAATACCCTTAGGAGAAACAGCAAATCCCAAACCTTTGCCGAGAATCCTACGGGTATCCTAACTTAATTCTACCGAGGAAAGGTTAATGAACTTCTTGTTAATGGATTCATCATATAAAATATTCCTATTAATATTTCTCTCCACATTATGTGAGGGCTTCCTAGAAATATTTCTATCCTTATCGTCTAACTCCTTAATAATATATGTCTCCACGTCCCCTAACTTGTTGCTTGATAAAAACAAATTCCTATTCAAAGCGCCACACTTTCCATTTATCTCTATTTGTGAATTAATTTTTTTTAATGGATCATAACACTTTCCACGGTTATGAAAAATAATTTATCCCACATTATTAATCTCACTGACCATCTGCTAACTATCACGAAATTTGTTGTCCACGTGGCTGCTGACAGCTTGTCTCGGGTTAACGACATCCATCCTTATTGAACACTTCGCAGGGTCCACGTATCCCTCTTCGACTGAACAATCCAAAAGGTTCATGTGGTCACTTACAAATGAACAATTATTATCGAGATTTACATGAATATCTCCCATGCGAGGACCCGAGTTAAAACAGGAGTGAGCCATGCTCATGGGGTATTTCCCATTCACGTGGCTGCTGACTGTTTTGCTAGGGTTAACGTCATCAGCTTCCCTTGAAAAATCTACAGGGTCCACATCCACTTTACTGATTGAACAATTTGCAAGGTTCATGTCCTCATTTATGAATGAAAAACCACTATTCGATCGCATCATGGATTCACCCCGCATTTCAATGTTGTATCTACTGAGAGGGAACGTTGGTGACATTGAGTTTGACATCGAGTTAACATTGTTGGAAAGGTTCAATGGTAACTACAGAGGAGGAGTTATCGCAGACATAGAATCCATGGCTTTCAGAAGTTCAAGAGTTCAGGGCGGGAGAATGATGACCTACAAGTGATACAATGATTGCTTCCTTCATCAAAAGAATCATCAACAGTAATTGAACCACCTCACTCAACTGCAATGGGCTCATTCCTTGGCTTTATGAAGTTACTATTGCCTTTATCAGAGGAAATAGCTGTAATAAATACGTTTTGCCAAGAATCGTTTGACAGAGGTGTTGGAGTTACCGTTAGTAATCAAGTATACCTCACCTTCTTCAGTCTTGATAGATTCAGCACTATAGACGAAGCTTGTCCACACACTGCATCTACCGGAAGACTGTGGCTCATGCTCAGAAGGAAGGAAGCCATTATTAGCCGAAACTTGAGTATCATCAAGAGCCATCCTCTTTAATTTAACCATATTTTTCAAATGTCTGTCCCTAGATAGCTGACCTTCCTTCTGTGCTTTGATAGTATCCTTTGCATCAATGGTTTTCCATAGATTGGGATTGATAAAATTGGCAAGCTTCTTTCATTCTTCTTTCTCTTCCTGATGATCGATCCCCATTGGGATTCGAAACGTTGACCAATGTTTTATGATACTGTGGATCATCCGAATTCTACAAATGATGATAACTATAGAAGTTTAACAACCATAATTTTTCAGATCTTGGGGGCCTCCCCCCAAGATCTAGATCAACTTTAAAGTCATCCCACTTTGTTAGGTGGTTGTGTCAAATATGTAATCCCACTTGGTTGGGTGATTGATGTAAGTATGAGTCCTTGGTGATAGGAAAGGTCATACTTAGCTGAGTTACAGAGTCATTGAAAATCTATCTGAAGATTCAACATGTGGTCAAGGGGAGCATGGTCAGTATAGTGCAGATCAGATCTTCAAGGAAAGAGAAACCTTGCTTCAACATTGGTCTGCACTTTTCCCTTGATGTCAAAGGGGGAATGTAACTTGGTGTTTGAATAATTCTTATCTTGATGTGTCTAACAGGTATCTACACGTTGTGGTCATCAAACACCAACATGGTTTCCATCAAGTCCAAATGGGGATATTGTTGGCCTTATGATGCATGTGTTGTCCTTGATGGAAACCCACTTGTAACAGAACAAGTATATGGTAACTGGATGAGTTCACAGATTAGTTCAAAGGTGGCAAAGTGATGGAACAGAATGACAAAAGTTTGGGACAAAAGTTTGCATATTGGAATGAGAAAATGGATAGAGATAAATATTTGAAGATCTATATGTGAGTTCGTCAAGGCAAAGTCACATATACGCGTAGGTAAAAAGAAGAAAATTCGCGTATGTGTTGTCGCACTAATTTAATAATACTGATGGTCTTTACCATGGTACTAGTTGACAATGTTGAGTGTAGTAACTGTTATTTGATCCCATCCAAGAATACCATCGACACTAGTATGGTTTTGGCGCATGGTATTGGTCAAGGATATAACTATTTAAGGAGGAGAAGATCAAAGTGCAAACATGTGCATGTGAATGGGCTTTTGATGAACACTTCAATCAGAAGTATATTTGCATTGTATGGACCATAATTGACATGTAGATCCGAAATAGTTATGTACCAATGAATACAATGATGTATCAGGATCATGATACCTGAAATGAAGTTCCATTGTATGATATGCTAGCAGATTGACTAGATCTAAGTTTTGACGCATGTTCTATCTCTGAATATTATGATTTGGGTTTTTATGAAGTTTTGAAGAGCTGCGCAATTTTAGAGTAAAAATTTGTAGATCTATACATAGGTTGGTCACGGTGAAGTCGCATGTTCAGGCATGTTATATTCAGAAAAGTTGTGTATATAAAGGAAGGGCTCCTACTTATAAAATACTAATCAATCATATTTTTGTTGTTGTATCATTTTTGTATGTTGATGATGTCTTCATGTATGGATTAAATGACAATGTCTGAAGAAGATCTGATTGAATGATAAATTTGAATTTGGTTACATGTTTATTGGTTGAAAATATGATTGATGTTGCTAAATGAATAAGGGTTCTGTAAACTGACAAAATATTTTATAATATCTCTGGTCAATTCTTTGACTGCTTCAAAAGACTAAAGTTTGGTACATTGAGATATATACCCAGGTTGCGCCACAAAAAAGCATGTATACATATGGTTTTCCTTAGAGAAAGTAGCGTATGTATTTTTTCATAAAAATGGTCAAGGTTGAAGTTTATTCTAAGTAATGATACAATATTCTATGTTTAGTTATGTGATCTGGTTACAGTGATCTCATTGTTCTATTTGAATTCGGTTAATTTTTACTTTAGTTTATCTACAAATTGTGATGTGTTAAATCATTCGAATCCAGTGTGAAAATTTATGAAACATGGTCTGTGGTGGTGTTTAGGGTCGGAGCCTTTAGTGAGGAAGTGGAAGCTTCTTGGAAGTAGTATATGGTGATCATATCAGGGGGTTGTAGCTCCCTTCCAGTAGTGGCTGGTAAACTAGAGCAGGGGGTCGTATCTCCCCTCCAGTGGTGGCTAGTAAATGAGATCACGAGGTTATAGCTCCCTTCCAGTAGCAACTAGAGAATGACTGAGGGTTGTAGCCTTCTGCAGCTGGGTGCCTACAAGCTGTATGAGTCTGCGCTAGTACAATATTGTAAGCAGTTTTCTATATAATAATATTGAAGACATAGACGACAATAGTGGTGGTTTTCTCCCACTTTGGGTTTCCACCTTAAACCCTGGTGTTCATGTGTGTGGCATATGTGTGATGATTTATTCTATTCTTACTGCACATGTTTACTACTTACTAAGTGTTTGATGAATCATTAATGCACTGGTCTAAGTAAAGTTAATAAAGATTTATTTGAATTATAAGTTCTTTGGCCATACACTAGTTTCGTGAATGAAAGGCACGTACATACGCTAGTTGACTTAAGTACAGTCGTGTATAGAATTTAGTAAAGAAAAGTAAAATTATGTGTGAGTTTCTAACTACTGATTCACCCCCCCCCCCCTTAGTATTTTTACCAACATATACAGCCACATCAGGTGTACAACACAACATAATACATATACATATACAGAGTACAACCCAACGAAGACATATGTCACGATACCATGACTACAACATGCACATACATAGTACCACATGCCCACAAGAACACATGTACGACATGCGCACAATACCACATGTATACCAGTACCATATGCATAACATGTACACAGTACGACCTGTACACACACTACCTACACAACGTGTGCACAATATCACATGTACATGACACCACCTGCATAATGTGTACATAACGCAAAATGTACACCGCACCACCTGTACAATGTGTACACAATACCACATGTACACCAACACCACATTCATGACATGTACACGACACTATATGTACATAGCACCACATGCATGACATGTACACCACATCGCCTTCACAAAGCACCACATGTACAACCTTTACATAGTACCCCATGCACACAACACCATATGTACATAGCACTACATATTCAACATGTACATAGCACCATACGTACACAACACTTCATATCCAACATGTACATAGCACCATCTATACCTGGCATTGCATATGCAACATTATATATACAAAAGGAATCCAACATCATATGTATACAATACTACATATGAAACATTACACATCACCATAGATACAATCACTGAATAGACAACATTAAAAACACATCACAACAATATCACTGCACATCCATAGACCACATTTTGACCCCACAAGCAACCTTTCTTCTAGTGTATTTCCACTATCCATGCTCACCCTAGCATGTCACAAATCACACTACTTTCACTTCGTTGATGTACCCCTCAACATTACTTATCCATAACATAAACATAGGCATAGTACAACGATTTAATATCAATTCATGTCCACATGATACTGACCTCATGGATTTTTCAGAGTTACTCTTCCCACTTTATTCCTCATAAGACCAAGAACCTCTTCATTCCATTCACCTGCATAAGAAATCATTCCTCCACAAGAATGATCACTGAAAACCATGTCATATAGTGACATATATACATATATACATACATATATATTATTAGAATAAAACAATCATAATCCTATGAGACAATGACATACATACTCACATACATGTATACATATATAAACATCAACAAAATCATGACCACAATGCCATTTCTAGATATCATAAAGTCTAGGTTAAGAGAAATTCCTTATTTTTTCACAACATGCACAACGTTGAGAACAAAAGTTCCCAACATAGCCAAGGCATCTAAAATTTCATTCATTATACCTTTTCTATTTCCTTTCTCATGTTTGTACTTCCATCATCCATTTAACACAATGGACCTAAGTAGTCTAATCGATTGTGATACTCTTACCTTCTGTTGCACTTACTCATGCACCGATCTTCATCCAAGTATTTCATTACTTGTTGGGTACCAAAAATATCTACCAGAGCTTCATCAATTTTCCTCTTTCCCAAATTATCCCCAAGACTCTCAAACAAAATGAAAGAACAAGAAACAAAGAAGAAGAAATCCATGAAAACCAAAAGCAATACGACACTGCAAAAAAGTGTCAAGGCCTTGCACCGGACATAAGAAAAACCAAAAATAAAGCACAACAAAATCATAAATACCGAAAGCACAAGGCTAGCAACAAACACAATGAATCAATTCCCATGGTTCCCAAGGAAATATTAACAGAGCCTTATTCAGTATTTCATAACAGTCTCTCCTACTATGTAATCCCTGCATCATACTGCCATAAACACAGAACAGTCGGTGCATAAATAAACATACAATATGTTATTTACCTTTCCTTATTGTGCCAAGCATGCTAACCTGTAACTGAAAACACATGTCATCCATATGTACCAAACATCAATACAACATATCTATCAATTCAAAATCAACTTTTACGTAGAATAACAACCATGCCATAACCAATAACCAACTCACACTAATCAGTCATAATACAAAATGCTACAACTATCACCTACTTACACTCAAGTATATACCAACCATCTTAGCACATATGTGTTGGCATAACCATCTTAAATCATGATCATTCCTTCATGAAATATTATAGATACAAACTCATATCATGCAATTAATCAAACATTGAAACAACTTGCAAACATACCATGCTAAATAAATCAACTAGATGACATAATCAAACACTCAAAATAGTCAAGTACCAAGTATACAAAATAAGAAAACTCATACCTCAATGTATCTTAGGGGAGGCCATATTGTCTAAAAAATCTATCTATATTAGCACAATATAACTTCACAACACCTCAACTCAACATAAATAAGATCAAGATATCCATAAAAGTAGCCAACTAACATGTTATAATCATAAACTCATATTCAATTGTCATTCATACATAGCAATCACATATGCGTAGTCAACCTAAATTATTACAACACAATAGCACAAATATTTGAACTCATACTTTAATTTCATAACCCTAACAATTTTCATAGGCCCACCCCAATTAACATGATATATATATCGTCAAGTTCTTAATGCAATAACCGTAATCAACAAGTCACTAGCATATAACAACAACAAGCTATATATCATGCTCATCAGCAACATGTAACCTAATTATCAAGCTAATTATCATAAAACAACAAGAAGTTAACATATAACATGATCATCAACAACATTTATGTTATCTAATCTAAAATAATAACATCAATTCATACCACCACAAGATGCTATCATTCATGACTATATGACACATGTACATATAACCACACTAATAAACTAGCATCTATCATGTATGTAACCATAACATCAATAGAATGAAAAGCCTACACATAACCATATTAATAAAAGAATGACAAACATATAAGTAACCCTGATGCTTACAACAACCATGAATCACATACCTACATGCCAACCATATAACTTGCATGACGATCTGCTCTTTCCTCGAGGTCCAATGTTGCAACTTCACTTTGATGATATGCATCTCCTACTCTATATCATCCAACACATTAGCATAATAACATACCAATATCATCATGATGGCCTAATTGCATACAATGACATTATGCACAACAACCTCAACCAAAGTAATGCAAACTTGACCATATGCACCCACTTGACATGTAGAACCAATCATGAATGACCAATGCATGTTCAACATATAGCCTCACACAAGGAAGAATACACAGATAGCATGCAAGAATGACCAACATGTGAGCTAGCATAAACAATCAATGCATGTACAATATGTAGAAACATGTAAGAAAGCATGCATGGGCAATACATAAGCGAGAACAATGCACAATCAGTCATACATTCATGACACAATATTGACGAAAACACCATGATCACTTCCATGGTGACACCACTTCCACCATGGTCAACACAACATGTATGCATCAAAAACATACAAAATGGGTATGAAAACACATAAGAAATCGACATAAAATAATGACCAACACAGCACCCATCTAGTCCAAGGGTTGAACGATGCTTTGATACCAGTTTGTGGTATAATATATCACACAAAGAGAAAAAAAACCAAACACCACCATCATGCATACAAAAAAAGAACATATAACATAAGCATGAGGAAAATATATGTAATTGACATGTATGTAGAACAGAGACACACATCCCAAGGGGAGCGCAACTTAGGCTCTGATACGACTTTGTAATGCTTTGTTCCCTCATCTACGCAAGTAAATGGCCAACCAGGGTAAAAATGTAACAAGAGGCTACTAATATGAGATTCAACCTCCTAAATGACCTTAAGGAAGTGTAACCAACAGAAACATAAAAAACACACCTTACACTCCATCATTTACATCCCCAGGAGGTAACCCAACCTTCCAAGGCCCTGTTCCTTGAGGGGGTTCTAATTTTTAGCCCCTTTGAGGGTAATCCATGGGAATTTAAGGGAAAGGGAGAATCTCTAAGGTCTAGAGCCTTGGGCTAGCATTGGAAATGTAGTGTTTTGGGCTCAAACAATGAAATTTCTACCTGTAGCTTCGGGATTTGTGCCACATTTTCAGCCCCTAAGCCCAAGTCACTTCCCAAAAATTCTTGTAACTTTAGGAGAGGGTGAATAACATTAAAAAAAACTTATGGAATCAATCACATCAACCAGAACTCATCTGACCCCAACCAACCATGACAAAAATTTCATCAAACATGTCACAAACATAACATTTAAAGGTATAAAAAACAAAAATAAACATAGGGGTCTAACACTTATTTGAGAATATCTAAGAGGCATTTCTCCGTCACATATTAAGATGCAATACAATATATCTTACCATAGATACATTATATATTCATTTCCAGGGAAAAAAATGGATAGAGCCATATACCATAACTGATAAAATAAAATCTTATAACAAGCATAATAGCAACATAAATACGATGGATATAACATCAATGAAATCTAAATAATAACCAGTACATTTGCATACCAAAAACCAAAGGAATGAGCTCTTCATTACTAAATGTAAAACCAACCAGAGATGTGACTTCCACGTTCCACCTAGCCATATAATGGCTAAACCAAATCTACTTCAGCCAATCACCCCCGTGCCATATTCCAAGCATGAATTTGGGACTCACAACCCACCGAAAAAGAAGAAAACAAGCATGAATTATACCAAAGTTCTCCTCCTACACCATGAGGAATTTGACTACCTCCTAGTATCTCACGCTTTACCATAACCCATAGTCCAATCTAGGGGTCACCAGGCCCTACACCGAGACCATCTCTCGAGGCTTTACCGCACATCATATCCCAAGACTACTAGGCCCAATGGAGATAAATACACCTCTTGGATTTACATTATATCCTTCCATTCACCAGAAAATATTCCTACGCCCACAGAGGCACACAATCTGTATTTACCGCAACCTATAGTCTAGCTTAGGGGTTACTAGGCCAGTGGCTTTACCTTGATCCACAGTCTGGTTTAGGGACCACTAGGCCATGTGTTTTTCATTTAGGATATCCACCCCATTTAGCTTCGAATCCAATCCACCCATCAATGTCAACCAAAGTATGAGAACCCATCTCATCAAAGTTATACAGAAATGGAAAAGTTAGGCTGAAAACAATGTCACACCTGGAAAAACCCATGCCAATAAAACAAAGAACCACATGAAATACCATGCATACCAAATATAGTAAGAAAAATATGCATGCAAACTGATACCTACCAAGAATCTCGTTGTAGCTACTTGATTTCTGCTCCTCCTTGCTTTCTTCCTCCTTTTCCTACTTTCTTGCATTTCTTGCTCAAATGAAAAAGTGTTCCAAAAAAATATGTGTCCAAGAGAGAGAGAGAGAGAGAGAGAGAGAGAATACTGAGAAATCCAAAATTGAACTGACCAAGACTTCCCCACTAATCCTCAGAAGCCTTTTTATAGAAGAGGCCTCTATTTTCTTCATTTTACATTATTTTCCTTAAATCTAATATCCAAAAAGGGAGAATGCAGTAATATGGAAACAAAATATAAGGACTGCAACTAAGTAAACAATAAATCTAAAAACAACATCAGAATATACAAAGAAGCTGAGACTTTTTATTATGTGGAGAATATTTAGTTACACAATGTACAAAAGATGAGGGAATCTAGCCAAGGAGATGGCCTAGAATGACACTACAAACATGCTACAGATAGCACTGCGTAACTGGTGAGCTACAAGAATCAATACTGCACTGTACCTTTTGTTGTTGATGGAAATATAGCTGCTACAAAGGGAAATGTAGATCTATGGAGCTCAGGAGCTCTGATGATGCCAAGAATCAAGATCTGGCCAATGTGATTGGAACCAAAGATAACCCAGAAAGGATTTTCCAGATCTACAACTTTGGAAAATCATCCTCCTAGGGTTTGATCCTTTGACTGATGGGTTATGAATAAATGAAGCTAGATTTGATCCAAATATGGCTGCAATATGCTATACAAACATATCTAAGCTTTGAGGGTTGATCCCTCCTTTAGATCTACAAGCTAGGAGCTTGAGATCTTGTCTCCTCTTCTTCCTCCTTCAAGATGCAGCAACTGAATATGCAGCTTCTATAGAAACTCCATTGTACAAGAGGGAGAGGCTCTATACCTACTGAAATTTGCTACAATAAGTTCCATGCTTATGGAAATGGTGATGGAAAATTTAGGCGATGATCCCTCACAGGATTACTAGTTGATATACTAGTAACTTCCTTCTTCCTTTGGGTATGAAATGATGGATTGCGTAATCCTTGATGGGACTGCTATTGATAGGAGGTAAATAATGTTTTGGTTGATGCTAGATCTGAAATGAAGCCCTGGGAATGTTGATATTTAAGCCCAAGGTGATAGGAATAATCCTTCACTGGTTCTCCAGCTGAAATACTGAAGACAACCTCCACCTCCCAAACTGATCTTCGGAAATTGTGTAATTCCTGAAGGTAGATGTTCTTCAGAGAATGGAAATAGTGTGGCACAAATGCCTGATGATGAATGAAGTACAACCATATTCCTTAGAGATCACTCAAGGAAAGAGGTGGGGTTCCAACGCAGGAACACCCCGTGCTAAATAGCACTGCAGACTTAGCTAAACAGCATAAGAATGCATGGAATTTCCATTGACAATTCCAAATCTAAATAGATCTTCCAAAAGAGTAATCAAAATCTTACCTCAATGTTACCTTCATATCCTTTATATTCAAAATGAACCTTCCCAAGCCCTGGCCTACCTCTAAACTACACTATTCATGTGGACACAATCCTCCATGGTTGACTACGTTGTCTCTCCAAGTCTTCCATCATGTCTACATGAAATGTGCACCCTCTCCATCATGTGTGCATTAAATTCACTACTTCCTCCATCACCTCATCATGAATTCTCTATGATCTTTCATTAGATTCCCTCCATGATCTTAGTTGACTACTTCAACCTCCATGATCTATCTCATTAATTAGATATGATCTCCACTCCATTCAAATTAGTAGCTTCTCCACTACTCCATTATGTAGATCTATGTTTAATTAGTCCACATTCACACAAAAAAAGTGGATCTTTATTCATCTTGAGGATTATGGGTCCCTCCACCCTTTTATTTACTTAATTCATTAAAAAAATTAAGAACTCTAATATTCCAAATATTATGTGAAAATTTGTGAATATTACATTAAATTTCCTCCTCACATAGAACATATGACATTTTACCTTCCTTTTCTCCTAATTTACATTATTTTCATAAATAAAATGCCAATTGATGCCTCATCCCTTTCCAAAGCCTTTGCCTTTGACTTTTCCAATTTCCTTATCCATAATAACCGAAACGAACACCCACTAGGATGTTTTTCCTATCATTCAGCTTGCAATACATGTCCCATCATCGTGGTCTTATATGTATTTTTACATGTATATTTATCAGCGCTGATTTCACTCTATAACACCCTCTTCCTACATCTACCCAAGTAATCGACCAATCGAGGTAAACATGTGATGAGAGGCTACTAATATGAGATTCAACCTCCTAGATGACCTTAAGGAAGTGGAACTAACAGAAACACCAAAAACACAACTTACACTGAATCATTGACATGCTTAGGAGGTAACCCAACCTTCCAAGGCCCTTTTCCCTGAGGGGGGACTGATTCTTATCTCGTTTTAGGCTAAGCCATGGGCATATAAGGGAAAGGGAGTGGCTCTAGGGTCTAGAGCCACAGGCTAGCCTTGGAAAGGTAGTAGCTCAGGTCCAAAGAACGAATTTTCTGCCTGTAGCTTCGGGATTTGTGCCACATTTTCATCCCCTGAGACTAGGTCACTACCCAAAACTTCCTGTAACTTCGGGAGAGGGTAAATAACATTAAAAAAAACATATGAAAGAAATCACATCTGCTAGAACTCATCCGATGCCACCGAACCATGACATGAATTTCGACAAACATGTCACAAACAGAGCATCTACATGTATAAACAACAGAAAGAGACATAGGGATCTAACACTTATTTGAGAATCAATGAGAAGCATTTCTCCCTCACATATTAAGATACAATGCAATTTTTTTGACCATAGATACATTGTATATCCATTTACAAGAAAAGAACATGGATATAACCATATACCATCTTTGATAAAATAAAAGCTTATAACCAACATAATTGAAATAGAAATACCATGGATAAAACACCAATGAAATCTAAATAATAACTAGTACATTTAGATACCAAATACCAAAGGAATGAGCTCTTCATTACTTAATGTAAAAGCAACTGAATATGGGGCTTCCACAATCCATCCAACCATAGATTGGTTGAGCCAAATCTACTTCAGCCAATCACCCCCGTGCCATATTCCAAGCATGAATGTGGAACTTATAGCCAACCAAAAAAGAACCAAACAAACATGAATGCTATCAGAGTTCTCTGCCTACACTGTGAGAAATTTGAGTTCCTCCTAGTCTCTAAGGCTTCACTGTAACCCATAGTCTGATCCAGGGGTCACTAGGCCCTACATCGAGACCATCTTTCCAGGATTTACCTTACATCCCATCCCGAGACTACTAGGGCCAGTAGAGAAATCCACCTCTTGGCTTTATTGTTTCTCCTTCCATTCACCTGTAAGGATTCCTAGGCCCACCGAGGCACACAATCTACATTGACCGCAACCCACAGCCTGGATTGGGGGTTAGTAGGCCAGTGGATTTACCGTGAACCATAGCCTGCTTCAGGGGCCACTAGGCCACATGTTTTTCATTTTGGATATCCACCCCACTCAGCTTCGAATCCAATCCGACCATCCATCTCAACCAAATTATGAGAACCCATCTCATCAAATCTATTTGGAAATGACAAGGTTCGGATGAAAACGATGTCACGCCTAGAAAAATCCATTTCAAGACAACAAAGAACCACATGAAATACCATGCATGCCAAATCTAGGAAGGAAAATACACATGCAAACTAATACCTACCAAGAATCCTACTATAGTTGCTTGAGTTCTACTCCTCCTTGCTTGCTTCCTCCTTTTCCTGCTTTCCTGCATTTCTTTCTCAAATGCCAAAGTGCTCCAAAAAAATCTAGGTGTCCAAGAGTGAGATAGAGAGATAGAGGGAATAATGAGAAATCCATAACTAAACTGAGCAAGCCTTTCCCACTGATCCTCATAAGCCTTTTTATAGAAGAAGCCTCTATTTTCTTCATTTTCCATTATTTTCCTTCAATTTCCTCCTCACATGCAATCTATGGCCTTTTACCTTCCTCTTCTCGTAATTTCCACTATTTTCATAAATAAAATGTCCTCATGCCTTTCCAAAACCTTTTCCTTTCCCTTTTCCAATTTCTTTAGACATAATAACCGAAATGAGAACCCACTAGGATGTTTTTCCCACCATTCATCTTGGAATACGAGTCCCATCACCGTGATCTTATATGTATTTTTACATCTATTTTTGCTAGGACCGCTACCACTCTGTAACACCCTCTTCTGAAATCTACCCAAGTAACTGACCAATTGGGGTAAAAATTTGATGAGAGGCTACTAATATGAGATTCAGCCTCCCAGATGAAGTTAAGTAAGTGGAATGGACGAAAACACCAAAAACACACCTTACACTGCATCATTGACTTCCCCAGGAGGTAACCCAACCTTCCAAGGCCTTGTTCCTTGAGGGGGGACTGATTTTTAGCCCCTTTGAGGCTGAGTCACAAGCATATAAGGGTAAGGGAGTGGATCTAAGGTATAGATCCATGGGCTAGCCTTGGCAACATAGCCACTTAGGCCCAAACAACAAATTTTCCTACTATAGCTACGCGATTTATGCCACATTTTTAGCCTCTGAGTCCATGTCACTTCCCAGAACTTCCTATAACTTTGGGAGAGGGTAAATAATATTTAAAAGAGCATATGGAAGCAATCACATCAATCGTAACTCATCCAACCCCACCTAGCCATGATAGGCATTTCGTCAAACATGTCACAAACGTAACATCTAAGAGTATAAACAACAAAAATAAACATATGGGTCTAACACTTATCTAAGAATCGGTAAGAAGCATTTCTCCCTCACATCTTAAGCTGCAATACAATATATTTTACCATAGATACATTGTATATTCATTTACAGGGAAAAAATGGATAGAGCCATATATCGTCACTGATAAAATACAAGCTTATAACCAACATAATAGCAATAGAAATACCATGGATATAACATCAATGAAATTTAAATAATAACCAGTACATTTTCATACCAAATACCAAAGGAATGAGATTTTCATTACTGAATGTAAAACCAACTGGAGATGATGCTTCCACATTCCACCCGACCATAGATTTGTTGAACCAAATGTACTTCAGCTAATCACCCTCGTGCCATATTTCAAGCATGAATGTCAGACCCATCACCAACCGAAAAAACCAAAAAAGCATGAATTCTACTAGAGTTCTCTGCCTACACCATGAGGAATTTGAGTGCCTCCTAGTCTCTCAGGCTTTACCGTAACCCACAGTCTGATCCAGCGGTCACTTGGTCATACATCGATACCATCTCTCCAGGCTTTACCATACATCCCATCCCAAGACTACTAGGCCTAATGGAGATAAATCCACCTCTTGGCTTTACCATATATCCTGCCATTCACTCGAAAGGATTCCTATGTCCACTGAGGCACACAATCTAGCTTTACCGTAACCTGTAGTTTGGCACAGGGGTTACTAATTTAGTGGCTTTACGGTGATCCACATTCTAGTTTAGGGACCACTAGGCCATGTGTTTTTCATTTTGGATATCAACATGGCTCAACTTTGAATGCAATTCGGCCACCCAGCTCAACCAAAGTATGAGAACCCATCTCATCAAAGTTATACAGAAATGGAAAGGCTAGGCTTAAAACAATGTCACACGTAGAAAAACCCATGCCATCACAACAAAGAACCACATGAAATACCATGCATGCCAAATATAGAAAGGAAAATACACATGTAAATCGATACCTGCCAAGAATCCTATTGTAGCTACTAGTTTCCTGCTCCTCCTTTCCCTGCTTTCCTTCCTTTCATTCTCAAATCCAAAACTAAACCGACCAAGCCTTACCCACTGATCCTCAGAAGCCTTTTAATAGAAGAGGCCTCTATTTTCTTCATTTTCCATTATTTTCCTTCAATTTCCTCCTCACATGCAACCTCTGACCTTTTACCTTCCTTTTTTCCTAATTTCCATTATTTTCATAAATAAAATGCCAATTAATGCCTCATGCCTTTCCAAACCCTTTTCCTATGCCTTTTCTGATTTCCTTATCCATAATAGCTGAAATGAACACCCACTATGATGTTTTGCCCACCGTTCAACTTGGAATATGTGTCCCATCAATGTGGTATTATATATATTTTTACATGTATTTTTACCAGGGATGTTACATATCCATTACCCCCACCCCATAGGCTAATTTTGCATATACAAATTGTTACAAGTTGAAGATATTCATGGATAAAAAATTTATGCATGTGTATTGTGATTAAAATGTCGATAATGTTGTAATAAATTTTCTCCATTAATGATCACACTCAGTTTTTAGAATAGAATATAATAATAGAATATACATTACATACCTCAACATTGTTTGGCTACTTAATATCAAAATAAATTTAATATGTAATGTCCTCTTAAATCTTCCTTAGGTATATTTCAAGGTTAATTTAGGTCACCCATTATTTTATTGAAATGTTAATACATAGTTCATTGTTCAATTAAATATTACCATCCATTATCATCTTCTCATCCTGCTCATATGAAAACAAACTATCATGTTCTATATTTCGGGAAATGTTGCTTATATATAAATTAGGTGGCGTGGTGGCGTTGGAAATATTACCATTTCGATCCCATTCTTAACAAAAAAAAATTAGTATCCAAATAGGTAGTGGTGGTTGCTGAAAAAAAGTGCATCAGAAATGAGTGAAGTAATAATTATGAGGTGTGATAAACTTAAAGTTCAAGAGATGACATGACCAACCCACAAGGACCCATCTCAAACTCATTTTGAATGCACGAAGACTCGATTCAAAATCATTTCATTTTTTAATTGTGTTGGATATCCTCAAGCTCTTAAAGCACAACAAAACGCAAAGGTATGCTAGTTGGTGAAGCGAGGGTAGGAATGAAAGAACAATTTTATAAATCCTTTGGAATATTATAAATCCTAATCAATGACGGTTGAAAAAAATAAAAATAAAATATATTATTGGAAAAGGAAACATAATATTTAATTGATTTGAAAATTAAAATTATAACATGTTACATATATCAAAGGAAAGATACTATTTAATTGAGTTGAAAATAAAATTGTAACTTGTTACATATATTAGTTAGTGTAATATTTTCTAAAATTTCAAGACATTTTTATATATAAAAATTGTGTGAAAATAATAATTTTATAATTACATTGATAGATGTGTTTATTTTGGAATTGAGTTTTCAAAATTTAAATTTAATTATCAATTATTATTAGGTGGATGGTGGGGATTTAACCTCCATGAAATATCCTAAAATATTTATAATAATATACAAAAATCAAAGGTTATGGTTTATCTCCAAAATAGTTATGCTCTTTGTTTTTAAATTGAATTTATTAATTAAAATAAATATCATATGAACAAGTGTCATATGAAGTGAGTTCTAGGTTTTTAAGTATGTGATATTGATAAGCTATGATATTGGTCCATGAAATTATAACAAATTTTATTTACATATTAAGAGTCTTCATGGGAAAGTAGGCATAGTTAAGAATTTTGTTACATATTTTTGTTACATGTTTCATTAATATACTAATTTTTATAATTAAAAATAATAATAATTTAAAAATAAAGTTATAATTTAGTCATTTTTTAAGATATATTTTTAAAATTTTAATAACATATATTTTTCTCATATAAAATTTATATGTTATTGTAAAAAAATAATGATAAAAATTTATATTTTAACCTAGTAATAATAAATAATGTATTAGAAAGATATAATATTATTTGATATTCTAATTATTATTTAATAACTCGATTATAATAATATCAAGAGGGTGGTCGAACAAAGAGTAAATCCTAAAAATGAAGCACTCTAATTGGAGCTCTACAACCTAGGGTTTGTCAGATCTACGACAAAATTCAGGAGAGTTCACATTGGTTACCTTCGATTGGCAGGTCAAGCCATGGAAGATCCTCTACCGCATATTTGTTTGTTGTATATCCCATGAGAGGTGACAACCCCATGGGTGGCCCCTTGCATGGGCGGGGGGAGGGGTGGGGGGGTGGTGTTGGGGAAGCTCCCTCCTTCCACGATACATTGAATCGCACGACTTCTACCTAGTTGAGCCAAGTAGGATCCAGAGCCAATGCAACAATGACCACAGAGACCCCCATAATGGGGGCGCAATGGAAGACACTTGGTCGCAAGCGTTGCCTCCCAAAAGCGAAAAAAAAACCCAAGTTTGTGATTCCAAACAACCATTTGGATAAATCTTGTTATTACATGAAATATCATACCCTGATCTGAAAAATTATTAGGGATTTGGCCATGATAATATGACATTATTCAGTGGATATAGACCAAATGTTCCCCTTGGGGGAAGGTCGAGCTTCACCTCAAAGCCAAGGGCTTCTTTACTATAATATTTGCAGATTTGGAAGACAGGAAGCACGTTTTTTAGAATGGTTCATACTTCATTAAAAATGCTAGGCTATTTCTTCGTTATTGGGAAGAATGATACAACGCATAAAAAGAAGAATTTTGGGAAGCTCAAGCTTGGATCTGCTTGTTCTCACTCTTAGAAGATTTTTGGGAACCTGATATCCTGGAAGGGATCGAGAATGCAATTGGACAATTTGTGAAAGTCATGGAGATAACCAAACGAAGACTACATGGAGCATATGCTTGCATATTTGTTCACATGAATATTTCTCAACCCTTTCCAGAATTAATAGATTTGGTCTACCATGACTCCATACGGACCCAACCGTTGGATTATGAGAATGTACCCTTCAAATTTTGTCGCTTCGATGAACATGGCCACCTATTACGTGATTGTCATCTCACTATTTCCAAGGAAGCTCAACATGTGGCCCACCATAGAGATGAAGAAGGCTTCCAGCAAATAGGAGGCAAGATAAATTGTCGGCCTAGGTAGCAACCTATCCCCCCTAATGCTTGTCCAAATTCATCGCCTCTAAGATCTGGGTTGATCCCCCAACCACTATAGAAACCCATTTCCATTGGGGAGGAAAATCCTTTTAATATTTTATACACATTATATCGAATGGAATTTGATCTGGTAATAACACCACAATTGCCTCTACAAGCCATGGAAGTGGAAAAACAACTCATCCCACATACAGATAAAGATACACACAAGAGGAAATCACTAGAATCGATAGAATAATATTAAAACCTTAAAGTGATCATCATCCAAACAATAAAAGTACTAGAATTCAAGGAAAATAATAACATACTTAGGTCATAGGAACACAAATGTTGGAAATTTTGTGGGTATGGTTCAAAGTATATGTCAAGGATATCCTTGTAAATCAACTTAACCATTTTCGAAACATTTTTAGCCAATGGAGTGTGCACCTGGGGAAATAGGGGGGTGATCCCACACCTTCAGGTTTGATCAAAGAAGGAGGCATTATGGCCATCACACTTCCATATCAACCTCTCCATGAAAAATGGAAAAAAGGAAGAAAATTGACGAAGGAAGCCATCAGGGAAGTGGGTGAAATTCTCCTTAAATCTGGTCAAATGGGGAAATTAATGGACAAATGTCCCCACTCCCTCCCCCGCTCCCAGTGAAAATAGTCTCATGGAATTTTCAGGGCTTAAACAACAAAGGTAAGTTCCTCTATTTGAAAGAAAAAACTATCAAAGTTAAATTGGATATTGTGTTATTACAGGAGACCAAAATGACAGCATACAAAATCATGGAGGAAAGCTAGTTTTGTTTGCATAATGGTGAATTAATGATGATTGTCACAATTGGGATTGAAGGTGAGATGATGGTGCTTTGGGATCCTGATCAAGTAATATTTGAATATTGGATAGGCATGTATTATACTCTCTCACGAAGCTTTAGGCTTATTGGATCTAAGTCATGGATGGACATAACGACAGTATATGGGACATCTACCCCTGAAGACAAAGACCATTTTCTCATATAAATAACTTGGAAACGACTAAATTTTTCCATTTTTGCTTGGATCATTGGGGGAGACTTCAATATGATCCAACATTTGGATGAAAATCATGGAAGGGTTAGGTGCCTAGACCTATGCTCTTGGGATTTTAATGAATTCATAGTGAAACTTCATCTGGGATATGTAGCTATTAAGACAAGACTACATACTTGGAATAACATGAGAGGATGACAAAAACAAGTGGCTTATTGACTGGACCGGTTTCTATTATATGAAGATATCATCTTAAAGCATCCTCTTCTAGAAGCCTCCATACTTCCCTCTCTAGTCTTAGATCAGGAGCGGTAAGAATGTTTGCATGGGAGTGACCAATTTAGAACCAGTGACAAAGCCCTAGACAGTAGACCCATCATTTCGAGAGCCATCAGTAGTGTAGGCATAGACACAAGAGTGATTGGAGGGAACTACTGAACTCTTTGTAGGAACGCTCATGGGCTAATTTGGATATAGCTTTCAGGAGTGAGAGGAACATGTACAAATATTGGAACAAGCTATAAAAGGCTAGGATATGAAAAAATTTGAAACTCTCCATTATGGTTTTGCAATCAATTCCTTCAACTGCACTCAAAGTTCATTGCTTCCCCTCCAACTAAGGACATGGGTCAAACTCTGACTTTCTTTATTATAACCTCATAGATAAAGGGTGAGCTTAAGCTAATCGCACACATAATATGAGCAAGTGATTAGAGCTATTACACTCTCACTATAACGGTCGTATTAGCCTATCTACCTGAATATGACTACTGACTCACCGCCCAAAAATTGACCATTCCTCTTCGAAATATTATGGCTTCAACATCCTATATTTGTGGGAATATTAGAGGAACGTTGGAAAAATTTAGAGCTCCCTGAAGGGTCATGCATGCAAACATTTTAGCGGAAGCTTAAGACTCTCAAGGTTTGAACCAAAATCTCGAATAGAGAATAATTCAGGGACATATTTGTTGAGAAGCGACGAATTAAGGAAAAGATGGTGGAGATCCAAATGAGAATTGTTTGTGACGGTCTCACAGAATATTTGGCTACTGAGTAGGGTCGCATTATCAATCAATTGGAAGAACAATGACAAGAGGAAGAGGCCTTATGGAAGCAGAGATATAGAATTCAATGGCTCCGTGAGGGAGAGCAAAATTATAAAGTTTTTCACCGACCTATAATTGGCCATCGATAGCACAACCACATTACATTTCTCACATCATGGGATGGGAGTTGTATTTGGAAAAATATATTGCTACAAATTCACCAACCTTTAATATCAATATGGGGCTCGTAAACTTTAAGGCACAAGCATAGGCAACACAGGATTATAGAATCTAGCCTAAACTAATATCACTGAGTACATAATGAAATGCGAAAAAAAAATCTCATGTCTAATACAAAATGGAAATCTGACTATTTAAGCAATAATTTGAAATAACATTCAAAGTGTTGGAATAATCTTGAATCTAATCTAACTATGCTTGCTAAATTGTCACACCAAAAGAAATCACTCTTTGAAAAATGGAAATATAACCTGACTACTTGAGAAATGATTTAAAAGATCATTCAAATCATTTAATTATTCTTACTAAGTCATCAAAGTTAACCAAAATTTCAATTGAATAAACTTCTAATCTGATGTCGGAAAGTAATCAATCTGGCAAGGAAATGGAATCTAATCTATTGCAGAAAAAAATTAATCATGCTGGCATTGGAATAACCACACTTGCAATGAATAAACCTAATCTAATACAGGAAAATAACCATGCTTAATCTAATGCGATAAAGTAATCACACTTGCAATAAAGGAATTATAATCTAGTAAAGAAAATAACCACACTTGATCTAATGCAAGGAAGGAGTCACACTTGTAATAAAGGAATGTTCATCTAGTACAGAAAGGGAAAAACCACTAATTGCATTCTATGGAATTTTAAAGCATAATCGAAACTATTCCAGATAACTCAATATATGATGTAATTCTAGATGGACACAACAAAGGTAATGCAATCAAGCCTAAAAAGTAATGCATTTAATTCCTACAACACACATAAAAATACTCTGCCTCTACGTACAAAAAGAGTAATGTGGAAATGAAATGCTGCTAATTTCACATAATCAGGTGAGGTACTGAATGTATAAATCTATACTACATGAGATCAGATGAAATTTGTAAAGAAAACTAGACTTGGCAGTTGATCTTCCTTTCCAAATCATGCTCTGAATCAAGCATAAACAGTAACTTGCCTTATCATTTGACTAACAATCATCTCAAAAATGTATTGCGATAGCGTGCTTGGGAATGGAACAAAACATCAATCTTAACTTGTTAGTATATATGCTATAATACTACTTGTACTCAATAAGAACGCGTTCAAGATTATTCTCAGAAGGCGATCAAAACGATATGTTTACACACCATGATTTAATCTACAACACTGATATAGGCATCTAAACACAAAAACAAATGTGAATTGTGGATCTAATTAAATACAAGACATGTTTCTAGCTTGTGATGGGCCCTGGTCACACTCTGGAGTAGGCCTAAGCTACTCCACGCTTAAATAATCAAATTGAATCCAAAATTAACAGAAATGAACATACACGGGTGAAGATCTGTATTAATAATTCAAAACATTAAACAAAGTTCAGAATTCATAAAAACAAGATAATATTTGCCATCGAGTATTAACACAGAATTTTACAATTATAACATGTCTCTACATATGTTTCTCGTATTTCTGTCCTCGTGCTCTACTACCACCAACGTACATGCAAATTTCATCTTTTTACATGGATTTTAATGAAAACAAAGCATTGTTATTTAACAAAGAAAACATAACAGCAAACCAAAAGATGTTGCATCCAATTCTTGCAGATAGCCTTTGAATAGCCCATGGTTGGGCTCATTCTAATCAACACATGAATGGAGGAGCCACTTCTATTCTTAGAACAAAGAAGTTTAGAGAAATGCATTAATAACCAACCCGATTTGACATGTTCAACTCATTCACATTTAGCACGATTCTGTACTTAACCTATGTTGGAATATTCCTCTAATCATAAATTCCTCATAAAGATGAATTTTTCCAAATGGAATAATCCCCCCATGCCTGAGGGTTTTCATGTCCTCCTGCAAGCAAATCTCTTGTTCATTGAAAGATTATTTAACATTTTTTTGTAGATGTTAGTTCTTGTGGGACAAGACTGCTTGGATATTTAAAGGTGTTGGTTCTTGTGGAGCAGCACTTGATTGAATACTTGGCGATGCTTGTTCTTGTGGAGCAACATTCTTCACATTTAATTTTGTAGAAATTTGAATAAATGATATGTTATTTTACCGAGATTCTCCTAATCACACACTATTTTAACTTCATGCAAAATACAGAATCTCTTCTACCATTGATCATTAATTGCGGAAATAAAAACAATCGCATGTGCACATTAAAACCATAAAAAATCACACATATGAACACGGTATTTTATGGGAAAGCTTAAAGCTGAAAACCCCCAACTATCTGTATATTATATGTCATAGAGATCATGTAACAATCATTATACAAATCTCTTCACAAGCTCTCAGTACAATCTCCAATTTCTACACACTAATAAGGTCCAATCTAGCAAAACACATGCTCCAATCTCTACCACCTGTTAGCCTACCTCTACTGCGCAATCCCTGCTAAATATTGGCTCTGAATGAAGTTGAATCCACTTGCTATGCACTGCACAATCCTCATTGGCATCTCCATCAATGTGTGGTGCAAACTCATGCACCAGTATAGTCACAACTGATAGTCACACTTCTCTTTCACCTATCTCTCCACTAGTCTCCACTGAAACTGTCCATGCACTGAAGTTAATTGATGTATTATTTAGTTGATTAATGAGTTAATAATTAGTGAATTAATTAATAATTAATTCACACCACTCTCACTAGTGTATCAATCACTTAGACTAGATACAACTAGCTCAACGTTCAACTCAGCTAAACCGAACACAACCCGCAACTTCCTAAATCAACCTGCACTAAACTCTCTCACATGAGTTCTAACCGAATTCTCCATGCAATAGCTCCACTTAACCCCTCAGGAATAGGTAGAATTACTTCGTCACCGTGCCGCTGCATCTGCACTTAACTGCGAAGTGCCCCAAGAGAATAAGATAATGTTTATAGTCCAAATACATTAAGAGCTAATAATATTCGACATATCTATTTAGACTGGAAATATAAAAATAGATTCCACCCAATATGTCTAAAAATAGAAGTCCATCTATTTTTCCAACTTGACCAACCATCCACAAATAGCATCCTGCAACTCATAGAATATGATCAACATGTCTAAAAATATACTGTGTGCCAAAAATAGCCTGCGGGCCCACTTAGTGAAGGTCACTTCTTTTCACTAAGCTCATCATCTTGTTGCAATCTCAACACTCCCTCTCAACAAGATAAGGATTATCTTCCACCCCTAACCTGCCTTTGTGGTATTCGAATTTTCTCGTGGTGAGCGCCTTCGTCAAGATATTAACATCTTGATTCTCCGTAGGAATGTATGAAAGTAACATGATCTTTCGTTGCACACAATATTTGATATGATGATACTGGATGTCAATGTGTTTAGATCTATCATGAAATACTGGATTAACTGAGATTTTGATGTAACTCTGATTATCACAATATATCATAGTAGGATCCAAGTGTGAACTGAACAACCTGACTAGGATCTTCCTCATTCATATAGCCTCGCATGCAGCCAAACTCACTGCCATATACTCAGCCTCTGCTGAACTGAGTGCCACGGATCTCTGCTTCTTGTTGTACCAAGAAACTGTTGTCGACCTGATACTAAAAATCCCTCCAGATGTGCTCTTTCTGTCCGTTGGGCTCCCTGCCTAGTCTGCATCCATGAAGCCACATAACCTCACCTCATCCGACTGTCTATACCATAATCCATATCCCGATGTGCCTCTAAGATATATCAATACATGCTTCCCCGCCTTCCAAAAGAGCTTGGTAGGCTTAACCATAGCTTGTGAAAGCTGGTTAACTGTGTAGAATATGTCGGGTCGTGTATTGACCAGATACATGAGCGACCCCACCAACTGTCGATAAACAGTGGCATCCACTACATCTGCCGATGTAGCATCCTCCTTCCTCCAACCACTAGGAAGAGGAGTATCAACAGCCTTGCATCCATGCATGTTGAACTTCTCCAGTATCTCCCGGGCATACTTGCCTTGAGAAACAAACAGTCCATCACTGTGCTACCAAATTTCCAATCCCAGGAAATAATGAAGGAGGCCCAAGTCCTTCATCTCAAACCATTTTTCAAGATCAGCCTTGCATGAGAGTATCAACTGTTCATCACCGGTCAATATCAAATCATCTACATAAAGTATAATGATCAGCAACTTACCCTCCACCACAATCTGGTATAGGTTCGGATCTGCCTCACTCTTGGAGAATCCGAGTCCGATAAAATAACTGTCGATCTGTGTCTACCAAGCATGAGGTGCTTGTTTCAACCCATACAGTGCTCTCTTGAGCCTGCACACATGCGACTCACTGCTGAAGATCTCGAAACCTTCGAGCTGCTATATGTACACCTCCTCCTCAATCACCCCATTGAGGAACACAGTATTCACATCCATCTGATGAATGTGCCGCCCCATCTATGCTGAGAGAGCTAGGGTTGTCTCTATTGAAGAATACCTTGCGACAGATGCAAAGGTTTCCTCATAATCGATCCCCTCAATCTGTGAAAAGAATCAGGCAACAAATATTGCCTTGTACTTCTCCACACTCCCGTCAGCTTCTTGCTTCACTTTGTAGATCCATCTCAAACCTACCAATGATTTCCCATCCAGCCTTGGGACAATCTCCCATGCACTATTTCTGACAATCGAATCATACTCTTCCACCATGGCATCTACCCATGCAGGATCCTCCACAGCTTCCTTGAAAGAGGATGGCTCTGTCATGATACACTAACTCATAAGAGCCATGTATCCATTGTACCAGTTAGGTGACTTTCTCTGTCTACGTTGTGATGTAGGTGCTCCTACAATCCTCTTTGCATCTTGATCCAGTCGCTCAGCTTCTGTAGTGTGCTTCCACCCTCTGATGGTTGGTGCTGCATGACTGGTCTCTTCCACTCCATGAACCTCATCTTGTGGCTGATCCACATCCTAAAGCTCATCCTTAGGAACTAATAGCTCCTCCTCTGCATGCAAGTGTGGCTCCCTCTCAAGCGAACACTTCATGGCTTTCTCCTCATGAAATTTGATATCCCGTCACACAATAGTCTTGTGACTGTTTGGAAAATACACACGATAGTTGTGGGGCATATCAGTGTACCCCAAAAATATCCCAACCTCTACGGTCGGCTCCAGCTTCCTAGCATCCTTCATCACATGAATGTAAACAGGGGAACCAAAAATCCTCAAATGGGAAATATTAGGCTTCTTTCCAGAAAACGCCTCCTCGGGTGTACTCATGCCAAGTATCTTGTGAGGACAATGGTTTTGCACATAAACTGTAGTATTGCATGCCTCAGCCCACAAGTGTATGGGAAGGCCCTAATCATGCAACATCGCCTGTGCAACACCCGTGATCGTTCTGTTCTTTCGCTCAGCAACCCCATTCTACTGTGGAGGTGCTATGAGCTCTCTTCGAATTCCTTCTGCGCTGCAAAATTCCTTTAATTCGCCAGAGATGAATTCACCACCATTGTCGCTCCTAAGAGCCTTCACCTGCTTCCCTGATTCTTTCTCAACCAGTGCCTTGAACTCACAAAACTTTGAGTATGTCTTGCTCTTCTTCTGCATGAAGAAGATCCAACACTTATGAGAAAAATCATCAAAAAATATCACATAGTACCTGTGCTTTTCTTTCGAAGCTACTGAGAAAGGTCCACACACATCTGTGTGAATTCTCTCAAGGATCGTCGTGGCATGACTATCCTTCTCGTGAAAGGTGGCTTTCAAAAATTTTCCCAAGGTACATCCCTTACACTGATCTGACTACGCAAGAGTACCCTTAGGAAGCCTAGTAGAAATCTGCTACAATATCTTCAAAGCTCCATGGTGAAGGTGGCCCAATCTCCTGTGCCACAGCTCGCCATCACCTGGCTCACCACTCCTTCTGCCTTGCCTTCCATTGTTGTGCAGTCATCTACCTTCAACTGATAAAGGTTCTTAACTTGAACCCCTATCCTACGGGTCTCACCAGTTGCCTTACTACGCAGGAAAGCCTTTCCCTCGCTAAAGACAACATCATATCCCTTGTCTTCTAACATCACCACAGAGATCAACTTCTTCTTCAATCCTAGAACATGCATCACTTCCTTCAATATGAAGGGTTTACCAGACTCCCTCTCAAAGGAAATGGTACTGATACCGGTCGCACTGTATCTACCATCATCTCCCATCCTGATGTGCACTCCAAGATCTTTCTCATCCAGATTAGTAAACAAATCTTTGTCTCTGGTCATATGAAAAGACACACCACTGTCAAGAAACCACACTGAACCCATCATACTTGAGACCAAGCATGAAATTAGCGAAAAATCTAGGTAAAACTGCGAGGCTAAGGCCTCTCCAGCTGTAGATCTAGCAGCCTACTTATTCTTCTTCTTCTGTGGAAAATTAGTGGTGTAATGTCCGTGTTGGTGATAGTGAAAGCACTTCACCTTGGACATGTCCTGCTTCTTGCCTTTCGCACCGGATTGAGAAGCATTCTTCTTGCTCTTCCCCTTCCTTGCTTTAGAAGCCAAAGCGCAATTTTCTTCATCTGAGTTCTTTGATGAAGATCCATCCCTGGTACTTCGCCTTATCTCCTCTTGCACAAGATCCGACCAAAGTCGCTCCCATCCTCGGCAATTTCTCTCGACTCATCGGGATAAGAGTCTCCGATAGGGTATGCCAACTCTTCTAAGCCCAAGGAGAGCCAAGCTCACCAATTCCTCATCATCTACAGTCACCCCCACACTTCCCAGCTCATCCCTGCATTGGATGAACTTCCTGAGGTACTTGGGCATACTGTCGCCTTTCTCCATTTTTATGTTTCCGAGTTTATCCTTGAGCGCCAACTTCCTCTGGTCGTTCTTGCTTTGGAATAAGTCTGTCAATGCTTTCCACATCAAGAATGGAGAATCCTTACCATGAAGGCTGGACACTATGTGATCCTTTACACCTTCCAATAGAATTCTTTGACACTTTGCTGTCTTCTTTTGCCATGCGTCAAGTGCGGTAGCATCACCAGAAGTAGGTTTTGGAATTTTTGCATCTATGAACTCCTTCAACCCGTTGTCATCCAACACTACCTCCATCCTGTCCTTCAATGCAATATAATTCGATTTTCCCTCAAGGGCATACTCCAATCGCAAACCATTGAAAGACATCTCAACTTGGACACCAAGAAAACACTACTGCAAATTTAAATTCCACTAGCTCAAAACTCAAGCGCTTCAATGTTTTGCAATTGCTCCATTGATCAATATCGCTCTGATACCATGTATAAATTTTAATAACTGATATGTTATTTTACCGAGATTCTCCTGATCACACACTATTTTAACTTCATGCATACTACAAAATATCTTCTACCATTGATCATTAATTGTGGAATAAAAACAATCGCATGCGCACATTAAAACCATAAAAAATCACACATATGAACACAATATTTTATGGGAAATATTAAAGCTGAAAACCCCCAACTATCTGTATATTATATGTCATAGAGATCATGTAACAATAATTATACAAAGCTCCTCACAAACTCTCAGTACAATCTCCAATTGCTACACACTAATCAGGTCCGATCTAGCAAAACACATGCTCCAATCTCTGCCACCTGTTAACCTGCCTCTACTGCACAATCCCTACTAAATATAAGCTCTGAATGAACTCGAATCCACTTGGTATGCACTGCGCAATCCTCATTGGCATCTCCATCAATGTGTGGTGCAAACTCATGCACCAGAATAGTCACAACTGATAGTCACACTGCTCTTTCACCTATCTCTCCACTGGTCTCCACTGAAACTGTCCATGCACTGAAGTTAATTGATGTATTCTTTAGTTGATTAATGAGTTAATAATTAGTGAATTAATTAATAATTAATTCACACCACTCTCACTAGTGTATCAATCAGTTAGACTAGATACAACTAGCTCAACTATGTTTAACTCAGTTAAACTGAACACAACTCCATTAACTTCCTCAATCAACTCCACCAAAATCTCTCACATGAGTTCTAACTGAAGTCTTCATGCAATAGCTCCACTTAACCCTCAGGAATAGCGTAATTCCTTTTGTCAGCTGTTGTGCCACATCTGTGCACTTAACTGAAGTGCTCCAAGAGAATAAGATAATGTTTAGAGTCCAAATATTATTAAGAGCTAATAATATTCGACATATCTATTTTTATACTGACAATCTAAAAATAGATTCCGCCCAATATGTCTAAAAATAGAAGTCCATCTATTTTTCCAACTTGACCAACCATCCACAAATAGCATCCTGCAACTCATAGAATATGATCGACATGTCTAAAAATAGACATAGTCTAAAAATAGACTGTGCGCCAAAAATAGCCTGTAGGCCCACTTAGTGAAGGCGACTTCTTTTCACTAAGCTCATCATCTTGTTGCAATCTCAACAAATTTCTCACACCAATTTACTGGGCAATACAAATTGAGGAAAAGAAAGGGATGGATGAGGAATAGGTGATGGATGAAATGAGGTGGTGATGGGATGGTGAATGGTCGGTTGCATACTCTGTCATCGTAAGGCCAATATATATAGGTGTTTTCCTTGATCATTAGATGGGAGTAATGAAGTCATCCTAATTCTTGTTATCATGAAAGGAGAATACACCATAGAGACTGCTTTTATTAATGCACCTTAAGTATTTTTCTTTTAACATTGTCTTGTAATCAAAGTATATGCATAATGAATGGAAGGAAATAGAAGAATAACAGTTTATGAAAGATGAAATGCGTGGAGTGAGAAGTGGTGAATCATTAAGCTTCTTTCACCTTCTCATGAATTATAGAATCATAAGCCAAGTTTACCTTTGCCATTTGATGTGCTCGATGCTGCAAGATGAAGTGGATGGAGCTGATGTGACTACTAATCTGATCTATTGAAGAAGGCTGAAGGATGAGCTGAAGAGATGAAGGATGAAATAAAGAGATGAAGGATGAATTGAAGGTCCCCTCCTCCCCCATTCCTGAGGAGTTTATGTCCCCAAACAATTGAAGAAAGGTGATTGTTTCTGCAAATGAAAATGAAAATATTGATACAAAAGTCCACATTGTTGCAAATTTGTGTCGAGAACTCAAAACCATATAGTCTTCAACCGCTACAAACCCATGTGAAATCTTGCATATGTGAATAAATTGTGTCAATGTCAAACATAAGCATGAATCATTGGATTACTGACCATTGAGGATGCCATTAACTAATGCGAGATATCCCACCTTTGATTTCAATGGCAATCAAGGCACTAGGTACATTCTACTAGCCATGAATGGATTTTTCGAAGTCGAATGGAATGTAGAATTCATCCACCAAGAGATGTATTTCCTTAGTAGATGACAACGATACCTACCATTAAGGCATGTAGGCTCCCAGGTACCTTATCTAACCCTAACCTTGATCCCAAATAATGTGTTGATGTCGATGGGACAAGGCTTGTTGGCAGGTCTGCCTTAAGGGATCCCACATCAAACAACTTGAGTAAAAACATAATGACTTGAAATATACATGATTTAAATAGCTCAAACAAATTTACAAAATTTATTTCCTTTCCCGTCAGTTACTTGCTTTTCAAGAAAAATCCCTATCCAGTTGCATCAGACAAGATGGTTTTCAAAAAAGGACTTATTTTTCTCTTTACTATTTTCATTTATTTATTTATTACAATACTAACTTTCCTACTATATAGGAGAAAATATGACCTCCTTCAAGTGAAAGAGAACTTCCAATGAAGCCATGTGTGGATCAGGTACAAAGGTATAATCATGCCTAGATTTAACATATAAACTTTAGAAGGTACACGAGCATGAAAAATTAGGAGTTTTGAAAGATTTGATGCAAAGAGTATTTGAAGATGAAAGTGGTACTTTGACTGGATTGCGATTTGGAACCAATTCTCAATGTAATCCTGGTGGTACTGGCTCATTTCTTCTTTTGGACCTCTCTGAAATTCTTCCTTGGTCATGTCAGGAAAACTTGGATAATTGGTATCTGGAATGCATACAAGGCTTGCTTTTGGGCATGGTGAAATTTATTCGATCTCAAGTTTAGTTGGATGATCCCCATCAGATTTGGTAAATAATTCATCGATCTCCTTGGTATATAGGTGAGAGTAATCAAGCGAGACTTCCAAATCCTTTTCTGGTTGTGGATATACAGATAATTTTCTAAATGCGGTAAGGATGAACTCTTTCTGAGAGGAAGATATCCTAGCTACTGCTATGATTTGAGAAAGTGCTTCGAGGGAGATTATTCAAGCTCTCAATCATTCTTTAATTTCTCCTACTAGTTGATGATCCATGTCTCACAACATGGATTAGTAAATGGGGGTTCTTACAACACCCAAAAAATGTTTGATCTTTATAGAGCTTGAATTTTTAATCTAAATTAATTAAAAGTAATTGCAATAAAACTCACCAAAATTTCTTACTTGGACAACCAAACTTTGGATAAACCCCACCATAGTGGATGTGTGGCTCTTCACTCAAGTCTTACTGTACACTCTTCACCCTTTGATTGTCCTGCAACTAAGATTACACAAAATAAACTTGTGAAATAAAATAGGCTTTAATCCCTTTAGCACCTCCCCGGCAACAGTGCCATAAATTTTGGGAAAATATATTGCTACAAATTCACCCACCTTTAATATCAATCCAGGGCTCGTAAACTTCGAGGCGCAAGCATACGAAACTCAGGATTAAAGAATCTAGCCTAAACTAACATCAATGAGTACATAATGAAATGTGAAAAATCAATATGTTATCTAGTATGGAATGGAAATCTGACTATTTAAGCAATAATTTTAAATAACATTCAAAGCGCTAGATTAATCTTGAATCTGATCTAACTATGCTCGCTAAATTTTCACACCAAAATAAATCCTCTTGAAAACATGGAAATATAACCTGAATACTTGAGAAATGATTTAGTATATCATTCAAAGCATTTAATTACCCTTGCTAAGTCATCAAAGGTAATCACACTTTCAAATGAATAAAATTCTAATATGATGTCAGAAAAGTAATCAATCTGGCAAGGAAATGGAAATTAATCTAGTGCAAAAAAAATGTAATCACGTTGGCATTGGAATAACCACACTTGCAATCAAATAAACCTAATCTAATACAGGAAAATAACCATGCTTAATCTAATGTGAGAAATTAATCACACTTGCAGTAAAGGAATTCTAATCTAGTACAAAAAATAACCACACATGATCTAATGCAAGGAATCACACTTGCAATAAAGGAATGTTTATCTAGTATAGAAAGGGAAAAACCACTAATTTCATTCTATGGAATTGTAAAGAATAATCGAAACTCTTTCAATATAACTCAGTCTATGATGTAATTCTGGATAGACACAATAAAACAAAGGTAATGCAATCAAGCCTAAAAAGTAATGCAATTAATTCCTACAACACACATAACAATACTCTTCCTCTAAGTACAGAAAGAGTAATGTGGAAATAAAATGCTACTAATTCCACCTAATCAGGTGAGGTACTAAATGTATAAATTTATACTGCACAAGATCAGATGCAATATGTAAAGAAAACTAGACTTTACAGTTGATCTGCATTTCCAAATCGTGCTCTGAATCAAGCATAAATTGTAACATGAGTTATCATTTGACTAATAATCATCTCCGATATGTATTTCTACAACATGCTCGGGAATGGAACAAAACATCAATCTTAACCTGTTAGTATATATTCTATAATACTACTTATACTGCATATGAACGCATTCAAGATTATTCTTAGAAAGCAATTAAAGTGATTTGTTTATACACTATGATTTAATCTACAATATTGATATAGGCATCTAAACACAACACAAAGTGTAAACTGCAGATCTAATTAAATACAAGACATGTTTTCAGTTTGTGGTGGGCCCTAGCCACACTCCAGAGTAGGCCTAAGCTACTCCATGCTTAAATAATCGAATGGAATCCATAATAAACATAAATGAAAATACACAGGAAAAGATTTGTATTAATAAATCAAAACATTAAATAGAGTTCAGAATTCATAAAAAACAAGATAATCTTTTCCATCGCAGTCTTCACTCAAACTTTTACAATTATAACATATGTCTATACATTTGTTTCTCCTATTTCTACCCTCCTACTCTACTACCACCAACGTACATGGAGAGCTTCAAATTTTTACATGGATTTTACTGAAAACAAAGCATTTCTATTTAACAAAGAAAAAATAATAGAAAACTAAAAGATGTCGCATCCAATTCTTCTAGAGAGTCTTCGAATAGCCCCTGGTTGGGCTCATTATGATCAATGTATGAATGGAGGAACAATTTATATTCATATCACAAAGGCATTCAACAAAATGTGTTCATAACCAACCCGAATTGACCCATTCATCCCATTCACGTTCAACACAATTCTGTACTTAACCTATGTTGGAATATTCCCCTGATCATAAATTCCTCATAAAGACTAATTTTTTCCAAATGGTTTTTGGGTTACCTGAATGACTACGCTATGAACAAAACCCATTTGTCGGAATTTCAATATTATTCACCCTTTGATCATGAATTTGATATTTTCACATTTATGAAGTTTATTCTGTACTCAACCTGACTTGTGGAGAATTTCGGAAATGAAACTACGTAGGCGAAAAAAATGACAATGGTGAGGCGACAAATACAACAAGCCTATCAGACGGTCAAAAGAGCCTTCATCACCAAAAACTGAACGTCACCAAAGGTGGCGTCACCGAAAGTATAGGTGTTGTGGTGACATTCAAGGTTCGTCACCAATAATGATTTATAATGACGAATAGTGACCGTCACCATTGCATATGAGCAATGGTGACGGACAATAGCCTCCGTAACCAAAAAGTTGAATGTCACCAAAGGTGGCGTAACCAAAAGTATGTGTTGTGGTGACATTCAAGGTCCATCATGAATATTGATTATAATGACGGATAGTGACCGTCACCATTTCAAATGAACAACAACGATTTATTGTGATGGACCTTCCATGGCCGTCACTATTGGTGCATATATATGGCGACGTTCATTGACCGTCACCATTTCATATTTGGTGAGGGTCAAAAAATGTCATGATAATTTCATTGGTGACTTCAAGGCCTGTCACGAATAATGACTATAATGACAAACAATGACCCTCATCATTTCATATCAACAACAACGATTTATGGTGATGGACCTTTCATGGTCGTCACTATTGATGCATATATATGGTGGCATTCATTGACCCTCACCATTTCATATTTTGGTGAGGGTCGAAACATGTCACCCATAAGCTCATTGGTGATGGTCAAAAGAGCTTCGTCACCAAAAATTGATCGCTGCCATTCCATATGAATATCAGGGCACGATGGAATCGAACCACCAACCTCCTGCTTGTAAATCAGGTGCTCTTCTGTTGAGCTAGCACCCTTTAAAGAATTAGAATCCAGTGAAGAGATATACAAATCAGGACTGAAAAAGTGTGCAAATACTGTGATATGAATTGCCAAGTTAATCATCTGAAGTCTGAAATGGTGTATATTTGCATAGAGAGAAAGTAAAAGAAAGGAAGGTAAATCGTGAATTGCCAAGTTAATCATCTGAAGTCTGAAGTGGTGTATATCTGCATCAAGAGAAAGTAAAAGAAAGGAAGGTAAATCAGAGATTTACCTTCCTATTCTTAGAATTCAAAAGAAAGTAATATATATATTTCAAGTGAATATGAAGTAAGAAGCAGTGTCTTGACTAAACCAAGGAAAATAGAAGTAGAAACCAAGTTCTCTAAATGTTGAAGCAGATCACTGTAAGATGATGAAAATATAAAGGATCAGCATTAGAAGCAGTGGTGAGGTCTTGGAAGCATTCATAGGTCAAGGTTCTAAGTCCTGGTCATGGTACTTGTCATTTGAAGATCTATAAGAAGAATTTCTTGTGGTTTTTCCTCTCCAAGAGGGAGAGGTTTTTCCCTCACTCTAGGAGCTTAACTTTGTGTCTTTTGTATTTTGGTAATTTACTTGATGAAAGACTAAATAAGCTAAGCAAGAGAAGACATAAGTAACTCAAGTAAACTCACAAGTAATTATCAAGAAGAGAATTTGAATTAATCTCCAACCCTACAAATTCTCAGCACATATATCACCTTATTGAATGTTGAAACACCAAACCATCCATTACCAAAATACAAAAGACACAAAGTTAGGCTCCTAGAGTGAGGGCAAAACCTCTCCCATGAAAGAATAAATAAGCTAAGCAAGAGAAGACATAAGTAACTCAAGTAAACTCACAAGTAATTATCAAGAAGAGAATTTTAATTAATCTCCAGCCCTACAAATTCTCAAAACATAGATCACCTTGTTGAAAGTTGAAACACCAAACCATCCATTTTTGTTGTTTAAGGTTTTTCATGTGTAGCTATATTTTCCTTTTGAATGGGAGGGCATCACAAAAACATACTTTCCCTAGTATTATCTTGAGTATAGATAAGACCTTCTCCAACAATAAAGTCTAATAGATGTATGCTAGTTTCCCTGAGTTCTAAATCTACACCTTGCATAACATTTAGTCATGTCACTCGATTCTTTGCAAGATGGAACATAAGAGTAATGGGTAAGGAACCTTGCATAACTTTTAGTCATGTCACTTGGTTCTTTGCAAGATGGCACATAAGAGTAATGGGTAAGGAATATTTCATCGACTCACATAATAAGCTTGAAAACTGCCACAAATATCTTGGATTTCTTCCATAAAGAATTCAATCTCTAAAGTAGTTGATTGTCAATATTGACACAGCTACCTAAGTAGAACTACAAAAGTTCATATTTCACTATTATTAATTCAATTGCAACTTTTCTTTCTCTTGATAAGCTTCCAGTGTCTAATCCTGCGCTAATCATAGAAGATGTAGATACAAGCCCTCCCAAGACACTGAACCCCCTAAACACCACACTACTCGGCCACAAGGAAGACACATCCCATGGAACCTATGGAATGCCTCCCTCTCCACCATCCTTTCTGATGACCAGTGCCCGACCTATCTTTTGTGAGTGTTATTTTTTCAAACACTGCTGGAGACATATAGATGATCAATGTTTAGTTTTGTTTCAAGGAAAGGTTCATTGGTGTTTTACATCTTTTGGAGATTGTCAATATCTAGTTCGTATTGCCCTCTTTGGGATATGGCAGTCCTTATAGAGTTTGGCATTATTCAATCTATGGAAGATTTATGTTTTTCAGCATGAGGATAACTCATTCTATTCTTATGTTCTATGGAGGGATAAGGTATACCATCAGCATTTGGCCAAAGACACTACTGATCAAAGATGCCCAATGTTTAAATCCCATTGTTTATTTTTATATGCTCTTATATTTTGATAAGAGTTTATGATCTCCACTTTTTTCTCTACTATTTTTGAATAATTTCTACAAATATAGGACATGTTTTCCAAAAAAAGAAAAAGCATTACAAAGTCCATCCTTACCTGGTATTACCATCAATTTCATATAGCAGAACTAAAGAAAACTAAGATGGGGAAAAGGAGAAGACGTGAACACCAATGGCATACGATTCTAATTTTAGCATGGATAGGTCAAATTCATATCTAGATATGGAAATTCAGCAGCTAAGCTACAGTTTTCTTCTGTATTTTTCAACAAATTAAACATCATACAAAACTTTGTATGAGTATTTAACCCATCACAATGTTAGGGAAATGTAATGGAATAAGAAAGGTAAAGTTTTGAACCTGCATACATTCATACCAATAGGTGGAGATTGAAACCTGTAGACATTCTTACTGCATATTTTCCATTTTGGCATTGTCCATTATTCCAAACCCAACCTAGAATTCTGATAATAGTGACTAGTACAACTTGCTAGTATATACTACAAACCCATGTCAAATAATTGTGACAATACAAAACTTAAAAATATGCAAGTACATGTTTTAAGGTCATTGGGATCTGCATCCTATCTCTGCATGATGGACATATTTTAATTAGTGTGCTCCAAGGAAGAGATAAAATCTCCTTGAGATCTACACCCTATCGCTAGATTGCATGCACCCTTCTTAACTAGACTTCAGACTAGGTCAAAATTAGCAAACTACTTAAATGAATTTAAAACTAACACTTGAAAAGTGCATGCACCCTATTTTACATGGAAAACACATGAAAATTGCTGAGAATAGATTGTTAAGAACAGAGCAACAATCCAATCTATAAGATTGATCACTCCCTCACAATTAAAGTGCCATACTGTTGAATTTGGAAAGAGGAAGTGTGCCCCTCACTATCCTGTCGAAATTATGCAACTAAAGCACTCATACCTCATTCATACATGTGCCAAGGAGTACCACATGTGCAACCAGATTGTAAAAGACTATCCAAGGTACAATATTTTAATACTACCTCTTATTGAGAAAATTGTTCTCCACCCATCCAAGTCTCCCCATGAATATCTTGAAATTCCCTTGGCCAAGGGCTTAGTCAAGATATTTGCAACCTGTCTGAATGTACTCTAAATCAATTGCTCCCTTCTAAAACATGTTTCCAAAAAATGGTACCTAATTTTAATGTGCTTGGAGCAATCATGCAATATTGGATTATCATAGAGTTCGACATAGTTTTAATTGTCACAATTGACCCAAGTGGGCTCGAACATCTCACATGTTAGTGCTGCAATCAACTTGTGAAGCCATATATGGCTTTACAACTAGTAGTGTTGAATGCAATGTACTCTGTCTCTTCTAAAATCAATCACACTAAACGCTGCTTCTTAGTCAACCAGAAAATTGTTTCTAAACCCAAATTGAAGCAGCACCAGAAAGTACTCTTCCTATCACTTGCATCTCCTACACAATAAAAATCAATAAATCCATGCTACATCAACTCACCATCTCTTGCATATTTCAAACCATACTTTTTTGTACCCTTAAAATATCAAAGAACATGTTTTGCAACTACCCTACGAATATGCCTCAGATCAACTGTGAACTAGATCAAGGTGTTCACTATGAAACATACATCAAGTTTGATGTTACATCAAGTATCTAATCAATTGTCTATACATCAAAGGATCTACCATGTTTGAGTTCAAGTCAGCATGCAACCTAGAATTGGCATCATTAGGGTGACCATGGATTTACAAACAATCATTTGGAATCTTTTCAAGGTCTCAAGCATGTATTTTCCATGCCAAAGGAAAACCTCACTTGTACTTGGCCACACCTCTGGACGCAAAAAACAATACATCAAACCAACGACTTTCATATTTAAATATTCATTCCTACTGGGTATGTGTTATATTCAGAAACTGGAAGCTCTACAAAATGAACAAGATCGATATTGTCAGCTTCCTCTACTCTTTCAATTGTTGCTTTTGCTTGCCTTCACAAAAAATTCAAAATTAGAAAATTTATTATGAACAGATGTAAGGAAACCAAATCTGAGTATTTCATAAAGGAAGCAGCGATATTTTTTGATTTAGCTTCACCCTTTACCAAGAATAATGAAAAAATTTTTGTTCCAAGATCAAGTGCAAATTATTACAAGGCTATCCACCATTTTCTTTTAGCCATAGATCCCCTTGTTGAAACACCAAACCATCCATTTTTGTTGTTTAAGGTTTTTCATGTGTAGCTATATTTTCCTTTTGAATGGGAGGTCATTGCAAAAACATACTTTCCCTAGTATTATCTTGAGTATAGATAAGACCACCTCCAACAATAAAGGCTAATAGATGTATACTAGTTTCCCTGAGTTCTAAATCTACACATTGCATAACATGTAGTCATGTCACTTGGTTCTTTGCAAGATGGCACATAAGAGTAATGGCATGCTCTATTTCTTGTAATGCAACAAGAGAAGTCTAGGGTCTTTATGTTATGTTATTTTCCTACCAAGTGCATCGGTTGGAAGGTCAGCAACATACAATGCACACAAGATATAATCTTTTTCGGAAAAAATAAAAATAAAAAATAAAATGGAAATGCATTGTCTAGAACTGAAACAACAGTAGCATTTTCCCCAATATAATTCACCCTCGTTGTTACAACTGCTAGCCCTAAACCCCATAACCCATCACACTGTCTATCTTTATGCCATACAGAGAATGGACCCTCTCTATCTCTAAAGCCCGATGAAAGTTCATCCCGTAGGAAGTGACTAAATGTTGACAAGCTTGAAAAAATCCCAACAAACTGCAATATCTCAGCACCTCCTCTAACACATGCTAAAGATAAACATAAATTCAGGATTACAAGAGCTGAATCTCTCCAACTATCATGTTGAAGCTGAATAATTACACACTTTGTGGGAAAATGATTTTGAAAAATAGGAATCCATGTATTAGATGCAAGGAAACCTTTTAAGAGCATATCAATTTCAGCTAAAGATATGTTTGCAACATTGTTTTTTTCAACACAACTACAAATAACAGGCAAAAATCCCAAACTCATAAGAGAAACATCAGAAAGGACATCTCCCACATTCTTCCTATCTTTGATTCTCCATTTTCCTAGTAATTTTTATGTTAAGAATGAATAATATCTAATGATGTCACAAGAACTTGCAGGAGTCATCTAAGCATTGTTTCCAATCCATCTGGAATAAATGGCTTGATATACATCAATGATCTTAGGCTTGTGATCACTATTCTGATCTCCTTTGCATAAAGTGTCCAAGTTTGCATCTTATTTGTTATTGATACTATACAGCTGGACATCCATCTCACAAAAATTATCAAAAGTTGGGCCTATTTAAAGAGAAAATTTAGCATGTAATTTGTTGGGTCACCAAGGGGGCCTAACACCTGTATTGATAACAGATAATTGAAAATATCTTCAACACACAACCCTATTGATTCTTTTGACAAGGCTGCATTTAGGTTTATTGATCCCAACTGCGTCCCCTATCCAACAAGACACAATATGAGGTCCTATAAACATAAGGATAAGCACCAAAACGGACTGAACCAAAAATGTTATACCATAAAGAAGGAAAGTAGGTAGAGTCTAGATACATAACAAGCACATAAATTGTTTTGGATAAGTATGATAGTTCTCAAGCATGAATGAACTTACAACCTTTTTGTCGAATATTGACAAGGCTAACACAGTCATCAATGCTTTTAACGCATTCAACTAAAAATCTGCAAGACAAGAGGCCTTGTTTAAACTTTACACAACTAAATATTTCTAGTGTCTTTTTTGCTGCAGCTGTGAACCCTTTGTCTTCAGAGTGAGACCACCACCCTATACCCAATTCTATTTCAAGGGATTTGGTATCATAAATATACTTATCTTCACACAATGGATGAAGCTCATGCTGTTTGAAGTCTTCATCAAGACTTACTGATCTTGTTTTGTTACATTCATAGCGGTGTCAAATGTTGCCGAACTTCAGATTATTTTTTCTTTGCAATTCCAGCTGCAAGAGCACCTCTACCAATTTAGTGGTTTACTAAATCAGGCATTGAATCCTATAGGATAATGCTAGCAAAGATCTCAGTATTCTAAGCCATTGAATCCTATAAGATAATGCTAGCAAAGAGCTCAGTGTGCTTCTTGAACCTCTTAGACCTGTTATTGTGTGAAGGCAGTTGTTCTTTCCTGATAGTCAACTTATACAGTTTGACTGTGGCAAATTGTAGAAGTTAGTGATTTTACTCAGACAGTTAAGAATTTAAGATCAGTATGGCACAAAGCACTGGCATTCACTCAAACGACAAAATAAATTAGAAAGACATTGCTTTTGATGAGCTTAAGGGGGCTTTTGTACCACCTTGAGATGAGTTGAATTATTTTACAAACCTAGATAGATGTATCTATGCTGAATTTGATTCCAATATGAGAGCCCTCTTTCCAATCTCATTAATGGCCTAAATATCATCCAAGATGATCATGAATATGCTAGGTATGGTGTTGAATTGGAAAAGCCCCTCAATCATTTTATGACATCATCGTTTGAGGAATATGGTTAAGAGTCTATCCATCAATTTAGATAAACAGTGTAGCAAAAAAATTCTTTGCATTCTAGTGACTGGTCCTCTGCACTTTATAGAAGATATTTTATTCACCCTAAATTTCCATTTGTGAATTCAAGATGTAAAATTTTCCATTGACAGGCCTTGCAAGACCAATTTAGCATCATCATAGAAATTCCTTGAAAATATTTCAAGGTTGTTCTAGTTAGCTTAGCAATGGAAAGAAGTCATTAAGCTTAGAAAATTTTGATTTTCCTTTTCTTTACAGTTGCTTTGATCATGCCGTGGTTAAGTCCTTTGATATGACAACCTACAGGAAAGGAATTTAAATAATTATGAACATATTTCTTTTATGGGTCCACAAGGAAGTTTACTAGCATGAACTCCTTAAGGCAACAATCCAATCAGCTACAAAAACAAGGTAAATGTCTAGAAATCATAAATCAGATCCCTGATGCATCCCTTAGTCTGTATCATAGCCATTTTGAGTTGACAATTCTCCATGATATATATTTGGTGGATCACTTGCAAGAATTTTGAGCCATCTCTTGCCAAGTCTGGCAGTAGAACTAATAGAAAAACACTTTGATGGACCTTTGTAGCTTACTGAAGATAGCTTTCCCACCTAGAACTCACTTCATTACAACAGTTATACCTATAAGGAATAATTCATAAAGGAGCATGGTATTTCTTTCTCACACTAGTACCACCAATACCTCTTATTTCATTCACCAAAAATATGTGAGCTTGGGATATCTGCACATCATGATCTCAAAATGGTATCCTTATATCTGCAACTTATAAACTACATGTAAAAGAAATCAATCCCAAGGGCACAACGACGATGTCAATTTTAGTCCAAATTTGTGCCTAGTTTTTTTTCTTTTCAGCAGCTTTGAATGACATTTCTCAATGATCATTTGGAAGAACACACTTATGTGTTTTCAGTTCAAAGCTAGTTCAAACTCAATTGTGAGCCACTGCTCATCAAGTGCCACATTTATCTCCTCAGCTCAGCAAATTCCCTTGACATACAATGACAAAAATTTACCAAGAATACATCCTTTCTCAAAGACGAAATTGAAGTAAAAAAGGGAGGACATTATCTGAAGAATAAAAGACATTAGTGCAACATAAGTAGGAAATTTCTTAGGTTGAATCGCTTGAGACGTGGACTTAGATGCTCCCACTTGTTCCTGTACACCCTAAAATGTTTGAGTAAGCCATATTAACTTCCTGGCTACACTAGTAAGTAATTAGGTCTCTGTTCCTTGACTAGAATCTTGCTGATCTGACATTGATTTCTTTTTCAGTTTTAGAACAGAATCTGGAACAACATTTTTGCATGCATTAATCACTATAGGATGTTTTTATGGTTTTGAGGACCATTCATCTTCATCAAACTTCATATCCTTGCTCACCAATGTCTTAAGTTGCACTTTAATTTAGATCATGTAGGCCCTGGATGTCTTACTCTATCCAACAAATACCGCCTTTATGTTCAAGGGTTCAATATTAGTGCTTTTCTCATCATGAATATGAATATAAATTGGACAAAAAAAAGGAAACAAAAATGTAATACTTGTGGCTTCTCAATAACAAAAGATTTCTTTGGTGTTTTGTCCTTCAAGATCCTGTGAGGACATTGGTTCAAGATATAGACAATGTGTTGCAAGATTTGGCTTAAAGACACATGGGTAAATCCATGTCCTGGATCATGGTTTTAGCTATCTCAATGATGGATTTGTTACTCTACAAGCCCATTCTTAGCATCCTCTTGATCCTTGTTTCCTTGCAAAAGGTATCAAAGTCCTTGGACAAGGTTATAGTCCACTAGATCTGTCTCTCCCCTAACTTCCAAGGTTGAATGTAGGAAACTCAAGACAGAGTAGCAACAAAATGGGCATGTGAAGCAATTTGGATTGGGAAAATACTTGCAGATATGCAAGTTCATTAGGATAAGCATAATACTTTTTGCGATAATGAGGGAGTTACCAAGATGGAAAAAAGACCCGCCTTTGATATTAATCAATTGCATTGAGGTGCACATATTACAACACTCTATGTTGTTATTTTGTTTTTGGTCAAAATCAGGGGAAACACTTCCCCACTATAACATGGGGAAGAGCACTATCAAACACAGTGGACCATTGGCTAAGCTGTTGCATTTGAGGGTTTTCTATGCCCATATAAAATCCATTTGGACTAGAATTTTGTATTTTCCTGTTGGCCTCATCATGGGCCCATAGTAACACAATGGAGTGTGCTTGTTAGGATTTGAACCCAGGTCATCATATGAACTCCCTCTTATTGGTAGACCATTTTTTCTTGCAGCTATTTTTGATAGCCAAAAGCCCTATTAAGGGTGGTGTTGGCACGGGATAAATTTTAAATTTACACTTTGTCCTGCATATTTTCAAATTCAATAGCAAAAATGGGACAAATTTGAAATTGCTTCACCAACTAGTGCCCCACCACCTGGACCTGCTACTTACGTTGTATACTCCCTCAGTATCTTGAATCTTATTGACACTCACAACAATGAAGCCCTTAGCCACTTGTTAACAAAGCTAGATACACAAACCAGTGCCACTTATAAGGGTTTTGAATGTGCTCCTTTGGGCACAAATTTTGTAGTTCCTGTTTCAAGTCCATCTATAGTAGAAGTGGCTACAAGGCAACTTCCCATAACCATTCATCTCTCAGCAAAGACAGAGCTGGTAGATTAGTTGGGGAAGGCTTACAAAAAGGTCTTAGCTATTCATAAGAAGTTACCACCTGGTGGTATACTGGTATTTGTCACAGGACAAAAGGAGGTGGAATTTCTATGCAGACAGTTGAGGAAAGCCTTTGTGAAAAGAAGCAAAAGAAATGTTAAAATACAAGATATTTCTCAAAAAATCAAAGCCCACTGTAGACACAAATGATGTTGCAACTGAACCCAATCTTGAGGGCATTTCTCAAGCTGTGGATGGCACAGATGATAGTGGGAAACACAAAGATGGAACTGATAGGTTTAACTCATTTGACGATGAGGGGTTTGAAGTTCAATCAGAGGCAAACTCATCTTCCTCTGATGCTGAATTTGATTCACATTCAGATAATGAAGAAGAAGAGTGTCTTGACAGTGGAAGAAATTGCAGTTGATAGTGTTGAAGCAATAAGTGAGGGAGTAGATATGAAATTGGGAAATATGTTTGATGTTTCAGACACATCAATGTCTCTCCCATCCAATCAGCCTAATATGGAACTAGATAAGAAGCGCACTGTGGTAGTTGATACATCAAATTAAATAGCTGGTGATGGAGACATCCCTCATGCATGCATTGGTCGGTCATGGAGAATGCAAGTACCAAATGTTGATATGCAACATAAAGTCATGACTGAAGCAGTTGAAAATCATATGCCTCAAACAATTATTATTAATGAAACTGGAACAAAGCCTGAAGCAATGGCAGCCAGTACTATTTCTCAGCATGAAATCCAATTGGTTAGAACTGCGCATGGAATGACTATTGAAAATATCATAAATAATCCTTCTTTAGAGATGCTTGTAGAGGGTGTGCAGAGTGTTACCCTTGGAGATGATGAGGCAAAGAGAAGGGGATTTCAGAAGACTATACTTGAGAGAAAAGTACCATCCTCATTTACTTATGTTGTAGAGATGACATCAAGGACCGAATGTCATATTCATCATAGCTTAGAAGCAACTGTGGATGCCATATTAGCAGGTGCTCTATAAATTTTTTCATATCCATCCTAGGGGATAAATATGCTGTATGATACAATATGCAATGTCAATTCAAAAACAGATATAATTAATCAAGTATCTATCTTGGCCTGTTCAAACTTCATATAAAATTTCCATGATATGTTGTGAATAAGAAAATCTCCATCATTTGAGGTCCGCTAGATGGTTATGAAGATAGTGATAGATGGAAGTCCTGCCACAATAGAACCAGGCATTGGAAGCCATTTTAGGAGCACTTTGACATGTTTAGAGTCTGATGGTGTTTTTGAGGCTGGTAATGAGAGTGGTGATGATGATATTTTTAGGTTGAAAGGTAGTTATGAGAAATTTCGGAAGGATGATGATTCACCACTTATTTTATATAATTATAAAAGATCATGGAGGCTGATCTGGAGCAAGTAGTGGAAGTAATGGGCCTAGAAAATGCAGTTAAATTCACAATGCCATTGGAGCAACTGATGCAATTCTTGCTTTACATTCTAAGCTCAAGGAGAATTCATGGATTCGAGGAGTGGCTAAATATTAGCGTCTACCCATATTTGTGATGAAGACAAACATGATGGCGGAGATGGTAAGGGTCATGCGTACTATTCTTAGTTTGGAGACTCTTGGTGAAAGTTATTTTAGTTCATTCAAAAAGCTTAAGAACGATATTGAGATATCAGATGCAGCATCCAAGAGAAGATATTCCTGAGAAGAGATTGATGCTTTAGAAGAGGCAAGAATTTCTATTGAATATACTGTGATCCCTGGAGGGCATCTAGTTGAACTTCTTCCAAGATGAACTTTTTCCAAGATGCGCCGCATTAGAACTAATGATCCAGCAAAGGTGGTCTGAATGGCAGAGCCATGTGTCAGAGCCACCCAGCGTTGCCTCTTCGTGACCACCTCAGCCACTTTCGGCATACCTTTTTTTATTTATGAAGAGATGCCAAAGTTAATGTTACAGTCGGTTCTGAAAGAGATATTTTTTGTTCGGGCCTTGCATGGCCATAGTTTTCAAATTCTAATTAAATTTTAGTTAATGAAGATTTCCGAAGTAGATTAGGGCAACCAGCATAGTTTTTTTTTGGTTCACGTTCCTATGTGCCCGCACACATGTACTAGCTACATTCACGGTCTGAATGAATCACAGTAAATCCGACCGAAGAGATCTACTTTTGGCCTAACACTAAGGCCTAACCCCATGGGCATCTAGGAGATTTGATCCTGTGACCTCTCAATCTGGGAGTACTTCCAAACAGAAACTCAACCAATTGAGCTAACCCTTGGGGCTTGGCAACCAGCATAGTTGTAGTTAAATACTTCTTGTATTTTCATTATCAAGGGTTGGACCTTGTTAGACTCTGCATTTTAAATATCATTTTATTGGAGCACTGTAGTTTTTGTTGGGGCATCAATAATAAGAGACCGTTCACAGGATTCTTGAGATATGTTAATGGTGATGTTTCTTCTGTGTTAATGTTTTTCTCTGCCTTTCGTGCTGAGCATCGATTTGTATGATTGTGAAACAAAAAATTTAGATTAAGATTTGCTAAGAGAGCACCTTAATTTTGTCTGTGTTTACTATCTTAATGTTTTCTTCTAAGTATAGTTAAAGAATTCTTAACTGCTCTTTAGCTATTATTGAACTCATTGTTTTCTTCCATCTCATATTCACACTGCTAGTAAGATCCAGTCTGCATAGTTAGCTTGCCCTATGAATGCCCTTGAAAAGTTGATGCACAATTCAACCTTTTATGATTCCATAGCCCAATGGATTAAGTTTCATAGCTCTATCTGTCCAACCACATAATCAATCAAAACAAATAGCCCTCATAATTTCTATAACTAGACTAATATCAGCCTTTATAACCATCAAGCTAAATCATAAAAAAAGAGAGAGCCCTCTCTGAGTCTAGGAAGGATAGGTTCTGGACTCCAAAGCAGTTTGATGTTGTCCTCTGTCGTTTATTCTTGCCAATCTTATAAATTACAGGGCCACAATAGGTGGCACTAATGTTGCAGGCTAGCCAATCAAGATATTCCTAGTCAACTTCTATGCCTATAGGGAATAGAAGCTTGGTCTCCAACATTGAAATTGGTCCAACTTACCACTAGACCAAGCCCTATGTAGGCTAAATATTGATGGTGAGAAATCACCAGAGGGAGCCACTGATGTTGGAAGCTAGTCAATGGGGATAAACCTGGTCAAGCAAATAGGAATAAAACATTAGTCCCTAGCATGGTATATGTTCTTAAATTACACTAGAACAAGCCTAATCAACTCATATTTTTATTAGTAGGAATGATAGAGATGTGATTTTTAAGGATGGTCTGGCTTTAATATCTTCTCTAGGTTGTTATTTTATTTTTGGTCAAAAGCAGGGGAAACACTTCCCCACTATAACATGGGGAAGAGCACTGTCAAACACAATGGAACATTGGCTAAGTTGCCGCATTTGAGGGGTTTCTATGCCCATATAAAATCCATTTGGACTTGAATTTTGTATTTTCCTCTTGGCCTCATCATGGGCCCTTAGTAACACAATGGAGTGCACTTGTCAGGGTTTGAACCCAAGTCATCATATGCACTCCCCCTTATTGGTAGATCATTTTTTCTTGCAGCTCATGTTGATGGCCAGAAGCCCTCTTAAGGGTGCCACTAATGTTGCAGGCTAGCCAATCAAGATAGTCCTAGTAAACTTCTATGCCTATAGGGAATAGAAGTTTGGTCTCCAGCATCGAAATTGGTCCAACTTACCACTAGACCAAGCCTTATGTTGGCTAAATGTTGACGGTGAGAAATCACCAGAGGGAACCACTCATGTTGGAAGCTAGCAATGGGGATAAACCTGGTCACTTTTGTGCCAAATAAGAATAAAACATTAGTCCCTAGCATGGTATATGTTCTTATTACACTAGTACAAGCCTAATCGACTCGTATTTTTATTAGTAGGAATGATAGAGATGTAATTTTTAAGGAGAGTCTGGCTTTAATCTCTTGAAGAATGTTCCTGTTGATTTCCCTCTATGTGTGAGATTTTCTAAACTGGCTCCTTAAATTCTGATGAGTAGAAACACTAAAGGATATATGTAATTCCTGGGAATATTGTTAAAGCTTTAAGTGAGAATGTTAGCAGCTAGCTATAATTTCTTGTTTTGTATCAATAGTGAATTGAAGGAATTTGGACACTGGGAAATTGGACTTCACCTGTTGATTTTGGAAATGCACCACTCAGGTACACAAGATGTTATGGATTCTGTAAGTTTTTTGTAAACTTTCAAAGTAAGAAGTTGGACTAAGCTAAGAAAGAATCAAGATGATAAGAGGAAGGAAAATTCAACTGGGTTTTGGCATATGTAGAAATGGAGAAATCATGTCTGGAATATGAGCGGTGTATCATTTCGTATTTGTCACAAGAAGGAAAATTCAACTAGGTTCTGGGCCCTGGCACATGTAGAAATGAAGAAATCCTGTCTAGAATATGAGCAGTGTATCTTGTCTTGTTTTTATGATTAACCTCCATATTATCATCTACAGGATCAATGGAATAAGGAAGGAGTCAAAGAATAGATGCAAGGTAACAAGGCTGTTTTGGATATTTGTGTAATACAGAAGGGAAAATGGGCACTTAAAAGGCAACCTTGTGCTCTCAAGGAAATGAACTGTTAAGAGCAGATAAAAAATCCAGGTTGGAAAGAGAAAATAAACAATAAGGACACAGTTAAATCTTTGCTCCATCAATCATACTGCAATAGCTAAAATTATAAGGATGGTTGGACAAAATTCTCATTATAGCATTTGCTTGCCATTGAGAAGCAAGGATTGTAAGAAAATTTGTGTGCAATAATTTCTTATAATTTGCGAATGCCATTGCCGAAACTGCATCAGACTTTCATGTGTGTCAGGGAAGAGTTCAGAAATTTGCTTCCTTATGCAGTTAGAGAGGAAAATGCTAAGGCTTGCTAAAATCAGCGATATGCCCGCTGCACAGTGGGAAACTAGATAGAGATAGTTACTATTTAACTTTCAAGAACTTATGCTTGACTAGCTAAAAGGTATTGGATTTTTTTTCTCATGACCTTGAGTATAAAGTCTCATAATCAACTGGATGAAAAATCAAGTCTATCTTTCAAATGTTTGAACCATGACTATATAACTGATATTACAACAATAAAAGAAATAATTCCAATCTATAGAAAGGTAGCACAGTAGCAACATACTTGAATTTTTGGGGTGCTTCAAACAATCTCGTCCTGAAGATAGGATTCTAGGTTGTTTGCAGTTTTTAATTGGCGAAGTTGGCTCTAATTTTGGAACTTTGTCGGCTCTTCTACAGGTATCATTTTGCACCAATTCTTCGCCAGGTCTTTTTCTTGGACTCACTAAAGGAGTTTCATTTTACGCATCCTTTGTATGATTAAACCTTCAATAGAACATTGGTTTTACATACAAACTTTCTTAGAGAGAAACTGGCAACTCAGAGTAGGTTACAAGACCTCCTTCTATAATGGACAGAGGTGACCCCAGAATGTGGCAACAGTTTTCCACTTCAGCCATTGTAAAAGAAAACAAAGAGCTTCTCTTTGTAACTTCTAAGGCCTACTTGGATGGCCTATTCTATCCAAAACAGCAAAAAAGTACCTCTACATTATTATCTTGTGAAGGATAACGTTTCCCCCCATTAGTAACTTTTTCTATAGTCCCTGCTTCTTGATCCATTAATTTTGACTTATCCATACACTAAACAACATTAAAAGTTGTATTCTCTTGCACACAAATGATCTGAAAGGGAAAACCTGTTAAAGCATAGTATTTTAGTTGACATATCAAATTCTCGGTTGAATACAATACAAATAGAAACCACTTGAAGATATCTATGAACCACCTGAACATCAAAAATTTTCATTCTCGTAACTCTTTAAGTAAATCTGTAAAGAATGTGACATTAGCCTTCTTGGCTTAGTGAAAGCCCTATGTTCTATCCTATTTGACAGTCTTAAAAATCTCAGAAAAACCTGTAAAGATTTTGGCATTCTGTATCCCCAGCCTCTAAAAGCCCTAACTTTCTATCTTCCTCTGTGTAATTTGAATAGAATACCGTCAAATACTAGAATAATCAATGTCCATTCTCCCAATACTTTGAAATGTGCAGAACAGAAAGAGAAATCATTCAATCAAACTACTCGAAATGTATCAGAATCCCCATCCTTTAACTCAATGAATTTATTCGCAAACTCTGTCGTGTTTTTAAACAAATTTTTGAGCACAACCTCCTCTAGTCCATTTATAGAGAGCCTTAGCTTATGAAATATTGTCTATAAGCCAAAATAGGGTTAAAATTTTCCATTGAAAGCTTAGAATAATTGAACTGAGAGAACCAAAGAACCATTGTAGATACTTTAATCAACTTTTTTTTTCTCTAATTCTGCTGCTTAAAACATTGTTTTGAGCAAGACCTATTTTGACAAATTTAGTTTAGAGAATACAGTGGCTTATTTAATGAATTTTCTCCAAGACAGAGCATACAGGGTTCATGACAGCCACCAAAAAAATAAATAAATAATTAAATAAATTTATGGGATTTTGCAATTTAAGCATTCTCTTGCAGAAAAATACCTTTTTTGAACTCGGTGAAGAAATGCAAATGATCTATTGGAAGTCGTGCATAAACGATCTGTTGGAAGATGTGCATGAACGGATCTGGGGGCTCGGGGATTTATTCCAGAGCGATTGCAAACCAGGATTGTACAAAAGCGAGCTCCTGAGCTTGTTTCAGTGCGTGAGCTCGTTTCAGGGCAGGGAGAGGGATAATGCAACAGCGATAAAATACAAAGAGGCATTAAATGTAAAGGCGCCATAGTTTAATACAAAGAGGATTTCAAAGAATTTGGAATAGTTTAATATTTTTTTAATTTGGAAAAATAAATGGGGCAAGAGGGCAAAGGAATGAAACTAAGTGATTGGGTGGGATAATTATAATGCCTTGTCTCATTTCTTTGAGTCACATTGAATCGATATATAAATCAATTATAAATTAAGTAATTATTCATTATTAAAGTGGGGTTTTATATAAATTATTTATTTATTAATATTAATTTGTATTTTTTAATAATATATTTGTGTTAAAGAAAACTATTTAAATTAATGTTGTATCAAGATTTTTGTTAATTTTTCTATATTATATTATAATTTATTTTAAATTTGTTTTAAATATGTTTTCACCTTCATGTATGGAGGTTATTTATTTGCATATTTAAAGTTTTGGTGTAGTTTTTTTCTTAAAAAATGACTATTGTGATTGTGATGGTGAGAAGGTATTCTATAAATAGCGTTAAGGATTATTTAGAATAAATAAAAGATTCTTTCTCATTATCTAAGACTAATCTTTGAAAGAATGGATATACATTCCCTAATTATCACATAAACAATAGCTTAATCTTGCATTTATTTCTTTCTCTCCACGGAGGTTCACTAAACAAAGGGAATACCTCCTCTTATGTGAATTTGACTGTCTCCACCTCTTAAAGGATTTTCAAACATTAATAATTAAATCTTCATTACTTTAAAGATGTTGTCTTGTCGAATATACCAAAAACATAGTAGGATTCTTTCATTGTGGACAAAATCAAGTACATGTCTAAGGGAAGTATTCCTCTATGGATGGTTAACAAGTTCATCAATAACTACAAGCAAATTCTTCAATCTATATATTTAATTATCTTTAGTCATCATCTAAAGAGTTCAAGAATTGAATAAATTCCAGCCTAAGTTCTAAGTATATGGTAAGCTTGTACTTAGAGGTTCTATTATTGTAAAAATTGACAACTATGGAAGTTGTGGCAAGGTATTGGAGGAGGGACTGTCATTTTGGGGCATAGCTAGCCTCTTTTTAAATGATAGTTTCCAAAATTGAATCCATCTTCAATGTATGTACGTTGTGTAGCTTTGAGTTTGGTTTCCCTTTCATCCTAGAGATCAGAGAAATACATGCAATGTATTATGACTTTCTTAGCCATTTAAGTTAGTCATTTTTAGTTCGGTCACTTAAAATTTCTCAAATTTAGTATTAATTTAGCAGGTGAAATTTTACAACTTGTAATTGTAAGATCATTATATGAGGTGATCCTATAACTCAATGTTGTGTATATGGCAAAGCTAGAAGATGTTATTGTGAAGAGGAATATCATGATGTCATTGGTTTCAACTAGACACTAATGTAAACCCACTTTGAAACCACCATGGGGGATCTAAAGGGCAACATCTAGTGCTCTTGTGTGTATGAGGGTTCAAAATTAAGGCCCCCTCTTATTTGCATGAATTGTTCCTAGTAAAAATCCATCTTAGAGTCAAGGCCATGAAAATATGAAGTCCAAGTACTAAATTTATTGTTTATAAATAACCTCCTTAACAAATTGACACAAACATATAATGATGTCATTTACATTGGAGGTGTATGTCACCTGAATTGTGTTACAACTTTAATCGCTCCCCCACAAAAAGGTGTCATGCTCCCTTGTGATGGTGCATCAACCCTAATGGAGAACAACCTCATGATGTAAAAATAATTTAAACATGATGTAACTTTAATAATGCCCTACATTCACCCCTTGGCTCGCCACTCGTGGCAAATGTGAGGCTATTTCAAGAATTGATGTGGATAAAATCATTTTATTTTATCTTATGTATAGTATTATGCATTGACACAATTGTGGTTTTTTAGCAAACAAAATATTTCTATCAAGGGTTGGCTCCTTGTTCATTAGGGTTGAATAGGTTGTGTCATTATGAGTGATTTATTCATTGTCAACTCCTTATGTGGGAGAACACTACAAGCTCCATGCCAACATGAAGAGTAGATATTATGATCAATTCTTATCGAGGTTTTTCAAATTATCCAGTTGTTCTACATTTGGTATACATGTTATAAGCACATTACCCACAAACACACACCCTCGAGACCAATACCCAGTTCTCTAAAAATCAAATGGTACCAATATTCTTAGTTAGAGGTGAAGGATTTTCCTAAAAGGTTATTTTGTTGGTTTGAGGTGTTGTGTTTTGCCTTAGATACTAAGTGGTTAAGGGCTTTAAGAGTTGAAATTTAAGGGCCAAGGGCTTGGGGGGAAAGGGATTTCGGGGTTAAGGGCTTAATAATTAAGGGATTTAGGTGTTAGGGGCTAAGGGGTTAGGTTTTAAGGTGTTTGGCGGTTATGGATTAAGGTTTAAGGGTCACGGGTTAAGAGAATAAGGGGTTAGTGCCTAGGGGGTTCATGGATTCTAGGTTATGAGTTAATAGCTTAAGGTTTAATGCGTCAAGGGTTCGGTGGCTTATGAGGTATGAGTGTAGGGGATAAGGGAGTATGGCTTCAGTGTTAAGGGATAGGGAATTTAATGGTTATGGGTTAATGACTTATTGGTTGTGATAATGGGGCCCCTAATGCCCTTATCACCACTATGAGGGGTTCCCCTTTCAATTTCTCTTGTTACCTTCCCTCTAGGCCCCCTAACCCCTGTGACATTAGGTCTTAATCCCCCTTCTCATTCTCTAATGCCTGGATTATAGATCTTAGTAAACCATGCTTGGACATCCCACTTCTACCCATCCATGCTACATGTGTGTCCCCCAGTCCTGTTCAATACACCACAAAATACTCCTCCCACCTTTTCGGTCATATCATTCAACTTATCCTAACAATATGGGTGAAATTGGTGTTTATGTTGTAAAGTGAACATAGAAAAAATATTACTTATTTTTTCTATTGAGAAGATGTAGAAATTAATTGTCATGATTGGAATGTGCATGCATCTATCTAGATTGGCTTGTTTTTCGAGCTTAGACATGAATAATCATTTGGTCATACTCCATCCTATCGATGGAGTCTGATACCACAAAGGTATCGATGGGAAATTTGAGAGATTCTTTTGAAAGCTTGTATGTTGTGGTATTTATCTCCTTCAGAATGTGTTTGAAAGATATCTAGTCCAAAGAGTTGGGGAATCTATGATATCTTGTAGGATGGGGTGTAGGTAGATTTTTTCTATCATGAATTATTTACCCAATTGATCATGATTTTTGAATCCCCCATGATCTATAGGGATTTGACTCTTTTGATGGATGCAATTTCCAGAAGGGTACAAAGAGAAGTAGAATCAACTCAGTTGCTGGAGCCTTAACTTTGGGTATATCTTACTTTCTCGCTATAATACTGGGAGAGGAAGAGTACCACACCCACTTTGCAGCTAGGTGGGATAAATTGTGCAACAACATCAAATAAGTTACAAGGGCATCCAAGAGGGAGTGGAGGAATTACCAAAATCCATTATTTTGTGGTTTAGGATGAATCTTGTCTTCCAAACACTATTTTTTATCAATTTAATTGTGATCTTTGTTAGAATTTCTTGTGAACAAAATGTGTTTTTGTTCCAATCCCACAAGATATTGTTGATTAGAATGCATGGGACACCTTTAGAATACTCTTCCATGATGTTGAGCAGCTAAGTTTTGAAATTTTCTTCCAAGCTTAGATAGGACAATGAGCCTGTCATGTTCAATTTTGCAAGGGTGGTGGTGATGACCTACACTATGTTGGGACAAGAGATAAATAAGCGTGAAAAAATATCATCATATGACTTGCATAAAGGATAGATGTTGGGGTGATTCGTAAACTATCATGGATATTTCTCGTGAGAAAAATGTGTTTTTGTTCCAATCCCACCAGAGATTGTTGATTAGAATTATTGGGAAACCTTTTTAATAAATCTTCAATAATGTCATGTAACTAAGTTTTGAAATTTTCAACCAAGCTTAGATAGGACCATCAGCCTATCATGTTCAATTTTGCAAGGGTGGTACTGGTGATGACCTACACTATGTTGGGACAAGAGATAAATAAGTGTGAAGAAATATCATCATATGACTTGCATAAAGGATAGATGTTGGGGTGATTCATAAAATATCATGGATATTTTTCATGAACAAAATGTGTTGTTGTTCCAATCCCACCAGATGTTGTTGATTAGAATGCATGGGAAACTTTTTTAAAAAATCCTCCTTGATGTTGTGTAACTAATTTTTGAAATTTTCTTCCAAGCTTAGATAGGACCACGAGCCTATCATGTTCAAATTTTCAAGGGTGGTGGTGATGACCTGCACCGTGTTGGGACAAGAGATAAATAAGGGGTGATTCATAAAATATCATGGATATTTCTCATGAACAAAATGTGTTGTTCCAATCCCACTAGATATTGTTGATTAGAATGCATGGGAAACCTTTATAATAATATTCCATCATGTTGTGTAACTAAGTTTTGAAATTTTCTTCCAAGCTTAGATAGGACCATGAGCCTATCATGTTCAATTTTGCAAGGGTGGTGGTGATGACCTGCACTGTGTTTGGACAACTAGAGATAAACAAGTCTGAAGAAATATCATCATATGACTTGCATAAAGGATAGATGTTGGGGTGATTCATAAACTATCATGGATAGTCCACTAGACAGTTCATCATAACAGACCAGATAAAAATATATTTAAAAATGAATGAATAAGAGTTTGTGATAGGAAGTGTCAGTGAGTTTGAGATGTGCTAAGGAGGGAGTGACCAATAACCCAAGATTCTCCCCCAACTTGTCAAACTCCCCCTTTGTTAGGAGCTTTGTCAAACTATTAACCATATGTAACTTTGTCAGAATGTGGTCCAACACTACCAACTCCCTAATGAACCTAGAATCTTAGGAAATTGTATTGAATATCAATGTGTTTGAAATGGTCATGACACACTGGATTTTCATAGAGCTTGATGCAACTTTGATTCCCACAAGAGACAATATTGGGCTTCAACAACTGATTTGTTGACTCTACAATCAAGTCGCAAATCTAGATAGCTTCATAATAAGTATATGAAACTTCCATATACTTTGCTTTAGTGGAACTGAGTGCAATTTCTACTTGCTTCTTGTTGATTTGATGAAAATGATTTATAAAATGATAATAATGATGTTTAAAATGAGCCTTATGATAGTCTAATTATACACATTGATTGTTCACGAGGTGTAGGGTTATGTTTATAACACCACTGCCCTTGAAAGCTTTGTCTTGAAAGCATAGTAATTAGAATTTTCTTTAGTTAAGAACATTTTTGTGGTGGAATGAAGTTTATCAGATATCTATTTATACTTTGTAGAGGTTTGACTTTGTTTGTCCGTTGAGTGTTGGTGAAGTTTCTTTGTATTTTTTGCATCATAGTCTAAAGTCTTTTAACCTGATTGTTTAACATGAAAGCTTTATGCTTATTGGAAATATATTTGAAATACCTGCATGATCAAGAAACTGTTACGGTTAATTAAATTACTAATTAGGCACTACAGAAAGAGGATGATGCTGAGAGGGCTTGCTTGGGTGACTCTGGGAGAAACCCGAAGGTGGTTAGACAAGGCTCTTCTAAGTTACAAATCTGAAGAGAAAAAATTGGTGATATATATGTGGTTGCTCAACCTGGGTTGTATGGAAAATCTTGGCAAAGAGTGTTTACCTTTCCGTGTCTTCACAAAAGTAGGTTGTCTGGTCACAGAATAAGATCACTACATGTAGGTGATGGTTCTGTAGTAAGTTCTCAGCCTTATCTTTAGAATGGCTAATATATAGGATCAGGTTTGAATACAGGATATAATTTGATGAATTTGAAGATTTAGAGTTAAAGAAAAATTTGTGGTGATTTTTGGATGGGTGCTAATTTGTAGGGTTTTCCATTTTTATAATTTTCTTTGTTTTTCTTTCTACCATGCTACCTAGTTTCTTTCCTGTTGCCCTAGCATTTTAACTTTTTCGATGTTTATCTCTCTAGTGTTTCCTGCCCCATTTGAAATGTCATCTTTATTTGGTAGGTGTTTTCTTCAATATAGTGTGAATATTTTTCCATCACACATCTTCTGTGGCGTTTGTCTACGCAAATAGCTTTTAAGGCCCATTCATCAGGGTATTTGATGAAATAAAATGATAATCAATGATCACCAACTAATGGTACCTGTGAAGATTTACTCTAACAATTCTACAGTTTTCCTGTGCCAACAATTATACTACATTTTAACCTCATGAACTAGTCTCCTCTGTTCTCTTAGCTGATGCTATAAGCACTTATTACTGTTGTCAAAGCTTTTACTCTCTAGTCCCATTGAGCTATTTCAGTTATTTGTGGACATTGATCTATTTTCATTTCATTTCTTCAATTTTTCTGACTGTTATGTGTTACCTTTGGCCAGTGCCTTATTTCTTACCTGTGCTTTTTCTGCATAAGCATTCCATCTAGCCAGAGCAGTAGGGGTAGCAAGAGCCACTCAGTCCAGCCAAAGCCCACCAGGGGCAGCGCAGAGGCAACAGGAGCCACGCAGGGCTGACGCAGGCCCAGTCAGGGCAGTACAGGGGTAGTGTAAGCCCTTCGGGTGTGGTGTAGGCCCTTACTGAGCAACGCAGAGGCCGAAATAGGCCAGTCAGGCTGACATAGAGGGATTCAGAGCAGCGTATTATTGCCATTTTTATTTCTCTGTTGGGTGAACCAGTTTTGGTGCCCAAGATTGTTGTACTTAGATTATGCATAATAATGAAAACCCTCCAGAGCTAGTTGCACTGGTTTTCCCACATTGGGTTTTTTTTCGGGGACAGTTGTCTAGAAAATTCGTGTGTCACTTTGTCTATGAGCATGTTATTCAATATTTGATCTGTATGTGTAGGTTGCTAGTTGTATTTACTATTTACTTCGCTAATTTATTGAATATTTTAGAAACTAACTTGTAACTTAATTCAAGTAGGAGAAGTAAATCAAGATACTACAGTAGGGTTTCTTAGATTAAGAAATTTTCACATTCCCTGGGTCTAGCCCCATTAGGTCACCTAGGGCAACAATTTCCTAGGAATCTACCTAGAGGAAAAATTCTATATCCTAGAGGCAGCTGCATTGCTGGGTGCCCTCACTCTCCTCATAACTTGGGCCAATTCTGATGGTGGAATCTCCGGATACCTCAAGTCCTAGCTCTAGGATCAAGTTTTGCCTAGGTGTTCCCAAGGATAGAACATAGTAGGATCAACTTGACCTATTGAAGTAAAAACTCTTGTCTGATCCTTTCCCCTCACCTTGTCCAGGATAGGAACATCATTGGTTGCTAAATTCCATCCCCAAACCTGGGCTGGGTCCACTTGGCCAAGTGTGGTCCCATTTGGTGTCAAAGGCCTTTCATCAAGGACCATTTGGGAATCCAAGTTCCCAAAGGATTTTATGGATTGAGAACTTCCTTCATAAGTCTTTTTCTTCTCCCTCAACCCTTCAATCCCCCTCCTCTCTCCCTAGAAGATAAATTCCCTTGCTTAAAAGGAAAGCAAGTCCCACTCTTTATTTTATCTTAGGGAAATGGTTTCAAGGGTCACTTCCCACCTATTCATTGACCTATACTCTACAAGTGACTTCCTAAACTACCGGGACTCCACCCATCGGTGAAAGTCCGTGAAGAGCAAGGAGCCTTATCTGTGGTGACAATGGGCTAAGCCTCCATCATTTCCCTTGTCCTAGTAGTTGCCCTCTTAGGAACCCCTTTTAGGTCGACGACTAGTTTGAGTGGTAACAAGTTGTTCACAATTCCATTTGTGAACAACTCTTTGGTATGCCCACTTTTGCCATACTACGGCTCCAAGATGAGAAGTCCAGGGCTATGGAGGTTGCCCTTCTTCTCACTGAATCAATCCTCTACAATATAGTGAACTAGGGCTAGTTGGTTGGCCCACTACTTGACTGTTACTTTAGTCCTTCAAAGTTTGCAAATCCTTAGGCCCTATACACCTACCCTTCTACCAATTTTGTTGTCCTTCACCAGAACAAGAGTCAGGGCTCTTCTTTGATAGTAACCTAACAACCCTCCAACTGTACTTGGCCTACCATCAATCTGCCCAACCACAGTCAATTCCTTTTACTGATCTAGGGCCCACAATATTGTCTTCATCTAGGGCTCTTCAAATCTGCCACCTAAAAATGGTTTGAGTCCTCTCAAGATCACTGTTCTTGTGTATCAACAATTTGATCTTTGTTGTCCAATATATGAACAAATATGAACTACTCCTCTTATCATACTTCTAACAATCTGTAGATGACTGAACTAGGGTCACAAATCAGCCACTAACAGTCCATTTACTAATTTTTTATAGGTTTCTTCAGATCTTTGTCTAAAAATCTATGGAAAGTCCACCAAAATAAACTCCTCTACATGTCAATCCATTCTTCATATGGCAAATTTCTTCTGCATACTCAATCTTCTTCTCAGGTTCCACCCTCCTTTGGATCTATTGTCTCCACACATACTGAATCTACAAACCATATTCCATATCTGTGTTCTTTATTGCATAAATAAACCTCGCTCTAAGGGTCACAACCCATATTCTTCTACGCAAATTTTTCACAGTCTTAAGGTCATACCTTATGAACTAAACATGCTAGGAAACTATCCTAACTAGGGAATTATATTTATGTACTTCTAATTGTTGTAGAACAAACCCTATCCACACATAGAAAAAACACGACTCTTGCCTCCATAAGAGACTCGACCTAGCTCATATGGATCCATAGATTTTGGGCATTTCTTTGACTGAATCTTGACATGAAATTCAGATCTCAATGTCAACCCTCAAACTAGGGTTAAATCAGTCAATATTACACCTGTGTCGACTTCTGTTATGGCTCTAAATTACAGTGCAAGCCCTCCTCCATTTATGTTGGTCTTTATCATAGACCTTGCAGCCTACTAACCACCACAAGGCAAGATGGTATCAACCCTCTCTTCTATTTCATGTAGAAAATATAACCAACGAAATTCAATCTGATCTTGTAATGTACTAGAACAAGATACTGAATCCTTCCTACAATTTGTGGAAACAAAACATGATCGCACAATCACATATAAGTAAGAGAAACAAGTTATCAAACACACAACACAAGATGTATCTGGGGAAGCAACTGCTCAAAACCCTCTATCTCTATTTTGTATTAATTCAAGGAATCATGAAACAATACAATGCTTAATCTCTCTTGAGATTCTCTAGCACTCTGCCAATTGTCTCCTGCTGATCTAGGCAAAATCGGTCTAATACTTAGCCAATTATCATCGTTCCTTCAACCTGCCTTGCTCACGCAATTCTTATGGAATTATCTCCATATTAATTAGGAAAATCAACCTTCCTTGATTGCGCAATCCATCATGGCATCCCAATGACTTTATAATTGCACATGGGAAATTTTCTATAAATACAACTAATAGTTATGTTCCTTTGAACTGTGTTACAATAAGGATGAAGGGTATTTTTATTATTTAAAAATAAGATAAAACCCTAAACAACCAAAAACCTAACTCGAGGAGATGTAACACCAAGATTTTTTGGGCCCCGTTGGGGTTAGTTGGGCAGCCAACTTCCCGGGGTCGTAACTTGGTCATATTATCTTCGTTTGATGCACATGATACCTCGTTAGAAAGATCTCTCCGAGGAATACAACTACTAATGCAATTTCTATGAAATCATGAAACTTTTCATGCCCAAAAAACGTCGTTTGGGGCCTCAAAATGGCTCGGAAGTTCCGGACCCAAAAAACTGACAAAAATAGTAAATTGTGCTATAATTAAGGAAACTGAAAAACTGAAAGAGACAATGGAGAGGGCCCAAGTGGAATAGGCGGGTGGCCACCAATATCCACCTCGAACACCTTAAATCAAATTTCTTGAGCTAACTCAATCATCATGACTTAGTTAACTAACACAAGTTGTTATGAGACGAAATTACAATTTATTTTCCAATTTATTTAAGGGAAAAATAAATTAGACTCCTCACATTATTCACTCCTGGTACATCAAAATTCATCACCAGTGTGGGTGCATTTTTTTTTATCCTTTCTAGTTGCCAATTTCACTATTTCTTGTTTCAAATTTCAACACTCCCTCTCAACAAGAAAGGAATTCAATCTATCCCCATCTCGTACCTTTGGAATGTTCTGCATGCTACACTTCTCTAGTGTTTTTTTCACCTGCAAATCCTGAAACTGAATAGCCTTCGAACAAATGAATCAGTATAATGCATTTGTCATCAGAGTCTTTTGACTGCTGCTAGCTACTGCACCTATCTAGTACTAGATTCTCTGTGTTGCTGCTGAAATCTGCATCCGTGCCCTTTGAACTGTTTCTAACTCTGATTTGTGCTCCAGTATTTGACATTTGTCACTCTAATTTCTGTCTTGCTGACATCTGACTACATCAATCTAACTAATCCTTCCTACTACTGTTGTACTATGGGCTCCTCGTAGCCAGGTTCAATCCATGAGACACGCCATCTCAATGGACCTTGCCCAAATTTCTTATCTTGGGATTATGTCTACACATCACCCCACCATACACCTCGAGGTATGGCTGCTCCCTCTTCCCATCTGGCTCGAAATTTCCCCCTCATGGAGGTCTCTGCTTGAGTGGACGCTTCCACTCGGTCTCCTCTCTACTTCTCATGAGGATGCATGTTGAGAGGTAATTTATGCTCCCTCTAAACCACCAAGTCTCTAACTTTTGCCTTTCTCCTAAAAGCTTTGCATGCATCTGGTACCTCAAGTACATATAGGTTCTTAACTCGCACATAGTGTAATTGTCCTGACATTACAAAAAGTTTCTAAAAAATAGTTGATTTTAAATCGATGATATCTCCCTCATCCGAGCTCCAATTCAATCGATTTTTTTTTTTTTCCATTTGGGTAGATTTTCGCAAGGAATCCAAATATTATATTTGTTTTTGAAAAATTTACACCAAAATATTTAGATATTCTCTGCAAACTCACCACCCAAAAAATTCCTGCTCTGATACCATGTAGAAAATCTAACCAACGAGATTCAATCTGATCTTGTAATCTACTAAACCAAGATATTGAATCCTTTCTAGAATTTGCGGAAACAAAACACGATCGCACAATCACATATAAGTAAGAGAAATAAATTATCAATCGCACAACAAAATGATGTATTTGGGGAAAGAAACTGTTCAAAACCCCTCTCTCTCTATTGTGTATTAAGTCAAGGAATCATGAAACAATACATTAATGCTTAATCTCTCATGAGATTCTCTAGCGTTCTGTCAATTGTCTCCCATTGATCTAGGCAAACTCAGTCTCGTACTTAGCCAATTCTCATCCTTTCTTCAGCCTGCCTTGCTCATGCAATTTCTAGGGAATTAACTCCTTATTAATTAGGAAAATCAGTATTCCTTGATTGCGCAATCCATCATGGCATCCCAATGACTTTATAATTGCACATGGGAAATTTTCTCTGAATACAACTGATAGTTATGTTCCCTTTAACCTCTGTCTCAGCTAGGTATTCCTCGAAACTGACATGCATGCAACTATTAATAGTGAATTTTCAGTTATATGATTGATCACTCATTGTGAATTAAATCTAATTTAATTCACTGGACCTCTCACTAGCTCATCACTCAGTTAGAACTAGTTAAACTAATTTTAACTCATTTAATTGAGTTAATTACACTTGCACCCCACTAATGCATCAACTTCAACTGGACCCCAAAAATATTAGAATCCCTCTAGAGGCCTCATCTTAGACCCTCAAGTACTTGAATTTATTGAGCTAACTTGGTCATCATTACTTAATTAACTGACACAAGTTGTTATGAGATGAAATTGCAATTTATTTTCTAATTTATTTAATGGAAAAATAAATTAGACGCCCCACATTCCTCACTCCTGGTGCATCAAAATTCCTCACCAGTATGGGTGCATTTTTTTTTTGTCCTTTCTGGTTTCCAATCTCACTATTTCTTGTTGTAAATTACAACATTTCAGAATTTGATGCGGCCTTCACACAAAGACACCATTGAAATCACATGCCTAGATTCTCATGAGAAACCTCTCTTAAGCTCAATCTGCCAGAAGAGAACCAACAATATGCCATCTTACTTCCTAGCACAAACCGACCATTAAGGTATGCAACATTCTTTTGAACCCTCACATGATGATCTTGCTCTTGGAGGATGATCATGACCTCCATTTAGCAACCCTTACTTGGCCCTCGTACTCGACCTACTTTAGGACTACATCTCTCTTCACCCCCTTGATGTGCCAGATAATGGGAATACATGTCAAACATGCTAAGATGTGCCAAGTGATAAGGCATGCCAAGATGTGCAAGGGTGTGTCAATGTGTGTCAGGGACTTTCAAGACAACAAAAGGGAGAAAAAAGTTAAACTACAAGGAAATGAACACATAAGAGGGTTAATAAGTCATCAATTTACCTTTTCCAAGAGGGGCATGCTAGGCACACCAACACTAGGGGGCAATAGGTGCCAAGTGCAAAGTCTTAGTGCATTCTAAGTGCCAAGTATTCCTTTGTTGCTTCTCATCTACTTTCCAACAATTGATCATCACAAATAAATTTAATATTAAACCATGCAAAATCATACCAAGGCATCTCAACGTATTCCAATCATGCTAAGACTTTCCAAGCTCCAACACATGCCAAGCGCCAATATGTGTCAAGGACTAGTGTTATGCATGTTATGAAGTGGAAGGGAATGTTGAAGAGTGCTAAGGTGTGCTAGAGAGTGATAATTCTTGTTGATGAGTGTTAAGGATTACTAGGAAAAAACATTAAGGGAGCACTAGGTAAAAATTCATGGAAGTTAATGAATATGAGGAACTTGTGCCAAAGACTAGTGTTAATGAGTGTTAGTTGTCATGCCAAGGAGGGAGTGACAAGGTATGCTAAGCATTGGTAAGACATGCTAGGGAATATCAACGCATGTCAAGAATTCCCAAAGTGTGCTTGGGAGTTCCAGGGTGTGCTAATTATATCATGTGAAAATTAATAGTGCCAAGATATGTCAATACATGCTAGGTGCTAAGGATGTGGCACAAGGTGCCAGGGTATGTCAATATGTGTCAAGGAAACAAAAGGAAGAACCAATAAGAGGGTTAATAAGTCAAGACTTTATCTTTTTGAAAAGGGGCATGCTAGGCACACTAATAATAGGTCCCAATACATGCCAGGTGGCATTGTGTGCCAAGTGCTAATGTATGTCAATGCATTCAACCAAGATGTTCCAGGGATGTTAGGGACTATATGCAGCATGCCAACACATGCTAGGAGAGTTCCATGTTGTGCTAGCGCATGCCACCATGTGCTTGGGCGTTGGTGTCATCACAAGATGTTCTAGGTAAAATGATGTTCCAAGACATGTGGGGTGCTAAGAAATGTTAGTGTGTGCCAAAGCATTAATTTAAGGTGTGCCCAGATTGTTGAGGATTGTTAGGTGTTTCTCATTAATAGAATTGTCAAAGCTTGATTATGTATTAAATAATATATTTCCTACACACAATAGTGGAACTTTATCTAAAGGGAATTTGCTAGAGAATAAACTTAATATATCTGAATCATGTGTTGACTCATAGGAAATCTCTATTCGACTAGTCATTACTTGAGGGAAATGATACACACTAATTAATTCTAAAAAAATTGATTGATCCTAACCACTATGGCCTTGGACATATTATAAAAAATACTCCACAATAATGGTATTGAAACGTTATCTTTTGACAAAAAAAAATAATAATAGGCACATAGTGTCATCAAAAACTCATTGGAATGATCAATGATGACTGGCATTTTTTGACCGTCACGAAAAGTAACAAAAAGAGCATTAGTGAGGATTATTAAAAGTTCGTCAATAGAAGTGTCACCAAAGAGAGAATTAGTGATGGGCCTTTAACAACCCTCACCAAAAGTGTCATTGAAAATGTCTTTGGTGACGGACAATAAAGGACCATGACTATATACACTTACAGTGACGATTTTTTAATGATCAATGATGACAGACAATTTTTGACTGTCACCAAAAGTAACAAAAAGGGCATTGGTGAGGGTCATTAAAAGTTCATCACTAGAAGTGTCGCCAAAGAGAGAATTAGTGATGGGCCTTTAACGACCCTCACCAAAAGTGTCATTGAAAATGTCTTTGGTGACGGACCATAAAGAACCATCACTATATACACTTACAGTGACGGTTTTTTAAGGACTGTCACCATATGTGACATTGGTGACGGACCTTAAAGGTCCTTCACAAGCATGACCCTCACCAATGTGATTTTTTCTTGTAGTGCCTTATTAGTAAATCATGAATAAATCATATCTAATCATACAAAATCTTAAGAAAAATAATTATAATCAACCATGAAGTGTAGGATATGAATAAATGACAAGTGATGGAATTATGGTGTAAAATGAGTTACAAATGTCGTAATTTAGGTTATGAAATAGTGATATTGTGTGATAGAAAAATGGGCATATTTGAGTCCCAACACTCGTCTAAAAAGTCATCATGATATGGAAAGATAATTATTATCTTTCTTCTCTTCCCTTCTAGCGGAAGAAGAATAAGATCACGTAGAAGACATTGCTCAATTCATCTGACATATTCCCAAACTTGTTATTGAGGATGAGAATGTGACCTTAATGAGGCCCATATCATATGAAGAATTGGAAAAAATGATCAAAGAAATTCTTACAAACAAGGCATCGGCCCCTGATCGATTCACTTTCGAATTATTCAAAGCTTGTTGGTCATTTTCAAATGCAGAAATTGTAGATCTCGTGGAGGAATCCAAGTGACAAAAAGAAAGTTGGTCAGGTCTTAATGCAACCTTCTCATGAGGCCCATCATTAGGTATATTTTAAGGGGTTAAAATACCATACTTCAACTATTAAGTTACCTTGCTCTCACATATTTTTATTTTTTGTCATATTATGTTTACTGAGAAGGGTGTATAATGTTTTCCATGTCCTGTTTCCTAATCTGAATTAATTGGAGGAAATAAAGCTATTTTTGAGATATTTCCCACCTAATGGTTCAGAGTAGACAACAAGGAGAGATTGTAGGAGGTTTTTACACCTGCTTAACTCTCTCAATCATCTAATATCACATCGATATATCTCCCAACAGCTCGAAGGAAAAGACAGCCAAGAAAAGTGACTGTTATGAGGAGCCAAGCTCCACTCTTCTCGAGATCAAGGAGAACATATTCCTACTTTTTAGGGAGTCGTTGGTAGCTACCCATTTGTATAAATAAGCATATGCAAGAGCTCAATATGATTAGAACTTTGTATTCAACTAGGTATCTATTGAGCTCCAATTTAGTGTTATTTTTTATCATCATATGATGTACTAGGCATTTTTATGCATTGATAATTAGAAGCTTCTTGTTCCATCACTGATTTAGTCTCAGAGTGATGATGCTTTTGGATTAGGGACGAATCCATTGGCTAAGTACCTCTTCTTTATTTATATTCTCTCTTTATGTTTCAACATCTTGTTTAATTTGTTTACATTATAGCACCATAAAAAATCCATCAAAATTGTGCTCGTAGCCTTTGTTCCTCACCTCTCTCATGGGAGCTTAAGGAGAAGGATCTCCAAAAACAGATCAAAAGTAATTTTTTTATGATTTCTTGGAAAGGTATATAGTGTTATTATCATTCTCATAATATTCTTACTGTAATTTAGGAGTTGGATTTGTGTTAGATTATATTTTAGCATATATTAAGTAGGGTATTTTCCATTCAACTCTTGTTTTCCACTTGTTAACATGTTAGTTTGTCAATAAGAAATGCATGAATGTGTATAGTGATTGTAAGGTTGTCTACAGCTTCAAGGAAAGGGTCCTCTCCATATCATCCATCCTCCTTCTCTCTAACTTCCAAATCTGCCACCAAAACCTCGTTTTGTGAAACTACCTTCACCACCACTATGAGTAGCCTTCCAAGTGAAAAACAAGCCTCCCAAGGGTTATGAGTTTGGGTGGAGGTGTTGGACACCTCTCCCTCACCTCATTCTACCTTCTCTCATATTTCCATGCCTTATTTTAACATTTTTCATCCTTGAAACCCTCTCGATCTGTTTCCTATAGCACTTCAAGACATCCTGTAGCAATTATAGAACATCGTGTAGAAACTTCCTATAGAAGCATTCTAGGTCATCTCTTCACTCCAGTTTAGCTCTATTTTTCCTTCTTAGCCTAGAATAGGATGCACTTTTTCCCTAGTTCTGAATTCATGGTTAGAAGAGACTCTTAGGCCACTCCAAAGCTCCTTCCTTCCTTGTTGTAAAAGCAAAGTAGTCATTAGGGTTTTATTTCATTTCATAATTAGATTGAATTTAACATGAAAGTACAAGTTGAATGAAAATTAGATAGGATTTGGTTTATGCTTTCATGACGTCTGTGATGATATAATAGTTTCTTTACTGCAAATAAGTAGATATCTAGATGAATGATTACCATAGCATAGTTTCCTTTTTCTGCAAGTAGGTTAATTTTTTATGCTTCGATTTCACTATCAATTGCAAGTAGGAGTTTGATATAAATTTTATTTTTATTATACTAAAAGCAATTCCCTGCATTAAATTAACTATTTTCACTTTAATCAAGTAGAAGGAATGACCTAGAATTACTACTGAATAGAAGACCTAGTCGAGGGTTGCATGAGTAGAATCCATCTACTGTGCATATAGCACTATCTCCTCTAAGTTTGTACGAATCATGGGTTGATAAGTAAAGATGAGTAGCCATTGGGAGTTGCAACAATTTTCATGAAATACCAAGGCTCACCACCTTCATCACCCTTATTCTAAAAACTAAGGAATCCAATTCTCCAAGATGATTTTGACCCATTACATTGTGCAATGTGATTTACAAGGTCCTCCCTTCTATCCTTTTCCGCCAGTTGAATCCCCTTCTTCATCAAATCCAGCTGAAGCTCATTAGAGAAATGTGGGTTTGTAGAGAGGTGATAGATCTTGGATGGGATAGTATCCTCTCATGAATTTATTCACTCACACAAGAGTCATAAGAAACGAGGGATGTTTCTTAAGATGGATTTATTAAAAGCTTATGACCATCTCAGCTGGTCCTACCTACTTTCGGTGTTAAGAGCATTTGGATTTCTGGAGGATTGTGTTAGTAGGATTCGCTTTATGATATCCACTCATTTATTTTCAATTTTGTTGGATGGTGTCCCCTCAACTACTTTTAGTCCTTACATAGGTATCTGGAAAGGTCATCCAATTTCCCCTTTCTTGTTCATCATATTTACAGAGGGATTGAATCGCTTGATCACGAAAATAAAGAGCGAAGATGAGCTAAAAGGAATTCACCTCCCAAGCATAGATATATCCATGACCTACCAACAATTTGTTGATGATAATCTTTTGTATTGGGAGCCCACAGTCCAGGAGGCTCTGACGATAGATGGGATCGTTGCTATATTCCAAGTAGCTTCAGGTATGCTTCCCAATAAGGAACAATATAATATTTATTTTTTCCATACTCCTTGTCCTATGTAGCTCTTTCTGGCTCATATATTAGACTTATCAATTGACTCCCTACCATCAAGATGATTGGGAGTCTCGTTACTGGAAAATCCTCTGTGTATATCATGTTGGAAAGACATATTCACCAACCTTATGAAAAAATTATCCAAGTGGAATTTCTGGGTCCTTAATCTGGAAAGGCGAGCAACCCTCCTTAAATATGTCCTTCAAGTAATCCAGATATACCAAATTCCACTTCTCCCTGCTCCCAAGAGTGTTTATCAAAATATTATCTCCATTTTTTTAATATTCCTATGGCATGGAGCCACCCTTAAAATAAATGGCCTTTAGTCGCTTGTGATAAACTCTGCCTTCCCAAAGCACAAGGAGATCTCAGATTGCAAGATGCTGAGAATTTGAATGCAGTGTTAGGTGCTAAACTATGGTGGCGTTAGATCCAAGGAGGTAAAGGGAAATGGAAACGAATATGGACTCAAAAGTATGGTCAAGGAATGTCTCAATGCAGGATCTTGTAGGATCCTTATTTTCCTATCAGTTCTTCTATATGGAATCTACATAGCCAAAATAATGATCTTAATCGTGATCACTTTTTTTGGGAAATCAAGAATGGTTTGGCCACTCCATAATAGAAAGAATCATGGAATAAAATTCCTTGTTTAGATAGGGATTTCACCCTTCCAGACCCTAAGAATATCTTAACTCAACACATGACACGAAGAGTTGTTGATTATTGGATTGAGGAAAACACTCAGTAGGAATCGAGAGCTTGGAAAACAAACTGCAACTAGATTTTGGATGTAGCTGATGAATGTTGGAAAACATTATGTCAACAATTGCAACAATTATGAATCCCTATTTCCGATGATTCATATAAACCTAGATGGGGTTACGCAACTAAGGGTGTGTTTTCCATTAGAGAGTCTTATCTCATTGAGTTCAATGTTAATAAAAAACATCATGAGAACATAAAGAGCAAAATCTAGGATGGAAAAAATTGGCAAAAATTGGCCCACTTTCTATGGTTAGTGGGACATAGATGCATTATTACTTGGGATCGACTGCTTAAGAAAGGATTCATGGGCCCATCTCAATGTCCCCTATGCAAACATTAGGAATGATGCCTCATCATTTGAATTAATGTCAAGTTGCAAAAGAAGTTTGAGAAGATATAATAGAAAAAATTGAACATTGGAAAAGAACCCATTGTAAAAATCAAATTGCTAACATAGCCTAGTGCTTGGCCTTGGGATTCATTCTATGGAACATTTGTAAGGAAAGGAACTGGGTAATTTTCCACAACCACCCTCCCTCTATTGCCTCCATCTAGAGTTCAGTAAAAGAGAACATGAGGGAGACTATTATATCAATGAAATGGTGTCCAGATGATTGGAAGGTAGACCCTCTTGAAGCCTCGATCCTTTCCTCTCTTAATATATCCCTAGCCATTATTCCTCTTTAGTCCTCTTTATGTCGTGAATCTCCAATATCCTCTCCATCTACATTCAAGTGACTACTTATAGCCTTTTTATAAATATCCAATTATTGAAATCATGAAAATTTCAAAAAAAACCCATATCTGAGTGTGTAAAATAAACCTACTCATACAAAATAATTTAAATACATTAAATATTTTAACTTAATTTAATTCATTTATTATTATATTTATGAAATTTAATCATAAATATTTTATTTTTGATAAAGATTGTTAAATATTACAAGGAGTTATGGGTGATATTGATGATGAATATTTTAAATATGTTTAATCTCTTTCTCTCTCTCATTTTTTTAAGGCTAATATAGTTCTATAATCCGGGTTATTTGATGCTTACCATAGAGGAAACCAGATGTTAGATCAGTTTCATGAGAATCCCATGATTGTCTAAATCAATCCATATAAATATGTTATAATTGTTGAGGTTTAAGACCTCAATTGTACCAAAGTTGAAAAAACCTAAAGACGAGTAGGTAGAAATTGAATGCAAACTAAGAGACATCATATAGTGGTTAATATGGGCCTAGTTATCAATAGCTTATTTCTCATCGGATTCTTAAACCACTTCATATCTTTGTCCTTCTTTTATTATAATTTAGATAGAGGTAGTTCCTTGAGATCTTAGTCTTCGATCAACCTCCTTAATTTCCTCTTTTTTTCTAGTTCCCAATTTGTAACATTGAATCTAATCACAAGTATTACCCTACATAAGACAATGAATTTAATCTCCATCCACCAAATTCAATCCAAATATTTGACATGGTAGTCCTCTTTTTTTCCATTGATAAGGCAATGTGTGTTTTGGAAAGCCAATAAACGCAATTGCTCTAAAAAAATTTCTATCCCTCAATATTATTATGCTAGAATCAGATACCTATTCATGGAAATATTTCTTTATTTGTTGCTTGGGAGTCTAAATAAATTTCTTCTAAGATAAGAATACTAGTTCCTCAACATTTTGAATATTAAGAGGGGTGTCAAGGCTATAGGGTTTCCTAGTATGATTGGTCACCCTCTTTGACCCTATGTAGTGAGGTTTAATACTGAATATTGGCTTATTTAGAAGGAAGAGGCTTGGTTTAACACTCCATATTCCACCATAACTACTTGATTCAAGAATTTATTTTCCCATGTTATCTACCATACTAAGCAAATAAAATTAAATCAAGGGAATAGTAAAATTGCAAGAAAAGAAACACAAATGACCCTACACCTATGACCATTAGACATGAATGAAAACTAATTATGGGCCATCATAAAGGGTAAATACCAACTTGTGGGTCTTGGAATAAATGGTGGTTGAAGTAGAGAAATATAGAGGGTAATCCATCTAAACCATGTCATAAGGAGCCAAAGACAAGGGGCGAAAGATAGTCAATGGGTAAGTAAATCCTCAAGTGTGGGTAGAAGAAATAACACCAATGATCTAGTAACAAGAGAGAAAAATAGGTGTATATATTCAACACAACATGGAACTAAAATTAGGCCTAGATAGAAAGAACCTAGCGGAGAAAGAATTGAAACTACCTTAAGTCTAAAGCTAAACCAACGTGTCAGAAGGTCTTAACTCTATGAAGCAAGGAAATAAAATTGGTTGATTTATGCTTCAATTTTTAATAAATTCATCTCCTTCTAAAGCCATAATCTCCCATGCCCTTCATATTTTGGCATCCTTATAGCTTCTCAATATCCAAAATATTTTAGCATTCATTTGAATTAAGGTATTGGAATTGAAGAGTTCGTCTCTACCTCCATCCTCAATTACAATAAAGCCTCAAGGGATGAATGACATTTTATTATTTGTATGCTATTCAACACTCAAAATGTTAGTTTTTTATTATGGTAGCAAGAAACATGTGTTCTAGTCTCTATGATGTCTAAAAGGCTAAGGAACACAAAATCTATGAAACCAAAAAGAAATTTCATGAGAATAGACTTGGGGACACTTCAGTTAAGTTAATTAGCCAATAATTAAATATTTCCTAAGTATAGCTTACGAAAATAGGTTAATTTAAGTGAATTAATTAGGGGAATTTGATTTTTCTATAGAGACTTCGAGAAAAGTTAATTGAAAGAGTCAAGATGATCTTAGCCATTAATTCAGATGTAATTGCAGTCGTTGAGACTCCAATGAGAGATTATAATAGCATGTTGAAGGGTTGGGAGAATATATTAGTTATGATACAATATTTAGAAAGGGCACAATTGAAGCTAGGGAAGCATCAGTAGAGATTTTGGAGTAGGATTCTAAAGGAGATTTCCTCATTAGTTTCTAGTGTTGGAGTGATAGCAAACAAAGTTTGGATTATCTACAACAGAGGCCATATTTAGCTACTATGTGTAGTGAATTGACAGTATGAGTGGAAGAGGATCTCGTTCAATGAGCCAGAGGCCACATGTTTCATCAAGAGGTAGAGAAAGTGGGACTAGAGAAGTCCAAGAGGTGGGATGGCTTGTAGAAGAAAGATTATGAGGTTGAATGAATTTCTAGAGTGTTGTAGTGCACATTTACCAGAAGCAGTATGAATAGCCTAGAGGAGTGTGAGTTTCCTGGAGAGGGAGAGATCGAGATGAAGAGGGAGATAGTTAGTCTTCAAATTATTTTTTGAGTGGAGGTTAATATTTTCCAAACGTTTTCTAGTGAAAGACAACTAGTTGTAATTTCTCCTAATTTATTGAATAATAATCAAACCCTCATATTTTGCATTGGCTTTCCTTTCAGGGTTTTTCTAGCAACATTTGTCCAAAAATAATGGTGTCATAATTGTGTGTGTGCATATTTTCTCAGTTTTGTATTTTATCTTCCGCAACATACTTTATCTGTCAAGATTGAAATAGTGAATTTATCATTATTTTTTGTAAATTAATTTACCAAAAAAATAATAATAAATATAGTAGTCAGAAGATAAATATCTAATTATTGCAATCATGAAAATTTCACAAAAAACCGATATTATGTGTAGAATAAAACTACTCACACAAAATAATTTAAATACATTAAATATTTTAACTCAATTTAATTCATTTATTATTATATTTATGAAAGTCAATAATAAATATTTCATTTTTGATAAAGATTCTTAAATATTACAAGGAGTTATCGGTACTTCGGGAATCCTCATTAGTTCTAATGCGAAAAAACAATAATGTCTCATACAATAACCAAGCATAATCATATGCATTACTACAAGGATTGCATATGGTATTGGATGCTTGAATTTGATCTGTAACTATGGTGGGAGATCCAGTCCCACTACCAATGTGAGATAATAAACATGACATGATCCAAACTCCCCTCACATATGCTCAAGCTCTTAAGGAATTAAAAAATTGAATGATGGAATGTAATATATCCTAGGCAGAGAGGGATTATGGAGTAATTTCATATTGTGAGGAGCTAGAAGGAATATGAGAAGGATTTCCACTTGGTCAGCGATCATCTAGGATAAGTTATGGTTTTTAAGTTTGTTTGTTTTTTTTTTTTTTTTATTGTGGTTAGTTCTTCCGCAATTTTATTTGTGAGTGTTTCTAGTTCTATTAGCTTACAATTAATGAGTTCTATGCGTTTCAGTGCAACAAAATACTTCATCTTAGCTAGCATGGAACTATATTTTTTAATTCGAGGGATTGAAACTCTGGATATGTGGGTTTTCTATATAGAATTATGAAGTTCATCCCTTAGGAATTACTTCTTTTGGCTTCAGTATTATGGTCTTTGATGTCATTCCTATGATTCCTATATTGGTCACTTAAAAGAGAGCTTGATTTTAGTGTTGTGGGTTTATCAACCTATGAAAACATGTGTTTTCCTTGCATATTGGTCCTTTATTTCTAAACTAGCTCTTATAAAATACAAAGATTTTCAAGAAATATATAGGATCTTTCATTATCACAAAAATTATCCAAAATATTATGGCTTCTAAAATCTCAATTACTTTGAAGGTCATGATAATGAACAATATTGTACCCCTCAAATTTCATCTATAATGAGCACTTTCTACTAATTAAAACTTCAACTTTCAATTTCTAAAGAAAATGTAACATGATGAGGAACTTGGTGGTGAATTTGTACAAATATGTTTAGTTTGGGGCATGGGTGTCTAATTAAGGGGATTCTAAGAAAGAAGATGGTGTGCACCAACTCATAAAGCATATGGATATGGAGATTGGGGATTAAGAATTAGTAACAACCAACTTAAGCTAGGAAGAGTTCACAAAGAATCATACATTTTGTTCATTTTTTCTTCAAAGTAATCAATAAATTAAAAACATATTATAAAATGTAGGGAATTTGTTACCTATATTTTGTATTTTGTTTTAGAAATAAACATTTTATTTGAAAATAGAAAACATTGAACATGCTAGAATAATATTATTTAATTTGGTCATAGTTTTTTGATAATGTTTTTTTAGCTTTTTTTAATTATTAGTTTTCTTTAAGATAATAATAAAGATAATTTATGATTATAAATCTCAATCAATGTTACATTAAAAAAAAAAAAATTATTAAAAAAAGGAAAGATAATATTTTATCAATTTGAAAAATAGAGTTACAACATGTTAGACAATAGTATACATAAAACAAAAATTGAAATTTATTTTCAAAATAATTATTCCTTTTATAATCATTTAATTAAATTAATTAACTAAAAAAAAATGTCATATGAACAAGTGTTATATGAAATGGGTTATAGTTTTTTAGATATATGGTATTGATAATCCATGGTATTGTAACAAAGTTTGTATATAGATTAAGAATTTTTATGGTAAAATCATGGTAAACCTCATCTATGAGAGCCTTGTTCCATGTTTTACCAAATTTATATATGCTTATTTTATATATTAATTCTTTAATAATAATAATAATAATAATAAAATTTAGTTTTATGATTTTTGTTTTATTGTATTTCAGCAATGTGAGATATATTATGAATTAAGTGCTTTGATGGTTATTATAGATTGATGGTTATCCACATTTACCAATCATTTAATTTGTATAGGTGTAGTAATATAATAGAGTTGTCTATTTTTTAATTGGATTTCGATAATTTTAATTTAATTATAAATAATTATAAAGTGGATGGTAAGGATTTAGCCTCCACACAATATTTTAGAATATTTACAGGAATATACACAAATACAAAGTTCAAATTTATTTCCAAAGTAATTGTGTTCTTTTTGTTCCTTTAATTAACTTAATTAATTAAAAAAAAAGTTATATGAACCAGTATCATATAAAGTGAGTTCCGTTTTTTGGTTTATTTGTGCATGTAGTATTGGTAAGCAATGCTAAATCAAAATAAATTTTCATAATTTTTTTAAAATATCAATATATTTAATTTATATATTATTTTTTAATAATAAAAATGGTGCTATATATTTTTATTAATTTTTAAATTGTAATCTGATGTTGGTTTATCAACTACAGTGTAATAATTTGCTGTTGCATTTTTTATTAGTTTTTAAATTGTAAATTGATGTTCGTTTATAACTACAGTCTAATTTTTATATTGTAATAAAAAAGAAAACGTCCCAAAATTTAAAATCAAAAGGGAAAGAGGCATATGGTTGTTTAATGAATGTTCAACGTCCTTCAAACATGCTGAGCTGAAAAAGGATGGTCTTTGAAGTGGGATCAGAGAACATAAAAGACACATGTCATGAAAAAAGAAAAATAGCGATGGACGGGAAATATGATTAAAGAGGGTAACTAATAAATTGTAAGTTATTTGATAATAAAAGACACCTGTCATGAAAAAAGAAAAATAGCGATGGACTGGAAATATGATTAGAGAGGGTAACTAATAAATGGTAAGTTATTTGATATTAAATGTGGTGGGATAGTATATATTCATTGTTAGATTTAAATTTAAGGATAACTAATAAATGGTAAGTTATTTGATATTAAATGTGGTGAGATAATATATATTTATTGTTAGATTTAATTTTGTTTAAATCTAATGATGAGCATATACTATTTCACCATATTTAATATCGTAAATCTTACTATATATATAGTTTGTTTTTTTTATTAGAAAGAACAAAAAAATAGTTGTCAAGAAATTGGAAAGTAAACATAAAAGCAGTTGTCAAGAAAATTGAAAAGTAAAATCTAATCAGAGAAAACATAAAAGACAGTTGTCGTGAAAATGAAAAACAATGATGTGCTTGGAAATATGATCAGAGAGGACCTAAAGGATAAAATAAAAAATGGCCCTGTTCGTTGCTACAAATTCGCCCAGCTGGAATAGTGACAAACTTATAAGGCCTCGGCCATGAAAATGAGAGGACCTAAAGGATAAAATAAAAAATGGCCCTGTTCAATGCTACAAATTCGCCCAGCCGGAATAGTGACAAACTTATAAGGCCTCGGCCATGAAAATGAAAAATGGTATAGTCACTAAATTTGAATTAAATTACAATTCTATTGGATATGGAAAAAAATTGACTCTAAAATTTAATAAAGAAAAAAATTCCAGAAATATACATTATACATATTTTTTTATTTTTTTTTTAAATTAAAACAAACAATCATTATATTCAAATTCTTAAAAAAAAGTTATTAAATCTTTTCTCACAAGAATAGTCATGTTTTTTTAGAGCTTGGAAATATGATAAAAAGTGAAAATCGAAAATAATGATGGGCTTGGAAATATGATCAGAAATAACATAAAAGACAACTCCCATGAAAGTGAAAAAGACGGCAGCTTCCATGAAAATGAAAAGGAAAATGCAAAATAATGATGCAGCTTCCATGAAAATGCAAAATAATGATGGGCATGGAAATATTGTGAGAGAGAACATTATTAAAAGCAACTGTCACCAAAATGAAAATATGGGCAACTGTCATTCTTCAAATTTTAATGAAGAGTGGTTGAACTTCGAAAAGTAATCAAAGAAATGTTTGCATTGACTTGAGATCGCAATACAATCGCATTCTAACGTCCCATCCTAATAAATGAAAATCGCCATAGCATTATATTCTACCGTCCCTTCGTTCAAATCTCGTGAGAAAAAAGCACACTATGACCAGATTTTAATGAAATAGAGTGACCAGAGAAATGTATGTATTGACTTGACTTGAGTGGGTGAATATTTCTTGAATGGAGAGAAAATAGCAGTATTCTAAAAATCTAATGAAAAATGGTGCTGCTGTTGGAAATTTTATCAAACAAATATCTGTAATGACGGAATAATTAATTCGAGTGCAAATTTCTGGAATAGCATGAAAATCACAATTTTATTAGATTTCTGATGTCCGTTGAATAGAGAAATGTATCTGTCGACTCGACTGAGCATGTGGGTGATGTTAAAGTGTATTATTAGTTATTACAATAATAAAAAAATAATAATAATGGTTCATGTAGTCGTAAAAGATATTGAAGACAATATACTCAAACTACACGATAATAAAACAAAAACTAAGTATACAGAGTTAGGTGTAGAATAAATCCAGTTTAGAGAAACAAAGTTATTTTTTTTAAACATAAGCAGTATGTCAATTGGAATGGTTTATTTGTATTAAAGTAATCTAGTTGAATTGTTTAGTTTTTTGGATAGTTTAATTGGTAAGCACTCTAATATTTTGTTGGCTAAATTAATTAAACCCTAATTGTGTTTCAGCTCTCAACCCCTTGTTCTCTACCCAACTTGATATATAGATGTATAAAGTTGGAGAAAATATATTTGCTAAGGATAATGTGATGATATATATTATATTTTATTATATTTTCCTCAATTTAATTGTAAATGAATAAATGTAGTTTATTTTTATTTTTATTATTTTTTTATATTATTAAAAATTAAATATGTAATGCTTCAATTAAAATATACTTTTTATTTCAATATATTATTAAAAAATAAACACATGTTGCAAAATGTTGTAATTCTTGCTATAAATAGCATACTCCAAAGTGGAGGAGGAGCTGAACAATGAAGAGAAGCAAATATACATGCATTGTAAAAAGAAAGGAGCAGTTATTTTAGAATCAAGTGATATACAAGCTTTAAAATTCATATACTTTGGACATATTTGGCTTATAGATAATATGAATAATGCATGGTGTCTTGGTAATTCTAGATGATTATATTAATTGAAATTTGTGCACTATTCTTGATTCATAACATTAGTTTTATTGTATATATAATCTTTTAAATTGATATAGTGTGGACATATTTGACTTATAGATAATATGATGAATGCATGATGTCTTGGTAATTCAATATGATTATATTAATTGAAATTTGTGCACTATTCTTGATTCATAACATTAGGTTTATTGCATAAGCTACTATACTCATTGGAGTAATGTCATGGTTTCACATCAAATATATTATTGCATAATTTTTCCACCTAAAAAAAATAGGAATACCTTAATGTGAGAACACAAAGGTAAATCAAGAGATCATGTCACCCCTATTCATGGTCTTGACTAGACTAGGCTACCATCCCATGCACATACCCACTTAATTCATGAGTACTATTATTTTTTTTTTAATTTTTAGCTACATTTTGAATTAGAATAAGATATATGAGGCAAGAATAAATCTCTAGGCTTAACTACATTGAGTGGATGGGTAGACTAGGCAGAAACAACCTCATAATAATCAAGAATTTGGTTGATAGGTTTAGTTAGTTCACCCCATTGGTTTAATAATTAGTGTTTATGTGGTTTATAATGAAGTGTGAGTGTCCCCAATTTTGTTATTCCTCATAGTAAGAACTAGTTGAGATTGGTTTAAGCTAGAATATAACTCCAACACTTATGGAATTTTTGCATATTTATGAATAAAAGGTTACGTGCATTTTTATTTTAGAAAGTATTTTGATGGGTTTCTAGAACTCACTTAATTATGGCAAGTTCAAGGGGAGATCATAAAAACCCTCCTTCCATTTCTATTGTTGCTAGATGAGTTACTTACATACATGAAGTTCATTGTTAGTAGTTCTTGTAGTTCATTGTTATTAGCATTTCCATTAAGATAGACTTGTGTTTAATATGATGGTTTCATGTTATTTGCATTACAATTGATGACAACAATAATTTTTATGCGTTGCGAACTTTGTAAGTATTTATGAGCATGTAATTTATTCCATTGTTTGGGTTTGAATATATAAATAGAAATTATTTCATTTGGAAATGGTGTTAATCCCATATGATTACCAGTAAATTATAGGAAGAGATGGTAATTAGAACTAGAATCTAGGTTACATAGAATGGAGTTAGAGTGGCTTCCATTTGAACCCCATAGTTAATTATTTATGACTACACCATAACATTAAGACTTGCATATTTCATTTTTAGTAGATTAGACATTTATAATTGTGTGCACATAGTGCCCAACAACTACTTGGAAGTTTGCATGATTCATGGATGAAAATTAAAATGAACCATGGAGTATGGAGTCTTATTTCTATAATTTGGTTTCCCTACATCATGGACCTATTTTTTGGGTGCACAATTTAACTTTAAAACCACTAGTGTTAGAGGAGTTACATTCATTCTCTCAAATTGGTCACTATGTATTTTAGAAGACCTACAAAAGAATTAAGCCTTTTTCTTAGATTTTGGGATTACAATAATTATTTGAAAGGTTTTCCAAATAATAATAAATAAAAAAATTAAATACAACATTTGAGAAAAACCACTATAGTGGATTAATTGGAAAGAATAAATATATGAAGAGAAATTATGCTTTAATTTAAAAAAAATTAAGAAAAAATATTTTTTCTAACAAAATTTGCACTTGGATGTACAGTTACTTGAGAAATAGTTACAATGGTTCATCTAATTACGGTTCCTATAGAAAGGAGATTTTAGGAATTACAAAAATGTTATATTTGAAGGAAACTAGCTAATGAGCTACATGCATAAAATTTGCAAACTGGTCGAGAAAAAAAACTCATTTATAAAGGGAGTACATCAAATAATTGAAGGGGGCTTATCATTTGGAAGCTAGCTGAGATCCGAAAATGTATACCCACATATTGATTGGAAGAAAATTTGTTGGTAGAACGACTATCACTACTCATTGATGCAACTTCAATTCTTCTATTTTTTGCATGAGAGTGTCAATTTTGTCTTCCTGTTGATCTAATTTACCTTTCAAAGTTTGAATTTATTTGAGGTTGATGGAAATGGTCATTTGCTATTGCTACTTCCACTAAATTTCCATTTTTTATAGTTGAAGAGATCCTTTGTTGGGAACACTTGCTACAATCCAAGTTACCCATTATTTGAGGAATTTTCTCTCTTTTAACCCACGTTCTTAGATTTTTGGCTTGGAAGGTATATTTTTATTCTTACATGGTTCACAAGAGGTGCTGAAGAGAATTAGGAGGGCGATAGGTGAGAGAAGCTAGGAAATATTTTCCCAAGGGTAGGCAAGATCCACTTTGTGATAGAATGAACAGTCCAAGAAGATATAAAAAAATCCCAATTTTCCATAGGAAACATATCCTACTTGGAGTAAACTAGGTATAGAAACACCCAGGCTCGAAACACTAGGAGACAGACTAAATTCACTAATAAAAATATGTAGGTAACAAAGGCACCAATGCATATAGTTGACTATAGGAATAGAGGAGGCTCCACATAATTCAAAGATAAAAAGGATGTGTTAAAAAGGAAAGAACCAAATATATTAGTGAAGTAATCTAGATTAGCAGAGTTCCAACATAACAAAGTGACCTCAAAAAAGTAAATGCAATTGGAAAAGACAAATTTCATTATAGGACAATTCAGCCTAAAAGTAGCCTCCTAAGAAAAAATAATAAAATAATAATTAAAAAAATAAAATAAGAGTTAGGGTCCATGGGGTCTTGTATAAATGGTGATCGAGTGCTATGGTAAGGAACTCCTTGATGTGAAGTCACCTGTTCAATTTCCCTCCCCGATAGGGGTGATATATTGGGAAAAAAAGGATAGATTTGATCCTCATAGAGAATGAAATTATTGAATATGTTAAGGGTTCAATCTCCAAACCATCTCAAGAGAAATATCAAGCACTATCAAAGTATATGAAAATGGAAATAAGGGCTCAAATAATTCTCATATAATTAATCAAGGATTCCCTCATCCCTGATGTAGAAAAGTTGGAGAAATTGAAAGATATATGTGAAAATTTGGTAGAATTTTTTTTCGTAAGCATTGCAGGAGAAGATGTATAATTGAGAATCGAGTTATACAAAATAAAGGTATATTAGGAAGAAGGGGTAGGCTAATATCTTATGGGGGTATCTCAAACGAAAGATTGACTTCAAGATTTAGAGGAAATAATGTTCGATAAATAAATGACCATTGTTGTGCTCAATGCACTACCTGATGAATGGGGAAACTTTGTATCAAGTATATATGGAAAGAAGGAATCCACTTCATTCATTGAAATTTGGTCATTATGTAATATTTAAGAAACTGGTTTGAAGGCAAAGAGCAATGTCGGATCAAATGAGCAAGTTCAAGCATATGTTTCCATGGCCAGGAAAAGAAAGGAAAGTTTGGAAAGTTTGATCCTCGAAAAATAAAGACTATCAAAATGTCAAAGATCCAATTATATGAATGTAATGAATATGGGAATTTCAAAAGGAATTTTCTTAAAATCAAGAAGGACAACAAGAAGAGAAAGGAAATAAATGAAGCCCATGTTACTGAAGAAGTGGGAGAAACAAAAAAGAAGAAATCAAAGAAGGAGGAAGTGAAAAATCTCTACTATGACTGAGGTAATATCCTTCACTTAGTTCTTTTGAGTTATAGAATATTATATAAAGCATCACAAGTATGATAGGATTCATTATATAAAGATAGATATGATATCATCATACAAGCATGGAAGGAGAGATGAAGTAGAAAGTCTACATGGTTATAGTAGTCATCATGATAGAAATGGCATCTCCATTGGAAGCATATAAAGTACTACTGAAGCATAAGATATGGTTGGAGGAAATTAATCTAGCAAGATAGAAGATACAGAAATATCATCATACACCATCGTTATTAGAAAGGAGCATTTGCAAAATGAGGATCATCGAGATCATCCACTAGAATCTTTTTGAGAAGGTTCACCTTTACTTGGAAGAAGAAAGTGTCGCATCGATTGTCTACATTCCACCTTCTATGGGATACATTGTTTAGAATAATGATGGTATGGTGATAAAGGAGTGCATCATGTTGAGTTGGTTGAAGTAATTTCATGTTCAAGAAAAAAAGGGAAGCTACTAGAAAGAAGACTAGATGAACGAAATAAGGTAAAGGTATGTATATATTTAATAGATAAAGGCATGTCATCATATAGTTACAGATAGAATGGTTGAATGATCTATCTCATGAGCATGATATATGAAGAATGATCTCTTCCATTATAATGATGCATGAATCTTGGGGCCCTTGTTTTGAAAATGAAACGATTTTGAGTCATGCATAATAGATGGTTGAGCGCAACCATGGTAGACAAGGAGCTATCATGGTTGCAGAGAACTAGAGAAAAGGTAGCACGGTAGTTGCAGAGAACCAGCACAAATGGCAGGGACGAGTGAAAAGGGTAGGTAGTGGAACTCCTAGTGATCAGGGAGATGCGGCAAACAGTAGAGCAAGAAATGATGGAAAAATGATAGTCACATTGGCAAAGGAACAAATAGGAAATCAACCAGCGTAGACGGGAGGTTGGTGAAGTTGAGGGCTGAGGAAGAGAGTCGTAGGAGAGCTATGTTCTGTACATTAAATGTTGTAATCCATCCTTCTGTAATCAGCTCTAAGGAGCAATGTAACTATCTACTATTGACAATGAAATATACTTCTATATGTGTTTGATGTCATGGGTTCTATGTTAAGTATTTGGTTACGATGAATGTATTGCTCGCTTTTAATTTTAAATATGCATCCTGGATATGCTTCACGATGAGCACCTTCTGCAAGGTAGCTAAATTTGTTTGTAGTTCATGGTTCTATTTTTTTCTCTCTATAGTTGTGATCAGTCGATATATGTTCTATTCATAACCTTAATAATGTCACAACATGCCTTGGGTGAGACTCTCTTCTCTTCGGAGTAGGGTGAAAATGCCAGCGTGGTGCTAGACTACTGCGGAAACCTTGTTGGTCTCTCCCTCTCTTGAACCTGGGTCTTACTCAGAGACCTTCTTTCTTTCCAAAAAATGGTTCTGTTGCTGGGACTTGAAATTTCATTTAGGAGCTAGATCATAGTATCACGGATCTTCGAGAGAGAAATATGAAGTTGGTGGGATAACCACTTAGATCAGTTCATAATGTAGCAAGCTAAGTTGAGACAGCAGAGGGAGAAAATTGGGAAGAATCGGGTTCTGTTCTCTGAATCTACGAGTAACCTCTATGAAATTTTATGGGGAAAGTTTGCAGAGGAACTCTATACCTGGTTGCAGAGACTAGAAGTTAAGAAAGTCCAAGGGGGGTCATGTAAGATCCGTCGCAAGTGGTTGCATGTGGACCTGGTAGAGCTCCATCGGTTGGATACCGATTTGACCCAAGCTGTAGATTTCTGGGTGTAATCTACCTCGGAAGGATATACAGTGGAATTCACGGCTAAGTGTTACCAATCCTTTTCAAAAGCGTAGGACGTATTCATATCTGGATTAAGGGGAGAGTTGTTGAAGGAGATTCCTTTTTGGATCAAAGCTTTAATGGTAGACGAGGGATTGATGGAATATCAAAAATCTGAGATGGAGACTTAAACCTCCAGTACTGGGGGAATGAGCTGAGGGAGAGATGCTACAAGTAAGTTGGAAGGGGGAATAGGGATATGGATGTCAAGACCTCTTGTAGGTTGAGAGAGCGACAAGCACATCGGAGGGCTAAAATCGCTAAGAAGTGGTGGGAAAGGGTAATGAAAGAGTTGGAGAAGCTAGGAAGTAGTCGACAGGACAAGGAGAAGCCGATGCAGATGACAAAGGAGATGGAAGTTCAAATGGAATCCCAAGGAATAGGGGGGAGCATCAAGGAAGTCATGGAAGTGTATAGGAGCCCAGCCCAAACAAAAAAGGGAGAAAAGTCCAATGCTGAGGACTCACACCCCAAGGAGACGTCTAATGTGGAGTTTCATATTGCGATGGAGCAGCTATTCAGAGAGGGGCCAACACCCATAACTCAAGGTAGCTCTATTCCCCAAAGTTCAAGTAGCTCTAGTCCTGACCTTCCCCTAGTACTCTATTAGCCACTAGGTGAAATATTTGTTAAGTTACAAGAGTTTAGTAAGTTGAGTAGTGTTCAGTCTACAACAACTATACCTACTAGCAGTAGTGCTGGTAATCTAATTTCACAGCCAGGAAATAGAGGTTTCATTCTAGTACCATCCATACAAAGAAGTATGGTGGGATCATTTACCTGATACACAGAGTTCCCTGGGACGGGAAATGATGATGTGGAGCAACACTTGTATCCCTGCGAAGCCATATGGAGGGCTCAGCAGACACTAGAGGTGGTTAAGTTGATCGAATTTTAGAATACTCTAAGGGAGAGAGCTCTTCGTTGGTCTATCAAATGGTCTGAAGCTCATCCTACCCCAACGATAGACGATTTAAAGAAATAATTTGTTAAGGAGTTTAAGTTACCTTAGACATATTAGTAGGGTTTATCAAAAATGTGGGATATTAAACAGTGAGAAGGTGAAACGGCATGGGATCTGATTAGAAGATTCAAGCATGTGATTGGAAAATTGAGTTACCTAATCGATTCAAATCATCAGATAGATTGGTTTATCAAGGCCCTTCTTCTGTTGACAATAACTCCCCTAACGCAATAGAAGATCGATACATTGCAAGATGCATTGGAGGAAGCTATGAAGATAGAGGCTATGGCGGGGTATCCACAAGAGTTCAAAGGAGGGGTAGCAGCTCAAGACCCTTCCATATTGGGGTTACAACATCAAATAGCCAGTCTAATGGAAAATTTGAAGGAGATTCAGCCAATACGACCCACAAGACCCAATTTATGGTGCACGTATTTTTTGGTGTTGGGACGCGTGGCCACTGAATGTCCAAGATTGCAGGGACAGAATCCGAGGGCGTCAATAGTAGGGACACAAGGGACTCCAACAGTAGGGGTAGTTGCACAGATAAACACTCAAGGGCTATATCAGTTGAAACCCCACTTCCTAGGGTTCCCTGCGCAACAGAATCAAGATGCAATAGAATACTATGAAATATGCAAAAACATTAGTCATCCACCCCACCTATGCCCAATTTTGAAAAAATACTCCAACGTTCCAAAAAACATATATTGTGAGTTATGTGCTTCTACAATGCACAATATAGAGCAGTGTAGAGCCCTGGATGCACTGGCAGATCGATTGGACAACCCATCATATAGAGTGAATGAGGCTCCCAGGGGATGAGGAGGAGGAATGAGAGGAGGAAAAGCTGGGGGAAGAGGACCTGTAAGATGTTACAATTGTGACCAACGGGGCCACATAGCCAAGGAGTGTCCACTTCCTAGAAGACCATGGTGTTCTCAATGCAGAGTTAATACACATGCAACTGAAGACTGCCAAGAGCTAATTAAAAGATGGGAAGAAAGAGCCAGACAAAGAGGAGAAAATCTGGTAAATGCATAACCAAGAATAGTAGAGGCTCAAGCTATGCAGAACGTATCCATAGTAACACGAGGAGGAAAAATAACAGGGGAAGATGTACAGAGCATAGACCCAATAAAGCTGATAAAGCCAACATCTCTAAAGCCAGTGTTCAGGCTGGAGAGACAGAAGCAACATTTTAAAGAAGCCATGGAAACATTTTCCCAACTCAAGGGTAGAAAAGGAATTGAGTTACCACAGCCGATGGTAGATAAGGAGAAACAAACTAATACAAGCACAATGATTGAAGAATGGTTCTGATTATTTCTAAAAACTGTAACCAATGCACCAATGCTGGAGCAACTGAAATAAAACCTGGAGATCGTGGTGCAGGAAAATATAGAACCAGAGCAGTCAAATGACTCAACCCAGAAATATATACGGAGTGTCAAAAGAAATAAGAGAATAATAGGGAAAGAATTCCTTATAAACACTCAAGTCATGGGTTCCAAATTAAGGGCACCATGCTTGACCTAGGGTCAGATGTCAACATTCTCCGAAGGAAGACATGGGAAGCATTGGGGAGACCAAAGCTGACATACTCACTAATCCAGCTCGGCATGGAAAACTAGTACTGTATTGTGCCTATCATAAGGTTGGAAGAAATCAAAGTCGACGTTGCAGGGGTAAGGACATACAAAGACTTCAAGGTGATATACATTATGGGGGATAAGGATCCCTACACAACATTATTGGGGATCGATTGGGCTTTCGATAACTATGCAGTGATAGATCTGAAAAATGAACTGATGATCTTTGAAGATGGGGAAGTCAGGGTCACTCAACCACTGGACCCATATCAAGGACCCTGATACAGAGAAACTATTGATAATAGGGAGGATTCTCAAGTTCTTGATCATATCTATCAGATGACAGCAGCGAAAAGATAAGATTATGTCAACCCAATAGTGGGGGGAACTGTAAGCTGGAGAAGTGTTCAAAGCTCAGATTTGCGCTGATAAATAGCCTGGGATGATTGACAGCGGGGAGGATATGAGACCAATACAAGAAGATGTGCTAACATCCGAAGAATCAACTGGATCGGAACTGAGGTAAGAGAATATCCAAATTTATCAAATATGAATGTTGCAAATACATTTATTGCAAATATAGAGGATAAGGTATCGGTGGAACATAGAGTCTCGCTCATGGATGTGGCTCTACAATCCACGTCAACAAGGTGGTGGAACAACCACCTCAACTCTCTGTCGTGATGCGACGGGGTTGTAACAACGTTGAGAGCCAGATTCAAGGAAGAGGAAGGACCACAATTAACTGAAAAGTAACAAGGGGATTTTGATCCCGTCAAACATTTACAAAATTGTGAGTGCCACTGGAAGAAAGCATGGTGCCCAGAAGAGTTGTGGGTGCTCAATTTTATACATTCACTGGATTCAATTCCACAAGCTTGGTACCTAACTGAAGAGAAGAAAAGAGGAACTGACACATGGCCGATAGTCGTGGATAAGTTTATGCAATGCTTTTCCTTTAAAGGAGAAACAAAACCAGTCACATAGGCGCTGCAAGCCATTAAGAGAGTATTGTTCTTTCTAGAGATTCAGGAGGATGAAGAACAACCACTCCCGAAACAGAGTGTCAGACAGTCGGTAGCATGAAAAAATATAAATAGTGAAATGGATGACGATAATCTAGAACATCTTAGACATTTATATTTTGAAAAAAAATAAGGGGAGTGTGATATTCAGGAAGAACCTACAACAGAAGGAATTCATATGCTACCAATGAAGACCAAGAAGCTGAATATCAGAACACCAGAGAAGCCCAAACATGCGTCATTTGGTGACTACTAGGACGCAGAAATGACTAAGGAGATATTTAATCTTCTACATGAATATTAAGACTTGTTCCCATCCTCAGTAGTGGAGCAAAAATGAATAAAAGGAGACATGGGGAAAATGTGTCTAATATTGAAGCATGGTGCAAGACCAGTAAAGCACAGACTATACTGGCTGAATCCAAGAGTGAAAGAGAAAGTCAACGTAGAGATTGATAAAATGCTGAAGGCAGGGTTGATATTTCCATTGGAAGAAGCATAGTGCTTAAGTCCTATAGTCATACAAAGTAAAAATCAAAAGTCTCAAATTCGAGTATGTGTTGACTACAAGAGCCTCAATAATGCATGCATACATGATCCATTCCCCACTTCGTTCAGTGATGAGCTGCTCGAAAATGTTGCGGGGAATGAAGCTTATTCATTTGCGGATGGATTTTGAGGATACCATCAAGTAAGGATAGTTGAAGAATATAAGAAGAAAACAACTTTCATAACCGAATGGCACTCATTTGCGTATCATGTAATGCCCTTCGCGTTGAAAAATGCACCGGCAGTATTTTCATGGATTGTTATAGCAACATTTTGGGAATATATCCATAAATTCCTACAGGTTTATATGGATGACTGGACACTTTACAGCCTGTTGAAGAATCATGCAACGTTGTTAAGGATAATGTTTGACAGATGTAGACAACTTAGGAATTCATTAAACCTTAATAATTTCATCTTCGCAGTACCTTTTGGGACACTGCTAGGACATGTTATTTGCAAACAAGGTGTTTGCATGTATCCAAAAAAAGTTGCATTTATAATCAACATAGAGGCATCGAAAATTGTGAAGAATTTAAGGTCACTACTAGGCCACACCGGCTACTACAGACAATTCATCCACAACTACGCGAAGATAACAGCCCCATTGGAGAATTTTTTGTGGAAATCAAAGCAATTCATTTGGACAAATGATTGTACCACTGCACTCAACACACTGAAAGAAAAATTGGCAAGTGTGCCCATATTAGTTCATCCTGATTGGGAAAAGCAATTCCACGTCCATATTGATGCCTCCAGCATTGCACTAGGAGCAATTCTAGCTCAACTAGGAGACACTTCAGTTGATTGCGTAGTTTATTTTGCAAGCCAAAAGATATCAACAGTTGAAAGGAACTACACCAAAACAGAACAGGAAGCTTTAGAAATAGTGTATTCCCTTCAGAAGTTTCGGCATTACCTATTAGGAGGTACGTTTAAATTCTTCACGGACCATTTAGCATTAAAGTACCTAGTTAACAAATTGGTCCTTGAAGGAAGGATTTGCAGATGGCTCCTATTGTTTCAGGAATTCACCTTTGAGGTGATAGTGAATCTAGGAAGACTGAATGTGGGTCCTGAAAATTTATCAAGGCTGGAAAATGGAGAAAATTTAGGGTCCCTAGATGATTAGCTTCTAGACGATGATCTTTTTAGAGTAGAAGCCATCCCAGACAACTTAGATCAGATAGAAATCTATCTGGTAATAGGACAGTGCCTGACAGAATATACAATGACTCAGAAAAGACATCTGGTAGTCAGGGCAGCAAAGTATCAGTTAATATCGGGATAGCTATATAAGATGGGGTTGGACCAAGTCTTGTGGAGATGTGTCCTGGACCATGAAAGGGGGGATATTGTAATATTTCAAAATTTGCAAGCAGAAAATTGGAATATTAATTTTTTCTCATTTCCTCTAGGAAGTGAATAAAATGGGTAAAAGGCCCATGATTAGGAATAATATCCCTCATAGTGTGAAAGGTATCAATGGAGCAACTTTATTTTTCACCTTCCAGTGTGAAAAGGGGCAAATGCATGAGGACAAGGTCAAGTTTGACCAAGTCAACAACGCTGCCTAAGAGGTGTGGCTTGCTTGGGAAGACAGCGCAGTTTGAGAGGGAGAAAGATTCTTTATTGAAGAAACTCTAATGTGTGGGGTCTAGGGAAAAGAGGCATCCACTTGCATAAAAGGAGGAAGAGGCAGCCATGGTGAGACATCTTTAAGCATTTGATTATTTGTCTGTTCAGACTATTTGCAGTCTCTGATTGTTCAGCTCAGTTGCAGTGTTGTTTAGCACGAGGGATTTATGCTTAGGATTTCCTCTCCTTCTTGAGAGGACTCTTGAAGGATTTCACGTCATTTCTCCACATCTAGGCTCAAGGCCAAAGCCACTTCTTCAGTCACTGCGTTATTTCTCCTGGAGTATAACATAGTGTTGCAGGGTATTGCAGTGGAGGGTTCCACAACACCATTCCTTGTCTCATATTTCAGAGGAGGGAGATTCTATTCCTCAGGAAGGTTATTAAGGAAGGTTTCAGAGCATATTTTATATCATTGGCATCAATCCAAGCTTCTCTCATCATAGACAGTGCAGTCCCTTCTCCAGACTACATTATTTCAGTGGATAACTGGAGTGAGGGTTTGCACCATCATCTGGGAGGGAGAGATTTCTAGTGCTAGGCTCAGCCTTGCACTCAGGAGGTCCATTGGAGGAGGTTTGCTTCATATTTTACATCTTATTCAGCCATCCCCATATTTTTCCAGTTTTGTGTTGCAGCTGCTACCCTGCAACTCCGGCATTTCTGCAGATTTGCCATTTGTATCTATATTGTAGCCAATCCTTCCAAGGATTGTTGTACTATCATTTTCAGGGGTTTAAAGCTTTCTCCCCCTCATTTATTTAGCTATCATTGCCATATCATTATATTTCATTTTATATGTTGCAGTGTCTCCATATAACTGTGCAGTTTTAGCCATGGCTTTCTTCATGTAGCACTGTGCCTTCATTTTCATGTACATGTTCTATTGAGACATTCATTGCCGAGCTTGAGTGACTGAATCCTCAAAACATTGTACTCTTTTCTGCTATAATACACATTTGTTGGCTATTTGTACCTTCATTTGTGGTGAATCATTAAAATAACGTTGCTACTCCATTGCATGTTCTTAAATTTGCTGCAGTCCCTTTATTGGGCATTTCCTTAGGACAACTAGGTGTGGGAGATCTATTTAACCCACCTAGGAGGATTTATTTTGAGCCATCTCTTGGATTTCATTCTTAGATGCATTGATCTATGGGATCCAAGTCCTGGTTTCAAATCCTATAGCAGCCATTACTGGAAAATGCATTTTCCAGTCATGCCTTGCTAGCTGTTCCAGATTTGGAATATTACAGTGGTATCAGAGCATCAATATTGGCTCAGCTTGTGAGTCTCAACCTAAGAGATCAGAAGATTAAAGAGGATGGGTTTTATCTCATCATATTTCAGATCCATGAAGACCCTCCCTAAGGAGGATAAGCATAAAGAAGAGGAAGAACCCAGCACTTCCTATTCTCATTGAGAAGGAGACAAAGAGATGAGTAGGAAAAAGATTCCATCTTTTGGAAAAGAAAAAGGAGATAAGCTTACAAAGCTTCTTCTTAAATCTGTACATAATATTCATGAAGATTTCAAGAATATTAGGAGGGAGATCTATGAGTTTGAGTCTAAAGAAAACTCTAGATTTTCACATGAGGAGTGTGAGCAAGCAGTTGCACACCATCATACACAGCACAATCACATGCCCAGGATTGCCGGAAGAGAGATGGGAAGAGAATAATAAGTTGCGAGGAGGGAAAATCTTGGTGATTTCTTGAAGGAGTATGAGTCTCAAACTCAGAAATTCCAAGATCATCTCAGTTTTTAAGATTTTTGCAAGATCAAGGTGAAGGGAAGGGAGCAGTAGGATAGATTTCTTCTATCTATGTCTGAGGGTTCACCTACTTGTTCATCCAAAGCTTGGGTGGAGGAGTTAGATACCCTCTTGTTTCAGGGAAAATCACCCTAGAGGTTTGTTGGGTCAAAACCTCCACAGATCAGGGCATGCTATTCAGAAGGAATCACACACAACCATAATTGAATGCAAAAAACTAGATAATAACGATAGGATAACTCACCTGTAGTCCTACGTTCGATGTAGATCTCGCGGGGTCCAAACCCCCAGCAAGCCTTCTTCCTCCTTCAACCTGGAAAACAAGAAAGAACATGCACAGAAACCTAGTTGTACAGCATATACTTCTCCTAAACGTTAGTGAAATCCATGTGAAATATGATATAAACGATAATAACTGCTTAATAATCAATATTTTCACATATACAAATAGATACTAACACAAAAGTTCAGGAACAAGATGGTTCTTCATTATTGTGAACAACATGTATAGAAGTAAAGAGTGGATATATCACCTGAATCCTTCCACGATCTTCGATCAGACCGTCATCCGGATTCGTCCCGCCCTTGCCTCGCTAAGATACCTTCAAGACTTGTGCACTCGAGATGGAAAATGAACTAATCAACATCTCCAGGAAACAAGGGTTTCCTATATAAATCTGGGAAAGTGCAGGAGGCATGGGAATTCAGACTTGAAAATGGATTCCAACATAGTATAATATCTATAATAACTCTCTCTCCCTTAGGCCATACACATGAGGGGCTTTTATACTCCCTCAAAGTAGTTTCAGTCAGTTAGAAACAGTTGGCCACGTACTGGGGTGGTTGAATTACCAGAGTAACCATCAACCCAGCCCGAAAATAGGGAATTTTTATATATTTTTTAATGATTTTAATGGCATACTCGGAAAAGTACATGTGGACTCGCGTATACACGCAGAAAAGTCTGGGAATACCCGTGTATGGGAATTTTAACACTGTTTTTTAGTGAATTTGTTCAAGTCTGTAGGAATGGGTGCCCAAAGCCATAAAGACAATCATGAATCACCTGAGGGTGAAAATGATGCTATAACAAATGCCCCCTAATATATGAGTTCAGAAGGGGTACATGATGGCCGAAATGTATTATGCACATAGAAAGAACTTCGCAAGGACAAGAGAGGACTTCACCAGATTTCATCCTGCCAAAAACCAATGAAAGAAAACAGAGAGTCATCTCATGCTGAGGCGGGCATACCCATGCTCAGTCAATAATACATCATATCGAAAGTACAGAATAGATCCAAAATGTATACAAGTATAACTGGACTGGAAGTACACAATGAATCATCTAAGCATGGCCCAGAAGTATAAATCAGAATCAATGTCTAAGTATCACATATAGAAAGCTGATCAAGGATGGTGCAACTGGATGTCTGATCATATAAGTAACTGAATCTCCAAGTACCAAATCATAAGGGGTGGAACTCATGGTACAATCATGCAACTCGGGAGCCAACATATAAGATGCTGATGCACTGAACTGCAACATATAAGGGTGAACGGCATCACTGGCAGAAACAGAATGGACTGTCAAAAGTGAGCCGAAAAATGCTGATGAAACTTGAGGTCTTCACCGATCACTATGGCACAATTATACACAATGGGAATAAATGAGCTGAAGTCGACCATGTGAGAAATAGTTGGATTACCGGTCAATGATGTATACCGTTAACCAACATGAGACAACCCACCAATAATGAAAATGAGTGTCAAGGTGCCCCAGTACAATCTAACAAGTGCGAATGAATGAGTTGAAGTTGAACACTTGAGAGAATCTACCAATTAGGAGGCAATGATGAATCCCCACTGTTGATAGCGAAGAGTCTGCCACTGATGACTGCAAAACTCTAAGGTACTGACAAAAAGACTCTAGACCTTATTCCCAGAGCAATGAGTTAGAGTCGATGGGAAAAGATCTGCTGGAAGGAAGGAATTAAGGCATCCCACATCAGTCCAGCGCGAGTGTAACCCGCAGGCCAATATTTGGAAGGAATCGGACGAAGTAGAGTGACGGAACCAAACCGAAGTACGTTTCTGACATGCACAAGATAAAGCTAGCGCATGGAAGAAACCCTCTGAACCAACCAATAATGAAAGCTGACACGGAGGCGAGAAATCCACCGATAGGGTCAAATGGAAATCAAGGTACTGCACGAATCCCAAGTGTGATAATGTATGCTGAGGTCGAACACAGGGGAAACCACTCAGTCAAAGACCCATAAAGATGATCAAATGCTAAGCACAAGGTCACCTATCAATGATGGAAATAGGGCCAGGGTGCAGCTCTAGGTTTTCTCTCAGAGCAATGTGTCGTAGTCGATAAGAGACAAACCCGCCAGCAAGAAGTCAATGGGAACCTTCTCAAACCAGCATGAGCAGAGGACCAAAACATCTGATGTGATAGAACAAGATACTGACAATACCAGGAAGGCCGACTGAATAATGAGTCAAGAGACACTGCAGAATGGCCGACTCTGGTTAGACTTCCCTTGAACAAAATCACGACTCATGATGACCATGGCAGTAAAAGTGACACTGTATAAGTCTGTCATGCAGGAGGCAGAACAAACTCTCCATATGATTGGAAGAGATAACCAACTGGGGGAGAAATGACAAGTGAAACAAGGTAAAGGCTGAACCTAGGTCAAAACCAGCACTTCAGATCTAAGCTTTCTCTCTCTTGCAGGTGTAGAAAACCCAATGTAGAAAATAGAGCTCAATGGGAGCAAATGGTGAAAATGAGACCAAGTGTATAGATCCAGGGTGATCTAATAGGCAACAAAAGGTGAGGAATGATGGGGAAGAACCCTCCTATTTATAACAAAATATTGGGTCATTCTAGATCTTGGTGTATGATTAAAATAATGTTAACCAAATCTAGATCCACCTTTATGGAATATTTTATTATATTTGTTGGAGGGAAAGGGTGTTTGACTTGGGTCAAATCCCTTGATTAGTGAAAAATAAATAAATAAATGATTTATTTATCTTTTTAAGAAAGTGGTTGGGAGATAATCAAATAAATAATGATTTATTTGATTAATGGTGGGTGATTTGGTCATATTTAACAAGGAATATTATCTAAATAAGATTTAAATAATTATTCCTAGAAAATAATAAGATAACTAAGGGTTTATCTCATTAATTTCTTTGTGTTTTGGGTTAAACATGACTGGGAATAATAATTAAATTATGGTTTAATTAATTATTCCATGAGGAAAATCAAACAAATATAGGTTTGTTTAATATTTCCTTTTGGGGTTTCCTGTTTGGACCATAAACAACCTAATAAATACGGTTTATTAAGTTATTTAACATAGTGAAGGCAACTTTACTTAGGTAAAATTGGTCTTACATGGTATACTTGGGTCCATCTAATGATGACAGGTTAGATGACCAAAAAATGGTGTAACAAAAACCATCCCAAATGAAGGAAATATATATAAGTATATGTTCTTTGTTCAAGGGCAACAAACTGACTCTGTACTGCCATCAAAACAACGAAGATACATCCTGTTCCCGCTCTTTTTGTTATATTTGATTTTTTTTGTCTTTTTCATATAACAAGCCTGAAAAAGAATAAAAGAATGCTATGGTACAATGGATAGAACGAGTATCAAGAAACCGATGCACTAGCTCCTGGGATTGGAACGATCCTATGCTCAATGCAAGGTGGCGAAAACTGGTAATCGATACTCAGAGGAATGTTCCATCCATGGGTAAAAGGATGTCAAGTCGCGATAGCTAAGTGCATGCAATGGTTAACTTGTACAGATAGACAAGGTCAAAAGTTGGCTTAAACATTGAGTCCAAATGAAGCCGGCTAAAGGCCAGGATAAACAAGTAGCCAATATGCAATGCAGTAATACAACTTAACGACACCAGGGAGCCTCTAGGGTAATAGCCAGAAAAATAATAGTGAAGAAGAAGAAGAATGAAGCTTCAACACATAGGTCATGGCGGGACTAAAGAGGACTCCTGAGCCTACATAAAACGCAGCATGGGCAACAAGTGATAGCGAGGAACTAACTAAGAAGCCCATGTAAAGGAAGGATCTACCACCAAGTCATGATTAAATAATCGGCGAGTGAAATGGGTGTAATACTCATGACCTGATGAGATCGACCCTATGGCAAGTGATCAGAATGGAGGCTAGTATGAAAAATGCAACGGAAAGTGGATTCCCTAACCTATATGTCAGTGAAGATCATATACCTGCCATGACAGGTCAGCAGTCATGGATCAAAATCTGGAAAAAATCTCAAATTCGTCAAAATATACCTGAAAATATACCAACCTGGGCACTTATAAGCATCTAGGTTATGCAGCTTAAGATAGATTGAAAAAATAAGCATAACAAATTTTCGCGAAAATTTTCAACTTTTTGGGCATAAATAGACAAATTACCTCATATTTGGTTCATTATTACATTGCTGATATGGAAAAAAGTGCTCTGGAGAAAAAATCTTCTTTCGTCAAAATAGGAGCAACCGATCGTCAAATTCCACCGAATTTCTCAGGTAAGCTCATCAACCATCCTTGCTATTCATTTTGTCCGTTCATAAATTAAAATTTAGGAATTTTTCACCATAGAATCTCTTGCTAAAAATCATGGGTTTGCACATACGCGGGTTTATAATGACCAAGTCGCGTATAAACGCGATTGTGCACAAAGAAAGTCGCGTATGCGCAACCCAAAATCAAAAATGCGTAGCTAATGAACGAATTATTGAAATTTGACAGGATGACCATATCATGGAGAAAGCGTGAACACAATGCTATTGATCAAGAAGTCATGCAGATCCAAGCATCACTAAATATTCTCTGAAACTGTGGATTGCTGAAGTTTTTTAAAATGCCAAATATGAAGAGTAATGTCCAGTTGCTCGAAATGCTCGTGAACTATTGGGAACCGAAAGAAGACTGTTTCATTATAGATCAGATGCCCATACGCATCGAAGTGGAAGATATATATTTTATTACTGGACTCTCTCGGAGGGGGGAGCCAGTAGACTTGCACGGTAAGCCTTTGGGAGGGCTCACCGTGGAAGATTACGTCCACGTGTACTGCGTACAGGGTTCCAAGAAAGTTGGAACTCAAATTGCAATAAAAGATTTAAGGGATTTGCACATGAAAATCCTCCTTTTCACCATTGGCAGGGTGGTAGGATCTTCCTCCCTACACCAGGCGTCCAGGATGCAAATGAGCATAGCAGTGGAATGCTTAACTCATGTATATGATTGGTGCATAGCCCTACTGATGAACATGAAGCAAAAATTGACTTCAATCCGAAAGGCAAAGACAAAACATTTTGGATATGGTACAATTTTGATGACATTCTTCTTTGAGAAGATTCCATCACTAAGACCCAGAGTGATCTCTACCATTAGTAGCCCTAGAGATCCAAGAATTGCTCGTTGGGCGGACATGATGAAGAGATAGGGGGGAAGTGAAGTTCCCCGGACCACTTGGGATGATGAGTTCTTCCTATGGTGGGGAGAACAAATCATTGCTGTGGACAACTATCCCTATGCTGGGATGGACTTTCGTGGCGATCCAGATCTTGTCTTGCCACCAAGAACAGCATGGGGTACAATCGGTAAGTTTACAATTTTTGACTTATATAATTTTTTTGGATTTTTTCAATATGTATGAAAATATGGAAAAGAAACATGTTTTTGATTGGATTCATAATGACTTAAAATTTAAAAATGATCATGATACAGATATTGGACCAGTTCGACCTGAGGGTTTCCCACGACACAAGCGTCGTAGAGGCGAAGCGGATACAGTGGATCTAGACAGAACCCTCCAGGCTGTATAGAGGAACTTGGATGGATTAACCCACCAAGTACCTATGTTTGCGCTGGAAGATCTGCCTGAAGCCATCCAGAGACAGGTGGTAGGAGTACCCCGTGACTGGGTACGGTTATTCCACCGTGTAGCCACTGCGATCGTGTTCTATAGGAACACAACGTCCGGGCAGGGACCTCAGGAATAGATAGATATGATGTATCAGATGACTGTATATTTTTTGAGACTGAACATGATCGGGCATAAGCCCAAATTTTTGTATGACTTATGGATCCAAATTTTTTTGTATAGTTTTGAACACTCTGATGATATACATACAACGATGTTTGATGTGATGTAACAAATGTATCAAAATGTATGATGTTGTGATGATTAAACTTTATTGTATGGAATGAGTAATGTGCCAATCAATTTCTTGATTAGCTAATGAGTCTGCCAACCAATTGTCAGCTCGAGGAATATGAATGAAAGTTAAAAATTGAAATGATCTTTGTAACAAACGTACCCTCAAGAACAACCGAAGTAAAAATGGATCTCGAACCTGATAAGTATTGTTCAACTGCGACACCACCAGTTGAGAGTCCAAGAAAACTACCAATGAATCAATACCCAAAGATATTGCCTCCGAGAGTAGATAAACCACTGCAGTGTATTCTGCTATGTTATTGGAAGCAGGACCAATGCAGACCCCTCTTGATACTAACAGCTCACCGGATGGATAATGAAGCACCCAAGCCACGGAAGCTAAGTTCCGAGTGTGTCTACTAGCACCATCGACGAAACCAAAATGACTCATGACATCCGACACAACCTGCCAAAGCAGATCAAAAAACATCACCATTCCATCAAAGATCGAAAAACCAAATATGAACAAAGCAAAACTACTATATACAAAAGCAACATGCTAGGCCGAAGCCTAGGCATAATACTTTTTCAAATAGAGCCCATTTTTGGGCTCCGACAACTCGTTCCCTTCAAAATCAACCAAGGTATATGCTCCTTTCTTAAGTACTTTTTAACGATAAAGGGGCCATACCACATAGATTTAAATTTTCCTGCCCCCAGGGCATCTTTTTCTTGGGCATAGACCAAAACAAGGTCACCTTCCGAAAAAACCCAAGGCTTGACCGCCTTATCGTAATGAGCTTTAACTCGGTTTTTATGTGCTTCGTTCATCGTGGCGGCATCCCGACGCTGCTCATCGAGATGTTCCAGATGAAGGAGTCGTTCTTCAAGACTAGAAGTGTCAGGAAGAAGTTCAACAGCTAATTTAAGAGAAGGAATCTCACATTCAATGGGAAATACGGATTCCAACCCGTGCACTAGCTGAAACGGAGTAAAGCCAGTTGCAGTTTTCACTGACGTCTTGTATGCCCAAAGTGCAGGATATAGCATAATATGCGAGTTGGATATAGCTTTATCAATTGTCCTTTGAAGAATTGTCTTCAAGGACTTATTCACGGCTTCCACTTGCCCATTGGCTTGAGGATAGTACGGAGATGAATGCTCCTGTCGGAAACCCAATTTGAGAGCCAACTCAACGATCATACTATTCTGAAAATGACTGCCATGATCAGTGACAATCTCTCTAGGAATACCAAAATGAGCAATAACCTGGTTGAAAAGAAAAAGAGCTGCAGTCTCACCATCATTCCCAAAAGTAGGCATAGCCTCGACCCACTTCGTAAAGTAGTCTATTGCTACAATAATGTACTTGTGACCTTTAGCCGAAGGCGGGTTACAAGTAGTATAATCAATACCCCACTTTGTAAAGGGACCGACAGTAATGACTGGAAAAAGCGGAGCTAGATGAGCGCGCATTTTTCGAGTATAGACTTGACACGGATGACACTTTTTGACCGACTCCATACAATCTTTGAAAATCGAAGGCCAAAAGTACCCAACACGCAAGATATTTTGGGCTATAGCAAGCCTAGATAAATGACCACCACAAGCTCCACTGTGGGAATCATTCAGCACAACCTCAGCTTCTTCAAGAGTTAAGCAGCGTCTCAGGATTGAATCAACCCCTCGACGGTATAAAGCATCACCAATAATCAAGTAATTCTTAGCCAAGTGATGCAACTTACGGCGCTCATCTTTTGAAAAAGTAGAGGGAAACTTCGCAGTCTGGAGATACACAATTATATCTCCATACCAAGGATCTTGTGGAGAGATAAGAAACAAATGTTCATCCAGGAAGGATTCATCATAAATCATTTCTTCCCCACAGGGCAACTCGAAGATCAATTCTGTGAAAACTAATGATTTCTTGGACTTGGCAGACATAAACTCAAGATCAAATTCCTGCAAAATCACAATCCATCTATTGTATTTGCCCCCAATCACTCGCCTACTGAGGACAAACTGAAATGGATTGGCTGCTGCCAAAACATAAGTTTTTCGTAGAATAATGTAATGCCGGAGTCGCTGCATAGCATGAACAGCTGCTAAAGCTAACTTTTCTATCGGAGTGTACCGGAGTTCAGGTCCTACCAAGCCTCGACTAAGATAGTAAATAACATGCTCTGCAAGAGCATCATCCTCCTGAACCAGAACCATACCAATAGTAGATTCTGCTGCTGCAAGATACAAAAGGAAATCCCTGCTATAATCAGGTGGACTCAATAAAGGAGTAGAGGTCAATGTTTTTTTCAAAGCATCGAATGAGCGTTGAGCGAAGTCATCCCAAATAAATGGAACTCCCTTCTTCAACAATCTCATAAATCCCTTGGTAACTTCAGCATAATTTACGATAAATCTCCAAAGAAAATTAGACTTTCCTTGTAGACTTTGAAGTTGACGAACAGAGGACGGGGGAGGCAACCGAAGTATTGCCTCAACCTTGAAGGGATCTATCCTAATCCCTTCTCTAGACACAATGAATCCCAATAACCGACCGGATGTAACCGCGAAAACACACTTGTTCGGATTCAACCTAATCTTATAGAAACGACATCGTTCAAATATTTGACGGAGGTGAGCAGGATGATCCATCCTCTTTCGAGAATGAGCAGCTAAATCATCCAAATACGCCTCGATAATATTTTTGATGTCGTGGAAGGAATATGACATGGCCCGCTGAAACGTAGCCCTAGAATTTTTACGACCAAAAGGCATCTTCTTGTATGCAAAAGTACCACAGGGACAAATAAAGGCAGTCTTATGCTGATCTTCAGGACGGATAGTAATCTGATTATATCCATAGAAACCATCCATGAAGGAGAAAATCTCATTACTGGCACACTCTTCAATGATCTGATTGATAAATGGTGTGGGGTAATTATCTTTAGGACATGCTTTATTTAGGTCTCTGAAATCAATGCAAACTCGAATTTTTCCTTGCTTTTTATCTACGGGAACAGGGTTTGAAACCCATTCAGTCAAAGGAACAGGGAAAATGAATCCTGCCTTAAGCAGCTTCTCCACCTTATCTTTGATAGCTACTACCTTCCTAGGATTAACCGGACGAAGTTTTTGCCTCACAGGCTTAGCGTTTTCATAAGTCTTGATCTCATGCTAGAAAATAGATGGATATATACCAGGCATTTCCTCATAAGACCAAGCGAATACATCCCTATACTCTTTAAAGAGCTCGGTGTAAATTTGAATCTCTTCACGGGAACATTCAGCTCCGATGAAGACATTCTCAATAATATTGGGATCCTTGGAAATGTTCACCGGGATAGTAGGAGAAATCACAGCCATGTTCCCTTCAGCATAAACCTGTGTTGGTGCTAAAGGGTTCAAGACTGGGTGAACAGGACCAGGAGACGGAGGACTTGGAAAACTCGTTTCAACTTCGCTCAAATCAGGTAAAAAGTAAGACCGATGATGCAAATCATCCCACGGTCTATCTATACCAGTCATAGCTTCCAGGATGGCCTCTTCAGATGGAAGAGTGGTATCAAGGTAATCCTAGGCAGAAGAAGAACTAAGTGCCCAAGCCGGAGCCACATCTGCATCCAACTCTTCCAGAGATAGAGGACCTGGAATGGAGTCTGCAGAGTCAATAATAGACTGATAAGAAATCTCAGCTGCAGACATAGGAAACGCCATTCCACCCACTTGTCCTTCCGCTAATGTGGCAGTAGGGGAAGGCAAGGTCCAAGGCTCTGAAAAATAATGAGTTCTAAAGAAATCTCTTCGAAGAGGAACCTTAGAGGATTAAATAGTATTAATATGAACCATAGGAGGTGGAATATCAAAAGTACCCATCAAGGAAGAATACATTCCAACCCCTAAATTCTCAACAGGCGATTTGGTATTATCCAATTTTGGAATAGATAAGTCAGTAGACACATTCGGGTCTACAGGAGGACAGTCTAGTTGATCCACTGTAACAATCTTCCCTTCGTGAGGGAAACAAATAATCCGAAATAATGAGGATGCAATGGCATCCATCTCATAAATCTAGTTTCTCCCCAACAGAAGGTTGTAGTCCAAGCTTGCATCCACTACCTCAACCTCTATATTTATAGTTTTGCCCCCAACATAGATAGGAAAAGTTGGGACAATACCATGCGGTCTGTAGAAATTTGTTGAATAATGATTAATTATCCACTGAGACTATCCTGATCACATACAATTCGAATTTATATGCAACACATAATCTCTTCCACTCAGATCATCAAACATGCGGAAATAAAATCAAGCGATAACACATCAAATCATCATACACATTAACACAGTATGTATGGGGAAAGCTTATAGCTGAAAACCCTGTAGCTATTGTGTATATTATAATGGAGAAAACATGTAACAAACTCAGTACAATACTCCTCACAAGTACTCAGTACTATCTCATGAAGTTACACACAAACTAGCTCAGTTTTGAACAGGTTACTGGTTCAAAACTCACCGCCAACTGCCTTGCCTCTATTGCGCAATCATGGCCTGTCTAAATAGATATCCAAGGTTCGAATCTCCTTGGCTTGAAAGCGCAATCATCATGGGCAATTCCTCCAAGTGTGGTGCAAATCTCATGCACAACTAATGTCGCCACTAATAGCTAACTCCACCCTTTCATCTACCTCTTTCACTGGTCTCCACTGAACTGATCATGCACTGTAGTGAACTGATGTGTTCCTGAGTTGAATAATGAGTTACTAATTAATGAATTAAATAATATTTAATTCACTCCACTCATAACTAATTGATTAGCTAGTTAAACTAATCTCAACTAGTTCAACTAAAATAAACAGAATACAACTCCACTAGCTGTCTCATTAACTCCTCCAAACTTCTGCCACTGAAGTCCAACTGAAGTCAACCATGCATGATGCCATCAAACCCTTGGGAACCACGTGATTCCTCTGTCAGATGCATGAGCCACTTCTGTAGCTCGAACTGAAGTGCTCCAAGAGAGTAAACTGATGTTTATAGTCTAAATATTATTAAGGGTAAACAATATTTGACTTCCCTATTTTAAGGAGAGGCAGTCTAAAAATAGACTTCGACCTCTTTGACCTCAAAAATAGAGTCTCATCTATTTTTACCAACATGACACATACTTCAAGAATCTCAAACTGGAATCCCCGAACCATGCTCCATATGTCTAAAAATAGACATAGTCAAAAAATAGATTTTGCGCCAGAATTTGCCTGCGGGCCCACTTAGTGAAGGCGACTTCATTTCACTAAGCTCCATCATCTTGCTGCATTTTCAACACTCCCTCTCAGCAAGATATGGATTATTTGCAACCCCTATCTTGCCTCTGTGGAATTCGAACTTGCTCCTGGTGAGCGCCTTCGTCAGGATGTCGGCATCCTGATCCTCCGTGGGAACATATGAAAGCATCATGATTCTTCGCTGAACACAATCTCTGATATGATGGTACCTGATGTCGATATGTTTGGACCTATCATGAAATACTGGATTAGCCGAGAGCTTGATGCAGCTCTGGTTATCACAGTAGATCACTGTAGGCTCCAAATGCAACCTGAACAAACCTGCGAGGATCTTTCTCATCCAAATAGCCTCGCATGCAGCCAAGCTAGCTGCCATGTACTCGGCCTCTGCTGAACTGAGTGCCACGGATCTCTGCTTCCTGCTGTACCAGGAAACTGCTGTCGACCCAATGCTGAAAACTCCTCCGGAAGTGCTCTTCCGGTCCGTTGGGCTCCCTGCCCAATCTGCATCAGTGAAGCCAGAAAGCTTCGCTCCATCCTCCTGTCTGTACCATAGACCATATCCCGATGTGCCTCTAATATAGCGCAATACATGCTTGCCTACCTTCCAAAAGAGCTTGGTAGGCTTAACCATATCTTGCGAAAGCTGGTTAACTGCATAGCATATATCGGGTCGTGTATTGACCAGATACATAAGCGACCCCACCAACTGTCGATAGACAGTGGCATCCACTACCTCCGCTGAAGTAGCATCCTCCTTCCTCCAACCACCAGAAAGAGGAGTGTCAACAGGCTTGCAGCCTTGCATGTTGAACCTCTCCAGAATCTCCTGGGCATACTTGCCCTGAGAAACAAACAGTCCTCCGCTGCGCTGTCAAATCTCCAATCCCAGGAAATAATGAAGGATGCCCAAGTCCTTCATCTCAAACTCTCGTGCAAGATCCTCCTTGCATGAAAGTATCAAATTCTCATCGCCAGTCAAAATCAGATCATCTACATACAGTAAGATGATCAACAGCTTCCCCTCCACCACAATCTGGTACAGGTTTGGATCCGCCTCACTCTTGGAGAATCCAAGCCTGGTGAAGTAGCTGTCTATCCGAGTGTACCAAGCACGAGGTGCTTGCTTCAGCCCGTACAGTGCTCTCTTGAGTCGGCACACATGCAACTCACTGCTGAAGATCTCAAAACCTTCAAGCTACTCTATGTACACCTCTTCCTCAATAACTCCATTGAGGAACGCAGTCTTCACATCCATCTGATGAATGTGCCACCCCATCTGCGCTGAGAGAGCAAGGATCGTCCGTATGGAAGAGTACCTTGCGACAAGTGCAAAAGTCTCCTCATAGTCAATCCCCTCGATCTGTGAGAAGCCACGGGCGACAAATCTCGCCTTGTACTTCTCCACACTCCCGTCAGCCGCCTGCTTCACCTTGTAGATCCATCGCGAACCTACAACTGATTTCCCAACCGGTCTTAGGACAATCTCCCATGCACTGTTCCTGATGATCGAATCATATTCTTCGATCATGGCATCAACCCATGCGGGTTCCTCCACATCTTCCTCAAAAGAGGATGGCTCCGTCACAACACATTGACTCACAAGAGCCATGTATCCAATGTACCGATCTGGTGACTGCCTCTGTCTGCGCTGTGCTGTAGGTGGTCCTACAACCTTCTCTGCATCTCGAGCCAGTCGCTCAGCTTCTGTAGTGCGCATGCGCCCTCTGATGGTTGGCGCCGCATGGGTGGTTTCTTCCACCTCCTGAACTTCCTCTTGTGGCTGATCCACATCCGGAAGCTCCTCCTTAGGAACTAACAGCTCCTCATCTGCATGCAAGTGTAGCTCCCTCTCAAGCGAACACTGCATGGCTTTCTCCTCCCGAAATTTTATATCCCGTCGCACAACAGTCTTGCGACTGTCTGGCACATACACCCGATAGTTGTGAGGTGTATCAGTGTACCCCACAAATATTCCAACTTCAGCAGTTGGATCCAGCTTCCTTCCCGCATCCTTCGTCACATGCATGTAGACAGGAGATCCGAAAATCCGCAAATGGGAAATATCAGGCCTCTTGCCAGAATAAGCCTCCTCTGGTGTACTCATGCCAAGAAACTTGTGAGGACAACGGTTCTGCACATACACTGCTGTATTGCATGCCTCAGCCCACAAGTGAAGGGGTAGGCCCTGATCATGCAACATCGCCCGTGCAGCACCCACGATCATTCTATTCTTCCGTTCAGCCACCCTGTTCCGCTGTGGGTTATGGGGTGTGATGAGCTCTCTCTGAATCCCTTCTGCGCTGCAGAACTCCTTGAATTCAACCGAGATGAATTCACCACCGTTATCACTCCTTAGAGCAATCACCTTCTTCCCCGACTCCTTCTCGACCAGTGCTTTAAATTCATAGAACTTCGCGAATGTATCGCTCTTCTTCTGCATGAAGAAGATCCAGCACTTTCGAGAGAAATCATCAACAAAGATCACATAATACTTGTGCTTTGCTGTCGAAGCAACTAAGAAAGGACCACACACGTCTGTGTGAACTCTCTCAAGGATCATCGTGGCGTGACTATCCTTCTCGTGAAAGGTGGCTTTCACATACTTCCCTAAAGTACACCCCTTGCACTGATCTGACTGCGCAAGAGTGCCCTTAGGAAGCCCAGTAGAAATCTGCTGCAGTATCTTCAAAGCTCCATGGTGAAGGTGGCCCAATCTCCTGTGCCACAGTTCGCCCTCATCATCCCGGCTCACCACTTCTCCCGCTTTGCATGCCATAGCCGCGCAGCCATCTACCTGCAACTGATAAAGGTTCTTGGTTCGAACCCCTATCTTCCGGGTCTCTCCAGTAGTCTTACTGCGCAGGAAGGCTTTTCCTTCGCTGAAGACCACATCATACCCCTTATCCTCCAACATCGCCACATAGATCAAGTTCTTCTTCAATCCAGGTACATGCATGACATCCTTCAATACAAAGGGTTTACCAGACTCCCTCTGAAAGGATATGGTACCGATACCAGTCACATTGTATCTACCATCATTGCCCATCTCGATGTGCACACCCAAATCTTTGTCCTCCAGATCTGAGAACAACTCCTGATCTCCCGTCATATGAAATGACGCACCGCTGTCCAAGAACCACACCGATCCCATCACACTTGAAACCAAGCATGCAATCAGTGAAAAGTCAAGCTCGAACTGTGAAGCCAAAGCTTCTCCATCTGCAGATCTTTCCGCTTGCTTGTTCTTCTTCTTCTTTGGACAATTGGTAGCATAATGTCCGTGATCATGGCAGTGAAAACACTTCACTTTCGCCATATCCTGCTTCTTGCCCTTTGCACCAGAATGAGAGGTTTTCTTACCCTTCCCCTTCTTTTCTTTGGCCACCAAAGTGCAATTTTCTTCATCAGCTCCCTTTGATGAAGATCCATCTCGAGTAGTCCTCCTTATCTCCTCCTGCATGAGATCTTCCCAAAGGCGCTCCCATCCCGGCAGCTTCTCCCGACCATTGACACTATCTTGATATGAGTGCCAAGCCTTCGAAAGACCAAGGAGAGCCAGGTCGACCATGTCCTCGTCTTCGACAGTCACCCCCACACTTCTCAGCTCATCTCTGCACTGAGTGAACTTCGTGAGGTATTTGGCGATACTGTCGCCCTTCTCCATCTTGATGTTCCTGAGCTTATCTTTGAGCGCCAGCTTCCTTTGGTCACTCTTACTCTGGAATAGATCCGTCAAAGATTTCCACATTAGAAATGGAGAAGCCTTTCCATGCAGGCTGGATACAATATGATCCTTGACGCCCTCCAACAGGATCCTTTGACATTTCGCCATCTTCTTTTGCCATGCTTCGACTTCAGCAGGATCAGTGGGCTTTTGGACATCCGTATCTAAAAACTCCTTCAGACCATTATCTTCTAATACTGCCTCCATGCGATCCTTCCATGCAACATAATTCGAACTGCCTTCAAGAGCATATTCGAGTCGCAAACCGTTGAAAGACATTTTCAACACTGGCACCAAGAAAACAAAACTGCTGCAAAATTTCAAATTCCACCTCAAAGCTCAGCCGCTCTAGATCTGTGAGAACAAATTATTTCTAGCACAGAGATTGACTGCAAGGGGCATTTACCAGACCTTTCACTTTCCGAAGAAAGATGAATCCGGAGGCTACCCGGCCCGCATGCAGACTCTGTCTACCGAAATAAGTTTGTAATCACTGTGATGATCAATCTGAACTTCAATAGCTCCGATACCATGTAGAAATTTGATGAATAATGATTAATTATCCACCGAGACTATCCTGATCACATACAATTTGAATTTATATGCAACACATAATCTCTTCCACTCAGATCATCAAACATGCAGAAATAAAATCAAGTGATAACACATCAAATCATCATACACATTAACACAGTATGTATGGGGAAAGCTTATAGCTTAAAACCCCGCAGCTATTGTGTATATTATAATGGAGAAAACATGTAACAAACTTAGTACAATACTCCTCACAAGTACTCAGTACTTTCTCATGAAGTTACACACAAACTAGCTCAGTTTTGAACAGGTTACTGGTTCAAAACTCACCGCCAATTTCCTTGCATCTATTGCGCAATCCAGGCCTGTCTATATAGAGATCCAAGGTTCGAATCTCCTTGGCTTGATAGCGCAATCATCATGGGAAATTCCTCCAAGTGTGGTGCAAATATCATGCACAACTGATGTCGCCACTGATAGCTAACTCCACCCTTTCATCTACCTCTTTCACTGGTCTCCACTGAACTGATCATGCACTGTAGTGAACTGATGTGTTCTTGATTTGAATAATGAGTTACTAATTAATGAATTAAATAATATTTAATTCACTCCACTCATAACTAATTGATTAGCTAGTTAAACTAATCTCAACCAGTTCAACTAAAATAAACAGAACACAACTCCACTAGCTGTCTCATTAACTCCACCAAACTTCTGCCACTGAAGTCCTAACTAAAGTCAACCATGCATGATGCCATCAAACCCTAGGAATAGCGTAATTCCTCTTTCAGATGCATGAGCCACTTCCAAGGCTCAAACTGAAGTGCTCCAAGAGAGTAAACTGAAGTTTATAGTCCAAATATTATTAAGGGTAAATAATATTTGACTTCCCTATTTTTAGGAGAGGTAGTCTAAAAATAGACTTCGACCTCTTCGACCTATAGGTCACAAAAATAGAGTCCCATCTATTTTTACCAACATGACCAATGCTCCAAGAATCTCATACTAGAATCCCCGGACCATGCTCCATATGTCTAAAAATAGACATAGTCTAAAAATAGATTTTGCATCAGAATTTGCCTGCAGGCCCACTTAGTGAAGGCGACTTCATTTCACTAAGCTCCATCATCTTGCTGCATTTTCAACACGGTCTGTGAGAATGACCATCAAACGCAGTCAGAAGAGTGGTAGATGGAACAGCTTTGGGAGATCCAATCGTCTTCCAACATGTGAGAGACATGACGCATGTGGAAGCACCCTCATCAACAACTGTCTGAAAGATGTTGCACTTCCGGTATGATGATTTAATATGAAAAGCCATATGATGGGGAAGTTTCTTCTTAAAATTAGACATATCAAAAGTAATCAGAAGAGAATTTTTTGGATCCACAGCCCCAATGGCAGCGAGCAAAGCACTGCGCTGAGCCGGAAAAGACTGGAGCACCTCTAAAGCCGACATAGCACAAGGACTCTGCGCCAGATCTTCCACAACAGAGTAGTTCTGGGCAGCCCTAGCATTTGGATTAATCGTCGAACACTTAGTGGATGCTTTGGGCATCCGAGGCATAGGCTCAACAGTAGGCCTTGTAATGTGAAGCGGCTCAGTAGCATCAGGAGTATCCTTAGCTTTCGAAGACTCTTCTCTGCCATAATCACGGGATCTCGTAGCGACATCCATGCGAGCACTCATCATGAATATGTTTGATGGAATTTCCCCTTCCTAGGTGCGCCCAGAGGAAGCCCCAGGATTTTGATTCGCGCTAACAACGAGTTGTTGCCCCTGGGGAAAAGGGTTTGTTAACACAGCCTGGGAACTAGAAGAACTTTGCTGAGCTAACAAGCGCTATGAATCCTAAATTTTAGGGCAAAGGTGTGTAAGATGGTATCCAGCACACAGCTTGCATGGAAACTTCACTCTCCTTTCCTCCTTTTGACCCTCACCAACATGCTTGTTGGTTTTATTCACATTACCCTTCCCATTCTTGCCCTTTTTCTTATTATTCCGTCCCTTATTATTCCCTTCGGATTGTTGATTTACTTTGGGATCAGAAGCTTGGACAACATTAATGGTCAAAGAGGGGGAAGGCGATGACTCAGAAGGCATAGCCTGACCAGAAGGAGCAGATTGTAAAGACAACTGCTGCAATTGAGTAAGCAGGCTGGCTGCACCACTATTGATCGATCCAATCAGTCCGTCACCATGAGGACCAGGCTTAGTTTTGGATAAATCTAATTTGGAGCGAGGAGCATTGGGAAAATATTTATGAAGGACCCTAGACTGAGAATATATCAACTCAAGATGATGGGCCCTAAAAATGGCCTGCTCCTCAGAAAATACCCCAAACATGGATACATCTTTAGAAATGTCTGACTGCAGAGATTTCAGAAACCATTCCAAAATGAATTCTCCTGGAATATGAGCTTTAATAAGCCTCTTCCTTCTCCTCCATTCCTGAATATGGTCAGAAATGTGGGTTGCGTCGTCCTGCTTAAAATTTGCTAGGAGTCCAGTCCCAGTGTCATATCGGACCGGCAACTGGAAATGGTTTAGAAATGTGATAGCCAGTTCTCCAAATGTAGCAAAATTTCCCCCAGTTAGCTCAATATACCATTTGGCAGTGTTTCCAATTAGGGTGCGTTGAAACAATCTCAACCTAATCAAATCATCGATCAGGGAGTTAGAAGAACACCATAAATGGAAAGTGGTGATGTGGTCAGCTGGATCCTCTCCATTCTTCCCTTCGAACTTTGAAATGTCGGAAGGTAGTTTGGTCGGGACTGGAGGCCACCCTGGACTATACCGAATCAGATCATTCGTCAATTTCGACAGATCTGGCAAGTTTAACGTTGCCAGAAAAGGTAAACGAGGCAGAGCCTGAGGATTCCATCATTGATAGGATTAATTCCCAACATTCTGAAAATAATACCCTGGATTTGATGAGGCACCAAGTTGCCAAAAAGAACTCATAGAAAAAGGAAAAGAACCTCCTCCCAACGTAGAGTTACCAAAGACCAGACCAGTTCCCCCTCCCGAAGTGTTAAATGAAGAGGAAAGCCCCTGATAGGGGTTCCAGGCATTAGAAAGAGGGGAAAGGGTATGATAAGCACTCGAAGAAGGGAAAGAAGCATTCCCTTGGTGACCAGCGTAAAACTGATTCCCTGCACCCGCTGTAGTGAATACAGGGTTCCAACCTGTAAAAGTGGTCGAATTCTGACCTCCAGACCAAGGGTTGAAACTGTGGGTCTAGGATGTAAACGGAAAGGACCCTAAAGAAGGATTAGAACTAGGAATATGTCCAGTTCCAAAGGGGAACCCTTGAAAAGAAGCTGATCCACTAGCCATGGAAGACATGGGTGTAGATCCAACTGCAGCAGCAGAAAAGGAAAAAGAAGGAATCCCACTAGTGGGCATTCCAAAACAGAAGGGACCATATTGAGAAGCATGTTATTGGGTGAAACCAGAGCCAAACACAGTAGCACTAGAGGCAATCGAAGATATAGCAATAGTGCCCCCTCCTTCCATAGAAGGAGGAGTCTGAATGCTTGTAGCACTCACAGCCGAAGCCGCGTTCCCAGTCGTGGCCATCGAAAGGTAAGTATAATATGGAGGATCTTCCGGTCTCTCCGACTCAAGTTCGATGTATTCAACAACGAACGGATAATCAGGAGGAAGAGGAGATGGAAGAGACACTAAGGGTTCAGGTACTTCCTCTATTTGAACTTCTTCTTCCTGCGGAAATAAAACTCGCGAGGTGAGCGGAGCACTCCTCTCGGAACCAACACTAGAATCAGCTATGAAACCTTCATACCCTTGTGGAGGATCTCTCTCCACTGCGTCAAATGTCACAGGGTGGTACCCACCTGCTAAATCACTCCTATGCCTTCTTGAAGCAGGCTCTGAACTCTCGAGAGATAACCCCCGGATTCTCCTCGATCAACGAGGCGCTTGATCAGCCACTTTAAAAAATTTTAATTAGACTCAAAAAATATAAAGCTAAGCAAGCGAGGAGCAAAGAGCACTCACTACAAAAAATAATCCCTGAGATACAATCAAGCAAACAACCTCCAAGTATTTCCGCTCCGGGTGATTAGGACCGGACACCAAAATACAAGAAAGCGAAATATAGGACGTCCCGAAAGTAGTCTGGGATAATTATGGCCCAGGCCTACTAGCGAAGGTATTAGAAACAGTTACGCCGACCTCCTAACGACAGCCTTTGTCAGCTCAAGTACCCAAGCTTCGCGAGGGCACCCCCTAGAAGTACTGTTGAAAGTGATGCGACGTCTGCCTCAGGTACCATGGGTATTCCCCCCCGCAGTCACCTATGTGGAACCTAGGAGTGGCAACTATGGGCACCAATCCGTGTTAGAAGCCGGGCGGAATGGTCTTGAGGTCAGATCCAGCAAATCAGAGAGGGGGTATCTCTCTTCTCGGCCTTCACTTCCCCTCGCGCTTGACTCTCTGGAGGAGAGCTTTCCCGGTCCACCTAACGGAGTTGGATTTCGCTCAATTAATCAACTTCTATGTTTTTTTTGAGCGGCCTTGGAGAGTTAACTCTCCACTCACCTAATCCAAGGCCCTACAACCTATCTATTTGGTGTATGACACTTAGAAAACTTGCTAGTTGATTTTAAATTATATCACTTATTTTAATCAGTTGTTACGTTAAGTCAAAGGGATACGAAAATGAAACTTATGGTGTTTTGACGTAGAAAAGAAATTAATAAAAACAAAACTACATGCAAATGCAGTATTTGTCTTTCGATGAAAAGTAACTTCTACACAGGTTCTACGAGATTAAAAAAAAAATTATTTTTCTTTTTAGATAACAAACTCACACTCGCAAAAAACTATGAAAATGACTAATTGCTTAAGTGCACCTGATGCAAATCACTAAGAGCATGCAAATTCTAAGATGCAAAATCTACTAAAGCAGAGAGAAATTTCCCAAAGATCCTTCAGTTTTATCTCTTTTTGGTTGTCCAGAAAGCTAGTTCCCAAAGTCAGGAAATCTTAATATAAAGACACCAAAAACGCTTGAAACAAGAGGAAGAAACCAATGACAACTCCTTTCCAAAATCAAGTTGAAAACCAAAGGCAAGAAACCTCAACAAAGCTTCAAAAGATATAATGAAACGAAAACAAAATTGAAAAAACAAAAGCAAACAACAAAGCAAAATGTTTTTTGAGCTTTTGAGTTTTATAAAAGAAGAGTTCAAAAAGACCAAGAAAAACTATCAAATCCCAAGCCAAACAACACTGAATTTCAAGCAAAAACTTCAAAAATGCTCCAAATATTATAAGGCTAACTAGTACCAAGATTTATATGAGCACAAGAAGACACGAAACTCAATCACTCAGCCTAGAAGAATAGTACAACCTTGCAGCAAAAAAAAACTTCAAAGAACCAAGAAAGATTCTTCAAAAATTGCAACAAGACCTAGTCAACTGAACTCAAGAAAACCAACCAAGAAATGGGCAAAAATCGAAGTGCAAAGCAAGACACAAAGGTAGGAAAGAGTAAATGAGCAGAAGCTCTCTGTTCTGATGAAGCAGAATAGAAAAGAATCCTTAGAAAGAGATCTTGATACTCGACCCAGAAATGCAAGCACAAGAAACAAAATTTGCCAATTAAGCTAGTTTTCAACCAAACCAGAGAGAGAAAAGATCAAAGACCACTTTCTACACAGTCCAGAGGGTACAAAGACACTGCAGGAACAGGTCTCTACAGACAGACAGGACGAAAAAGCCAAGAAATCCAAAATTTCAAAATCTACCTAGGTATACGCTACTTGATAGTTTGACAACAAGCGTGCATACACGACTGTGCTAAAGGAAACCTACATATACACGACTCCCTTTAACAAAAAATTCATGTATACATGTCTGTGTACAGACAAACCTACGTATGAAAAGGTAAATGATAAAAAATAAAAAGGATCAAGCCTGGATAAGAAACCAGGACTTCAGTCTGACTGAGAAAAAGTTAACTGGACTGGAAATAAAAGTTAAAACTGTTGGAAACCTATCAAAAAACTGAAACCACCCAACAGGGGAATCACAAAAATGCGATCCCCAGCGGAGTCGCCAGTTCTATTTTGGAGAAAATCACCCTAGAGGTTTGTTGGGTCAAAACCTTCACAGATCAGGGCATGCTATTCAGAAGGACTCACACACAACCATACTTGAATGCAAAAAACTAGATAATAATGATAGGAGAACTCACCTATAGTCCTACGTTCAATGTAGATCCCGCGGGGTCCAAACCCCCAGCAACCCTTATTCCTCCTTCAACCTGGAAAACAAGAAAGAACGTGCACAGAAACCTAGTTGTACAACATATACTTCTCCTAAACGTTAGTGAAATCCATGTGAAATATGATATAAACGATAATAACTGCTTAATAATCAATCTTTTCACATACACAAATAGATACTAACACAAAAGTTCAGGAACAAGATGGTTCTTCATTATTGTGAAAAGCATGTACAGAAGTAAAGAGTGGAGAGGTCACCTGAATCCTTCCACGATCTTCGAGCAGACCGTCGTCCGGATTCATCCCGCCCTTGCCTCGCTAAGATACCTTCAAGACTTGTGCGCTCGAGATGGAAAATGAACTAATCAACATCTCCAGGAAATAAGGTTTTCCTGTATAAATCTAGGAAAGTGCAGGAGGCACGGGAATTCAGACTTGAAAAGGGATTCCAACAGAGTATAATATCTATAATAACTCTCTCTCCCTTAGGCCATACACATGAGGGGCTTTTATACTCCCTCAAAGTAGTTTCAGTCAGTTAGAAACAGTTGGCCAGGTACTGGGGTGGTTGAACTACCAGAGTAACCATAAACCCAGCCCGAAAATAGGGAATTTTTATATATATTTTTAATAATTTTAATGGCATACACGGAAAAGTACATGTGGACTCGCATATACACGTGGAAAAGTCTGGGAATACCCGCGTATGGGAATTTTAACACTGTTTTTTAGTGAATTTGTTCAAGTCTGTAGGAATGGGTGCCCAAAGCGATAAAGACAATCATGAATCACCTGAGGGTGAAAAATGATGCTATAACACCTCTTGAAGCAGCATCAAATTCTTGAAGATGAAGCCATCAAATTTTCAGTGCTACATTTGAGAGGTAAGGCCTATGCCTGGTGGAAATTTGAATACTTTACTTTTAAAAATGTAAAGATTCAATCTTATGAAAACTTCACTAAGGCATTAGTGAAAATATTTGATAGAAGCATTCATGAGACACACATGGAGGAGGTAACAAGAAAACTCAAACAAAACCCTTGCATGAGAACGTAGTACCATTTTATAAAACCATGGGGAAGGTTGAAAACTTGCACCATACCTTGTCGAGAGAAAGACTTTCTTCTCACACCTTTAAGAAAGGAAGCAGGAGATCTCTTTTTCAAAGAGGGATCCAATCATTGGGAGGTTTCCCACTCATGTTGTAGATATTGAGGGCAATAGCGCTGTTACATCTAGAGATCATCTAGTGCCTCATGCAGAGGAAGGAGGAGCTCTTGCTCCAAGAAGAGGGGTCCTTGCATCTTTGCAAGGAAGTCCCCAGGATCTCATGTGTGGAGATCAAGGCACAACACGTGCCATTATTGAGGAGGTGTGGAACCATGGAGACAAAAGGAGGATATAGGGAGGATGACTAGCACCATGTGATGAGGAACACACATCCCTATCTATTTCATGAGGTTGATGCACCTAAGAGGGAGACTAGATTGCACAGTGAGATCAGGGACAAGTCTATCCATTCATATATGCAGTCTACTCTTGATGATGATGTCTCATTGCATGGGGACATTTTTCCAGGGAGACCATTGGATCAGCAGAGGAGGATGGATTCTTCACTAGTTGAGGCACCACTCAGTGATTTCAGAGGAGTGGGAACCTTTGGAGAGCTTGATACAACGTTGGGAGTCTAGGCTAGACTCAAGGAGAGAGAGAGCATTCTCTCAACATCATCAATACGCACTTCCATTTCAGATTCTGTGTTGTGGCAGAAGCAACTGGGGAAGGATAACATCCTTCAAACTTGCATCTTTGGCATTGGAGATGTCAAAGAATATGGTGACCATATGACAGGTGCTTTTCATGAGAGATCATCAGTGCTGTCACTATGGAGGATAGATCCATATTGGAACTCCTAGCTGTTGGTGGAGTATTCCAAGGATATCTTTACTTGTATGATATTGGATGACTAGTTGCATAAGGAGGGGTAATCAGTCAGAGATGGGGTCATCTTCTATCATGGTAGGATCTTCTTACCTAGAGCTTCCAAGCTCAAGGAGAAGTTGCTACAAGCAGCTCATGAGTATTTCCTTTTCAGCCCGACTTGTTCTATGAGAGCATACCACACCATCATGGAGGGGTATTTTTGGAAGGGCTTTGAGGAGGAGATATATTAGTAGATGGACGAGATACATAACTCATCGGAAGAGTTAGCACAACCACCTCTTTTCTCTTTGAGGATGAGAGGAGACTCATCTATGAGCCACTCCATTTGTATGAGCAGAACGTATGGTAAGGGTATTCATTGTTTACATGATTATTTATATGATATATGTATATATCCCTTTACCATATATGTGCAGGATGTTGCTCCAAGGAGAAGCATTGTTTCTTTTAGGCTTCATGGTATATTTGTGGCCATAAGCAGGGTTGATGGCCATTCCCTAGGAGGACTTGGGGGAGAGGCATACTGTGGAGGACATGCTCATTGCACAGCCTACATCATTCACTTCCTCCATACTTATGAGGAGATTGGAGCAGAAAGCAGGTGGTTGAGAAGCCACTCATTTTATCAGTCTCTATTGTAGTTGAGGGTCAAGCTGCGTTGGTTTCACTTGAGGGACCATTTTCCTTCTCATTTGTTACACATGGCAGCAAGCATGATTCTCATTTTTTCTCCCTATGGCTCTATTGTTTCTATCTTTAGGAGGAGCATGCTTGGGAGAAAGACACATTGGGTGAATGTGCCCTTTGGGGGAGAATCCTCCCACACCTTTTGCACTACATGTTCTAATGGGAACATGGGAGATGGTATGGCCACCAGAGCAACACATTTGTTTCCCTATGAGGTGAGCCATATGATGATGATCTCCAACTCATCATATATAGTGATATTTGGGCCAGCATGGTTTGCAGTGTTGGAGGAGAGATCTTTGGAGATCTAGTCCTCATATTGCCACTTTAGGGAAACATTATTACAGCCCATGATCAGCCATGACTCTACACTTATCATAAGTGGAGAGATGGACATCATGGGATAGGCTACATTGTCTACCATGTGCAGAATTTCAGCACACCTACTTTGCCGGAGCTAAAGGTGGAGGACAGATTTTAGCATTTGCCTAGTTGGGAGGTGACTCATTTTTCATGGCTAATAGCTTGGGGATGGAGGATCCATATGAGGGAGGTAGCTCCCATTATGTTTCAGATCCCATTCCTCAAAGGGACCTCTAGAAATCACTTTGTTATCCTCTTGAGTATTCCACTTTCACATGATGATAGCTTGATAGCTAACTTGCATGCTGAGGAGGAGCAATGTGGAGGCTTGATTGATGAGATAGCATCATGTCACTTGGAGGAGATCATCATACATGGATGCTACTGAGAGAGGAGGAGAAAAGAATTAAGTTTATCCTTGCACTTACTTGAGGACAAGCAATCTTTAAGAGGGGAGTACTGTAATATTCCAAAATTTGCAAGCAGCAAATCAGAATATTAATTTTTGCTCATTTCCTCTAGGAGGTGAATAAAATGGGTAAAAGGCCCATGAGTAGGAATAATATCCCTCATAGTGTAAAAGGGATCAACGGAGCAGCTTTATTTTTCACGTTCCAGTGTGAAAAGGGGCAAATGGATGAGGACAAGGTCAAGTTTGACCAAGTCAACAATGTTGCCTAAGAGGTGTGGCTTGCTTGGGAAGACAGCGCGGTTTGAGAGGGAGAAAGATTCTTTGTGGAAGAAACCATAATGTGTGGGGTCTAGGGCAAAGAGACATCCACTTGCATAAAAGGAGGAAGAGGCAAACATAGTGAGACATATTTGAGCATTTGATTATTTGTCTATTCAGACTATTTGCAGTCTCCAGCTGTTCAGCTGAGTTGTAGTGCTGTGTAGCATGAGGGATTCCTACTTAGAATTTCCTCTCCTTCTTGAGAGGCCTCTTGAAGTATTTCATTTCATTTCTCCACATCTAGGCTCAAGGCCAAAGCCACTTCTTCAGTCACTGCGTTATTTCTGCTGAAGTATAATGTAGTGTTGCAAGGTGTTGCAATGCAGGATTCTACAACACCATTCCTTGTCTCATCTTTCAGAGGAGGGAGCTTCTATTCCTTGGGAAGGTTAATAAGGAAGGTTTCAGAGCATATTTTAGATCATTGGCATCAGGCCAAGCTTCTCTCATCATAGACAGCATAGTCCCTTCTCTAGACTACGTTATTTCAGTGAATACCTGTAGTGAGGATTTGCACCATCATTTTGGAGGGAGGGATTTCCAGTGCTAGGATTAGCCTTGCACTCAGGAGGTCCATTGGAGGAGGTTTTATTTAGATTTTACATCTTATTCAGCCATCCCCATATTGTTGCAGTTTTCTGTTGCAGTTGCTACCTTGCATCTCTGACATTTCTGCAGATTTTCCATTTGTATCTATATTGTAGCCATTCCTTCCAAGGATTGTTGTACTACTGTTTTCAGGGGTTTAGAGCTCACTCCCCCTCATTTCTTGAGCTATCATTTCCATATCATTGTATTTCCTTTTATATTTTATATTGTCTCCATATAACTGCACAGTTTTATCCATGGCTTTCTTCATGTAGCAGCGTGCCTTCATTTTCATGTACATGTTCTATTGAGGCTTTCATTACCGAGCTTGAGTGACTAAATCCTCAAAGCATTGTACTCTTTGCTGCTATAATACAAATTTTTTGGCTATTTGCACCTTCATGTGTGTTGACTCATTAAAATAACACTGCTACTCCATTTCATGTTCTTACATTTACTACAGTCCCTTTACTGGGCATTTCCTCGGGACAACTAGGTGTGGAAGATCTGTTTAACCCACCTAGGAGGATTTCTTTTGAGCCATCTATTGGATTTCATTCTTTGATGCATTGATATAAGGGATCTAGGTCCTGGTTTCAAAACTTGGAGTAGCCACTACTGGAAAATTCATTTTCCAGTCATGCCTTGCTAGCTGTTCCAGATTTGGAATATTACAGTGGTATCAGAGAATCAATCTTGGCTCAGCCTGTGAGTCTCATCCTAAGAGATCAAAATATTGAAGAGGATGGGCTTTATCTCATCATATTTCAGATCCATGAAGACCCTCCCTAAAGAGGATAAGCAGAAAGAAGAGGAAGAACCCCGCACTTCCTATTCTCATCGATAAGGAGACAGAGAGATGAGTAGGAAAAATACGGCATCTTTTGGGGAAGAAAAAGGAGATAAGCTTACAAAGCTTCTTCCTAAATCTATACATAATATTCATGAATATTTCAAGAATATCGAGAGGGAGATCTATGAGTTTGAGTCTAAATAAAACTCTAGATTTTCACATGAGGAGTGTGATAAAGCAGCTGCACACCAACATACATAGCACGATCACATGCCCAGGATTTTTGGAAGAGAGATGGGAAGAGAAGAAGAAATTTCTAGGAGGGAAAATCTTAGTGATTTCCTGAAGGATTATGAGTCTCAAACTCAGAAATTCTGAGATCATCTCAGTTTTTCAGAGTTTTGCAAGATCAAGGTGAAGGGAAGAGAGCAGTAGGATAGATTTCTTCTATCTATCTTTGAGGGTTCACCTACATGTTCAGCCAAAGCTTGGGTGGAGGAGTTAGATACCCTCTTGCAGCAGCATAAAATTCTTGAATATGAAGCCATCAAATTTGCAGCGCTACATTTGAGAGGTAGGGCCTATGCTTGGCGGATCTTTGATTCCTTTTCATTGAAAAATGTAAACATTGCATCTTATGCAAACTTCACTAAGGCACTAGTGAAAAGATTTGATAGAAGGATTCATGAGACACAGATGGAGGAGCTAAAAAAGAAAACTCAAACAAAACCCTTGCATGAGAATGCAGTATCATTTTAGAAAACCATGGGGAAGGCTAAAAACTTGCACCATACCTTGCCGGTAGAAAGAATTTCTTCTCACACCTTTGAGCAAGGAAGCATGGAGATCTCTTTTTCAAAGAGGGATCCAATCATTGGGAGGTTTCCCACTCATGTTGTGGAGATTGAGGACAACAATGCTGTTACATCTAAAGATCATCCAGTGCCTCATGCAGAGGAAGGAAGAGCTCTTGCTCCAAGAAAAGGGGTTCTTGCATCTTTGCAAGGAAGTCCCCAGGATCTCATGTGTGGAGATCAAGGCACAACACATTGCCATTGTTGAGGAGGTGTGGAACCATGGAGACAAAAGGAGGAGATAGGGAGGATGACCAGCATCATGTGATGAGGAGCACACATCCCTGTTTATTTCATGAGGTTGATGCACCTAAGAGGGAGACTGGATTGCGCAGTGAGAGCAGGGACAAGTCTGTCCATTCATGTATGTAGACTACTCTTAATGATGATGTCTCATTGCATGGAGACATTTTTCCATGGAGACCACTGGATCAGCAGAGGAGGATGGATACTTCACCAGTTGAGGCACCACTCAGTGATTTTATAGGAGTGGGAACCTTGGGAGAGCTTGATACAATGCTGGGAGTCTAGGGTAGACTCAAGGAGAGAGAGAGCATTCTCTCAACATCATCAGCACCCACTTCCATTTCAGATCCTTCACTATGGCAGAAGAAGCAGGAGAAGGATAATAGCCTTCCAACTTGCATCTTTGGCATGGGAGATGTCAAAGAAGATGGTGACCATATGACAGGTGCTCTTCATGAGAGATCATTAGCGATGTCACTATGGAGGATAGATCCATATTGGAACTCCCAGTTGTTGGTGGAGTATTCCAAGGATATTTTTACTTGTATGATATTGGATGACCAGTTTCATGAGGAGGGGTATTCAGTCAGAGATGGGGTCATCTTCTATCATGGTAGGATATTCTTACCTAGAGCTTCCAAGCTCAAGGAGAAGTTGCTACAAGCAGCTCATGAGGATTTACTTTTCAGCCCCACTTGTTATATGAGAGCATACCACACCATCATGGAGGGGTATTTTTGGAAGGGCTTTGAGGAGGAGATATATCAGTAGATGGAGGAGATACATAACTCTTTGGAAGAGTTAGCACAACCACCTCTTTTCTCTTTGAGGATGAGAGGAGGCTCATCTATGAGCCACTCCATTTGTATGAGCAGAACGTATGGTAAGGATATTCATTGTTTACATGATTATTTATATGATGTATGTATATATCCCTTGAAAATATATGTGCAGGATGTTACTCCAAGGAGGAGAATTATTTATTTTAGGCTTCATGGTCTATTTGAGGCCATAAGCAAGGTTGATGGCCATTCCCTAGCAGGACTTGGGGGAGGGGAATACTGTGGAGGACATGCTCATTGCACACTTTACATCATTCACTTCCTCCATACTTATGAGGAGATTGGAGCAGCAAGCAGGTGGTTGAGAAGCCACACATTTTATCAGTCTCTATTGCAGTTGAGGGTCAAGTTGCGTTGTTTGCACTTGAGGGACCATTGTCCTTCTCATTTGTTACACATGGTAGCAAGCATGATTCTCAATTTTGCTCCCTATGGCTCTATTGTTTCTATATTTAGGAGGAGCATGCTTGGGAGAAATACACATTGGGTGAATGTGTTCTTTGGAGGAGAATCCTCCCACACCTTTTGCACTACATGTTCTAAGGGGAAAATGGGAGATGGTATGGCCACTAGAGCATCACATTTTTTTCCCTATGAGGTGAGCGATAAGATGGATGTGATGCCATATGATGATGATCTCCAACTCATCATATATGGTGATATTTGGGCCATCATGGTTTGCAGCATTGGAGGAGAGATCTTTGGAGATCTAGTCCTCATCTTGCCACTTGATGGAAATATTATTGCAGCCCAGGATCAGCCAACATTCTACACTTATCATAAGTGGAGAGATGGAAAATGTGGGGTAGGCTACATTGTCTACCATGTGCAGAATTTCAGCCAACCTACTTTCTCGGAGCCAAAGGTCGAGGACAGTTTTCCGGAGTTGCCTACTGGGAGGTGACTCATTTTGCATGGCTAATAGCTTGGGGATGGAGGATCCATATGAGGGAGGTAGTTCCCATTAGATTTCATATCTCATTCCTCAAAGGGACCTCTAGACATCACTTTGTTATCCTCTTAAGTATTTCACTTTCACATGGTGATAGATTTATAGCTAACTTGCATGCTGAGGAGGAGAAATGTGGAGGCTTGATTGATGAGATAGCATCACTTCACTTGGAGGAGATTATCATGCATGTATGCTACCAGGAGAGGAGGAGAAAATAATTCATTCTATCCTTGCACTTGCTTGAGGACAAGCAATCTTTGAGAGAGGAGGATTGTAATATTCCAAAATTTACAAGCAACAAATTGGAATATTAATTTTTCCTCATTTAATTTATGAGGTGAATAAAATGGGTAAAAGGCCCATGAGTAGGAATAAGATCCCTCATAGTGTGAAATGGATCGATGGAGCAGCTTTATTTTGCACCTTCCAGTGTGAAAAGGGGAAAATACATGAGGACAAGGTCAAGTTTGACCAAGTCAACAACGTTGCCTAAGAGGTGTGGCTTTCTTAGGAAGACAACGCAGTTTGAGAGGGAGAAATATTCTTTGTGGAAGAAACCCTAATGTGTGGGTTCCAGGGCAAAGAGACATCCACTTAGATAAAAGGAGGAAGAGACAGCCATAGTGAGACATCTTTGAGCATTTCACTATTTGTCTATTCAGACTATTTGCAGTCTTCGGCTGTTCAGCTAAGTTGCAGTGCTGTTTAGCATGAGGGATTCCTGCTTAGGATTTCCTATCCTTCTAGAGAGGCCTCTTGAAGGATTGAACTTCATTTCTCCACATCTAGGCTCAAGGCCAAAGCCACTTCTTCAATCACTACGTTATTTCTACTGAAGTATAACGTAGTGTTGCAGGGTGTTGTAGTGGAGGATTCCACAACACCATTCCTTGTCTCATATTTCAGAGGAGGGAGTTTCTATTCCTCAAGAAGGTTACTAAGGAAGGTTTCAGAGCATATTTCAGATCATTGGCATCAGGACAAGCTTCTCTCATCATAGACAGCGCAGTCCCTTCTCCAGAGTACGTTATTTTAGTGAATACCTGCAATGAGGGTTTGCACCATCATCTTGGAGGGAGAGATTTCTAGTGCTAGGATTAGCCTTGCACTCAGAAGGTACATTGGAGGAGGTTTGCTTTAGATTTTACTTCTTATTCAGCCATCCCCATATTGTTCTAGTTTTTTGTTGCAGCTTCTACCCTGCAACTCCGACATTTCTGCAGATTTTCCATTTGTATCTATATTGTAGCCAATCCTTCCAAGAATTGTTGTACTATTGTTTTCAAGGGTTTAGAGCTTTTTCCCCCTCATTTATTGAGCTACAATTGCCATATCATTGTATTTCATTTTATATGTTGCAGTGTCTCCATATAATTGTGCAGTTTTAGCCATGGCTTTCTTCATGTAGTAGTGTGCCTTCATTTTCATGTACATGTTCTATTGAGGCTTTAATTTCCGAGCTTGAGTGACTGAATCCTCAAAGAATTGTACTCTTTGATGCTATAATACACATTTTTTGTCTATTTTTACCTTCATGTGTGCTAACTTATTAAAGTAATGCTACTACTCCATTGCATGTTCTTACATTTGCTGCAGTCCCTTTATTGGGTATTTCCTAGAGACAACTAGGTGTGGGAGATCTATTTAACCCACCTAGAAGGATTTATTTTGAGCCATCTCTTGGATTTCATTCTTAGATGCATTTATCTAAGTGATCCAGGTCCTGGTTTCAAATCCTGTAGCAGTGATTAATGGAAAATGTGTTTTCCAGTCATGCCTTGCTAGTTGTTCCAGATTTGGAATATTGTAGATATACTGTGGAAGTGTCATTGTGGAGTTGCGGGAGGACATGTGGGTGCAAAACCCATTGCAAGAAAGATATTACAGGTATGCTTATGGTGGCCCACAGTACACATGGACAGTAAAGAATTTATAAATAAATGCGTTGTCTGCCACAGAATGGGACATCCATCACACAACGATGAGCTACCACTTCACCCTGTAAAAAAATTGCAGCCTTTTGAGAAGTGGGCTGTTGATTTTATAGGACCAATAGCACCTATTGCAAGACATTAGTAGGCTAGGTAAATCATTACCGCAACAGACTATCTTACCAGATGGGCAGAAGAGGTAGCAGTGAAGGATTGGATGGAAGAAACAATAGCCAGGTTCATTTTTGAAAATATCATCAGCAGATTTGGCTACCCCAGAAGTCTAACCAAAAATCAAGGTACACATTTTATCAATGCCACCATCAAATATCAGTTAGAAAATTTCATGGTACAACATCATAAGAGCAGTCCATGCCATCCCCAGACAAATGGAACAGTGGAAGCATTTAATAAGGTTCTAAAAAAGGGACTAACAAATATTTGCAATGTTTATCGAGATGACTGGGATGAGCATGTACCAGCAACATTGTGGGCATATAGGACAACTATGAAAGGAATAAACAACTAGACTCTGTTCCAGTTGGTGTATGGGAGGGAAGCAATGGTACCTACTGAAATTGTCATACTGAGCCTGCTAATCACATCAACACTACATTTAAAAGAGGAAGACTCATTGAAGGAGTGACTACATGAGCTGCAAGAGCTTGAAGAGGACAGGTTTCTAGCAGAGTTTCATCAGACTGTCCAAAAATATAGGCATAAATCTTGGCGTGACCATCATATCAAACATAAAATGTTTACAGTCAGAGGAAAAGTTTTACTTTATGACAACAATTTCCAAAAGTTTAGTAAACTAAGAATGTGTTGGCTAGGACTGTACCATGTAATTGAAATCCGAGATTCATGAGTAGTTTGGTTAGCACAAATGGATGACCAAGTATTACTAGGATTGGTGAATGGCGCACGATTGAAGCCTGATCACAATTAAGTTTCATTATTTCCTTTTCAAATAAGTCTTGCAATCGAGAGGAGTCAGTAGGGTAGAATAGAGTAGGTAGAGTCAATAATATCTTGCACCTGAGAAGAGAATAGATAGGAATCCCAATAAAGAAAAAAGTTCAATAACATAGAAACTCACAGTTGCGATGTGGAGACCACATCACAACCGATTGTGGTCGGGGGGAGGGTAGTGTCTAGTGTGTCATCCACGTCAGAGATCCAAATGTGTTGAACATCATTCCATAATCATGACCCATCATTCCCATGTCATTCCATAGGATTACCAGGATTTCAGAATTAATTGCCATAATTAGTAACATCCATACGGTAATAAATTTTTCATAATAAGCCATAATCATTACACATCACATCTCCCCAAATCCCAAATTTACAGTCAACCATGTCATAACGCACCTCATCGCGGTAACTAATTGCACGATATAGCTACGGGGGAGGTAGAAAAAATTAATTAGTTATGGGGTCTTATTAACCTCATTCATGTCAGTTACATTACTTAACTCACATGGAAGAAAGCACAAGAATTTCGGAGGAATCCGAGTTAGAACAAGAAACAACAGCAGCAGTGAGAGAAATCTCATCAGAAGAGGTCCAGAGAGAGCATCCAGTAGCAAGAATCTATAGAGAAAGAGTAGGGGTAGCATTGCAAGTATACAAAAGAGGATCAGGGATGGCCAAGGTATCACCAGCAGTCATCAAGCATGAGCTCTAGGAGAGAATTCAGAGAATGTATTCGCTGGTGGGAAAATATGACAATGCGTCATTGATTGACATAGAATTCACAGATACTTACTAGTTTCTGGTGATGAAGAGGTAGCTTTACATAGAAAATTATGCTACGAAAGGAGGGGAGGAAGCAGAAATATTTAACCCAGCGTTCAGAGGCATCTAGCAGTCGACAATATTGAATTCAAGGAACCTCCCAATGTTAAGAACCACAGGAGGAATGATGTAGTGTATGAAATTGTTGATGAGAAGAATCCAGAAAGGGTCACTATGGTTAGGAAGGGAGATACCAATACATTTAAAAAAGATATTCACAGGCTGACAGGATTATCAGTAGAAGGAGGGGATGTCTCCACAACATTCCAGATAGTCTCCAAAAGAGCAAAGAAGATAGGATATTGCGACTATTGTAAGAAATACGACACCAAAATAGGAGGGAAAGGGGCAAATATAGACCTTATAAACATCCCAACATTTAAGTTTTCCTATTACCTGATTGCAGGTAAAACGAAGAGCTACTATACAAAGGGTGAATGCACCCTCGACACCATTTCAGTTGAGGAACACCCCCTCCAAGGAACCTAGCTAAATTGGTGTACGTTTATATTGAATGAATTGTTTGAAGGCTGCGAGGATAACTACAAAAGAGCCACTTGGTTCATCTATGACTACCTTATCATGGCGTTCGCAATGTAGAAATGGACTTTCCCGGGAGTCAGACAGCCTATGGAACTCAAAAGTGGTCAGCCGATGGCAATGAAGTTTATACCCTGGAAGTTCTCGGAAGACCACAACACCAAAGAGGTAAATAAAGAGGCATTTGCATTTTGGTATAGGAAAATGGTGGATGTAGTGGTAGGGCAGCAAAGGGTCCCAAGGAGTTTACTGGATAATTATTCTGCTCAGATATGGTTCAAGTTCAGTCACAAGAAGACCTACATCTGGTCCACCTGCGTAGATGAAACAATATTTAAAGTGAGACCTTTGAAGTTTCAAGTTGATGAGAAATATTTCCACACCAAAGTTTGTTCCTGGCTAGGAGTGGTAATCAAGATCAGAAGCAGAGTTCACCACTACTCGTTCGAGGGCATGTAGCCAAAAGAATTACCAAGGGAGACACTGGATGAGACACTGAAAAAAGTGTCGCGGCTGCAGCTAACACCAGTACTGGAGGAGATGGACACGAGAGTAAAGGGCTTCAATCAGGTAATGCAAACTCTCACTAGTGTTTCTCCCCCGTTTCCTACTTTTTTAGAATTTTAGGCTTCAAATTCTACCTGACCATCCATAGTTGCACCCATACTCACGGCCTTACCATCCACCATGTTTAATTCACCCCCAACAGCCACTATAGTTCCAATACGGAAGAATAAGGCACCTAAACCACCCATAGCTACTCATAAGGCCATGAAAGCAAAAGTCATAGTGTCTAAGCAAGTAGTTGATCTCACTTGAGAGGATCAAACGAAAGCTATGGATACGGGAGAACCAATTCAAGAGGAGCTAGAGATGACCCCCCAGATAACCTCTATGCTACCTATGTTCAATCCCTTCTCAATGTTGAATTTTCAAACTTCATCTCTAGCCCACACTCATACCTCATCACCTCACACTCACCAGTGCTTTCCTCACACATCATTCACTTCCAAAGACCGTTCCACCTGCACTCCATCCACATGAGCAACCATTTTAGACCCAGTCAAGACAAAAAGCAAAAAAAATGGAGAAAACGAGGCAGAAGTTAACTCGAGTACGGCATTGGTACCCGAGATTAACCAACCTCTGGTTAGACATAGCACTTTCGAGGACCTATTAGTTCTTGGGGGATCCTTTTTAGCAAATACGATGCCATCGCCCAAGGAACTGAACCCTTTTCATCAAGAAAAATTGATACTGCAATAGGTTCGGTGAACCACAAGCATGAATGACCCAGGGAATCAGTTGCCGCAATAGAACCAATCAACGTCACCACATGAACACTCAGCTAGATCAATAGCCAGCGGTACCACTCAGAGAGAGACTGCCGAACCAAGATATGTCTGGGGCTGAGACTATGCAGACCTGGGGCACAAAATAACTATACAATTTCATCTAGTGTGTAGCACAACAGACAGAAGGACTACACAATGACCTCCAACAAAGGTTCGAACAAAAACAATTGTAAGTTAATGCACTTACTGAAGAGCGCAATTAGTTAAAAGGAGAAAGGGACAGTCTCCAGGAAAAACTAGAGAACGTGATAGATATTTTCAAGGATCTCTAGTCAACATTAATGGCTCAGGACAACAAGACACTGGGGGACATATCGTCTTGCACCATGGTCAAATGATCCATCCACGTGAAGATGACATGTTCAAATATCAGCAGGGAAAATCAACAGCTGAAGGAAGCACTTGCGACCAGACCGGTGTTACTAGAGTCTGCTGTCATATACGCTGAGAAGATCACCAAGAAGAAGAAATAAACAACCGGGATGTAGGAAACCATGGGGACCATGGTGAAAGACTCTTACAATCTTCCAAAGCATTTGCATGAATGTTTAACCTTGTTAACTATGAAGGCTCAACAAATCTCGAAAAAACTGTAGCAGGTCTCACAAGAAATAAAGGAGGCCACAAAACCTGTTGGCATTAACCAGTTGTACAATAAAGCGGAGGAACTAGAGACCAAAATACAGAAAATCAAAGAGCATTCAGCTACCACCAAGTAGGTACTCCAAGAATTGAGACAACCAGTAAAGCATACTACAGAGACAATGCAGCAAATGGTCGTTGAGGCCAAAATCGAAATTAAGGAAGTATTCAGCAAGCTGTCGACTGTTGCAGGAGAAACGGAAGCTGAAAAAATTTCCACAGAGATAGACCAGCTCATAACGGGATGGAAACAGGCCATTAACGAGTTTTTCAAACTCAAATCTTCAGCGTTGGAAAAGGTTCCCTTGTTGGGGCCTTTTTTTGGAAAGGGAGAGGAAATGGAGAAGACAGGGCCAACCACAAAGGTAGGCGGACCAATGGAGACTAAGGCATTAGAAAAGGATTGACTCGGGATGAGTAAATAGCATGTGGTCGGGGCCTGTTGGGGCCCTTGTTTTTAAAATGAAACAGTTTTGAGTCACGGAGAAAAGGTGGCGGAGCGCAACCACGATAGACAAGGAGCTGTCACGGATGTGGAGAGTTGGAGAACAGGTGGCGCGGTAGTTGCGGAGAACCATCACAAATGGTAGGGATGAGTGACAAGGACAAGCGGTAGAACTCTGAGTGATTAGGGAGATGCAGCAAACAACAGAGCAGGAAAGGAGGGAAAACTGACAGTCACGTTCGCAAAGGAACAAATAGGCAATCAGCCAGCGTAGGCGGCAGGTTGGTGCAGTCGAGGGCTGAGGAAGAGAGCCGTAGGAGAGCTCTGTTCTATTCAATAAATGTTGTAATCTACCCTTCTGTAATCAGCTCTGAGGAGCACTGTAACTATCCGCTATTGATAATTAAATATACTTCTATCTGTGTTTGATGTCCTGGGTTTTGTGTTAATTATTTGGTTATGATGAATGCATTGCCCACTTTTAAATTTTGAATATGCATCCTGAATATGCTTCATGAGGAGAACCTTGTGCAAGGTAGCTAAATTTGTTCATAGTTCATGGTTCTGTTTGTTTCGCTCTATAATTGGGATTAGTCAATATCTAATATGTTCCTAAACTTAATAAGGTCAGGCACGCCTCGGGTGAGACTCTCTGCTCTTCGGAGTAGGGTGAAAATGTCGGCATGGTGCTAGACTACTATGGAAACCTTGTCGGCCTCTCTCTCTTGAACCTAGGTCTTACTCAGAGACCTTCTTTCTTGCCAACAATGGAGGCATGTAGACAATGTGCCTTGAACTCTTCTACATATTGATAATATGAAATCAACATAATATGACCTCATATGGAATATGAGGTGGTTGAAAATCATTGTTCCTGTGTTGAAATAACCATGTAAAGAAGACCCTGAGGAGATAAATATGTGAAGAAAGTAAGAATAATTCCTGGAAGATGTAGCTATATTCATGAGATAAGCCATAACATTTGATAAATCGAAGAATTAGCTATGACATCTCCATGGAAGAAGAAGGTATCAAGCCCTGATATGTACAATACAAAAGAAGAATCTTCGTAACGAATGTCTTGGATATGGATTCATACATATGCATGATGTTGATGTTGCAAGAAGAAGATGTCATGAAAAAATACCATCATAAACATGTAACTTTGATTTGATGTTCATTTTGATTTTTGAAACACATATGATTGGGTTGAAATAGGGTTACATAAATATATTTTTAGATGTCACCTACAAATAGTAATCATGACTTTGGATGGAAGATCATGAAAAAAACATGACTTGGAAGAGGTAGTTGTATGAAGGATAGCCAGATGTCGACTAGAAGATCACTTTGTAATGAAGAGCAGGGTGACATGACTATTGGTTCAACACTATGTTTGATTGAAAAGAAAGTGATGTAGAAGATGGCCAATGCCCTACGAAGAAGTTATGATGAAGAAGGCTCCATAATGAAGCAAACTAAATTCATGACATGATTTGGGAAGAGGAGCCTTATAAGCAGTTGACAGTACCATAATCTCCACTAGAGAGAAAATAGCTATTGTTGGAAACAAGTCCCTAGTTGAGAGGGAGCTTGGGAAAGTCCCTTGTTAAGAGGAAACTTGAGTATATTCCTTTTATAGGAATGATTTTATCATCCCTAGTTGAGAGGGAGAGATAGACACATCATTCTTGTCTTCATGTTATGAAGAAAGAATGGAGGATTGAGTAAGAATTTGGTTTCCAATACTCTTTGATATTGCTTCTATATAGTTCAGTACTCAAGGTGCTAGTGAACACTAATATCAGAATAGCATTTGGTGCAATATAAATATTGGAAAAAAACCATTAAATTATGATAATTCGCTTCTTATACTTAAGAAATGGTTATATAGATAAGGAAAAAAAACTCTCTTTGAGATCTCTTCTTGGTCAATATTTTTGGGTGTTTTGAAAAGTTGTGGTTTTGGGGTGGTTCAAGAGTATGCTTTTTATCCTATGTGATCTTTAATCCTTCACCTACAAGAAAGTGCACCAATACTTATGGTAGAACCTATTTCTAAATATTAGGAACTCGTGAATACATTTTGAAACAAGGATATGAACATTAACTCTTCTATTAAGAAGTCACATTGAAATATGGAATTTGGAATAAAATCTACGATTTGGATGGTCAAAATAAACATCTTCTATTGGACCTTTGTTCATGGAAAGATCCTAGTAATTGAAATTTTTTGCAAAAGGGGCATTCATGGTCCTTCAAGGTGTGTTTTTTATGTTTCTCATCTAGTGTATCTTCTTCTCACGTTGTTTTGGAATGTGATTCACAAGGTTGTCTTGGATCTCTATATTGCAAGGATTTGGTCATGCATTTAGTGGCCATCACCTGGGTCACATATTTTTTACAACTAGAAAAATATCTGTATGGGAACTTTTCAATACAATCCTTTATTCAAAAGAGTATGGCTATCCTTGGAAAAAAAAAAGAATTCTATAAGGTCTAGATAGCATGAAATCAATGGCATCTTCCATAATCAGAAGGTGTCCCCTAAACGTTTTATTAGTAATGGAATATCATTATTAATAGAACACCTTAACTCTCGTCAGCTTAACAAAATTTATACTTGTTGGACTCCAAGTATTTCATATCATTCATTATATAAAGTCCCCATTAATGATCCATATTCCCATGTTTATGATGCTTTTCCTAGCCATTATACCATCAACTTCTGCTAAATGAACCTCTTCTACCATGTGGTTCATTATGATAGATTTCTTATCTTTTTAATGGTTAAACTCGTTTTTTTACATGGTTTTATCATTCATGAGTTACTAATGTGGTTATGTGGACAAGAAACATGTCTAGGTATGAAATATTTTTCTTATGTACCAACTCAGTACCAATCGAGCAGTTCGGTACTAGTTTTTGCACTTACACAAACGGGAAAAAATCAAAATCATAAAATTTGTTTTTATTTCTCAAGGCATGAAAAATTAGGTGCCACATGAACTTAATATGCTAGTACATGCCTTGGAATATACCCATCTCACACGTGTGGGGTCCTAGCACATGATTCAAGCTACTACCAAAATAGGTAACAATTTTGAAACTACCATGCTTTACATCCATTTACGTGCATATGGTTGTGAATCTCAAGAATACGCAAAATGAGTTTTTGGAAAATATATAAATTTAATTATCTATAAAACCGTTTCCAAAAATTCCATACCGTTGCAAAGTTACAACTAGTTATTTGAAGAAGTTTTGTACAAAATTTCAGCAAAACCCAGAGTAGCAAACATATCTAAACAATGAAATTCATGCACAATTTATGAGGCCATGAAATTGAATCAGGAAATTAAAATATAGGTTTATGTTTATGATATGGAAAATTAGACTCCATATAAACATATCTCCAAAATACATCATGGTCGAGAAGATATGGTTGTTTCTTTAACACCAATTTATATAAAATTACAAAAGTTGTAAATTCGTTTTCTGAGTTTGTGGATGTGGTTTAATCCATTTCTCTGTAGTTTTGATGTATACCTAATAGGTTTGAGGAAATAAGCCTAGACGTAATATTTCTGCTAGAACATCTGTGTTCTTTCATTTCACTGTGGAAATTATAATGCACTGGTTTAATTGAAGAGTTCTAATATAATAATTCAAATTGTATTCCTTAATTGTGGATGTGTTGTGAATAATTTGATTTATGAAGTTAACCTAACTTGATACAGGTTTTGGAAAGGGCTCACTATTGATCCTGGCCAAGCTATATCAATTAAACTTAGTTGTAAATTTGGTATTGAATTTCTGTAAGTACTAATTTTGTGTAGCTTTCATTTCTAAATTTTATAAGCTTTTGATTAGATCTAACAATTAATTTTTGTGTCTTTTGTTTAATCTATTATTATTTGGTTTTGAGTTGAAAATGCTTCCTAGTCTTACATGTTAATTCATAAGAAATAGGATTAAAATTAGAATTGATTGTGTTGATTATTAGACATTGAGGTTTGAATGAAGACTTGGTATAATAATGATTGATTGAAGAAGTTAGAATTGATTAGAGGATTAGAGGATTTGAATGGCTTTAAATTAGGAACTAGAACAAAGATAAGATTCTGGTACTTGATTCTGTATGTGTTCTGTACTAGAAAGATAATGGAATCAATTATAGTTGTTTGAGAGAAACAGGTTAGATTAAATTGATCAAAATATTTTCAAAACATAGTATTGCATTCTAAATAGTTTTTTTAAGTGTTCCCAGACTAGTGATATTTTTCATCTCTAAGTATACGAACATTAGTTAACATTTTAAAGTGAAGGGAAATTAATATAAACATATAAAACCCTTAACATTTCTGGCTCCATTGTCGGTGAGATGAAAATAGTCCAAGTAATATTTTGATTTTGTAGGTTGATTTTTAGTAGATTAATGTTTCTGGTAAGATTTTTTGGGCAACTAGAGGGTAGATAAAGTATGGTAAGATGTGAGTGAAGAGCCACGAATCCACTATGGTGGGGTTGCTCGAAAGTCTGGTTGTCTCTAATTGATTTTTTAGTTTCTTTTTCATATGCGTAGAATTAAAGGTAGCCTCTAAAGCCTCGTTGTTTCCTTATTTTCCTTGGAAAGTGTGTTTTCCTTTAGATTAATTCATGAAAAGAAGATAAGCCTAACTTGTGTGAACAAACAACTTGGTGACAATAGAGTCTTAGTAGCATGGTGGTGCTTTGAGTACAAGATTGGTTATTTTGTATTGGTTATAAGTGTGTTTGCTTTTTATTTTTTTATGATTTTTAAGTTTATTGGTACTTTAAGAACTCCATATACTAATCCATGTGTAGGATAGGGATTAGCAATCGATAAATCAGTATTCAAGGATGATCAAGATTTTGGGAGAAATATCTCAAATCTTAGCAACATATATGATCTTTTCTTCTGAGGAAGAAAAAATATTGACAATAGTTAAGAACTTTTTTTCTTCCCAAGAAATGATAGAAGAAAAACAACTTCATGAGCCACATCCATAAGAATATCTTCACCCTTGCGAATTTTTTAAGGAAACCGACGAATTAGGGACCACGTCCAATAGAGATAAACCATTAAAAATTGAGATTGAAGAATTTATGACATGCCTATCTACGCATAATAAGCACACAAGAGGATAATCATCTAATAATAGAAGATCTGCATGGGATGGTAAAGGAAGATATGCCAAATGAGCCAAATAAAGAGTTAAACCAAGAGAATTTTTATTTTATTGAAATTTGGTTTCAAGAAACTATAAGAACTTTCTTCTCCTTCATTCTTGATTACTTCTTTACATCATCATCAAAATAGTTGGTTTCTCATACTTAGGTATACATTAAAAACTACATTCTAAACTTGAGTATGAATGCATTTTTATACCTGTTACACAGATGGTTACATTGGAAATACTCCTATACTTGAGGAGAGGAATTTATTTTTCTCAAGTAGAGTAGGATAATAAATAAATAAATAAATGTTACATATAGTAGTTAGTTTGGTTATAAAATATAGTGCAACATCTTTCTCATTTGTTTTGTATAAGTGGGAATGTTAACAACTAAAAAGAAACTAGTTGAAATGGGAGATCTATGTTCCTATAACATATTTATGTTGAGGCCTCTTTCAACTTCATATTGTTTTATTGAATATTTCCACTCAGTCTTATTTCCAATAACATCATGGTTTAACTATTACTTTTCTTTTCCACTTATTATTTCTTTATGATAACTATATTTGTTTCTAGTTTTTCTTTTCAATAAATTATGTTATGACCATTATGTTTGGAACCTTACATGAAGTTGGAAATGATTTCATTTCAACATCGTCTGGTACTGCATACCAACTATCTGGTACCACATTTAAGCCAACCAGTACTCAGAATTTTAATTTTCATAATTTTTGTTGATCAGTGGTTGTCATTGATGTCAACCCAAGCAGCACCAGGGGCTACCCCAATATTGCATGGGAATTTTGACCTACCAAATTACTATATTCTAGGTCAAGAATTATTTTTATGGTTTCTTCCTGTCGAGATGTTTCCATTGATAAATGGCACGCTACGTAATTCTTCATAGTTTGAGAGATATTCATGTTTGAAGTTTGTAACCCCAGTTAGTGAGATAAAACCCCATGGGGTTGTGGCATAGGTCATTGAAAATTAATAATTAATATTTTTTAAGCTCCTAAAATACCTCCCATGTTCACTTATTGAAGCCCCTCTCAACATAAACATTTATATAGATTGTGTTCCTCATATCCTCTTTATGCAAGGGATTTCACCATCTGAAACAAGTCATTGTCGAATTGTCCCTCTAACTTATTTTCTATGAAGGATCAGAAGCTAAAATTTTTATGAGGTGAAGCCAAAATCCTGGGGAATCTCCTGTGAAAATTTCAGATCAAGGTGCGCAACATTTTTGGCTATATGTTCTACGGAAGTAAGTGTTTGTGCAGGCTCGCGAAATTCATCTCAAAGAAGTGACCTTGGGAAAATTGTCATAACTCTCTCTCTGAGTATCAGATTGGAATTCTGTAAAAAATGGAATATATTTAATAGATTTTAGTTTTCTCTCTATCAATATTAGAGCCGAATGAAGAAACAGTGACACGTTTCATGTCGTACAAGTTCACTCTACTGAAACAGTCCATAATTAGGGAATTGTGAGAGATTGGGCATAACTCTCTCTTGATGAATCCAAATTGTGCTAGACCTATGGAATTGGAAAGAAGACTTAGAGGATTACTACAGGATCGAAAATCAAATATTGGGGATCTGAAATGACATAGATACACCAGATTCAATATATAGCTCCTAGAAGGCAAGGAAAAGCTAGATCATGTGTTGTCAAGGGCTGCAAAGGACCAGACTTTCAAGTGCAGCAAAGAAAAGAAAGGTGAAGCAAAGGGTAGCATGACAAGAGAAGAAACCAAGGTGCATAACAACAGTAATAATTTCATCACATGAAGTCTTCAAGTGGGCATCATTGCATACATTCATTGTAAAGGTATCATTTTACTAAGTCATTGTAAATACATTATTGTAAAAAATTGTACTAGTGTCTATCTGCCAAGAGTTGAAGAGGCAGTGTCAGGTGGTCTAGGATCATCATTAGGTGGTTGTGTCATATTTTGGTTTATGTTCTAGTGTGTCTTCTTCTTCTACATCATTCTATATCATTGTAAAGTGGACCATTTTCCCTGGTACGGGAGTCCATTCTTCTTTTATTCTTCTATAGGGTGGTAGGGTTGTTCTAGGGTGAGTTGTAGCTCATTGGGTGTTGAGGCATCTGTTCAGTTGACTACTAAAGAATCTCGGGCATTGGAGCATCCATCTAGTGGGAGCTGGAGAAGAATTGTTTTCTAGATTCTAGAAAGTTGGAGCTTTATTTTCAATTGAAGTTGGATATTAAAGAATTATTAGAAAAGCATTAGGTGGTTTTTGTCCTAGAGTGGGTTTCCACCTTTAAAAATGTGTGCATTTGTGTTCCTTTTTTACTACTATCATTGTACAAACACTGATAATAATTGAAGATTAACTATTATACAGAATGAAGGAATGTGGGTTTCCCTATCAGTGTTTCAGGTAATTATGGTGGGTTCCTTCAATAATGGATTTGTGGTGGAAGGGGTCTCGTTATCTGAAATGGTCTCACCTCTATTAATGAAAATAATTACTTTTTTTGTACAGAGGCAAGGAAGAATTGAGGTCTATCTCTTGGCGCAAGGTTACGAAGTATGGGACACTGTTCAAAATGGATTTACATCAACTGCAGATGAACAAGGTAAGAAGAATTTGGTAAATGATGCAAAAAATAATATTGTTATCATTGAACATAGATAAACATCATAAAGGTGTTGGGTTGTGTAAAACCACCAAATTTATGGGACAAACTTGAAGAATATAGGGTGGGCTCAATGTGAAAAATAAAGCTTAAATCTATAAACAAAATTTGAGCAATAAATGGAAAAGATTGCAACATTCTTATACTTCAATGCGTTAGTGAATATTGTGCACTGAAGGATTAGACGATTGATGAAGAAGACTGTGTCAGAAAATATTGCAGGCGTTACTGGGAGATTCAACCCAAAGGTATCGGTCTTAGAATATAGTGCAAATCTGGACAAACTCAGCAAAGAGGAATTACATGGAGTTCTCATAGGATATGAAATGAGACTTGATGAAGAAGAGGGTACTTCGCATCTAGAAACTGCGTTCGTTGCATCTAAGAAAACCAATAAGGATAAACAACCTTCAATTGAAAAGACATGCACCTGCAAGTGTGAAGAAAGGGAGATGATGAAGAAGGTCTTTCAGATGAAGAATATGCTTACTTCACGAGGAAACTAAAAATTGGTAAGGGACAATTCAAAGGTAAACTTGTTGTGATATGTGTTTTGTACCAATTGAAGTTAGCCATTTATAAAAATCTAAACATAAGTGATATAAACTCAAAAGAGAAGAGAAACTTATAAATTCATAGCTTGAAGGATCTAAAAGAACTTTCTCTCTTGAAAGAATAGCTCATCCCATCAGATGAAAATAATGACAATGAAGAAGCCAATGAGAGAGTGTTATTTATGGCTAAGCACAATAAAACCAATCACAATAAGCAAGAGGTATCAAACAACGAAGAAGAAGGATGGACCATAGACGAATTTTATGAGGAAGCAATCAAGCTTATAAAAGATCTCAAGGCAGAGAAGATCCGTTCCAAAACTCTTGAAGAACAAGTTCAAGGTCTCAAAATTGAAGTTGAAGAACACAAATGCATTGAAGAGTCACTTCAAAAGAAGTTGGAATAAAGCAACCAAGAAAGGGAAGAATTAGAAGCTGAAGTAGTCTCGCTGCGTGAGGAAGTGAAGAAAGGAAAAACTATCCAAAACTATGCCAACAGCTCAAGGGCATTGGAAGAACTCATCAAAAATCAACGATCTTACAATGACAAAACTGGCATCGGTTACAAAGAAGAAGAAGCAGGACCTTCTACAACAAAATACAATGAACCTATGAGATCTGACATGCATGTAGACTTCATTGGACAAGATTCACAAGAATAGCCTTGGAAGACAATTCCTTGACGAAAATTTCCATCCAGGTACCAACATATTTTTTATGGCTACTGTTATTCATGTGGAAAATTTGGTCATAAAGCTGTAGAATGTCGCACGTACCCTAGGAATGAATACAATTCCAGGAGATCTATCAAATATGAACCTCCCAGGGCTCAGCGAAACATCAATAGATTTGAACATCTAAGAAATAATATTGAATATTACAAATGTTGAAAATTTGGACACATGTGTGGAAGCTGAGACATGAAAATACTTAGAAGAATCCAAAAACCTGAAACAAACGACATGGAAAGAAAATTTGATAATTAATGCTCCAACTCCTCAAAGAGCTCAAAACAACAAACATATTATGGCAGTGTCTTGTCCATGGATTCCTCCAGCGCATATGAATAGAGACAGAGAAACAATTTTGTCTAGAAAGAAGATAAGGATGGAGGCCTTATCCTTTGACCAGTGGATCTTCAAATGTTCATGTTCATGGATCGGTGTTAAATGCAGGGACCTTCAGTTACATCTGGCAAAGATATTACATTGGTTGGCTGTGGATAAAATCTGCTGAGTCTTGGACAAATCATGCACAGTAATCAAGGACACACAATAATATTCAACTCCACAAAATGTGAAATCAGGAAAGGCAATTGGGTGGTGTGGCCTCTGAAATGATTGAGCTCAAATGACCTTATGTAAGCCATAGCAAACAGCTAAGAAAGCATAATATAGCTAAAAAGGATGATATAATATTGGGTAGCAATGATGATCGACTAAGTAAGAAGTTTGCTACAAATATGCAAAGTGATTTCAAGATGTCTTTACTTGGTGAGTTGACATACTTCTTAGGGCTTCAAATATCTCAGCAAGAGAAAGGAATATTTATATGTCAAGCTAAGTACATCAAGGAAATGCTCAAGAAATTTAAAATGGAATATTGCAAACCCATCCTTACTCCAATGGTAATAGGCTGCAAATTGAGCATAGAGCACTCATATAAGGATGTGGATCAAAGTTTGTATAGATCTATGATTGGAAGTCTTCTATATGTAATAGCCTCCCAACCAGATGTTATGCAAGAAGTTGGACAAGTAGCAAGATTCCAAGCAGCACCAAAACAATCACATATTATTGCCATCAAAATAATTCTTCGATATCTAAAGGGAACAATATAATATGGTTTGCGGTATCCCAAGGGTAACAATCTCATTATTTATTCCTTTAGAGATGCAAATTGGGCAGGAATTGTTGATGATCGTGAGAGTACTCCTGAAGCATTGGAATATCTTCGCTAGAAGATTGGGATTCTCCCAAGTTCCCATTAGATTTTCCTTATTCAAAATATAAAGAGGGAGTGGAGGTGTGTACAGGTCCACAGGATGGTTGTGTGTTATAGGGAGTTACCCTTTGCCATTGATGTCAAAGGGGGAGAGAATTTTGTAGGAGGAGGTGTCATGATCGTAGGGGGAGTATTTGTGCTACCATCAATGACAAAGAGGGAGATTGTTGATCAGTGGTTGTCATTAATGTCAACCCAAATAGCACCAGGGGCTACCCAAATATTGCATGAAAATTTTTACCTACCAAACTACTATATTTTGGGTCAAGAATTATTTTTATGGTTTCTTCCTGTCGAGATTTTTCTGTTGACATATGGCATGCCACGTAATTCTTTACGGTTTGAGAGATATTCATGTTTGAAGTTTGTAACCCCAGTTAGTGGGATAAAACCCCATTGGGTTGTGGCATGGGTCATTGAAAAGTCATAATTAATATTTTTTAAGTTCCTAAAATCCCTCCCACGTTCACTTGTTGAAGCCCCTCTCAACCTAAGCATTTATATAAATTGTGATCCTCATATCCTCTTTATGCAAGGGATTTTTCCATCTGAAACAGGTCATCGTGGAATTTTTGCTCTAACGTTTTTTCTACGAAGGCTCACAAGCTGAAATTTTTATGAGGTGAATCTGAAATCTTGAGGACACTCCTAGGATAATTTCAGATCAAGGTGCATAAAATTTTTGGAGATATGATATGTGGAAGTCAGTCTTTGTGCAGGCTCCTGAAATTCATCTCAAAGAAGTGACCATTGGAAAATCATCATAACTCTCTCTCTGAGTATCGGATTGGAATTCTGTAAAATGTGACTGATAACGAATGTACTATAGTTTTCTCTCTATCAATTTCAGATCCGAATGAAAAAATAGTCACACGTGGCATTCCGTACAAGTTTTCTATACTGAAACAATCCATAATTACAGCATTGTGAGAGATTGGGCATAACTCTCCCTTGAAGAATCCAAATTGGGTCAGACTTGTGGTATTGGAAATAAGACTCAGAGAAATACTACATGACCTAAAATCAGATATTTGGGATCTGAAATAACATAGATACACCAAATTCAATATCTAGCTCCTAGAAGGCAAGGAAAAGATAGATCATGTGTTGTCAAGGGCTGCAAAGGACCACACTTTCTAGGGCAGCAAAGCAAAGAAAGGTGTAGAAGAGGGTAGCATGACAAGAGAAGCAACCAAGGTGCATAAATACAGCAAGAAGTTCATCACATGAAGTCTTCAAGTGGGTAGCACTGCATACAGTCATTGTAAAGGTATCATTGTAGTAAGTCATTGTAAATACATTATTGTAAAAAATTGTACTAGTGTCTATCTGCCAAGGGTTGAAGAGGCAGTGTCGGGTGGTCTAGGATCATCATTATGTGGTTGTGTCATAGTTTGGGTTATGTTATAGTGTGTCTTATTCTTCTACATCATTCTATATCATTGTAAAGTGGACCATTTTACCTAGTATGTGAGTCCATTCTTCTTTTATTCTTCTACAGGGTGGTAGGGTGGTGCTAGGGTGAGTTGTAGCTCATTAGGTGTTGGGGCATCCACTCAGTTGACTACTGAAGAATCTTGGGCGTTGGAGCATCCATCCAGTGGGAGTTGGAGAAGAATTATTTTCTATATTATAGAAAGTTGGAGCTTTGTTTTCAATTGGAGTTGAATATTAAAGAATTATTAGAAAAGCATTAGGTGGTTTTGGTCCCGGAGTGGATTTCCACCTTAAAACGTGTGTGCATTTGTGTTCCTTTATTTACTGATATCATTGTACATACACTGATAATAATTGAATATTAAATAATGCTCTAATTGAAAGGAATATTGATTCACCCCCCTGTCTCAGTATTTCCAACAATTTTGGTACTCAATTCGGTACCAATACCCAAAGTTTCAATTTCCAGAATTTCGGTACATATTTCAGTACCAAAATTTTTCATCTTCATCACCGAAGATATTTTTCAAGACAAATCCATTTTCAAGGATCTTGTTCATTTGTGATGTTAAAATAGAGAAAGAATATTTGTACTCACAAGCGGAAAATACACCTTCGTCAATAGAATGGAACACTTAGGGGGGTATTTGATGAAATATTTCCTTTTACCTTAAGTTTTTAAAAATGATGCATTCATGCTTTATCATTAATTATCTATTTTAAGACCTCCATTTCACAAATATAATTGAATAAGCAATCATTTTCATAAAAGTTGAATTGAATGATAATTCCAAACTATTCATGGCTGATATACCTTTTCTTTTGTTTTGGAATTTCATTTCTTTCTTGTTGATATGGATTTATGATTACTAATACAAAACCATTTCTAAAAGTATAATTACCAAATAATACTAAGGGGATTAAAACCAAGTTAATAGGTCCATACAACGATACCAATGAAAACACAACTTGAAGACTATAACCATAATACCAAAGCATGATCTTCAAACATATATATTAAGGCTTGCAGAATAGTGGATGAAGTATCTGCTCATGGTGGAATGCTACTTTAAAACGTGAGAGAATATATGAAAACTATGATTAGTAGGACTTTAGGTGTATTTTGGTTATTATTTGGCATCCTCATCCATCTCACATTAAAAAACTAGCTCATTCATGCTATGTCCTTTGAGTACCTATAAGTACCTTATGTGTTTAAGGCATTATGTAGGTAATCTAAGTCACTCTGAAAGGTATCATCCTATGCCTTTAAGGGGCTTTCTAAAGATGCAACCCCATCTATCAATTGCAAAATAAATATCTATAATATAAACCTAAAATTGTAGGAAAAATGGGATTAGATCATTCAATGTAAAATAGGTTTAAGAGGTTAACCCGCTGAGGCTATGGATGCCTACTGGAAGCAAGTGCTCACCTATGATACCACTAGGAAATGCCATCGACGTTATGGAGGCTCACGGGAAAGGGGGCATTCTACCTAAAAAAGTGTCAACCAAACTAGGGATTTTTGTATACATGTATAACAATTACTCTATAATGTTACAATCAAAAGGGACCATATGTGGATAAAGTTAAGGGAAAAATTAACTCCATAATTTTTTTTCTAAAGAATGGCCTTAAGGTAACCTTTAGTCCTATGTCATTCATTTTTCATACTATACCTAAGATTTAATTATCTTATAAGTGGGACCTATGATCATTGAGAATTGATAGATCTCAATTATAAAGCTTATCTGTGATACTTGGATGACTATAAGACTTTTGGATTTGGTTAGTAATAACTAATTTTTCACAGGTTCATCATTTTTTGTGATAATAATAAGCCTCCTACCTTTCTATCTATAAATAAGGAGAACCCATTAAATTTATAAAATATTTCTTTTCTTGAGAACAAAATTGTTAAGGGTTGATGAAATCATAAGTAATGAGTGATTTGGAATTTATTTTATGCTTGGTGTTAGTTTAGCATCATTTTAATAAATATGAGATTATTTTCTTTTTTGTTCATTATTCATCTCATTAGTTCCATTGTTTTTTTTTTTAGGTTCCTTTGTACTAAAGCCATCTCAACATCTCTTCTCACTTCTTCAGTATCTCACCTTATTTTCATAAGGACATGCAAAACCTCAGGCATGGGGGAGTGGTTTTTTGGACCTCTTCAACATCTTCAACTCATTCTCTTCATCTTCATTCAACAGATCAAGTTGGCACTTATCAACTGCATCTCTTCCATATCATTCTAGATTCGCAGCCTTACTCTGCCTCATCTTCAACTTCATACAACTTTCGTTGTAGGTTGTGGTACAAATCAAAATTAAAAAGGAATACTTGAGGTAAAACATGTTTAAGACTCTTTGATTCATTAAAATTTAAGGAAGAATGATGACTAACCACTTCCTATTTCATAAATCTTTACTTTTCTTACACCACCTTAAACCTCCCATTTCCAAATCCATCAATGCATATTCTAGTAATACCATAAGAATGAAAAAGTAATATGGTACATGAATAAAAAGCTACATCTATAGTATATTCTTCTTGTACACCATAAAGCATTCATCTATTGTGTATTCTTCTTGTACAAAATCATCATTTCAATGTTGTCAATAACAGGATGAAGTCAATGTTTCTTATCCGAGAAAAGAGCCACAAAGTGAATAATGGTCTCAAAAAGTCCTCATAATTACCCTATCATCTTCCACCATCCCTTAATAGTCCATATTTTGTTTGTCCTCCATATTTTCTACCTTTTTATGAAACATATCAAGTCTATGATAATATGACAATTCACTTTTAATCACCAACACCAAGAAACAATGTCATAGGTGAGGATTTTGTTTGCATGAGGGTATGAATAGTCTTATGCATGGGGAAGATGTTGGGCTCTGAATATGTCATATAACTCATTATATAAAGTACCCATTCATGATCCATATTCTTTCATTTATGATACTTTTTGTAGTCATTATACCATCAACTTCTGCTAAATGAACCTCTTCTACCCCGTGGTTAATTATGACGTATTTCTTATATTTTTAAGGGTTAAATGTATTTCTGGCATGATTTTATCAATGATGGGTTAATAATTTGGTTATGTGGACAAGTGGCATGTTCATATATGAAATATTTTTCTTATGTACCATCTCAGTACCAATCAAGCAGTTCCGTATCAGTTTCTGCACTTACATGAATGGAAAAAATTCAAAATTATAAAATATGTCTTTCTTTCTCAAAGCATGAAAAATTAGGTGCCACATGGGCCTAATATGTTGGTACATGCCTTGTAATATACCGAACTCACATGTGTGGGATCCTAGCACATGATTTAAGCTAGAGCCAAAATAGGTATCAATGTTAAACTTGTCATGTTTTGCCTCAATCTCCATGCTTATGGTGGTGAATCTCAAGAATCCGGAAAACGGGTTTTTGAAAAATATATCAACTTACTTAAACCTCAAAATATTCCCAAAAGTTACATACGATTTCAAAGCTACAACTATTTCTTTGAAGAAATTTTGCACAAAATTTCTGCAAAACCCGGATTGGAAAAAGTATCCGAACAATCAAATTCATGCATGATTTACCAGGCCATGCAATTGAATCAAGAATTTTCAACAAATTTTTTTGTTGATAATATATAAAATTAGACGTTGTGGAAAGAAATCTCCAAATTACATGATGGTCAAGAAGATATGGTTGGTTCTGTAGCACTAATTTGTATAAAATTACAAAAAAATGAGATTTCTCAGATTTTTCCTCTAAATTTTTAAATTTTTTTTCTTGTTTGAGTCAAGAAGTGGAAAAAAAAATAAACACACACAACAATCAAACATGAAGACAACAGATTCAACGTGGTTCACCCAACCAATCTAGGCTACGTCCACCAAATAGAGGCATCAACAGTCTCATTGATCAACAGAAGAATACAACAGCAGAATTACTCATCTACACTTCTCTTCCACTCACCTCACATCCCTCATACTCAGAAACCTCTATGGGATTACATTTTATAGCTGGGAGTAGAAACTCAATCATAAATTCAATCACAACAAAATAGGATGCAATAACTCCACATCAGGATTAGATGCAGTCAATTTAGCAACAAATCCTATTGTTGTCATATTTATGAGATTCTCTCCAAATTATTATTAGAAATCTCAACAATATCCACTTTAACAACAATTAGCTTGATACCCTGTTCCATTATTATTTTTATTTTCTTTGCAAGACAAGAGAAGCCAGACACCATCGTAGCTTCTCTATTAAAACTGGTTTCATGAACATGTCTACACAGTTTTCCTTTGTATGCACTTTTTCAAGAGAGACTCCCCGTTCAGTGATAACCTGTCTTACAAAATGGTACTTGATAGGTATATGCTTTGATTTACTATGATAGGCCGGATTTTCAGCCAAGGGAATTGCACTTTGACTATCACAAAATAACTTGATGTTGTCCTGCAACCTACCAAACTCACCAAACAAACCTTTCAACCAAACCACTTCTTCGCAAGCATGTGAAGCAGCTATGTATTTTGCTTCTGTAGTGGATAAAGCAACAATGTTTTGTAGCTTTGACATCCAGCTAATAGCTCCACCTGCAAGAGTGAAGACATATCCTGAAGTTGACCTTGTCTTATCCAAATCACCTACAAAATCGGAATCAACATATCTGACAAAAAATTCACTACTTCTGTTATAAGTGATACAGTAATCACTTGTGCCTCTTAGATACCGAAGCACCCATTTCACTGCTGACCAGTGTTATTTCCCTAGATTTTCCATATACTTACTGACAACCCCAACTGCATGTGAAATATCTGGTCATGTATAAACCATCGCATACATCAAACAACTTACTACATTGGCATATGGAATTCAAGACATACATTCCTTTTCTTCATTTGTGTTAGGACATAAACTTGAAGAAAGCTTAAAATGGGAAGCTAACGGGATTGAAACTGGTTTCACATTGTTCATACCAAACCTTAAGAGTATTTTCTCAATATACTTCTCTTGTGATAACCACAACTTACCATTTCTCCTGTCTCTGAAAATCTCCATGCCCAAAATCTGTCTTGCTGCTCCTAGATCTTTCATATCAAACGTCCTAGCCATCTGAGCCTTTAACCTGTTGATCTCAGTTATGATTTTGCTTGCTAAAAGCATATCGTCAACATACAACACTAAGATAATGAATATGCCATTACTTAATTTCTTAAAGTAAACACAATGATCATATTCACTTCTTATATAATTTTGGCTCATCATGAAAGAATCAAATTTCTTGCACCATTGTCGAGGCAACTGCTTCAGACCATACAATGATTTCTTGAGCCTGCAGACAAATTTCTTGTTGTGATTTTGAACAAACCCTTAAGGTTGTTCCATATAAATCTCTTCATCTAGATCTCCATGTAAAAATGCAGTCTTAACATCTAGTTGTTGTAATTCTAAATCAAGTAAAGCAACTAATGCTAAGACAATCCAAATTGAAACAATTTTAACAACTGGTGAAAATATCTCATGAAAGTCAATTCTTGCTTTCTGAGAAAAACCTTTTGCGACCAGCCTCGCTTTGTACCTGTCTTCTTTATCATCAACACCCCTTTTCAATTTGTAAACCCATTTACATCCCACAATTTTTCTATCTTTAGGAAGTTCCACCAGATCCCATGTGGCATTCTTGTCTAATGCCTTCATCTCATCCTTCATAGCTTCTTTCCACTTATTACTATTAGAAACTTCTACAGCTTCCTGATAGCACAAAGGTTCATCATCATTAGCGGTTAAAGCAACTGAAGTAACATAATCATCATACCTTTTAGGAGGATGTCTGATTCTCATGGACCTCCTTAAAGATGTTTCTGGTTCTTCCAAAATTTGTTGATTATTATCTGTAGGAACTTCTTCATGATCTGTGTCTGAAACATGTTCATGATCTGCATCTAAAACTTGTTTATCTGGACTATCATCAGTGTTTGAACTGGTTTCAAACTAAATATGTTGAAACTTAGGTACATTATCCTGTTTCAATTTATCATCTACATATGGATTATCGAGTGAATATTCATTGAATTTAACATCTCTGTTAATGATGATATTGTGAGTAGTAGGAACCCACAACTTGTATCCCTTAGTCCCATCACCATATCCAACAAAGATATATCCTTTTGATTTAGGATCTAATTTAGAACGCTGATGTTTTGGAATTAGAGAATATGCATCACAACCAAAAATTTTCAGTTTAGAATAATCACAGGGATGACATTTCCATACCTCTTGAGGAATTTTGCATCCTATTACAGTTGATGGTGATCGATTTATCAAATAGAAAGCCGTAGATACTTCTTCTATCCATAATTCCTTCTGCAAATTGGCGTTACTAAGCATACTTCTTGCTCTTTCTAAAAGAGTCATGTTCATGTGTTCAACAACTCCATTTTGCTAAGGAGTATATACAGTAGTTTTATGTCTTTCGATCCCAACTTCCTTGCAATAATTATCAAATTCCTTTGAAGTAAACTCACCACCATTGTCATTTCTTAAACATTTAATGGTTCTTCCAGTGATGTTTTCTACTAATGCTCTAAATTGTTTGAAAAATGTGAATACATCATAATTTTTCTTTAACATATGCACCCACACTTTTCTAGATAAATCATTAATAAAAGATACAAAATATGATGATCCTCCATATGAGGTTGTAGGAGATGGACCCCAAACATTAGAATGGATATAATCAAGGATTCCCTTACTAGTATGTTTTCCAATTTTAAACTTCTACTTGCTTTGTTTCCCATATAGAAATTTTTTGTAGAAATCTAACTTAGAAGATTTTAAACTAGGAAGCAGCTTACGATCTAATAAAATTTTTAATCTTCTTTCGCTCATATGGCCCAAACATTGATGCCATAGACGAATAGAATTACTATCGTTTTCAGATACTATAGAAACATGATCTGACTCTGTTCTTCCTTCTAACTGAAAAATATTTCCAATCTTCTTTGCTTTCATTACTAGTAAAATTCCTTTATAAAATTTCATTACTCCACCTTGAATAAAGGTTTTATATCCATTTGTGTCTAGCACTCCTAGAGAAATGAGGTTTTTTCTAAGTTCAGGCACGTGTCTTACATCAGTTAATATTTTATTTTTCCCATCAAAAATTTTAATCTGGATGCTTCCAATTCCCACAATATTACATGAGACATCATTTCCCATGTAAACCACTCCATCATTGATTGATTTATAATATTTAAACCACTCTCTATGAATGCACATGTGATTTGAAGCACCAGAATCTAACAACCAATGTTGATCATGATTAGACAAACTAACTGATAACACTTCATCACTCATACCTGAACCAGATGCCGAACCTATATCTGTCATGTTTGCTTCTTTCTTCTCTGTCGAAGAGTCTCCTTTGGATGTTTGTTGTCTCTTCCAACGATCCTTCTTCAAATGTCCTGATTTGCAGCAAAACCAGCACTTTACCTTACTCTTCTTCCCTTTCGATTTTGACCGCGAGTTGTTCTACTTACTTAAGCTTCTTTCTTTAGAACGACCTCTAACCATCATTGCTTCTGATGTAAAGGTTTCTGAATTTGACCTTTTCCTTTTTTCTTCAGATAACAAAGCTCCAACAACATCATCAAATTCAAGGGTTTCTGATGAACTAAGACTTATAGAAGTAACAAAATGATCCCATGACTAGGGCAACGAGCATAATAAAGTTATAGCTTTATCTTCTGGAACAAATTTTACATCTATACTATCTAACTACACTAGAAGAGTATTAAAGGTATTCAAATGATCAGTTATTGATATACCTTCCTTCATGTGCAAGTTGTTGTCTCTTCAGAAGAATCCTATTGGTTAAGGATTTTGTCATGTAAAACTTTTCAAGCTTTGTCCACAAACCAGCAACAATTTTCTCTGACATGATGTTAAACAGTACATCATCCGCTAAACACAAACGAATGCCACTCAGTGCTCTTTCATCGACGTCACTCCATTCGTCATCTGTCATGGTGAAAGGTTGTTTGGATTTTCCCAAAAGTGCCTTCGCCACGCCTTGTTGCATGAGTAGATCATGCATCTTAACTTTCCAGATGTCAAAGTTATTTTTCCCATTAAACTTCTTCGATCTCAAATCGAGCACTTTGTGTTTATGCCATGTTTATCTTCTATGGATCCTTAATTGCTTTTTAAATCAAATTAACAATTTGATTAAAAAAAATTCACTTTTACAAACATGAAATTAATAATTAATTGGATTCCATAAATGTGCTAAATCTAGATTTTTACCTATTCTCCCATACACCAGCAATTTTTTTTTGCCTTCACACAGCAGCTATCTTTGACTAAACCCTAAACACATCCTTAACTTATGGGAAGTTTCAAAAAAAAAATAATGCTAACACAACCACGCTTCCACTATTAGATGAAATGCTAGACAAAATAGCTTTACACAACCATTTACAAAGTTGATTTTAGCATTTGAATTTGGCTCTCACTCAGTGTCGTTCAAAACCTTCAGCCCTTCAGCTCAAATGGCGGTCTCAACACCAATTGATGGCTCACTCAGCCTGTCTCCAAATAAAAACAGATCAACGGCACTAAAAAAACTCAGACATTAAGCACATAAATATGCCCTCCAGCTCACAGCACTGTTTCCAGCTCAGGGCATGTCCAGCTCTAGCTCACGTCTCTTCCAGCTCACGAGCTCACGAAACAGAGGATGCAAATCAGAATTAAGCACATTTAGCTATGACATTGATGGACTTGTGCCATAAAAGACAGAACTAGACCATGTTAGTCCCACTCCATGCTTCCGCTTCCTCGATGACTGTGGTTCGTTGAAAATTTACAGAGGTTCTAATTGTGGTAGCGTTTATGCAGCAAACTCGCAGCTTATACCCTCAGCCCTCGGTATCTTGGAAACTCATAGTGATCCTTTACAAACTAATTTGCACCAGATTATCCACATCATTTACTCAGCAAACAGGCAGCTTATACAACCTACTCTGATACCAATTGTTAGAGTCAAGCAACGTAAAAACAAATAAACACACACAATAATCAAACATGAAGACAATATATTTAATGTGGTTCACCCAACCAATCTGGGCTACGTCCAGCAAATAGAGGCATCGGCAATCTCATTCATCAACAGAAGAATACAACAGCATAATTACTCATCTGCACTTCTCTTCCACTCACCTCACATCCCTCATACTCAAAAACCTCTACAGGCTTACATTTTATAGCTGGGAGTAGAAACTGAATCATAAATTCAATCACAACAAAATAGGATGCAATAACTCCACATTAGGATTAGATTAGGATTAGATGCAGTCAATTTAGAAACAAATCCTATTGTTGTTATATTTATGAGATTTTCTCCAAAATATTATTAGTAATCTCAACATTTCTAAGATTTGGGATGTGGTTTTATCCATTTCTCCATAGTTTCTATGTATAAATAATACCTCATAGGTAAGAGGAAAGAATCTTAGACATAATATTTCTACTAGAACATTTGTGTTTGTTCATTTTCATGTTGAAATTATAATGTATTGGTTTTATCGAAGACTTATAATATAATACTTCAACTTTTATTATTTAATTGTCTATGTCTTGTGAATAATTTCATTTTATGTAGTTAACTTAGCTTGAAACAGGTAGTGGAAAGGGCCCACCACTAATCCTCGCCAAGCTATATCAATTAGATTTAGTTAGAAATTTAGTATCCAATTTATGTAAGTACCAAATTTTTGAAGCTTTAATTTCCAATTTCTGTAACGTTTTGATTTATATCTAGCACCTAATTTTTGTGGATTTTTTTTAATCTATTATTGTTTTCTTTCAAGTTGAAGAATGCTTCCTAGTCTTGCATGCTAATTGATAAGAAATAGGATTAGAATTGGAATCAATTGTGTTGATTGTTAGAGATTGAGGTTTGAATGAAGACTTTGTATATTAATGCTTGAGTGGAAATTTTATAACGTTAGTCTTATTCAAGTTAATAGTTGATTGAATTCGTATTATATATTGTTAATTGAAAACATAATTAAGGCAATTTTGGATTAGAGGATTAGAGGATTAGAGGATTTGAATGGCTTTCAATTAGGAATTAAAAAAGATAAGATTCAGGTACGTGATTCTGTACTAGGCAGATAATGGAATCAATTACAGTTGTTTGAGAGAAATGGGTTAGATTAAATTGGTGAATATTTGCAAAACAGAGTATTGCATTCTAAATAGGTTTGTTAAGTGTGCCTAGAATAGTGATATTTTGTAGCTCTAAGTTTACGAACCTCGGTTGAAATTTTAAGTGAAGTAAAATTAATATAAACATATAAAACCCCTAAGAATACACATTATTTCCTACTCAAAAATCTTATTCTATTTTGAAAAATTTAATAATTTGTCAGTGGAAACTCGGCTCATAATCAATGAGGAGAAATTATTTGTCTTCGTGATGAACTCTGTTATGCACATATTTATTGGTGTATTTCACTATTCTCCATCTCCATCATACAAGAAAATTGTTGATCTAGGTGGATATTGGTTTCCACCCATCTATTCCACCTAGACCTCCAGTCATTTTCATCGGGTTCCTTGATTATAGCACAATTTACTATTTTTAGCATTTTTTAGGTCTTGAGCTTCCAAAAAAAATTTGACACCCTAAACGGTGTTTTTTTTAGGTCTGTAGCCATGCCAAAAATCTTATTGTACTCAGAGAGACATTTCTAATGAGGTATCATATGCACCAAACAAATATCATATGGCCAAGTTATGACCCCAGGAAGTTTCCTACCCAACTAACCCTAACAAGGCCCACAAACTCTTGGTGTTCCATCTCCCAGGGTTAGGGTTTTAGTTTTTTTGTGTTTCCCTTTGTTGTTTAATAATAAAAATTCCCTTGAGACTCATTTGAACACAATTTAATAGCATGTATTGCCACATCTCGTCTTAGAGATAAGTTACCATCACCCGAGCTCCTTTATTTCCATTTTGTATGTAAGCATCTTTCAGTTCTATGATATTAATGAAATGAAGATTTATTTTTTTTACATATCTGTGTTTCTATTTATATCTATATTTTTTTCATTCTTGCATAAGTTTGGAATAGTGGTATTAGATAAGTATTCTCTTTCTCTGTTTTTGTTTGCATGACCCCAATGAGGTATTGGTATAAGTAGTTAGGGCTCGAACTGGTTGAACCTTTGCAAGGACGACCTCGCAAACCTCGATAACCTCCCATGGTGGAAGAAAATAAAGACAAGGGAGCAGGAGATCCTTTCAAAATATTTCTCGAATAATCCCTCGAGTGACAAAGGAATGTGTTGATGGAAAACTTTTCCTAGATCCTTCAGCAGATGCCCACATACGACTCATCTTCATCCGAAAACCACTCTAGATTTTCCTCTCCCTTCAAGGTATAAATCAATTTTAACATTCCCATATTTGAAGGCCACATAGATGTAGATTTCGTATATAGATGGCTAAATCTATTGTATGGATATTTTTCAGTTTATCATTTTTCCAATAGGGAAAATATTACTTTTGTATTCAAAACTGCCCCCCCATGTCAAGGATTGGTGGGAAAGCTACTATGAATAGATGGATGAGAGAGAACCCTCCTTGTTTTCAACTGCACCCAGTTGGAATTATTTTCGAGACATCATCAAGGAATAGTATTAACCCATTGAGAGATATCATTACAAGTACATATAATGGATGATATTACGACAACAAAGGGATCAATATGTGCGTGAGATGATGAATATTTTCCATACCTTGCACACAAAGTTGGGTATCAAATATTTTGAAAAACATCTATTGCGCAAGTACTACAGTTGTTTGCACAAATATATTCAGGAGTAAATGGAGTTCCTGGACATTTCCTCTCTTGGTGCAACATACCAATATGCTACCAAGATTGAGTAGAAATTAAATAAGAAGAAGCAATAATTTGGAGTTGTGAACCCAAACCAGAGCAAAGGCTCCCCCAATCTAAAGAGAAAAGGGTAGAGTCAATCTGAAACCCCCTAGGAAAACTCATCGAAGCCACTTTCTAAGAATATTGGGAAGGTGAAGAAATACACCATCAAGTGGTGTGAGTTCCATAAAACTCCCACTCACAACACGAATAAATGGTGTGCAAAGCAAGTAGTGTTTGTTGAACTAAAAGACTCAGAGACAGATGTATGCTCAGATTTTGAGCCAGAACCCGACAAGGGAAATGGAAATGGAAAGTATATTATTGACATTGAATCCACTTCGACGATAAGCACCATCAAGCTCCAAAAGGCGTAACTTGATTTTAAAGAGAAGTGGGAGCACCTCTTCCTCTCACATATGTGGGTAAAGTGGTTGTCAGTGTAGTTAATCATTGATAGTGGGAACTAGAAGAACCTAATATCAGCCGAGTTTGTTAAGAGATTGAAGCTTCCAGCAATGTAGCACCCACAAACATACACCATATGGTGGCTCCACAAAGGGCAAGATCTTTGTGTCACTCAAAATTGTTCTATTCCTTATAGCATATGGCCATACCTATGGAAACATCATGTTGTATATGAATCTAGACCTTGTTCTATTATTATTACTTTGGGTCAGAAATAATATAGGATATGATAGATAGCATCACATACTGTCGTTTCTTTAATCTTTGCTAAACAACCTAGTAAGATCATTTCCCAGAGTGTTAAATTTTTGTTCCTTATGATTCACACTCAAAGCAAGAGGAAGATCATGGCCACATCCATAGCCTCCAGAGAGGGCTCCTCTGCACCATAGCAGTAGATGGACAAGGACATGGAGGTGTACAAGAACATATTCACCTCATGCATATGGGTACTCCTACACTATCAAGTCAAGAACTCCATCAATATAAGCATGGGAAAGTCGCTACCCAATGGACCAATCTACCAACACTCTGTTCTAGAGAACAATGAAATCAAGAGGCGGGTTTAGGAGTTTTTGCAGAAGGGAACATCAGGGAAATTTCATGACCATGTTGGAGCCCGATTGTGTTGTTACAAAAGAAGTACAGAACTTGGAGGCTTTGTATTGAATATTTAGCATTAAATAAGATAAATTTCTAGAATAGGTATCCAATCCCATGGTTTGATGACCTTCTAGACTAGCTCAATGGGGCCAAATATTTCAGCAATATTGACTTGAAATCTGGTTATCACCAAGTACCAATCAAACCCTTCGATGTGTGGAAGATTTCCTTCAAATGCAAGGAGGCCCTTTTTGAATGGTTTTTCATTCCTTTTGGTTGACTAATGCCCCCACAACCTTCATACGGCTAATGGATGACATCTTGTGGCCCTTCACCAACTTGTTTTTGGTAGTATAACTAGATGAAATTCTATTTTTTAGCCAGAGGTGGGAAGAGCACATACAACATATTCAACAAGTTCTCCAAACCCTACGAAAACACAAATTGTGTGTCAGTTTGGATAATTGAAATTTGGGTATGACCCAAGTTTAATATCTATGGTACTTCATTGATGAGCGCGATGTGCATGTGGACCCATCCAAGATACAAGATATTGGATATTTGTCAACCCCAAACACTCTAATAGATCTCCGCAACTTTTTGGGTCTTGCCAATTTCTATCACAGGTTCATGTGGGGACTCTAGTCTCTCTCATACTACTTGTCATTTATGTCAAGTCACCAAGGGCAGAGCGAAAGAAAAATTATTCTGGTCAGAATCCAAACAAAAGGAATTTGCTGAGTTAAAGCATCACCTCTTCTCTACACTAGTGCTCACATTATCAGACCTACATCAACCATTTCAAATGGAGACAGATGGATCTAATTATGTTGTTGGTGCAATTCTTACCTAGTAGGGGCATCCAGTGACATATCATAGTGACACACTTTCAGATACAATCTGAAAGTATCCCACACATGACAAAGAGATGCATTCCATTTTTTAGGCCTTCCAACAATGGAAACATGACATTCTCGGGAAGGATACAATCATCCAAAAAAAAACCAACCCCTACATTTCATACAGACATAATGAAAGTTACAAAATGATCACCATCATAAATGGTCCAAATATATACACCAGTTCCATTTCAACATTAAGTATAAGAAGGGAAGCACCACTAATGTTGCAGACTAGCTCAATCGACAGTCGATTATGGTGCTAACCATTGTGATCGACTCTTTTGGACATGGGACTCAGATATGGCCACATCTTTACCAGAGTGATCTGGAATTTGGCACCACATACCAAATGCTCCTAGAAGGTAAGAAATTTCTAGACTTTCACCTCCAGGACGCACTATTATGCCACTTGGGACACCTTTGTGTTCCTTCAAGCGAGTGTGCCAAGATTATTTGGGAGGCACACTATAGTCAAGTCGCTGGAAATTTTGGGGTAGAAAAGAAAGTGGCAGTGCTACAAAACTATTTTTATTGGTAAAACCTTCGACAAGATGTTGGGAAGTACATCGTATCCTACATTGTCTATGTCATTTCCAAACCAACAATCAAGAAGCAAGTCTTGTATACACCTATTCCTACTTCTAGCTAGCCTTGGGAGTCCATCTCCATGGATTACATGTCAGTCCTTAGTTCTACCAAGCATGGAAATGACTGTGTTTTCGTGGTCATTGACGGGTTCTCTAAGATGGCCATTATGGTGCCATGCAAGAAGAGAATCACAGCAGAAGCCACTGCCAAAATATTCTTTGAATGAGTATGGGTACACTTTGGGATCCAATTGTCCATTATCTAAGATCAGGACAACGAGTCCCTAATTACATTCTACTTAAGACTTTGGTAATTTTTGAATACCAATCTCACTAAGTCCATGACTTTCCACCCCCAAAATGATGGCCAAACAAAGGTCATGAACAGGATGATCCTGCATATCCTACACCTGTACAACTTGAAGCATCCACACACATGGATAAAAGCCTCCCCTATGTCCAACACAACTACAACATATCTCTCCACAACCCAACTAACCATATCCCCTTTCAGGTGGGATTGGGATTCCAACCACTATCCCATTGATGTTTCCACACCACTTGTAGGTACTTGGGAAAATTTGACTCATGTCCAAACCAACTCTGACAGAGCTAATATATTCATTTAGAAAATTCAACACATCCTCCAATGGGTCCATGACATATTGGAAAGATTCAATAATAAGTACAAACAACATCATGACCAACATCGGGTGCCACACAAGTTCCAGGTGGGCAACAAAGTTTGGTTACATTTACAGAAGGCGTGCCTCGTTGGAGTCCACCGAAATATTCACCCACTCCAATATGGGCCTTAAACCATCACTAATTCTATAGGGTACAATTATTTCAAGCTCAACATTCCACTATTCATTGGCATGCAACCAATATTCAATGTAGATCGGTTGCGGCTAGACTTTCCCCCATTATTGGACACATTCGACATTATTGAGCAGCTGACACCGACATATCTCAACCCAAGTTGTATCAAATAGAACACAACTGATAGTATCATGGACACACATATCAATAACACTCACCAAGAAAGGATCCAATTATATCTATTTGTCAAACATGCCAACTCCTCCACCATGCAAAGTGGCTCAGAAGGGACCAAGTTCAACAAAAATTTCTTCACCTCATGGAGGCTCTGCATGAAATGGGGAGAATTTCTTATAAGGGAGGAGGAATGATATATGTGTATATTGGTGGCCACTAGCCTATTCAACTTGTACCTCCAGTCACTTTCATCAATTTTTTTGATTATAGCACAATTTACTATTTTCTAGTTATTTTTCGGGTCGTAAACTTCTAGAGTTGTTTTGACCCCCCTAAACAACATTTTTTTTAGGTCCAAAGTAGGTGCATATAAATATTATATTACCAATCGAAGATAAATTTGTAATGAGGTATCGAATGTGACAAACAGAGATCATATGACCAAGTTATGACCTCGGGAAGTTGGCTGCCCAACTAACCCCAATGGGGCCCACAAACTCTTGGTGTTCCATCTCCCAGGGTTAGGGTTTTGGTTTTTTAGGGTTTACCTTTATTTTTAAAGAATAAAAAGGACCTTTATCCTCATTTTAACATAGCTCAGAGGCATGTATTCAAAGCATCTCTTCTCATAGATAAGCTACCATCACCCGAGCTAGTTTATTTCCATTCTGTATGTAAGCATCTTTTAGTTCTTTGATTATTGAAATGAATATTTATTTATGTTGCATCTCTATGTTTTTGTTTATATTTGTATTATGTTTCGTTCTTTCATAAGTACATATATAGTGTTATTATTATGGTTTCACAAACCATTTCTTCATTGACATATGTAAAGTCTTATTTACTTAGTCATTGACTTTCGACAAATTGTTCACTTCTATAATATGGACTATGTGGTATGGGACTAGTTACTACATAATTGTACCCTACTTCTCTTTGTCATCATATTGTTGAGGATGTGATTGGATTGGATTGAAGTGATTTGATGTGTCTTGCATGTCGAATGTTTCAATTAATATTGATACAATGGAGATGACGCTAGTAGTGAAGGATATGAATTCCCTAGAGGAGATGTAAAGCAAGCTCTACAAATGGAAGCTTCATTGTAGTCAACCTCTCTTGGAACATAATTCATACTAATCTCATCAACATATTTATTCTCTAAAATCACATCCTCTTATTCTCTAATGGTGTAGATATTGAATCCCTAGATCTACCATGCAATAATCAATACCAGATGCCATCCCATTTCTCAATGTCACTGGATTAGAACGAGGTAGAGAATGCATCTGATATATGCATGCATAAGGATATGATTCTTACAAATAATAAGAATTAAAAAATGGTGGATGATGAGGAAATACTATGTGAGGTCGATATAATGGAACTTGGGGAACCTAATCAATATATACTACATATATTGCCTCTCTTCCCACCCTATCATTATTAGTGATTTGAAGAACAAGTCTCCCCACCCCACTATGTCATGGAGCATAAGAAAAATGCGAAGGTATATGTTGAGACATATAGATACATCCATATATATATATATATATATATATATATATATATATATATATATATATATGTATATAGTGAGGGCCAACTGATTACAGCTAGATCTGAGAGTGCCTGGGATAAATTTATATTTTTTTTAATGTTGAGGTACCCATCGAATATTCAATGTTAAGTCAAAATTGTTCAATATCCGACTCCACCCCGATGGAACAAATCATCAAACATCTGAATTTTTACATATATATAAAATTGTAAGTGCCATAACACTCTCGTCACACAAGCTTATCATAACACTGCTTATCTAATGCTAAACCATTATACATCTCACTTGATACTGACAGAAAAAATTGTCGGATCCTATCGCATTAGACTAATATGGCGTTGAATATTCAAAGTCAAAACGTCGGATATTGAAACTCATTATTTGCATCTAGGGTGACGGATATCCAACATTTAGGTCATCTAACATATTCGATGCTTGTTGGCGTCACAAAACTGATCGTAAAGTGTCGAATGATCAAATGAATTTTTGGCAACTTTGTTCGTCAGATATTCAACGTCAGTCCCATCGAATATCTAATGCTTAATAAAGGTTTGAATATTTGACACAATCCCACCGATGAAAATTATAACCCCAATGTGTCATATAGTCGATGACAATGAGTCAAATAACCGATGAGTATACGTTATATTTTCGTCCCATGTGTAATAGTGGCTCTATGTTGATCACCATAACTCTTCTTCATGTCCTGTGTTGTCTTCAAATTATTCTTGATAACCTCCATTTCATACTCCATGTTTCTCAACATATCCTGTCCAATAAATACCCTACTCACTAGACCACTCCATCTCATAGGAGTATTACAACTCCTCCCATAGAGAGCCTCAAATGGACTCATCTTCAAGGATTATTGATACCCATTATTATGAGAAAACTATATCATTGGAAAATACTCCTCCCACTTCCTTTGTTGATGACTGACATACATCCTCAACATAGCATCAATGATCCTATTAACCCTCTCTATCGACCCATATTTCTATGAATGATAAGTTGTATTGAAATCTAACTTTGTTCCCAAGCTTGCAAACAAATCCTTACAAAAATTGGAAGTGAACTTGGCATATTTATCTGATATAATATTATTGGGAACTCCATGCAACCTCATTATCTCCCTAATGAAGATTTGAGCCACTTCTTTAGCTGAATTAGTAGACTTGATTGTAATGAAGTGAGTTACCTTGATCAACCTGCCAAACACAAACATGATGAATTCATGTTGCCTTTATTTCATTCAAAATCATGTAATGAAATATATGGAAATGAACTCCCATTTCCATTTCAGAATCAAAATAGGTTGTAGCAAACTCGTTGTATCCTTGCATTCAAATTTCACTTGTTGATAGTCCAAGCACTTAGAAACAAACTCAACCACCTCATTTCTTCAAATTAGGACAATAATAGAAATTATTGATAGATGTCAAAGTATTATGGTATATTGGGTGCCCTAAATATGGCTTCACATGAAACTCTATCAAAATAAGGTTCTTCATCTCACCACTATCAGACACATAGCTGATACTCTTGAATCTAACCAAGTCATATGTTTTGAGGTGATACTCCTCATCCTTATCGCCATGTTGTTACAATATCTACTTCAATTGCTAGTACCTTTCATCCAATTGTTCTTCATGTAAGACATGTTCTTTCAAATTTGTCTGACAAGAGCTCATAACTGCAATATCATTCACATGTACTCTTCTAATGAGAGCATAAATAACCCTATTCTCCCTTCCCTTAATGTGCTTGATCTCAAAATCAAACTAATTGAGAGTATCCAACCATATATCTTTCCTTGTGTTCAAATTGGGTTGGTCAAACAAGTACCTCAATCCTTCCTTTGCAAATATGTGATAGGATAACCAATCTTGGAGAAGTTCCTGACAAACCTCCTATAATAACCTACTAGTCGGATGAATGATCTAACCTCATCCCCATTCCTTGAAGTTGTCCACACCATGATATGATAAATGTTATCTAGATCCATTATCATCCCCTCCTTGGAAACAATATGTCCCAAGTAATGAATTTGAGACTAAAAGGAGCTACACATGATGAGCCTGGAATACAACTTATGCTCTCTGAACAATCTCAATAATGCTTCCAGATTCTTTACATGCTCCTCCTCATTCTTTGAATATACCAATATATCATCACAAATACTATCACAAACTTATATATATAAGGGTGCAACACATTTTTCATCAAACACATGAAGGTCGCTAGAGCATTCGTAAGAGATAAAGGAATCATCAAGAACTCATAATGCATATACCTTGTATAGAATGTATTATTGTAATGGATTCTTCTTTGTTGCACACCTAATGATATCCTGATCTAGATCAATCTTTGAAAATATTGTATCTCCCTTCAACTAATCAAACAAATCATCAATATGAGGCAATGGGTACGTGTTCTTGGTAGTCACCTTGTTAAGTTGTATGTAATAAATGCACAATCTAAGAGTATAATCCTTCTTCTTTACAAAAAACATTGGTGCACCCCATATGGATACACTTGGACTTATGTATCCATTATCAAGCATCTCTTTAAGCTACAACTTTGATTACACCAACTAAAGAGTGCTCATCCTGAATGGTTCCTTAGATGTTGGCACTACAAGAAAAAAGGACATTGGTGAGGGTCATGCTTGTGACAGACCTTTAAGGTCCGTTACCAATGTCACATATGGTCACGATCCTTAAAAAAGTGTCACTGTAAGTGTATATAATGATGGTCCTTTAATGTTTGTCACCAAATAAATTTTCAATGACACTTTTGGTGAGGGTCGTTAAAGGCCCATCATTAATTCTCTCTATGGTGACACTTTGAGTGACAAACTTCTAATGACCCTCGCCAATTATTTTTTTGTTACTTTTCATGATGGTCAAAAAAATTTCATCGTCATTGATCATTCCAATGAGTTTTTGATGACCCTATGTGGCTGTTAATATATTTTTTGTCAAAAGGTAACGATTTAGGACCATTATTGTGGAGTTTTTTTATAATATGTCAAAGGCCATAGTGGTTGGAGTTAGTCAATTTTTTAAGAAGTAGTTAGTGTGCATCATTTCCATCACATGATTCATATCTATTAAGTTTATTATCTAGAAAATTCCCTTTAGATAAATTTCCACTAGTGTGTGTAGGAAATATATATTATTTAATATATAATCAAGCTCTGACAATTCTATTAATGAGAAAGACCTAAAACTCCTCAACAATTTGGGCACACCTAAAATTAATGTTTTGGCACACACTAACATTTATTAGCACCTCACATGTCTTAGAACATCTTTGTACCTAGAAAATCTTGTCATGGCACTGATTCCCAAGCACATGGTGGCATGCGCTAGCACAACATGGAACTCTCCTAGCATGTGTTGGCATGCATGTAGTTCCTAGCATGCCCTGGAAAATCTTGATTGAATGCATTGATATACATTAGCACTTGGCACACAATGCCACTTGGCATGTATTGGGACCTATTATTAGTGTGCCTAGCATGCCCCTTTTGAAAAATATAAAGTCCCAACTTATTAACCCTATTATTGGTTCTTCCTTTTGTTGCCTTGACACATATTAACATACCTTGGCACCTTGCACATCCTTAGCACTTGAAATGTATTGGCGTATCATGGAACTATTAATTGGCACATATAATTAGCACACCCTAGAACTCCCAATCACACTTTGGGAATTCTTGACATGCCTTAATATTCCCTAGCATGCTTCACCAATTATTAGCATACCTTGTCACTCCCTCCTTGGTATGACATCTAGTACTCATTAACACTAGTCTCTGGCACACATTCCTCATATTCATTAAGTTCCATGAATTTTTACCTAGTTCTCCCTTAATTATTTGTCCTAATACTCCTTAACACTCATCAACATGAATTAGCACTCTCTAGCACACCTTAGCACTCTTCAACATGCCCTTCCACTTCATAACATGCATACCACTCCCTGACACATATCGGAGCTTGGCACGCGTTGGCGCTTGGAAAGTCTTAGCATGTATGGAAGACGTTGAGATGCCTTGGTATGATTTGGAATGGTTTAATATTGAATTTATTTGAGATCGATTGTTGGAAAGTAGATGAGAAGAAATAAGGGAATACTTGGCACTTATAATGCACTAAGACTTTGAACTTGGCACATATTTCCACCTAGTGTTGGTGTGCCTAGCATGCCACTCTTGGAAAAAGTAAATTATTAACCCTCTCATGTGTTCATTTTCTTATAGTTTAACTTTTTTCTCCCTTTTTTTTCCTTGACAGTCCCTGGCACGCATTCACACGCTCTTACACATCTTGGCATGCCTTATCACCTGGCACATCTTAGCATGTTTGACATGTCTTCGCACTATCTAACACATCTAAGCATTCCCTAGCACGCTTTGGCACTCATGTCCTCACAGTTAGACTTTAATTTTTTTCATGACTTGGGAACCCAATCAAGTCCTTCGCTACAGTAGTTCATGTGACAATATTGGCTTTCTTCAACCACAATAATTTGACCAATTGCACCCACTAAAAGTAGATTGTGCCTTGCTCACCTAAGAACTACCTAAAACTCATCTTATGCCACTCATGTCCAAGCTCAACTTATCCCCCTTAACTAGTTACCAAGACAAGGATCACATGATCTAGCCATGGCCATAAAACAACTAAGCAACATAGCTTACATAAGTAATATTTCACATGTATGTTCAGTTCATATAAATAGTATAACATTAACTGAGAGTTTGCAAGAACCTCAAGATGCACAAGGCACACAAGATGTAAGTCAACATAAGCTGAGTTCTCCAAAACTTATACACAAAAATGTACAATATGAAATTATCTATAATAGTTTAAAACATGAGCATGTTGCCAAAGTGTGCCACATCTCATATAAAAAAATAGATAAAGGAAAAACAATATTGTGCCTAGCACAAAGTGATCTCCCTTTGTCTAAAACTAGTGTTATGTCGAGCCCCATATAACAACCATAGGCTTGCCTCTTGTAAATTCTAGTATGAACTTCTCCAACAAAAACACTTCATCCTTAGCACACTCGAATTCATTGACACTCCTTGGCACACACTCTTATTAGTTCCTTTCCATTCATTTTGACCTAGTTATCCCTTGATATGCCCCAACACTCCCGAACACTCTTCAGCATGGATTGAAATTTTCCGACATGTGTTATCATGCCTTTTCATTCTTTTTCACACCCTAACCCTCCCTAGCTATCATGCCCTCACAACTACCCTTACTTAATTTGTAACTTGGGAACCCAACCAAGCCCTCGCTTGACTACAAGAGCTTGACCAAGTTATGGTTACTACAACTAGACTATGTTGTTGAATTGTGTAGCTTGGGAGGTACTCCACAAGCCTATTGAGATGGGTTTGTGTGAGTTTGGTCACAAACAGCTTTGTGGGAAAAGAATCCACGAAAAATTATTTTGGACCCAAGATGGGGTTTAAAATATAAAAGAAAAATAAAAAGGAAAATTAATATTTCAAAATGTCTAAGTGGATAAAACCCATAAGTTCTAGAGGGTTCCTAAGAGGTCTAGGAAAAAATATTTGAGGCCTTAGGTGTTGAAGTTTGCAACAAGAAACAATGATATTGGCATCCAGAAACGACATGATGACACACACACTAGTGTCGGATCACAATTCCAAGCGATAGTCACACATTGATGGGTCCAAGCGACACATTAGTGCGTGCAATTTAATTTTCCCTTAGTTAAATTGTAATCTTATCTAAAATATACTAGTAATAGTTAACTGAGTGTGATAAACTCAGTTAGCTCATGAATTTCGAGTTGAGGGTGGTTGTTGAGGCATGCAGAGTGATTCTATTAGTTATGGAATTCAAGCTGGAGTTAGTGCATTAGTTTTATGCATGAGTAATCTGTTAACTTAGTTAGGTGAGTTAAAGTCAGTTGAAATAGTTGTAACTGTTTGTTGCACTAGTGAAAGATCAAGTGAATTAAATCATATTTAATTCATAATCAATGATCTACCATGAAAATGATGATTTACTATTAATAATTGCATGCATGTCAGTTTCAGTAGAGACCCAGTTGAGACAATTTTTAAAGAGAAGTTAACTATCAGTTGTCATTTTAGAAAACTGCCCAGATGCAGTTAAAGCACCATATGATGCCCATGATACTCAACGCAGTTGAGAAAGGCTTAAATTTCTAAATAATAGGGATTTATTTCATCAGGAATTGCATGAGCAAGGCAGGCTGAAGACAGGCTAAGAATTGGCTAAGTGTTGGTTCAATTTTTCCTGGATCAGTGTGAGACGATAAACAGAGTGCAGGAGATTATTGTGAGCAAGAATGTATTTTATTGTTTCATGATTCCTTGGTTGAATATACAATAGAATATAGATGGGTTTTTAGCAGCAAACTTTCCCCAAGAAAATGATCTGTGTTGTGTATTGATTTGCTTCTTTATTTTACTTGGTCTGATAATGCAATTGTGTTTAATTTCTACAGATGAATTGTTACAAGAATTTAGTATCTTTCTTTAGAACATAACATGATCGAATTGAATTCATGATATACATATGTTTGTATAATTTCTAAATGGTGTCAGAGCAGGAAATTTTTGGGCACGTGAGTTTGCAGAGAATATCTAAAACTTTTGATGCAAAAGTTTCAAAAAAAATAGAATATTTGGATTTCTTGCAAAAACATACCCAAATTGAAAAATAAAATCGGTCGAATTGGAGCTCGGATGAGGGAGATATCGTTGATTTAAAATCAACTCTTTTTTTTGAAAATTTTATGACGGCAGGACAAATAGAATGTGCGCGAGTTAGAAAGGGTAAGAAAGCCAAGAAGATTGGGATTCGTGTGAAAAATCTCTATAAACTTGATGTAGATGATTGCGCAACATTGATGGGTAAGGCAGACAAAATGGTGAGCTGAGATGAGGGTGAGTTATGGCACATGAGATTGGGCCATCTACCCCATGAAGCCTTGAAGTTTATGCAACAGATTTCTATGGAGCTTCCAAAGGGTACCCTTACGTAGATAGAAGGGATGTACCATGGGGAAGTGTAAGAAAGCCATGCAATTTTCTCTTGAGAGGGAAATTTATTTGCATGCAGATGAGGAAATCTTGGTTCCAATGGATGAACATCGGGATGTCGAGAAACCACAAGATGAGGATCATGGAGTGGCAGAAACCACTCATGTAGAGACGTCCATGAGGTGGAAATTTCGAGCCAAATGGGCAGAAGGAGTACATGCAACTATACCTCTAGGTGTGAGGGGGGGCAATGTGCAAAATTAATCCCAAGAAGAAATTTCGCTAGGGTTCATTTAGATGGTGTGTCTCATGAATCGAACCTGGCTATGAGGATCCCACAATACAGTAGTAGTAGTAGGAAGGATCTATTAGATTGATATAGTCAGATGCCAGGAAGACATAAATCAGAGTGACAGTTGTCAGATACTGTAGTGCAGATCAGAGTTGGTAGCAGTGCAGAGTGCATGTATGCATATTTCAGCAACGCAGAGAATCCAGTAGACATGTGCAGCATCTAGTAGCAGTCAGAAGTCTCTGATAATAGATGCATTATACGGATTCATTTTTTTGGAGGCTATTCATTTTCAGAAGTGCTTCATGTAAGAGTTGCATGTGCGAGAAACACTAGGGAAGTTTTGCATGCAAGAGTTGCATGTCACATGCAAGAGTTGTATGTGTGCATGGAGGAAATTCCAAAGGTACTGTATCAGAACATATTGATTCCTTTATTTTTGAGAGGGAGTGTTGAAGTTTTCAACAAGAAACAGTGAAATCGGCATCCAGAAACAACATGACGACAAACACACTAGTGTGGGATGACAGGTCCAAGCGATAGTCACACAATGATGGGTCCGAGTGATAGTCACACAGTGATGTGTCCAAGTGATAGTCACATAATGATGGGTCCAAGCGATACATTAGTGCATATAATTTAATTTTCCCTTAATTAAATTGGACAATAAATTGTAATCTTATCTCAAAAATACTTGTAATAGTTAACTCAGTGTGATAAACTTAGTTAGAAAATGAATTTTGAGTTGAGGGTGGTTGGTGAGGCATGCAGAGTGACTCTATTAGTTATGGAATTCGAGTTGCAGTTCATGCATTAGTTTAATACATAAGTAATCAATTAACTCAGTTAGGTGAGTTAAAGTCACTTGAACTGGTTATAACAGTTTGTTGCACTAGTGAGAGATCAAGTGAATTAAATCATATTTAATTCACAATCAGTGATCCACCATGCAACTGATGATTTACCATTAATAGATGCATGCATGCAAGTTTTAGTAGAGACCGAGTTGAGACAAAGGTTAAAGGGAAGTTAACTATCAGTTGTGATTTTAGCAAACTGCCCAGATGTAGTTAAAGCACCATAGGATGCCCATGATACTTTGCACAGTTGAGGAAGGCTAAAATTCCTAAATAATAGGGATTGCATTTGTCAGGAATTGCATGAGAAAGGCAGGCTGAAGACAGGTTGAGAATTGGCTGTGTTGGTCCAATTTTTCTTGGATCAGTGTGAGAAAATAGGTAGAGTGCAAAAGATTCTTGTGAGAAAGAATCCATTGTATTGTTTCATGATTCCTTGGTTGAATATAAAATAGAATATAGAGGGGTTTTGAGCAGAAAGCTTTCCCCAGGAAAATTGTCTATGGTGTGTATTGATTTGCTTCTTTCTTTTACTTGGTGTGATTATGTGATCATGTTTAATTTCCACAAATTAATTGTTAGAAGAATTCAATATCTTGCTTTAAAACATTGCATGATCGGATTGAATTCATGATATACATATGTATGTATAATTTCTACATGGTATCAAAGCAGGAACTGTTTGGGCATGGGAATTTACAGAGAATATCTGAAAATTTTGCTGCAAAATAGAAAAAAAAATAGCATATTTGGATTCCTTAGGAAAAAATACCTAAACTGAAAAAACAAATTGGTCGAATCAAAGCTCAGATGAGGGAGATATCGTCGATTTAAAATCAGCTCTTTTTTTATAAAATTTTGCGATGGCAAGACAATTACAATGTGCAGGAGTCAGAATAGGAAAGAAATCCAAGAATATTGGGATTCGTGTGAAGAATTCGTACGAACTTTATGTAGATGATTGTGCATCATTGATGGGTAAGGAAGACAAAGTGGTGAGCCGGGATGAGGGTGAGTTATGGTAGAGGAGATTGGGCCATCTACACCACGGAGCCTTGAAGGTCATGCAACAGATTTCTATGGAGCTTCCAAAGGGTACTCCTATGCAGATAGACACATGCAAGGGATGTACCATGGGGAAGTGTGAGAAAGCCATGCATTTGTCCCTTCAGAGGGAGCTTGATTTTCATGCAGATGAGGAACTCCTGGTTCCAAAGGATGAACCTTAGGATGTGGAGGATCCACAAGATGAGGATCATGGAGTGGCAGAAACCACTCAAGCAGAGACCTCCATGAGGGGGAAATTTTTAGCCGGATGGGTAGAGGGAGAACATGTAGCTATACCTTCAGGTGTGAGGTGGGGCGATGTGAAAAAATAATCCCAAGAAGAAATTTGGACAGGGTTCATTTAGATGGTGTATCTCATGGATTGAACCTGGCTACGAGGAGCCCACAATACAATAGTAGTAGGAAGGATCGGTTATATTTATGTAGTAAGATGTCAAGAAGACAAAAATCAAAGTGACAGGTGTCAGATACTGGAGCACATATCAGAGTTGGCAATAGTGTAGAGTGCATGGATGCAGATGTTAGCAGTGTAGAGAATCCAATAGACATGTGCAGTAGCCAGTAGGAGTTAGAAGACTCTGATGATAGATGCATTATACTGATTCATATGTTTAGAGGCTATTCAGTTTCATAAGTGTTGCATGGAAGAGAAACACTAGGGAAGTGTTGCATGCAAGAGTTGCATGTGCGCATGCATGACATTCCAAAGGTACCAGATCAGGACATATTGTTTCCTTTCTTGTTGAGAGGGAGTGATGAATTTTTCAAGAATAACCTATGAAATTGGCATCCAGAAACAACATAATGACAAACACACTAGTGTGGGATGATAGGTCCAAGCGATAGTCACACAATGATGGGTCCAAGTGACAGGCACAAAACTAGAAGTTTTCAACATTGGTCACTCCCTCCTTAGCTCATGAGTGCGACTGAAACCTTCCACTCTGTGCATGTGACTAACAAGTTAGTGTTTCAGCAATCAAATTAGACTCCGATCATATGCTTCCACTATCATTAGTGCGACTAGAACTCATAGTCACACATGTAGCTCTTCCTTAGTGCAACCGAAGCATCCCAGTTACACACACAACACATCTTCCCTGCGACCAGGAGATTAGTGTTTTTAAAGTTGAATTTTGACCCCTAGTCGCATACTTTCCTAGCTTAAGGGAGTGACAAGGACCCTATAGTCACATATATGACTCCTCCTCCATGCAGTAGATTCGACAGTAGATTTAAGTGAGTGACAGTTCGGTAATGTCTTCAGAATTAGATTTCATAGAGCATACATGGTTGGATTCATTTCATGAATGTTATAGAAGTTTTTTCTGGTTACTTGCATAGATGAAGATATGGATCATTGTACTCTCTTTTTTTGAATCATTTGATGAAACTCTAAGAAGAACAATTCACAAGGGTTTCCCCATAGTGGGTTTTGCCTTAGTCTCTGACCAATCCTGGTGTCTCTATGTGTGAATGATTTTCTTCTATTTTTCTTTTATGTTTCGCTACATTGATGATGATGTTATTGTTATTTCTACATAATTGCATATGCTACTGAATAATGATGTAAATCTGTATAATGTTATGATGCTATGAGGTGAACTTAATGTGTTAATGAAGAAATGAAATTATCAAAGCAAAGAAAAATATAGCCCTATGAAAAATTTACATTTTGGGACACCAACAGAGGTCTGATCCTTATCAAATTCTCCTCACCTATGCCCACTCTTTTGCAATTGATTGTAGAAATTAGTATACACTAAACATGCATACATCCAAATTCCCCTAATCTCACAATATTTAACTTCTTGCAAACTAAAGAATCATTCCACTCTTAATCTTTTGCGGAAAATTAACTACAAACACATGTGAAGCATAAATAAAAACAATCGCACATAACATAGTTGTTTAACGGGAAATCTTGAAGCTGAAAACCCCAACTATCATATATTATGTATCATGGATATCATGTAACAATCTCATACAAAGTTTAATACATCAAGCTCTCAGTACAATCAATTGTCACACACTAATCAGAAGAAATCTGAAAATCCATGCACCAATTTCTTGCCACCTGATAGCCTACCTCCACTGCGCAAGCCCTGCTAAAGAATAGCTCTAAATTAATTCGAATTACACTTTCCTTGACTGCGCAATCCTCATTGGCAACTCCAATGTGTCTGTGGTGCAATCAATGCATCACTATAGTCACAATAGATAGTCCATCTTGCCCTTTCACCTATATCTCCACTGGGTCTCCACTAGAACTATCATGCACTATAGTTAACTATTGTATTGTTCAGTTGATTAATGAGTTATTATTTGTGAATTAATTAACTAATTAATTCACTCCACTCTCACTAGTGTATCATTCACTTAGACTAGATACAACTAGCTCAACTGAGTCTAACTGAGTTAAACTGAATACAACTCCATGAACTACTCTTCCAACCCTGTCATAACTTTTCCACTTCAGTTATAACTGAGTCCTCCATGCATGAACCACCAGTAAACCCTAGGAATTGCGTAATTCCTTTAGCCCACTAATTTTCCAAATTTGTGCACTAAAATTAAATGCTCCAAGAGAATAAGTTCTTGTTTATTGTCAAATTATTATTAAGAGCTAATAATAATCGACACTTCTATTTTTAGATCAATGATATATAAATAGACTTTGCCCAATATTCTAAAAATAAAATTTCATCTATTTTTTCAACTTAACCAACCATCCAAAAATAGCATCCTGCAACTTCTGAAATATGATCACCATGTCTAAAAATAGACTTGCACCAAAATAGCCTGCGGGCCCACTTAGTGAAGGCGACTCTTTTCACTAAGCTCATCATATTGTTGAATATCAACACTCCCTCTCAACAAGATAGGGGTTATCCTTCACCACGATCCTGCCTCTATGGTATTCAAATTTTCTCCTGGTGAGCACCTTCGTCAGAATATCTGCATCCTGATCTTCCGTAGGAATGTACTAAAGCAACACGATCTTCCCCTGCACACAATCTTTGATATGATGACACCGGATATCAATATGTTTAGATCTATCATGAAACACGGGATTAATCAAGAGTTTAATGCAGCTCTGATTATCACAATGTATCACTGTAGGATCTAAATGCAAACTGAACAAACCAACTAGGATCTTCCTCATCCAGATAGCCTCACATGCAGCTTGAATTGCTGCCATGTATTCTGCTTCTGTTGAACTGAGTGCCATAGATCTTTGTTTCCTTCTATACCAAGAAATGGCTGTAGATATGATACTGAAAATCCCTCTTGATGTGCTCTTTCTGTCTGTTGGGCTGCCTGCCCAATCTGCATCTGTGAAGCCATGCAACTTCACCTCATCAGTCTGTCTATACGATAAGCCATACTTAGATGTACCCCTGAGATACCTCAAGAGATGCTTGCTTGCCTTCCAAAAGAGCTTGGTAGGCTTAACCATTGCTTGTGAAAGCTGGTTCATCGCATAGCATATGTCCAATCTTGTATTAACTAAATACATGATCAAATCCACCAATTGTCGATAAACAGTGGCATCCACTACCTCTGCCGATGTAGCATCCTCTTTCCTCCAATTTCCTGGAAGAGAAGTGTCTATAGGCTTACAACCTTGCATTTGAAACTTCTCCAGTATCTCCTGAGCATACTTGCCTTGAGACACAAACAGTTCACCTTCCTACTTCCATATTTTCAATCCAAGCAAATAATGAAGGAGGCCCAAATCCTTCAGCTCAAACTCCTTTGCAAGATCTACCTTGCATGAGTGTATCAACTGCTCATCACCCATTACTATTAAATCATCATCATAAAGAACAATGACTAAAATCTTACCCTCCACCACAATTTGGTACAGGTTTGCATCTGCCTCACTCTTAGTGAAGCCAAGTCCAGTGAAATAACTGTCGATCTGTGTGTACCAAGCATGTGGTGCTTGCTTCAGCCCATACAATGCTCTTTTGAGCCTGCACACATGCAACTCGCTGCTGAAGATCTCAAATCCTTCAGGCTGCTCAATGTACACCTCTTCCTCAATGATCCCATTAAGGAATGCAGTCTTCACATCCATCTGATGAATGTGCCAACCCATCTGCGCTAAGTGAGAAAGGATGGTCCTTATGGAAGAATATGGTGCGATAGGTGAAAAGGTTTCTTCATAATCAATCCCCTCGATCTGTGAGAAGCCCCAGGAAACAAATCTTGCCTTATACTTCTCGACACTCCCATCAGCAGCTTGCTTTACCTTGTAGATCCATCTTGATCCTACCACTGATTTACCCACCGGCCTTGGAAAAATCTCCCAAGCACTGTTTCTGACAATCGAGTCATACTCCTCCACCATGACATCTACCCATGTGGGCTCCTACACTGCTTCTTCAAAAGAATATTGCTCTGTCACGATAGACTTGCTCATAAGATCCATGTATCCAGGAAAATGGTTAGGTGACTGTCTCTATCTACGCTGTGATGTAGGGACTCCTACATTCTGTGCCACATCAAGCTTTAGTCTCTCAGCTTCTGTGGTACACTTTCTGCCTTGTCTGATGTTTGCTTCTACATGAGTGGGCTCCTCCACTCCATGAATCTCCTCTTGTGGCTGATCCACATCTAGAGGCTCATCTTTGGGAACAAGAAGCTCCTCCTCTGCATGCAAGTGTAGCTCCCTCTCAAGCAAAAAATTTATGGCTTTCACCTCATTGAATTTTATATCTCGTCACACCACAGTCATTCGACTGTTTGGAAAATACACACGATAATTATGGGGTGTTTCTGTGTACCCCACAAATATCCCAACTTCTACAGTCGGGTCCAACTTCTTCCTGGCGTCCTTTGTCACATGAATGTAAACAAATGAGCCAAAAATGTTCAAATGAGAAATATCAGGCTTCTTACCAGTAAAAGCTTCTTCAGGTGTACTCATGCCAATTACTTTATGAGGACAATGGTTTTTCACATAAACCACAGTGTTTCATGCTTCCACCCACAAGTGCATCGATAGGCCCTGGTCATGCAGCATCGCTCGTGTAGCACCCATGATCGTTCTGTTCTTCCTCTCAGTGACCCCGTTTTTCTGTGGGTTATGAGGCACTATGGGTTCTCTTATAATTCCTTCTTTGCTACAGAAGTCTTTGAATTCGCCTGAGATGTATTCACCACCATTATCGCTCTGTAGAGATTTCACTTGCTTCCCCGACTCCTTCTCCACCAATTCTTTGAACTCACAGAACTTTGAGAATGTTTCGCTCTTCTTCTGCATGAAGAATATCCAACATCTACGAGAATAGTCATCAACAAATATAACATAATACTTTTGTTTTGTTATTGAAGCAACCGAGAAAGGTCCACACACGTCTGTGTGAATTCTCTCCAGGATCACCAAAGCACGGTTTTCCTTCTCATGAAAGGTGGTCTTCAAAAAATTACCCATACTACATCCCTTGCACTGATCTGATTATGCAAGAGTACCCTTGGGAATTCCAGTAGAAATCTGCTGCAAAATCTTCAAAGTGCCATGGTGAAGATGGCCCAATATCTTGTGCCATAATTCGCCCTCATCTTGGCTCACCACTTCTACTACTTTTCTCACCATTACAACACAGCCATCTACCTCTAGCTTGTAGATATTCTTAACTCGAATCCCTATATTTTTTGTTTGACCCATTTTTTTATGTCGAAGGAAGGCTTTTCCCTCACTGAAAACAACATCATAACCTTTGTCTTCCAACATTGCGACCGATACCAAGTTCTTCTTCAAACCTGGAACATGCATAACACCCTTCAACAAGAATGGATTATCGAACTCCCTCTCAAAGTTAATGGTCCCAATCCCGATCGCACTATATCGACCATCGTCGCCCATCTCTATATGCATCTAGAGGTCCTTCTCCTCTAATTCACTAAACAATTCCTTGTCTCCCATCATATGGAAAGACGCACCACTATCAAGATACCACACCAATCCCATATATCTTGAAACCAAGCATGCGATCAAAGAGAAATCAAGTTCAAATTGCGAGGCTAAGGCCTCTCTAGCTACAACTATAACAACCTTCTTGTTCTTCTTCTTCTGTGGGCAGTTACTGGCGAAATGCCCATGTTCGTGACAGTGAAAACACTTCACCTTGGATAAATCCTGCTTCTTACCTTTAGCATCATATTTTGAAGGAAATTTCTTCCCCTTTCCTTTACTTTCTTTGGCAGCCAAAGTGCAATTCTCTTCATCTTCATTCTTCGATGAAGAGCCATCCCTGGTAGCCCGCCTTATCTCCTCTTGTACAAGATCTGACCAAAGTTGCTCCCATCCCAGCAGTTTCTCCCGTCCATTGACAGAGTCTTCATAGCTATGCCAACTCTTCGGAAGCCCAAGGAGAGCCAAGATCACCAATTCTTCATCATCACCAGTAATCCCCACACTTTCCAGTTCATCCCTACAGTGGACAAACTTCGTGAGATATTTTGGAAAACTGTCGCCCTTCTCCATTTTTATTTTTTTGAGCTTGTCTTTCAGTGCCAACTTCCTCTGTTCGCTGCTGATTTGGAAAAAATCTGTCAAAGCCTTCAAAATTAATAATGGAGTGGCTTTCCCATGAAGGTTGGACACAGTATGGTCCTTCACACCTTCCAACAGAATTCTTCTTGTCTTTTCTATCTTCATTTGCCATGCGTCACGTAATGCAGCATCGCTAGATCTCGGCTTAGGAACATCACTATCGATGAACCCCTTCAGTCCATTATCATCTAGCACCACCTCCATCCTATCCTTCCAGGCTATGTAATTTGAGCTCCCATCAAGGGAATACTCTAATCGCAACCCATTGAAAGACATTTCAATGTATACTCAACTTTTTCACCAAGAATTTTCTGTAGCAAATTCGAATTGTCCACCAGCACAAACTCAACAATTCTTCACAATTGGAATCTTCAATAATTAACACTACTCCAATAACATGTAGAAATTAGTATACACTAAGCATGCATACATCCAGATTCCCCTGATCTCACAATATTTAACTTCTTGCAAAATATAGAATCATTCCACTGTTAATATTTTATGGAAAATTAATTACAAACACATGTGAAGAATAAATAATAACAATCGCACATAACACAGTTGTTTAACGGGAAAGATTGAAGCTGAAAACCCCAACTATCATATATTATGTATCATGGAGATCATGTAACAATATCATACAAATCTTAGTACATCAAGCTCTTAGTACAATCAATCATCAAACACTAATCAGAAGAAATATGTAAATCCATGCACCGATATCTTGCCACCTCATAACCTGCCTCCATTACGCAATCCTTGCTGAAGAATAGCTCTGAATGAATTCGAATTACACTTGCCTTGAATGCGTTATCCTCATTGGCAACTCCAATGTGTGTGTGGTGCAATCAATGCATCACTATAGTCACAATAGATAGTCCATCTCGCCCTTTCACTTATCTCTCGACTGGGTCTCCACTGGAACTGCCATGCACTGTATTTAACTGTTATATTGTTCAGTTGATTAATGAGTTATTATTTGTGAATTAATTAACTAATTATTTCACTCCACTCTCACTAGTGTATCATTCAGTTATACTAGATACAACTAACTCAACTGAGTCTAACTAAGTTAAACTAAATACAACTCCATGAACTACTCTTCCAACTCTGTCATAACTTTTCCACTTTAGTTCTAACTGAGTCCTCCATGCATGAACCACCAGTAAACCCTAGGAATTGCGTAATTCCTTCAGCTCACTGATTTTTCAAATATGTGCACTAAAAGTAAGTGCTCCAAGAGAATAAATTGTTGTTTATTGTCAGATTATTATTAAGAGCTAATAATAATCGACACTTCTATTTTTAGATCGATGATCTATAAATAGACTTCGCCCAATATTCTAGAAATATAATTTCATCTATTTTTCCCACTTGACCAACCATCCACAAAAATCATCCTACAACTTCTGAAATATGATCACCATGTCTAAAAATAGACATAGTCTAAAAATAGACTACCGCCAAAAATACCCTGCAGGCCCACTTAGTGAAGGTGACTCTTTTCACTAAGCTCATCATCTTGTTGAATCTCAACATTGATGGAGTTTGGTTCAATGAGGGCCTTCTATGATCGTGATCTAATCCCATCGACTAACTATTGTCATGCTATTTCACCTACACAACACGAGGCCCAAACCTAGATCCATTTAGGTTCAACTGAATTCATATAATGCACACATAACACTTGACAATTTTAATAGTTTGGACGTTACTCATTTTTTTCAAAGTCGATCCCAAACTCGTGAAATGGAAATCACCGAATCCTTTTGTTGATCTCTCCCTCTAGGTTGATAACGATTATGTGCCAAGGTGAATGATGATCCGCTCACACACCTTCCTTCATTTTGTTTCCTACTACCATATGTAAATATAGAGGACAAATCAAATATTTCCTATCCAATTTCTAATTGACAAGATTCAAATCAATAGAAAAAGACTACGTGGAGAAAGATCATATACAAATACATGGAAAAGGTTTAAAACTATATTCACCTTTTATCAAACGATATGTACAAAGAACCTCGTGGAACTTCTGTTTGAAATCTTACTTTTGAATGCACTTGGGAGATTTTTCTCCTTGTCCTACAAACACATTTCTATACAACTTCACTGGTTGCAAATATCTCAGCATAAACAATAGAAATTGGACATTTCTCTAGTAGCCTAGAACTCTTATATTTCTAACCCTACACCTGTTACATTGACAAAGGACCACTTTGATAGTTACTAAAACAAACAAACACCTTGCCAATATTACTATGAGACACATGGATAATTAACAACCTACAATTTCTAATTTATACAGAAAAATTAAAATCTCCCTTCTAAAATTTACATTGAACCCTTGGGGTCTTAAATAAAATGATTTTCCTAGGGTGATGCTCCTGCATCAATGAATCATACTAGTTGTGACATGGCACAGTATGTATTCCAAGTGAACTTGTTTCCACAATACCATTATGATCACCAGCGTGGTTGAGAAAAAAAATCTTGAAGAAATATTTAGAAGGTCATATATTTCTATGCATGACTCATAATTAAGAAAGATTACAATGGTTGGAAATTTATTGTTGAGTAGAACACGTATACAAACTCAAAAGAGAACCTATAATATTACTTGTAGAGGAAAAAAATACATTAAATCACCTCCTTAATGCCACTTAGTGGGATGGGTACATGATAAGAGAAGATGAATTTTCCTATCATGTTAAGCAAAGAACAAACCTAATAAGCCATTAAGTAAAGTTGAATGTCTCAAAAAGCATGAACCCAAGGGTGAATTATACTAGTTGTGACATGACATAATACAAATGCTTGGTGAACTTTCTACCACATCAATAGTATGATTGCTAGTGTGATTGAGAAAAAGAGAACTTGAATATTTTTTTAGAATGTAATATCTTTCTATGCATGAATCATAATTAAGCAAGAATACAATGGTTGGAAAGTTCTTGTTGAGAAGAACACATATGCAAGCTTAAAAGAGACCCTATAATAGTACTTAAAGAGGAAAATTTCTATTAACTCGCCTCCTTAATGCCACCTAGGGGGGTGGGTACATGATATGAGAAGATGAATTTGCCTATCATATTAAGCAAAGAACAATTATTGGATCTAGTTCTCCAGGGTCACATCAATGTCCTTGTTGAAACTATTTCTTTAAATTAGGATAGATATTGGAGCTCTTCCATAATAATTAGATGTATGGATATCATGGGGACTAAAATCATATATGAAGGGACTTTCACTTTTTCTATGGTGAAATAGTTTTTTCCTTGAACTTTTCAAAGTTTAATTTTGGAAGAGTCTCAAGATGGTTTGACTGGACTTAAATAAATTTCTCATGATATTATTTGATTCATCAAAGTGTGTAACATCTAGCTTGGGACATAGGCCTTCTTCATTAAGGATGATTTCATCTTCATTAGAATAAATAATCTTTTAGCTTAGGACATAGGCCTTCTTCATTAAAGATGATTTCATCTTCATTAGAATAAATAATATTTTAGCTTGGGACATAAGACTTTATCATTAAAGATGATTTCATCTTCATTAAAATAAATATTCTTTTGAAATGATCAAAGATAAATTCAATTGAATTAAGAAAAATGAAATAAAATATGTAAAAAAAATCACTTTACTCTTTTACAATATTCTCTAATAAATCACCTTAAATCACTAATAAATCACCTTAAATGACCTTATTTCTAATCTGGTTATTTTCTTTCATCCCAATTATAAGATCTAAAAGAGAAATTTTGAGTTTAAATCTTGTATCATTTATGTTAATATATTACCTATTAGAAGGAGTCTCTATGAAATTGGAGAAAATGAATTTTTTTGTCAAATTGTCTTCTTATCTTCTTATTTGGTAATTAAGTTTTAAATGGGTTTTCCCAATTGAAAATGTCATCCTTTTAAGAAGATATTGTAAATTTTTATCGATAGATAAACAGGCTGACTTTTCCTCTTCAAAAGGAAATATTTTATTATTATTATGTATCATTCAGTCACTATATTTTATTATTATGTATCATATAACATCGAATTATATAATTTATTAGGTCAGCGATTATATTTTATAATTACGAATCATATATGAGCGACTTATACAAATTATTAAGATTTGATATAGATTGAATCCCTAAGGTATGTATTAGAAGGTAGGTGTATAGCATACGATGTTTCTTGATTAGAGTAGAGTGTCTTTATTGTATAGTATAGAATAGCTTATCCCTGTGATAATTCCTTAATTCCCAGATTTTACGCACTGAAAATACTCAATTCGAACCTCGGTTCCTTACTGCCCACATTTTATGCACTGAAAATACTCAATTCGAACCTTGGTTCAATGGTTTGTACAATAAAAAACTTGTGGGAAAGATGGAAGGCTGAGCGTCCAGGATCTGCTTCACAACAATGGCTGGATGGGTTTCTGAAAGCTTCAAGTGGCCGAGAGTTTACTTGCGCAGGTAAATAATTCATATCTCTTGCCTCTTTCCACAGATCACATGCATCCATCAAAATTACTACATTTATCTACATAATTCCTCTTAGATTCTGAATATTTATACCGAACAAACAATATGTGGTGAATGTCGAAATGCTAAGTCGAATTCCTTTTATCTATAAAATCCCAATGCAATTTGACAGATCACATGCATCCATAAAAATTACTGCATATACCTACTTAATTCCTGTTATAAGGCTGAGGTAATGGCCTTATGGAGCGGGCTCCTAGTGGCTCATATACTAAAGTTTCCCTGTGTTGATATCTACGGGGATTCCCGGATTGTCATCGACGGCATCTCTGGCAAGGCCTCCCTCAGGTGTACAAATCTCTCTGGCTGGGTTGAGCGCGTTCACCATTATCTATCCCTCTTTCAGGAAGCTCCTCTTCATCATATATACAGAGAACATAATGGGAGGGCGGATATGCTGTCTAAGTTGGGACTGGCGCATGTTTTTGGCTTTATCACTGTCACCCGCTTCTCTGTTAACATGGAAAGGGATTCATTCAGAATCCCGTTGTAGGATCTCTCCGCGGGGCTGCTATACATGCACATTGGACAACATGTTGCATACAGAAGATTGACTTTCCTGTTATGCTCTTTTGGCTCTTTTTCCCCCTGGAACAGGGATTGGGAGTTTTTTTATATATGTTCGCTTTTACAGATGAACTTCTCCATGCGCCGGACTTTTGCTGCTGGGTCTTTTTGCTGTTTTGTGGGGTATATATATCCTCTGGAAGCTCCTATCTCCGGACTGGTGGTGTATCGGCATGTTTTATTATGGGCATTTACTAGTCCTGGGATTTGGGCACTCTGCTGTTTTTTAGGTACCATTGGGCAATGTTTCTACACTTTCATTGCTTACAGTGCACCTTTCGTTGCTTTTCTCATTGCTTTTTGATGTCTGGGCATACCTGGACGCATCACTGCTCTGTATTTCAGACGGAACATATGGTTTTATCTTGTACTATTTCCCTGTATGTGATGCGGGAATTAGATCGTTATGTAATGTTGTATGGACTGTTTTTGCCTCTATCAATAGAAAACAGCGTTTTTTCTCGTTGTGAAAAAAAAAAAACTTAATTCCTGTTATATTCTGAATGTTTATCGCGAACAAACCGTATGTGGAAAATGCAGGAATGTTAAGTCAAATTCATGTTGTTTAACAAAACCCAATGCATTTTGAAAGAAAACCTCTGGATGTTTGGCAATTTGCTACCTTGGAAACCCTCATTGCATTACCTACGTCGTCTTAAGGTAATTATGAAATTCGTTCTCGTGGTAACATTACCCAATGAGATTTGAAATCAACCCTTTTGGATGTTCGGGGATTTGTTATCTTGCTAACCCTTATTGCATTAGTTTTGGTGAATTCCTCTTAGATTCTGAATGTTTATCTCGAACAAACAGTATGTGGTGAATGCTGAAATGTTAAATCAAATTCATGTTATTTAACAAAACCCAATGTAATTTGAAAGAAAACCTCTCGATGTCTAGAAATTTTCTACCCTACAAACACTCACTGCATTACTTGTGTTGTCTAACAGAAAATATGAAATTATACAGATTAACCATCAGAGCTCTCCTGGTAACGTTACCCAATGAGATTTGATATCAACCCTTTTGGATGTTTGGGGATTTGCTATCCTGCTGCTAACCCTTACTGCATTAATTTTGGTGAATTTTGTGGAAATTATAAATAAGATTTCAATTAAGTTTCGATAAATTGTGTAAATCTACAAATTGACAAGCAAGCTAAGGAATCACTTGGAAAGCAAGACAAGCCTCGATCCAATGAACTTGACATTGGCTTTGGAAAGGCGAATGGAATTCCTCCTTTACAAGATCAGTCTAATAATAAGTCACCAGATACCCCTGAAGTTATGAATATATCACACATAAAAAATATTCCTGGCAAAAAGCATTCACAGACCCAACATCTCCATGGCCTTAATAAATCCACATCAAGTTCAATTTCCTCACATCCTGAGGCAGCAATCCAATACACTTGGGAGATAATTTCCTATGGGTGCTAAGACATTGCCGATCCTGGGAAATGATGACTGGACAAAATGTTTAGCTTCCCATGAGCTTACTACTCGTGGAAGTCGTTTGGGAAACAATGATAATGATGGAAAGAAATGCTACCGGTGAGACTTCTTTCTTCGAAGGTAGAGATACATACAAAACAGAGTTTTAAATATCGAAATATCAGCATCTATTGCTTTTAAGCATGCTCCACCCAATTCATATAATTTAAGGATTTTAGGGATTGCTCATCATTCAGATGGCTTGGCATCATTTTTAGACACGATAATAACTCAGAGACTGATTCTAGATGAAAAGGAGATGGATACAGAATCTAGAATGAGACACCTACTACAAGAGATAAATCCTTCAGTATCATTAAGTGTACTAACGAACCATAAATCGTTTCTGGTAGTAACTCTTCCACTCAGGGGAGCAGATCTGATCCATCTATATCATATGGTTTAACAAAGGTTTAAGATTGGGTAGAAAACATAGACAAAAATTGTTACAAAATTTTTCACGCAATTGAAAATGTTGACCAGAATGATTAATGTTTCATTATTTTTGGCATTAGAATTTCTCCTTCACATGTAAAGGAAGACAGCTCAATAAGAGCCCAACTGGAACCTTCTCGTGAATCCACATTTGAGCCTCATGTTAAATCTACAAATAAAATATCAATGACTTTAAAAGAAGCAGGTCGCCATGGTCAAAATGGAAGACAATATGAAGTTCAAGAACTTCAAATGATTAATGTTAACTCAGAAAAATGTGATAGTCAGTGGGAAAGGGGATACTCCTACAATACATCTCTTGAGAAAACTAAGAAGGAAATCACTTACACACCAAGGGACAACATACATGGTAAAGAAATAAGTATATTTGCTGCAGATGTTTCATAGTTACAGTTTGTGGACATGAAAAATATGCCTCAACGAAGGCCAAGAAAGAGCCAAAGTTGAATTAGATGATGTCCTTGGCAATTCATCAGAAAGTGGTAAAAGTTCAGACACGGATACAGATTCAACTTCAGGATCTAATTCAGAGGATGCCGAAGTGGAGAGGCATGAAAAACTACATAGGAAAAAAAGGGAGGAACAAATGGTTGCAGAGGTAGCAGTTGTTGATGCTGCTAAAGCTACAATAAAAGAACGAGAGGAATTTTTGAAGAGACTGGAAAGAGAGAAAGAGAGATTAGAGAACATGTTGGCTGAGAGTGAAGAACAACAAGCTAGAGAGGTTATTTATCTTTTATTATCTTCTATTTATCATTATTCAATTTTCTTTTCCTGCATTGTTGAAGCCAAGTTAATTAAGGCCTGTGAGTAGTTTGCAGTGGCACATTAAATTGCTAACGATATCGAGATAAAAGATTAGAATGGTTCATATTTGCATTGACATTGATAAGCATACTTCATCAATCCTTATCTATCAACTGTATTTGTTAAGTGTCTTTTATGTGAATCAAGTTTATTTTATGTTCATGCTACCATGTCCACTGACCAGGTTGGATTAAACTTAGCTTTTCATATTTATGTTGTTTTTATTAACATATTCAGCATAGTTTACATGACACGTGGCTACCAATAAACCTTTGGGGGTCTATGTCCTGTCCTCCTTTATGTAAATCGGGTCACAATTGGTGGGCTTTGAACCTTGGATTTCTTAGTTACCACGGACTCACATTACTTCGATCACCAATTGAGCTACCCTCTTGGGACTCACATTGCACTTGCACTATTATTTAGGAACACAAATATGATTTTTATGAAGTTTGTGTTGCTATGATAATATACCTTATATTGATATTATCACACCACTATCAAAACCACACCAACTCAAATAGACTGTTAAACTGATCATTATGGTTTAACCTATTAGATAAACTCATAAGAAAGTAAAAAATACCCGAATGATCATGTTATCATAACTCAAGTGATTTCTGAGTATAGCAGAGATACAATAATGAATTTTTCATAACTGGAGGACCAAATCTTTCTCTAAGGAAAATTCAGACCAAACTGGGGCAACACCTGCTCATCCACTCTCAGCTGAGGTGGTCAGTCTGGAAAATGGTAGCTGATACATTTCTTCCGAGAATGGAGGGTGAATGTGCACATTGATAAAAAATTCTGAAAGAGAAGTAGGAACCAAGATTTTATTGATCTTTTATCTTTGAGTGGGCCATAAATGCCCTCAACTAGAGTATGTGATGTCATTTAGAAGCATATCATTTTCTTAATTACCCCTTTTTTTCCTATATATTGTTTATAAGTATAATAATAAATTATTACTATGATACCAACTTGAAGGACATAATATATTGTGATGTGTCTTTTTATAGTTTCAAATTCATAGTTTTTGTACATAATTTGTGCATTCCAATGAAATTGAGATAAGGAACTGCATTGGAGTTTTTGTTAGATCTCTATGTTTTGATCCACTTCACACACACACACACACACATATATATATATATATATATATATATATATATATATATATATATATATATATATATATATATATATATAATTTCTTAAGTCAGTAGAATTTATGATGCATATCATGTAGTGTTTTCTGAATAATTTTGCAATAACTGAAGCATCAATTGTCCACGCATCATGAATCAGGTACCGTCATCCCTATTAATATTTCTTGATATTGCTCTGGTTCAATTCAATCTCCAAAGCTTCCCTCACTATTCTTTTTGAGTAGTTATCGAATTTGGAAATAACCTTAGCATCATCCATACAATGAGATGGCTTGTGTCATTAGATTTTTTGGTTAAGGCAGATCTTTGAACTTTGTTATAAATGCTAATTTTCTTGCAAACCTAGCACCTGAAAATCCATTGGCCTATAATATTACAGATCTATTGAATGAATTCACAACTAGGTTATTAACATTAAATTAGCAGAAGAAAAAACATAACCAATCTCACAAAAAATGATAGATTATGCCCCTTAAAAATATCCACAAGGCCTTCCACTTTTGCAGCTCCTTGACCACAAGGGTCCAATTCAAAAACACATAGTTCCTTTAAAGATTTGCAGGCTGAGGCAACCACTTCAAACCTTGAACTTCAAGATAATCCAATATTTGCAATTGTTTACAATAATTATTAATAAGTCCATTATGCGCACTCCTCATCCTAGAGTTGGGCAGAGAGAGAGAATACTTGATTGATGCCAATTTTGTAAATGAACAATCGTGGCTTCTCATTGGTTGGACTCTCCACCACTAGTTGAAAAATTATATGTGCCTTGAATCAAAGATGACATCTTAACACAAGTTATTGACACTTGAACATAACTTCCATGGATCTCATGGAAAAAAGATGGAGAGACTCTTTGAATCTTAGGAAACATTTTCTCATACTATACATAATAAAATACTCTACTTAATCCTGGATGCGGGTGTACGTGATAATGTTTAATTTGCTGACGGGGAGGTGGCCAGGCACATGGTCTACCACCACCGCCATTCCTCCGCATTCAAAGCACAAGTTAATTTTGCAGGCTTACATAGTTAATGCTGCATCAATGCAGACTTCTCCGCCTCGTTTTCTCGACCACCTCAGTGCTATGGCACCCATTCCGTCGATCCTTTGCGTCTTACCTCTGCGTTCTTTCTATTCTAAGGTTGATAATGAGCCCTGTCTGCGCACCAGCACAGGGAAACGGTGTCGTTTGAGTTGCTGCCTTCAGCTTTCTCCGGGCATTCACGTCTCCTCTGGTCCGTTTTGCAACTTTCGTGGCTCCTCCTTTGTTTTCAGTCAGCCTATGCACTCGTTCACCATCCCTCTCTCGTTTTTTCGCCCTGCCAAGCTCACATTGCCTCGATTGAGACCTAGAATGACTAGCAGGCGCGGCTCGTCTCGTGGGCAAGTCATCAGGCCGCCTGTATCTCCCTCCTCTGCCTCTTCGTCGGATTTCTCTGACCCCGGTGAAGGTCGCGCTGCTGCTTCCAGAAGAGGTAGGGGTCGTGGTCGTGGTAGCAATCCCTCCACCTCTACGGCGCAAGTCCGCCTCTCCTCCAATGCTCACTTTCACTCCACCCGTTTCATGTACCCCTGCTCCCTCAATCATCACGAGTACATTGCCTCTATTTCCATCAAGCTAAGGACCAACCCGACTGCTCAGGTTCTGCCCTTGGCCCCCAACACGACTGCTCAGGTTCTGCCCTCTGGAATTGTTCCAGCTTCTGAGGACGAAATTATGTTCTGTTCTCCCGGAGTCAGTATGCAGAATGTTCAGGGTGCAATTGCCTCTCAGTTCGAGCTTCAGCAAGCTGGGCCCAGCGATCCTTCATGCAGTGGCTTCTCGGGCAAAGCTCCTCCTCCTCTAGCTGACGATGATTTCAACCCGTATGCTTGCCCAGTGGTGGAAGAAGCACCCTCACCCACCAATGAAGCTTAATGGATTATGCTCACCAGTTTTTGAATACAGGTATCAAGAAGGGGTTCACTCTCCTTCTTTCTTACAGTTTTTTGCAGGATTTAGATTTTCATTCTCTATCGACATATCAATTGTCTCCCAGCTACTGTTTTCCAAGTATTACTATACAAGTAACTGTCCCCCGGACAGTGTTCCAGTGCTTCACTAAAACTATTTGTAATTTTTGCTTTTGGAAGTGTCTGTTGTGGTCTTGTATGTCGAAAAGAGTCCTCCATTCTAGACAACATTACAGACACAAGTATCAGTTGTTTAAAAATTCGGACAAGGTCCTGGTCACCAGTGCATTCACAGCTAGTAAACAGTCATTGTTTTGTTATGTCAATGTTCCGCAATGTAATGCAAGAATGCCACATCACTGGGCTAGCCATTCTGAGGCCACAGCCTCTTTGTAATCTTTTTGTATCAATATAGAAGTAGACCTATTCAGAAAAAAAAAAAAAAAAATACTCTACTTAATATATAGGTGGTAGGGCTTCAATTTTTTCCATTTACTGGTAAGTATTGTTGATTTTCCAGTGCTAAATAAACAGGCACAGATTTCTGTATCTGGTAATTACTCCCAATGATATATGAACAACATTAAGTAATTACACAAAAATTTAAACTTCTTAGAAAACTATGGTCTCTTCCTTAGATCTGCTTCCATGTGTGTGAGAGAGAGAAGAATATGTGAGTGATGTGTGTGTTATAATTGTATCGATTGTCTTTTTATAGTGGTGTTAGTTTTCCCCAAAGAGATGTCACGTCTCTTTCTAAACTACATTTAAAATTAACTTTGAGTTTCTTACTTTTAATTTTAACTTGTGTAGCTGGGGAATACCTCCTGCAGCTACCCAAAAATCAAACTCCCTCTTAGCTAGGGAGATATTCACCTTGACTTACTTAGATGTATCTCTTTGTTGAAAAGTTTCTTTAAGAATAATGTTTGACAACTCATAGTATCGACATCATAATCATCCAGGTCAACACACTTGACCTATAATAATCATAGCATTCACTGAGTACCATTATCCATGTTAGCACACCTAACCTATGGTACTAGGTAACATCATCTAGGTTAGTACACCTAACGTGTGGTACATAATCAATATGTACTAGGTACCATCATCTAGGCTAGCACACCTAGCCTATGGTACAACAACTAGTCACCATGATCCAATCGATGCCTCAACCTCATGTTATAAGAACTAGTATAGGTTTTCCATCACCACGGTCAAACCTTAGGAAACATCCATGTTCCAACTTCACAGGTTTGTCCAAACCCTAAAGGACATCCACATCCTCACTCTATAGGCTTCCATCACCATGGTCAAACCCTGAAGGAGATGAAGAAAAGTAATACACCATCAATCTACTCTCAGGAGAGATGAAAACAATACACCATCATTCTCTTCTTAGGAGAGATGAACATAGTACGCCATCAATCTCCTCTTAGGAGAGATGAAAATAGTACACCATCAATCTCCTCTCAGGAGAGAAGAAATTTGTAGACCATTAATCTCTTCTCAGGGAGACATGAAATTTGTACACCGTCAATATCCTCTCAAGGAGAGATGAAATTTGCAACTCATGATTGCAAGCCTCAAAACCAAATTCCCCGACCACATAGGTCTTACGGTAACCTGATGATGCTATTAAACCAATGCTCCCTCTCAAAGAGATCCTAAGCCATTCTAGGCTTCTTACATAATCTTGAACCTACTCAAAAGCAGAAAGGTAGACATGGTGGATTTCAATACTTTTTTTTATTAATAACTTCTAGCTATTCATCCATCTTTAACAAAATCTTTGTATAAAAGCGAACACCAACAACCTATCAGTGTTATTTCTTTGCTCAACAATGGAGTCTTGCAACTATTTCTTCATCAAGCAAGTAGCCATGAGCTCACAATCCATCAAGCCACATTCTCAACAAGTATTTTATCAGGCTCATGTAATAATTTCAATAAACTCCCTATTACACTGAAGAGGTTCTCATCCTTTGTGAGAAATATATCATCAACACATAGAGAAGTTCACAAATTCTTCTTCAGTAGATCAATATCTTCCTTCGGGACTTCAAGCCATCTTCATATTGAAATTCACGAGCCAAATCATGCTTTAATGAAGCTTATCTTTTCTGCTTCATTTGAATCCACGAGTCATCTTGTCACTTTGTACTTCCATCCATTTTCAATAGTTGCCACACCTTGGAAATATTTAATATGTACTTGTAATCCTCATTAGGAGGCCATGGAAGAACAACTTTTGAGAATAATGTTAGCTCCCTCTTGATCTTGGCCTTCTTGTAGGAAGCATTACAATCTCATCAAATTAGAACTGTTCATCCTTGTCCTCATCATCATGTTGCTTTCCTTTCCTTTCAGGCATGAGCTAGGGTTTCTAACTTTCTAATTTTAGTGGAAAAGATCAATGCTAGGGTTTGTCCATAACCCCTAGCGATTTCTTATCTAAAGACTAAGCCTTGTAGCTTGCTAGGGTTTACAAAGTATTTCATTTCACATCTTCTTGTAAGTCCAATAGTATTTGCAATGAGTAGAATTTTCATTTTCATGTCCATTGCTCAAGCATACTACAACATTACTAATAATTCTTTATTGAGCTTTTCAACCAAAGAAGCCTACACACATCGAGTTCTGCAAATTATTCAATTATTTGAAAAAAAAAATCAACTTTGAAAGATAACTTGGCCACTTTTTCATTGTAATATTATAATGTTAATGCTTTTCCTTCATCAAGATAATATATAATAAAACGTCCTGCTTCTGAATCACAAGGAAACACAGAACCCTGAAATATATAAGTCCCTTCATATTTTTATATATTCTTACAAGGTTTGATCCTTATGCTTGAGTAGTTATTAAGCTTTCTTCATCGAACTATAGATCCGGACTTAACTTGTCAATGCAAGATATATCATTGTAGTTTCTGGAATTACAGACTTTGCATCTTCTTAATCATTTATTTTTACACTCACATAGGTTGCCCATACCATATACCATGATGGTAATATGCTGCACATTCACAACTATCCTTGACGGTTTCCTAAGGATTTATTTATAACTGCATAACATTTGTAGATCATTAACACAATCCTCTAATGTTTTTTTCATTTTACAAGTATTTGACACAGACCTTTGGTATATTAGAATATTATGATGCAAGTCTTTAGACTTCTGACAGAGCTTCTCTTATGATGATAGGAGATTATCTAAGAATGCTTCAAATAATATTATAGTGATGATGCATAGCTCTCATTCCAATGATTCGAGAAGTCATCGATCTTTAAACTTAGTTCATAGAGAAAATTCCATTAAGCGGCAAGAACAAGAAGAAGCACATATCTTCATAGATCTCCAAGCCTGAGTATTTACTATTTTGTTAAAAATGTGGCCTTGGGTTATAGTTTAAAGGTGACCGATAGTATAAAATTTCCTTTAACCACTCCTTTCTCAAGGGTAGGGTCATCAAACATAGGAAATTGACTCATATAAATTAATTAAATTTTTGGACCAAGGATCCATAAGGATAAAATCACCTATTGATGGCTCTAGCTCTCTTTGCACAGTCAATTCCTAGGATTTCCCAGTCTATAAAGTCTTACATCTATCTCATTCTACTGAACCTCTCCCATCAGGTTGCACAACCCAAGAAATGGGATACCTATCTTTGTCATGCAGTCCCTCAGGTTATCCCACTTCCCTCCAGGGCTCCCAGCAGTTATCAACTGTAATTAAGTTTATTCAATGACAACCATTTCCCTTTCACATTGTCATGATTTCCACATAGTTTCATGACAACTATTTCCATAATTCTGTTATAGCATTAATATAACAACCTAAGCTTTGAGAAAAAAATCTCAAGGAATATTGGATGTCAAAATCTCTTTTGCATGCTGAAAAATCACAGATTATATCTGCATGCATGGGTGATACCATTCGCTTTCATAAGAAGTATATTTTTCTCTCTTAACCACTAATTCCAAATTTCCAAGGTTAGTAAGACTTAGGATAACAATAAAGCAATGTTTAATAAGGCTAAGGTTAAAGAACTGATGGGAGTAATAAAATGATAAAATATTTTTCCCTTAGGCCCTAAGCCCCCTTTCGTTCCCTTCTTGTGGGATTATAGCCCCCCCATTGTTTTTCCTTTCTCCCTCTGTAGTTTGTGATGTATTTTTATTATGATTCAATCTACCACTTTACATATTCCATCATTCGAATTTTTAGCCATTTATCATGTAGACATATACATTACTGTTCTAGGGATCAAAACTGGGGGTATTACATAGATAACATTATCACCCAACTCCACTTGCATGTTTCCTTTTGCTCTTGAAACTTGCTGGATATCTCACAGTTGAATGCCATGTGCTTTGATCTTCCACTGTGCACATGATGATCAACACTAAAGTGGTATTTGTTGAGAAACAATAAATTGTGGAGAAGGATGTCTCTAGCTTGGATGCCAACTCATCCACTACAACTTTTGCACTCATCTCAAAAAGCTTTTGCAGTTGCTTCCCTTTTTTTGGTATTGGCTTGCTTAGTGTCTCTTCTTACAACATTTGAAACATGTCACATGGATCATAGCCTCCTTCTCAGAATGAGATGAACAAACCGCCTTTTTCTTGGCCTTCTTGGGTCCTCCTTTATTCATATTCCCAATGAGTGGATTATTTTGAGTCTCTTCCACTTTGACTGACAAATTCTCTTCCTCGACAAAGCCATCCCGTAATGTTTCAAAAGTGGGCAACTTCACAGTTTAACATTTTCCCTACACGAAGGTAAGTCAAGATACTGAGAATACATTTAGAGTTATCCAACCTAACTCATATTCATAAACCTTGTTTCCTATTTTGTAAGTTGATATCTCAAATTGGTGTTCTTCATTGGATAGCTTGCCATAGTATTATTATTTCTCATGTTGTTACTAATGATATTTTTCTTCAAAATCTTCTTGTGGCATATGGTCACACTTTGATACAGAGAGACTGAGGCATCATACATATTCATCCCTATCTTCTTCTATGCGATGTGAGGGATCAAGTGGTCCTTGACTGAATCAAGGCAAATTTTCTTCTTTTTGGCCACCTTCTTATTGTGCTCAACCAACCAAACAGATGGGCATCTCATCATCGAACCTCACACAAGTTCAAGTGCCTATCATGGGGGTAGATCAGCTTCAAGCACTGAAACAAGGGCATTGCATACACTGAAAGCTTTTTACAACTCTGTCTCATAGAAAACAGTCCTATCCATATGTGGATTTGCTAAGATATTTCAGATGCATAGAACGAACACCATATCAAGTTTCTACACCATATTTTAGATCTTTACTCAAAGAATGAATTTTACAGCTCCTAAGAATTTGAATTTTAGATTGCACCTATCAAAATTTTGTGTCTATACTAAAATACTGTAAGGAAATATTCATCAATGCAAAGACTGCATTTCATGAGCTAATTTACAATAGTAGATAAATAAAGTCTATTCAACATAAAATCTGTAATTTGAAAATTATGAGAGTAAGGTATAGCAGCTAAATAGGGCTTGATATACATCATGCAACAATATGAAATGTTCTGGACAACAAGGACAAGTTCTAATAATAATCACATGGGTTTTCTATTACTCATAAAATAAAGTATTATAGCAGCAGAAACATATCTAGTGTATTATAGCAACATATCTAGTGTATTAGTTAAAATTTTCCATACCAACATCATATTTAACTTACTTGGCCTCAATTATTTTTTATTGCTTGTCATACCCGAGGGTTTCATAGACTTATGGGACCTTGGCTATCTTTGTAGGGCTAAATTGAGTTTTTGAATTAGTTCTTCATCTCCTTTAACATAAATATCACATATTACAAGTGATATTACACTGAATTTATTCTTTCAGAGGCTTTTCAGTTCAGCTTTATACTTGTCCATATAGAGAATAAGGTCGATTTGAACACAACCTCTTATGGTTGCTTTTCTACTCTCAAATTTACTTATATTTCTGATGAATATTAGTGATGATGTGGATGGAATTTTGTGATGATGTGTCGTTTATAAACTAGAGTTCCTTCATTTTATATGTAACGTCATCATCATGCATGTGAAATAGCATCTAGTTTGTTTTTATTTATTTTCTTTTGATGTAATTTTATAGTTAGAATCTTAGACCATTCCATCTTTGTTACATAGGTCACATTTCCTTCTACACTCATTGGAACAGGTGAAAATTGGATTTTGATGAATATTTTTTATATTTTGTGAGTTTGACATTGGTGAGGCTACATCATAGTCATGTTCAAGAATAACACCCAAATAGGGTGGGGAATTGAACTAGTGACTTAACATTTAGGAGTGCTTTAACAATGCACCCGATCATTGTCTATCGAAGACCCCATGGACAATGAAGGAAATTAGAGTTACTAAATACTTAAATTATGAAGTAGGTTAGTTCTACATTGATATTGTCTAGATATAATATATTTTATTGTTGTTATTTGTACTTCACATTTTTTTTTCCATTTTGTTTATGGAAGATCAAATATTCTTCCAATCTTTAATATGAATCTTCATGAACCTATTGGCATCTAATCGTTAAATATTCATAGGATTTTGCTGAAATTTTGTGTGAGGAGGTATGCAGTTTTTTAGCAAATACAAACACAAGTCTTCAAGGATAACATAGAATTGAAAGCTTACTCTACAACTCTCTCTTCAAACACAATGCCTTCCTTCCACTTCTTCCACAACCCCTCTAGCTTGGCACAGACTCACACATCTTTAAAGATCACTGGCTTCTTGGGTTGGTTATATGGGATTCTAGCTATGGAGGCATGTGTTCTCTCAGCATGAGGAAGAATGTAAGAATGAAAAGGAAAGAAACTCTCCAAGAAAAAGTATATTTTATGTCTCCCATGCATGAGGATCATGTGTCTTCCATATAACATTTTGAGTTTGGACTTGGAACATATGATCAATAAAGTAGGTGAAAGAGATTTTAATATAGCATGGTTAAAAGATAGAACCTCTGCAAGCGACACAGGGCAGCAATGATATATTGGGTTATAAGAGGCACCCCAACCCTTGATAAGAAATCCCATGTGTTGTTGCCATATGGGGTTTCAAGATAACTCATGCTAGATTTTTAGGAAACTCCCTTCTGCCAATTCCATGTAGAGGGCCATATTTTCCATATAGAGAGACACCCCCCATACCATATCCATCTCTTTTACCCAACTTTCTATCGAGAGCCTGAGATGGTAGGATAGTTTCCCTTTCGACTTTAGAGGAATACCCTCTGTTTGACAGTGGCCATTCGATGCATTGAGGGTTATCCTGTACTTGGCTCCAGAGCTTTGTATTTATTCTTCTTAGCATTGTGATAATCATGCTTAGATATTTTTAAGTAGGACAAATTCTTGATTTGATAGGGGTGGCCTTTGAAATCCCACTTTGTACTACCACTTATGAATTGAGTAGTCTTTTTGACGAAATTATGGTCACTTATTGGACATTAAGTGACCTATATTGCCTTCCCAAGGACACCCCTTACTCTTCCACTCTTGGATTCAGCTCCTATGTTGCTCCTCAAGCAATCTTTTTGGAGGTTATTAAATTATTTATTATACTTTTGTTTTATAAGTGTTAAGCATAACACCAAAACCTAGTCTGGCTGCCATTTGGACTCATGACCATTCAATAGTGGGGCCTTTTCCTTGGGCTTTGAGTTAACAAAATTTGCAAAGAATTTTCACATTCTTCAGTATGGGGTCATTACAAGCCAACCCTCTTGGATTGACACAATTCTCATAGACGACTGCATTACAAATAATACATGATTTAGTCTTTTATAATCCAGGGGTCAAAACTGGAATCTTAAATTCTCCAGGTCATAAATTCACTTACAAAAATTGATGGGGGGCATTTTCTATTTGGACTGTTGGAAAGATCTTGGAAAAAAAAAATTTACATTGTTGTTGGTCATTTTTATTTGTGATTTAGTATCAACTCTTTTGCTTCATTAGAATTAAGTCCATTTTGTATTCGCAGATAATTGAACACATTGTTTTTTTCCAATGTTTTGTACTCTTAAAGTGAAGTAATTACTAGATTATTGTTTGGTGTTCACTGCTGAAAAGAGTTACTCTTACTATGGTAAGTTTATATTTCTTTTATTTGTTGGTTGTTATCATGTTTTGAGTGCAGACTTGTGATATTCAAAATCGCATGTCGCGTTGTGTGAATGATATATATATATATATCCATGTTAAAATTGCACATAATTTTATATACCATTCATATATCTAAAATTTATAATTTTTAATTTGAATATTTACGTGATAAAGGAAACACAAAGGTCCCAATTATAAAAATTCACCCAACGAAAACAACATTGAGATTTTTCTTTCATTCATCCTGTAACATATTGCATCTGTATTCATCAATGCTCTTCTTCCATATGCTATCCACTTATGACATTTCCTTTCCAATATTTGGTGCATTTGCGAGTTGTAGGCCATTTGTAGGCTATAAATGTCTGTAGAGTTTCAATTCTAATTGAGTATTCAACTAAACATATTGAGTCTCTTATATGTAACTATTTTCCTCTCCAACCACTTTTCATAACTTCCATAACCATTAAGTAGGGACCTGTAGCTTCAATAGTGTTTTTCTTGTTTAGTAAAAGATTTTCAAGACTTTAATTTATTTAAAGTTGTAGAATTTACAATCTATAAATTTTCAAGATATAATTTTTAAAAGTTTAATTTTTTAAAGGGTGCTAGCTCAATGGAAGAGCACCTGCTTTAGAAGCAAGAGGTTGGTGGTTCAATTCCATCGTGCCCTGATATTCATATGGAACGACGACAATTAACTTTTGATGACAGAGGTTCTTTTGACCATCACCAATGAGCTTATGGTGACATTTTAGACCCTCACCAAAATATGAAATGGTTATGGTCAAAAAATGCCACCATATATATGCATCAATAGTGATGACCATCAAAGGTTTGTCACCATAAATCATTGTTGTTGATATGAAATGGTGAGGGTCATTGTTTGTCATTATATTCATTATTCGTGACGGACCTTGATGTCACCAATGAGCTTATGATGAAATTTTTTTACCTTCACCAAATATGAAATGGTGATGGTCAATGAACGTCGCCATATATATGCACTAATAGTGACGGCCATGAAAGGTCCATCACAAAAAAATGTTGTTATTCATATGAAATGGTGACGGTCACTATCCATCATTATAATCAATATTCGTGAAGGACCTTGAATGCAACCACAACACATACTTTTGGTGACGCCACCTTTGGTGACGTTTAGTTTTTTGGTGACGGGGGGCTATTCTCCATGACCATTGCTGATATGAAATGGTGACGGTCACTATCCATCATTATAAATAATTATTGGTGACAGACCTTGAATGTCACCACAACACTTATACTTTTCGCGACACCACCTTTGGTGACGTTCAAGTTTTGGTGAGGAAGGCTCTTTTGACCCTCACCAATGAGCTTATGGTGACATTTTTTGCCCCTCACCAATGTCCTTTTTTCTTGTAGTGTGGTGTTGCTCCTAGTATCAACAAAATAGAGAAATCCACCTCCATATGAGGCGAAATCTCAAGAATCTCTATAGGAAACACATCCTAAAACTGTTACAGGATAGGATACCTCCTCAGGACTTCACCATCCTCATCATCCAACCCTTTGTCACCAAAAACATGTACTGCAAATAATACACATCCGTTCCTATGGTTGTTCTTAGATTGCATAGTTGTAACCATCCTCACTGACCTAGGCTTTTTATTTCCCTACAAGTATCTATTTTTTCCAACCTCATCTAGGCAATCAATGGCCTTCTCATAGAAATATACCTTGGTCCTATGAATAAACAAACTATCCATACCAAAAAGCATAGTATATGCACCCAAAGGAAGAAAAATTGTATTTGTTGTTGTAGGCATGCCATTAATCTCAAATGCACAAGACCTCACCCAATGGTGAACTATTCACTTGGTCCCTGTAGCCAACTACACCAACCAGGATTCTAGATGCATTTCATTATTCAAATGAAACATATCCACTAGGTCATGACCAGTATATCTATAATTTGTTCCTCAATCAATAAAAATGGAAACAACTTAATCACATAAATTACCTTCCATCTCAATCATATGTGCATGGTGATTTTCCTTCCTATTATCAACTTCTAGATAGATTCGAGGAATGCTCTCGGATACATATCCAACTTTATTTTCCTCCTTTACATTGAATATATGAGGCTTTATGCCCTGATACAATGGAAAATCCTTCTTACGATGGTATCTACCACAGATCCAACACTTCAATGGTTCTCTGCCACTCCAGTTATTTTGCTACTCCATAGGCTGAGACCCATGTCCTTTCTTAGTTATATTGAACTTCTTATAAGGAGCCACATTTTCCTTCTCACTTACATCCTGAGATATTCCTCGCTTCTTGGATCATTTTCCTTTAATCTTCCGATTACCTTTCCCATCATTCTTGAACTCAGATGTGCACTTTAATTGTTCATAGCAATGGTTCAACTTTTTGATGTCTTCCTCCAATGAATGAGGTTCATCAAACTCAATATGGTATTTGAATGAAAATTTAAATCCATTGATGAACCTTTGAATATTTTCTTTATCATCTCTGAAATAGGGAACATATCTCAATAGCTCTAAAAATATGGTTTTACAGTCTTCATATGTCATAGACCCTATCTTAAGCTCATAAAACTCCTTGGCCTTTCCATCATAATATCTCTCAGATAGGTACTTGTTTTCGAGGATTATTTCAAATTCTTCCCAAGTTAGATTCTCTTCCTTGTTGCCTCTGACATGCTTGACATATTCCCACCAGATATCTTATTTTCCTTTGAGACAAAAGATGGCTATATTGGCTTCCATATTCTCTAAGTAATCATAAAATCTGAACATTTTCTTTATCCCATGAAGCCATGCTTCTACGTCTTCTGATTTAGTCATCACACCATCAAAATTAAGATGCTTGGATTCCTTTAATTCTTCTAGAAAATACCCCTTCTCACTCCTATTGTAATGATGCTGGCGATGATGACAGTAATGTCTCCTAGAATAATAGCTGGAATAAAATTCATGTGTAGTAGCCTTCCTCTCTGGTGCACTCAAGGATTTTCCAACCTCTACTATCTCATATTTTTCCATCATGTACCTTTTTTTAGACCTGTTTCCCAATGCCCCATTATTATTTTCTTCCTACAAGTCTTTATTATTGATCCCCAACTTTCCATGCTTTTGAAAATGTGAAAGGCTTTGAAGAATAGCTGCATTGACCTCAACTTTCTTTTATTGAGATTTCGCAAGCCTTTCCTAAGTTTCAACCAACTTCTCATTATCTATTTTACAACTTATGATCAATGCCTTCAAAATTTTTAATGTATCTACTAGATTAGAAGAGTCTCCCTCTCCCTGCTGCTCAACTAAGTTATCACATCCCACCAATTTCTCTTCTGGTTTTTACGAGTATTCATATGAACTCTATTAAACCATTCAGGTCTTCATCCCTTGACCTTCCATTATCCTGTAATATGTAATTTTTAGCTAAACAAAATAATAATCAAAATCATTACCTCAACTTACTTCAGGTATGGATATTACATATTCACATTCCCAATCCAGATTAGCACGATACATAATAATATCATAAACACATCAGTTCATACCATATTAATAGTAAATTAATTGTAATGTATGCAACTGAAATGACAATAACTAGAATGCATATAAATTAACCAAAATTAACTACCATGTGTGTAACCACAATTGCAATAAAATGGCTAACATGAACTATTCATGTCTGCATGCCAAACATATAAACTTGCATGGCAACTTGCATTCACCTCTAGGTTCAATGTTATGAACCTGATCTGGTACCACTTTGTAACATCCCACTTGACATTTACCCACTTTAACCTGCTCACCAGGGTAAACATGAGATGAAAATTACTATGCATGACCCAATTTCAAAGGCACACTTATGGAAAATGGGGTCCACATTTAGAAAATTGTCTGCAAAAAAGCAGTGGTGCATGATCACACTATTATAAACCTAACTTGATGCAACGCAACTTTCTATTTTTCTAGTTTTTATGGTCCTAAAATTCGAAAGCCATAAACTGAGATTTTAAGAATGTGCCAAAAATGATTTCATGAATCTCTTTTTGGCCTCCTCATGGAGATCTTCGAAATGAGGTATTAGGATGGCCAAACGAAGATTGTATGACAAATTTATGACCGCGAGAAGTTGGTGGTCCAAATTATTCATTTATACAAACACTTTGTGACTATGTAACTTGTAGGTCATGAATGCACATTTTGTTCATTTTTTTCATTAGTTCATCAAATATTCATTAAGAAGGCTTGCTTCCTTCTCACACTAGTTGCTCATAAAACACAAATTATCACATGCATTCATATAAATCAACCATGAGCCATAAAAAACCATGAATTAGATCCAGATCAAGAGAAAATCATATAATAATAAATATACCATGCATGCGACCAACATTTAAATAGAATGAATTCATGAAAAAATAGTGATACAAAAAACAGTAAATCAAAACTTATGCTCATTGATAATCATTAAATAATAACACATATTAACATGAGTATAGTACCAACCAAGTCAGGGACTTCCACGTAGCACCCAACCGTAGATTGGGTTGAACAAAATATTGTTTTCATCCAATCACCCTCGTTCCATATTCCAAGCTATTTGGGATTACATGGGATAAACCAAAACATAATCGAATAGGGAATCTATAGATTATACCACATCACCCTCAAGCCACAATGATCTCACCTAAATCAGTCCAAATATCACCAAAACCAAAACAAGCGTGGATGCCTCAGAATTTCTTCACCATACCCAGAGGATTTTTCTTGTCTCTGCCCACCTGTCAAGATATTCTTAGAGAAAACCATATCTACCCGCAACCCTTTGGATTTTCCTCAAACCACCTAACTCAGATCCAAAATATTCTCTAAATCCAAATATCAACCAATTAGAAAACCCAATACATCATGGCTATCGAGTAAATAAAAAAGGAAAGGTTGTGCACTGCTGTCAATCCAGGTAAATACCATTCAAATGACGAAAAAATAACTAATAAAACAAATGCATACACCAAGCATTTGAATCCTAGAAATTAAATCACACATTCAACCTATTACCCACAAAATCGTCCTACTAGCTGCTCTTTATTTGCTTCATTTCTACCCTTTCTTACTTCTTCCAATATTTTCCTTCTGCTCCCTTCCTTTCCTTGCTTGTTCCTTTCTTGCTTTCTTGCTTGTGTCCAAGTATTGTAGTTTTTATTTCACTTACTCTCCTTATCCAAGTGAGTATAATTGAATGCCTAAGAGTTTCCAAGATCATGTTAGAATGTTCTCTCCATTCTTTTATGTTTCTTCATTTTCCCTTGCATGCATATTGTTGTCTCTTCATCTTCCTTTTCTCTTATTTTCCTTTATTTGTTGAATTAGTTTCCTTTTATTACCTTCTTCCTTTTCCAATGCCAATTTCCACAACCAATAATTGACCATAAGTAATTCCTGTCAGGGTTTGGACTTGTGGCCAGCGGATGCTTATTAAGGCGTTTGTGTTGCTGCGCAGGTCACGAGTTTGAGTCTCAAATAAACTGAGGGTCGTCATGGCGAGAACAGTGGTTCCTCCTAAGAGTATAGTGGTATACAGTGGGATTCCACCCCGTGTCACGTGAGTACAATACCGCCACCATTGTCGATTATCCTAGTACAAAAAAGAAGAAAATTAAAAAAAATTGACCACAAGTAATGCCTAGCATATATTTTCCCCCTTGTTCAACTTGGAATACGTGTCCGATTACCTTAGTTTTACTTTTGTATTTATAATTTCCTTTTATTACATGGAAATTTAACCTGGGGCTATTACAAGTGCACTCATAAACATATCACAACATATATAACTCTTCCGGTGGTAGGAAGTGGTAGAAAATAGGGTTTTGTGGCAGTACCATGGATGAGTTGACCAACACTCATCAATGTGCCCACTCCACCTTATAATGTGAAACTCATAAGTGACGAGCAGTGGGAGAAAAGTGGTGGAAAAATTTCCACTAGGTTAGGGTTCTACAAACCCCCATTCTCATCCCCATTGCATTTTGTAGCATAGCGACATTATATCCAATTTTCTACACATATGGTGTTCCATTGTTGTGATAGTTGTCACTACCTCTAGACCCTTGGATCTACCGATACATCTCCCATGCATTATATTTGATGAAGGATCCACCAAACAATATCACATCCATGGGGTTCTACCACATAAAATGTGTGGTTTTATCCCTGCATGGGATTCAAATTCAAAGTTTCTCCAAAAACTAGATGGTTTTCATTGTGGGTGGTCTCCCATTTTAGACCCCCCTGCTAAATTTTGACATATTGGGGGGGCTCGAAGTGAATCAAGGCCATAGATCGAACTCATACTATGATAATGTTGTTTAGAAATAACACCTCATTAGCAAGGGACCCATGCTGGGAGTTCTCATATAGGACCCCCCTAGTAACCCACAATAGACCAGGAGACTTTGAAGTGAACCTAGGTTGAGGATCTAACCAATATTTCCTAGGATTGCATTATCCAAAGAAACCTACTCGGTAACACTTGCCCAAAGGGTCAATTCGATAAGCGATGGGAAGTCTTATAAATTTTCATTGTCGACAGATGGAAAAATTTATGTCTATTGCCACCATTTCTCTACAATTGCTACCCTATCATGAAAACACAACAGAACATTACTACTAATGAGTGGTGGGCGGTCAATTTGATTAATAGCATTGATAGGTGGAAATTCTCTCAACAATTTCTATTTTTGTCTTGAATTTGATAGTGAAAATTCAAAAAAAAATGGGGATGCATGGAGGTGACAGAGGTCAAATCCTCAGATTTTAAATGCAAAGGACGTCTAGACATAAAGATCCAGCGAGAATGTGAAAGGAATTTTCATAGAGGAATATGGCCTAGTTGCAATAGGAATTTGAATGTGAAATTTGGGCTATGAATAAGTGAGTTGCGCCTTACCAAGGTCGGAACTCAAATCACTTGATTTCTATAAAGTTTTAAGGAAAAGGGAAAGGTGTCTGCCTGAACACCAAATTTCTTGAATATGAGAGTCAACGCTTGAACAAAGGCCCCAAAAAGTCTGCAAATCACTCGTAATATGTTTATTATATTTTTATCAAGATTGTGAATTTCTAGGTAATTAATTGGAGCTACAATCCAAGCAACAATAACAAAGAAACTTGCAAAGGTTCACAACTTAAACAACTTTCATAAAGCTTAAAGATAAGAAATTTGAGGATGATATAAATACTTGTTATTTAGCCATACTGACTTGACTATATTGAGATGGAGAAAGGGAAAGAGTTTCTCATATTAATTTTAATTTATTAAAATGAGTGTATTAAATTGACATAAGTGACAAGAAATAAGTATATTGATTTGACATAAATAAATCTTAAAGATAAGAAATTTGAGGATGATAAATAAAAAAAAAAATTTGTGACCGTGAGGAACCCAACAACTATTTGAGGATGATATCAATACTTATCATTTAGCCATATTGACTTGACTATATTAGGGTGGAGAAAGGGAGAGTGTTGCTCATATTAATTTAACTTTATTAAAATGAGTGTATTAAATTGACATAAGTGAGAAGAAATAAATATATTTATTTGACATAAATAAAGCTTAAATATAAGAAATTTGAGGATCATATCAATACTTGTTATTTAGCTATATTGACTTGACTATATTGGGATGGAGAAAGGGAGAGAGTTGCACATATTAATTTGACTTTATAAACTATGTATTAAATTGACATAAGTGACAAGAAAATACACATCTAAATTTAGGGATAAGGTACTTATCTGAGAATCATCAAGAAGGTCTGATGCCCTCTCATAATAGCTGCAATATCATATATTAGGTCATACATTTATTAACCATTCATTTACTAATCAAAACACGATGATAGGCATAACTAAATTCTGTCATACACCATGCTTATAACCAACATATAACCAACATATTAACATTGATAGAACAACCATTATAATCAAATAATAACAAGCACATTTACACATGATACACAAGAGGAAAAGTGTTTTTATTAACATATGCAAAGTAAAATTAGGTTAGAGACTTCCACGTAACACCCGACCATAGATTGGGCTAAAACAAATATTTATTTCATCCAATCATCCCTGCGACATATTCCAAGAATGAATGTGGAACTTACAACAAAATAAACATGGATTCCTCAGTATTTACTGCAACCACCAAGTGATTCCTAGGCCCAAGCCCTCATCTATACAACTAGGATTTACCGCAATCCCACCAAAGGATTCCTAGCCCCAAACAAGAAAAATATACTACCATGATTTACCACAATCCCACCACATACCAGTCTAGGGATGAATACTCTTATACAAGCATGGATGCCTCTGGATCTCTCCATCAAAGCTATGAGGAATTTTTCCATCTCCAGCCTCTAGGACTTACCATATATCCCTCCATTCACCTGTCGAGGATTCTTGGGCCCAACGAGGGTGTACACAATCATGTTTTACTACAAATCCCACCTTCACTGGTCCATGGATTACTAGGCCTTGTGTTTCCTCCTGAGACCACCCCACTTAATTTCAAAACCATCTGCCAATCCAACTTAACAAAGTAAGAGAACCCCCATCACACCATGACCATCTAGAAATGGAATGGCGAAGTTGAAAGCCACTGCCACACCTAGAAAAACCAATGCCAATGACATCAAGAGAACCAAATACGCACATCCATATAACATGCATCTCAAAACTAGAAAGGAAACCATATGTGCAACTCGATACTTGCAAGTAATCTCGTTGTAGTCACTTGATCCAACTCTTCCTTTCATGATATTTACATCCATTTTCCTTCTTTGTCCTTGCTTTTTCTTCATTCCTATAATGCTAGAGTGATCCAAGAATGGTCCAAGTGTGAAATAATATGAGAAAATAGAGAGAATAGAGAGAGCTCCAAGCTAAAACTGACAAAGGGCTACCTACTGATCCTCAGAAGCCTTTTTTATCAATGAGGCCTATAATTTCTTCATTTTCCTCTATTTTTCCTTCATTTTCCTCCTCTCATGAAACCTGTGATATTTCACCTTCCTTTTCTCGTATTTTCCATTATTTTCATTAAAAAATCTAATTAATGCCTCTTTTCCTTTGCCAATTTCCTTAGACATGATAAACCGAAATGAACACCCACTAGGATGATTTTCCCAACATTCAACTTGGAATACATGTCCTATGACCTTGGTCTTATTTTTCCTTTATTAACATTATTACATGGATTTTTAACCTAGGGTTGTTACAAAACCCTCCCCCTTAGGGTAGCACCGCCCTAAGTGTTCAATCACACCTACAACCAACAAAACCGTTGAAAACAAAAACATACTTCCCATGGAGATTTTTAATACAACTTGTTGTAGCAATTATAATGGCATCCTACTGCAAACATGAAATAATACCATTTACTGGAGCTTTATAACAAAACTCATTACAATATTTACAATAACAACCACATATACTTATGCAAATTTTCTTCAACCAACAAATAACCATACTATTTATGAGCCTTTATAAATCCATCTGGATACAATAATTACAATAATATACACATGCACATTTTCTCAACCAACAAATAAAATGATATGATGCCTACATCTGCAACAAGGGAATCCAAAGGCTCACACCTCCACCATCAAAAGTAGTACCAAGATTCACCTCCTTTCCATGAAGTTGAAAATCCACTCCCAAAGTTAAACCTGCATCCCGATTCCATCTGAAAATGACAATGAAAAAAAAAATGTATTCCTCGACCTTCCCTTCTCTGCTACAAAGTCCCTCGGGAAATCAAACCACCCCCTTTTGCACAGTCACTCACCTTCCAAGTTCCCCAACATCCTCTTTCCTGGGAGATCCATCCCTTGGAAAAGTTTCCTTCCATCAAAAGGTGCAAAAACCAAGGCATATCCATATTTCAAAATGATCATACTTGTCATAACATGCTCATGGAAATCAATGGAAACTATTGGGTACCAGTGTCCCATAATGGCCCTACTCCTGAAGTGATTTACCAACATACTTTGTCAATGCCAATTCATTTTTTATTGTTGCTACTAATTCCTGCAATCAGTTTCAACCACCCAACCGGGAATTTCCATGCTCTCTTGTACCAAACACATAACTACAATTACATTCAAAGTAACTTGAAATAAATTCACAACATACCTCACTGGTGTCTCGTCAAGAAGGTGAACTTGAAATTATGTTCACTTCCTTCCACAACAAGTCAAAATAGCGGTTTGATCAAATAATCAAGTATAAACATATCACATCTAGCTAGCTCAAGACACAATGATCATAATCAAAATCATAGCTCACATGTAATATTCCTTTTTCGAGATTTTCTGCAATATGGTCCAAGGGGACGCTATATAAGGAAGGAAATGAAAAAATAAGCTGAAAGGGGACTTGGATCCCTTTTTTAATACATCATATATTACACTTCCAGAAGTTGAGCTCAAAGAAATAACCCTAGGTGGGTTATTCAAATATCCTCCCCTTGGCTATCTCAAAGAAGTGCTCAAAGAGTGAGCTACAACAATATATGAACACAATCATAAAACTCTGCAAATATAAATATGGCATAATATGAAATATTATGCAGCCAACATATATATTAATATCTTAGCAGAAATATACATAAATATCATGAGGAATAAACCCCTCATGCAATGGGAATCAATCTCCAAAGGTTAACACATGAAAATTATACATGAGAGGCAGCAACTGCACAAAATGCTGGAGAGCAGTGACTGCGCTATCTCTATGATAGTAGCTACTGCTGTAGATGTCAATACATGAAATATGGCTGATACGTACAAATAAATTCCCTACAATAGAAGGATGGGCCTCAATACAAGGAGAGATCGTTAGAAATGCCGGAGAATGTACAATGTGAAAAATAACTTGTCACTGCAACTAAATGAAAATAAGAATGAGGCTGTAACAGATATGAAATACTCATGCCCTCCTTTGATAGTATATCTAAGCAAAGGGCTGATCCCTTTTACTCAAAAACACTCCTCCTGATAAGCTCAAATCACCTTCCCAGCAACTGCCTACAAAATAACGGAGATCTAGCTGGAAAATACGTTGTGAGGGAAGATGGATGGTTGGCATGCTGCCAATGATCTGAAAATAATCCCGGGAGTCCACCTCACTGATCCTCAAATAGATAGCTAAGCCCTCCACTGAAAAACAAGCCAAGAATGACTCAAGAGATCCTTTGTTACTGCACCCTAAAACACAAAGTTATCCTGCTACAGGAATAATGTTGTGGCTGAAGGAGGTAGCTTTGGCCAAATGCTAGAATGAGGAAATGTATCTCTAGAACCTCTCCTTCCCTGAGGATGAGGTAATATTCCCGACTGGGAACACCCTAGTGCTATGCAGCACTGCACTCTTGCTAAACAACAAGAGGAGTGTAGTCTCAACAGACCAAGCAAATAATAGTCAAGCACAAATTCTTCTTCATATATAGCAATTTCTCCTCTCCACCATGGGACCCATCCACATGTGCTTTCCAACTCATGCAAGTTGTCCTCCACCAAAACTGCGTTGTCCAAGAAGATTCAATGTATCTAGACAGTTTAGTTGACTTGGTCAAAATGACTAGATCAAGCATGATCCAATCCTATTCACATGAGGAGTGTTTATTCTTCCTTCTCAAAGGTTATGGGGCCTCCTTACCCATTTAATTTAACTAAATGAAATACTACTAACTATATTGTTCCTTTTATCTTGAGGCTAAAAATTAGGAACACTACAGTCCTCCCCCTTCAAAATGTTGCTTGTCCTCAAGCAACTGCAACGTAGGGAAAAATTCCACCTCCTCTTCTTGTGGCCTCCTCATCAATAGACCCCACCATAGTTCATCAAAGTATGCAATAATTATTTCCTCCATGTATCCCTCCAAGTGTGTAAAACCAAAGTATACATCATGAGACAATAGAATATGCAAGTGGAAATATCCTTGTTATTCAATGGCCTCCTCAAGGTAGGAGTGATGAAAAACATGGGAAGTCTTGTTCCCAATGAGTGAATCCTTCACCCATGCAATCATCCAAATGAAATGAGCCATCCTAGGTAGCTCAAAAAAGCAGTCCTCAACCCCAGATCTATGCAACATGTTGGGGCTGAATGGAGAGTTTAGATTTTCCCATCCAAGTAGTTTCTCCCTCCATTTATGATAAGTATGAGGGGGTTGTTGATATTGGGCTGAAATTTCATGGCTTCCACAATTGGCCCAAGTCGCCCCATAAAATGAATCAACCATTAAGTGCCTCCTCCAACAACACATTTTCTCCCAATAGCTCCTCCTATATGAAGAGAAAAGTAGTGACATGGAAATCATGGTGTGCCCATTTTTTCTCCTGAAATATACAAAATGTGAAAAAGGGAGAATCATACTCCCAATGGGCATCTTCAAATCCAAGCCCACTCTCCAAAAAAATCCTCCCATGAGTATACAAACATCGGCAACATATGGAAGAAAAATACAATGAAAACAAGCTACCACATGGCAACCAGAGAGTGAATCATAGTTCCACATGAAGAACCAGTGTAGTGCATTCCATGCCTGCGTAAAAACAAAAGATAACAAGTGCTTTACTAGGCACTTGTTTGTTGCCATAGTCATCTCATAAGATGTGAACATGAATGTACAATGTGGTGTTAATGGTGCTCACCAAGAGTCATGTGGCTTCCCCCACAAACCACCATTAAGGTAGCCAACATCAATGCTACAAGTAACTGCAAGTACATTATAAAAAATGCAAGAAGGGATGATCCTTCTTGATACAATATGCTGATTATATAAAGTAAATAAGTAAAAAACATAATGTGGAATTATTCCTTCTCTACCATGTACTTGAGACCTTGAGCTAAAATGGCTCAATTGAAAAAGCTCCCTCACTCCCAATGAGTAGGAAGGTGGCTGTGAAATCCTCTCTATCACCATCCAGGCTATGCATATCTCCATATGCTGATATATCTCTTGTTGGATGCCCTCCCAAGTGAAATCCTCTAACAAAACAAGATATGCATCAAGGTGCATTGCTAGGAAGTCCTCATGTGCTGCATGTAATAGTTTCTCCTTGAGACTAGATGCCCTAGTCAAGAATATTCCACCATAATAATAGATGACCATATCATCCACCATGTATCTGTCATCTCCCCCCGGGTCATCAAGAACCATGCATGCACCAAGATCCTTGGAGTACTCTACCAAAAGCTGAGACCTCAAATACGGATCGATCGTCCTCATAGACAGTGCTGGTGATCTAACATGTGAAGCTTCCCTCATGTTGTTGCCTGCTACTTTGACATCCCCCATGCCAAAGTCATCCTCCAAAATGCTACCATGCCCATCATGCAACTGCTCATGCTCAAATACTGATGGTGTCCTTTGGAATTTGGCCTCCCATGAGAAGCTGTCATCCACAAGGAATCTCCCAAGCTGGGCCAAAGTAAGCATGAGTGGCCTACATCCACTCCTAGGTATGAAAGAGTCCTCCCTGAAAGGAATTATCCTCTTCCTCTCCAAATCTATGGAGTATTCATCCTGCATCATGAAGATGCCATCCTCCATCCCTGCAGCAAACTATGTCAGCGCAGTATAACTGATGAGAGTGGGTGATACTGAAAATGAGAGAGTGTCTCCCTCCTCCTTGAGTTTATCCCAAACTATCTGCACTGTGTTGGACTCCTCCAATGTGTTCACCTCTCCGGAATCCAAGAGTGGTGAATCAAGTGACAAGATGCCCCTCATCAACTCTAAATCAGGTGGCCTCCCAGGCGGAATGCCTCCATATAGTGAGACATCGAGTTCAGAAGTGGACTGTATGTATGAGTGGACTGATTTGTCCCTCTCTTCACTACGTAGTACAGTCTCCTCTTCTGGTGCAGAAGCTTTCTGAAATAGATAAGGGTGTATCAACTCTTGATGTTGATCCTTCTCTTCCTCCTCCGTCTCCCAATCCCAAAAAATTGCTACATATAGCTCTGGAATTGTGTCTTGGTTTCCACATGTTTAAAAATTTGGAACTCCTTGCAAAGATACAAGGGCTCCTCTAATAGAATAAATGGCTCCCCTTTCACCTCCATGTGGTGATGGATATCCTCCCAATGGGACAGTGCTGTTAGATCTCTTATGCTCATCCTCCCCATCAATAATTGAGATTACCTCATCATTAAGGAGAGACCCTAGATCTTCGTCATCTCTTGAAGGAAGTACCTCGATGACTTCAAAAATGGAAGAGGTCCCTTCACATAATAGGGATCTTGCCCTTGGCAATCCATCATACATGTTTTCATCCCCTTCGGAAATAAGGAATGGAGTTTGTTTCATGGTTCCTTCCAATGCATGCAAAGTGTTTGATGTTTTGATATATAGAGTTTCACAGTGATTTTCATCAAATTTCCTCACCAACCCTTTAGCGAATCCATAATATGATTCTACATTTGCATGATAACATGAAATATAATTTTCAAACCACCAACCATGAGCCATACCTTTGGGTTGCAGTGCTACTCCTCCAATGGCCTCATCTTCTTCCTCCATTCTCCTTGCAGTGCAAGTGGAAAATGAACTACGTTGTGGATTTGCATGTGTGGCTGAATGCCCACACCCATCATGATAAAATCTAGGGCTTGCTTGATCTTCAAACCCTCTCAGGAACTTTCTGCAATTTTCCCTTTCTATCTCCTTGAGATCTTTTATGATAGCTTCCATAGTTTGGAAAAGAAGCAGGGAGATCTCCTCTTCCGTCATTCCTCTTTTCTTGTTTCATTTGTACATATCCTATTCTAAGTGAGTAGCTTCTCCTTACAATGGCATATTATCTTAGGCTGCACAGGCTGAGCCAAGATTGATGCTCCGATACCACTGTAATATTCCTTTTTTGGGATTTTCTGCAATATGGTCCAAGGGGACGTTGTATAAGGAAGTAACTATGAAAATAAGATGAAAGGGGACTTGGATCCCTTTTTTAATACATCATACATTACACTTCCAGAATTTGAGCTCAAAGAAATAACCATAGGTGGGTTATTCAGATCTCCTCCCCTTGGGTATCTTAAAGAAGTGCTCAAAGAGTGAGCTACAACAATATATGAACACAATCATAAAAATCTGAAAATATGAATATGTCATAAGATGAAATATTATGCAGCCAAAATATCTATTAATATCTCAGTAGAAATATACAGAAATATCATGAGGAATAAACCCCTCAAGCAATGGGAATCAATCTCCAAAGATTAACACATGAAATACATGAGAGGCAGCAATTGCACAAAATGTCGGAGAGCAGTGACTGCACCGTCTCTATGAGAGTATCTGCTGTTGTAGATGAAAATACATGAAATATGGCTGATACATACAAATAAATTCCCTACAATAGAGGAATGGGCCTCAATACAAGATTTCTAGCTAATCCAGGAGAGATTGCTAGAAATGTCGGAGAATGTACAATGTGACAAATAACTTGTCACTGCAACTGAATCAAAATAAGAATGAGGCTATAGCAGATCTGAAATACCCATTCCCTCCTCTAATAGTGTATCTAAGGAAAGGGCTGATCCCTTTTACTCAAAAACACTCCTCCTAATCAGCTCAAATGACCCTCCGAGTAACTGCCTACACAATAACACAGATCTAGCTAGAAACTGCACTGTGAGGGAAGATGGATGGTTGGCCTAATGCCAATGATCTAAAAATAAGCTAGGTAGTCCTCCTCACTGATCCTCCAATATATAGCTAATCCCTCCACTTAAAAACAAGCCAAGAATAACTCAAGAGATCCTCTGTTGCTGCCCCTTACAACACAAAGTTATCCTGCTACAGGAATAACGCTGTGGCTAAAGGAGGTAGCTTTGGCCAAATGCCAGAATGAGGAAATGTAGCTCTAGAACCTCTCCTTCCCTAGGGATGAGGTAGGGATTCCCAACCGAGAACAAGCTAGTGTTATGCAGCACTGCACTCTTGCTAAACAGCAAGAGGAGCGTAGTCTCAATAGACCAAGCAAATAATAATCAAGCATGAATAACAATGGCTCTCCTCTTCTTCATATATAGAATGAGCTCCTCTCCACCATGGGACCCATCCACATATGCTTTCCAACTCATGCAAGTTGTCCTCCACCAAAATTGCGATGTCCAAGAAGATTCAATGTATCTAGACAGTTTAGTCGACTTGGTAAAAATGACTAGATCAAGCATGATCCAATCCTGTTCACACCATGTGGTGCTCAAATCAGCTGCATTATTATTCCTCCTTTCACATGAGGAGTGTTTATTCTTCCTTCTCAAATATTATGGGGCCTCCTTACCCATTTTATTTAACTAAATAAAATACTGCTAACTATAATGTTCCTTTTAGCTTGAGGCTAAAAATTGGGAACATTACATCACATGAAACCATCATAAACCAGAATCATAGATCACATGCATATTTAAAAATGAAATAAAATATTAATACTTATCATTTGATCGATCCTTATATTCTACCTTTATCCTTTATTTTTTCTGTACACACACTGAATCGGTTGCCACACCTGAAAAACACCCATTTCCTTCTCTTCAACCACATACACATACAAATAGTGTACATCACATGCATACATCCACACACGGTGTAAATCACAACATATACACTTACACCTTGCATACAACACAACACATACACCTACACCCGGTGTACGACATAACACATACACCTACACCTACTGTACAACACCACACAACACATTTACATACACAAAGTACAACACAACAAATACACAGGTCATGATACAATGAGTACACAATACACATAACATAGTTCCACATGTATACAACACAACATGTACAACATGCACACGATACAACATGTGCACAACACCATATGTAAAACAGTACCACTTGTACACAACACCATCTGCACCACATGTACACAACACCACCTCCACAATGTGTACACAAAACCAAATGAACAACGTGTGCATAACACATGTACACAACATCACATGCAGGAAATGCACACAACACCACATGTACACACCACCACTTGTACACAACACCACATGGACGACATGTACACAACACCACATGTATACACCACCACATGCACGACATGTACACAAAACCACCTGCACACAACACCCCATGTAGAACATGTACATGGAACCACATGTATAATCATACAGACAACACCACATATACATAGAACCATATGTAAAACATACACACCATGGCATATGTACACAACACCACATATTCAATATGCACAAAGAACCATATGTACATAGCACCGCATATCCAACATGCGCACAAAACCATCTATACACAACACTGCATAAACAACATGTACACAACACCATCTATACATAACACTACATAAAAAACAAGTACACAACACCATATATGCACAACACCGCATGCACACAACATCATAGGTGCAACATGCATGAAATATATACAACAGTAGCACTGCACATCCATAGAGCACACACTGACTCTACCAAGAAACCTTGATTCTACTGTATTTCTACTATTCATGCATGTTCTAACATGTTTTCGATCACACTGCTTCCATTATGTTCATGTATCGCTCAAAATTACCTTTCCATAACATAAACATAGTCATAGTACAAGCATATAATATCAATTCATATCCATATGATGCTAACCTTGTAGATATGTCAAGGTTACTCTTCCCACTTGATTCATCATTAATGAGGAACCTCTTCATGCCATTCACCTGCATAACAAATCATTCCTCCACAAGAATTATTCATGATGACCTTCTCAGACAACAACATATATACATATATATATACATATAAACATCAACATAAAACAATCATGATCCCTGATGACCCTGTCAGAAAACATCATATGTAAATACATATATACATATATATATTATATCATAATCATAATCATACCATAATTACCAAATACCTACAATTAAGAGAAATCCATTTATTCATGCATAACATGCACAACATTTAGAACAACAGTTCCCAAATTAGACAAGGAATTTGTTACCTTAAGCCCATTTACGTTACCTTTCCTACTACCTTTCTCATGACTATTCTTGCATCATCCATGTATCCCAATGGACCCAACCAACTCAACCAGTTGTCATACTATTTCCTTCAACTTCCCTTATACATGCATTGGGATTCATCCAAGTCTTACATTACTTGTTGGGTTTCATCTAGCTCTTCCAAAAATCCATTAACTTTCCTCTTTCTCAACCAATTCCCAAGACCCTTAAAACATGAAAGGAAAGAAAAAAAGAAAAAAAGAAGAAACCATGAAAGCTAATAGGAATATGAGACCAAAAAAGAGGTGGCATGATCATACACTAGCCATAAAGAATGCCGCAATAAAGTGCAAAAAATCATAAAAGACCAAAATCAGAAGGCTAGCAACAAACACCATGACTCAATCCCCATGGTTCTCAAGGAAAACTCAACCTGAGCGATATTAAATATTTCATGGTAGTCTCCTTTTCCATGAAATCCCCTACATCATACCACCATAAACACATAATTTTTAGTGCATAAATAAACATAATATACCAGTTACCTTACCTTCTTGTGACAAACACGATGCCTTGTAACTATACACATCCATGCCATCTCTCAAGGGACTCCAATTCCTTTGACGAATCTAGCTATAACTAGAAACCAAATGTCATACGTATCAAATAAATGCTCATGAATAGCACACATCCACACAATGTCACATATGTTGTCCTACAATGGTTCACACATGTCAGTCACATGTTTCAAAGATCAGGACATCATGTCTACTAACTTGAAATCAACCTTTACCAAGAATAACAGTCATGTCATAATCAACTGTAAAGTCATAGTCATTATACATAATGCTACAACTATCAACTAATCATGCTCAAGTACATATCAGTTGTCTCAACACACATAATGTTAGTACAAATGTCTTAAAACAAGATCATTCCTTCATGCAATCTTATAGACACATACTCATATCATGCAATTAATCAAACATTAAGACAACTGATATATGACATAATAGACACCAAACACTCAAACACCAAATAGAAGACATAATCAAACACTTAAACACCATTATAAGAAATAATCAAACTCATACCTCCATGTATCTCAGGAGAGGCTATCACATATGCATAGGTCAGTCGAAATTGGTATGACAAAATATCACAATTATATCATCTCTTACCTGAATATCACAAACATAACCATACGCGCAAGTAAATCCATATTAACATGATAAATATAACATCAATATCTTAACTTTAATTACCATAATAATCATGTATATGACTGCAATGCATATAAAAACAAGTTACTACCATTCTTGACTATATAACACATGTGTATGATTGCAGTAATTAACTAGCATGTATCATGCTTGTAACCACAATGGTAATAGAATGACAGAAAGGTATATAGCCATAATGCATATAACACCCATCAACCAACACACTTGTATGCCCAACATACAAACATGTGTGATGATCTACTCTTACCCTGAAGTCCAGTGCTACAACCTCGCTTTGATGATCTTCTTCTCCTTCTCTATCTCATCCAACATATTAGCATCATAACATACAATATACTGACACCATCATGATGACACAAAATACATAATCACCACCATGATTCATGGCTTACCTACCATGCATGCATAACCATAACCATGACAATGCATGCATAACTACATCTAGACACTAACATGCATAACAAATGCATATACAACTGACATGCATTCATGAAAAACACATCCCAAGATCAACATCATCAACTTCTACATAACAAAATAACTATTACAATGACCACCACATATAGAACAAGCACATATACAACCTACATGCATGCATGAAAACCACATTCTGCCCATCAAGTCCAAGGGTTGAACCATGCTATGATGCCACTTTGTAACACCCTCCTCCCACACTTACCCAAGTTTACTGGTCCACCAGGATAACTATGCGATGAATATTTACTATGATATGATCCAACCTCCTAGATCACCTTAAGGAAGTTAAATTGACAAAACAAAACCTTACCAAACTTCCTCACGTGCTAAAAGACCCCTAAGGCTAAACCACCCTTCCAGGTGTCTAAAACCTGAGTTAACTTGCCTTTTTACTTAGCTGGACTCCCAGTCACATGAAAAAGGCTACATCCATGTGATCGTAGTCCTCCAATGAGATGCATAAGCAGTGAAAGGGTGCGACTCAGTATTTTTAATACAGTTTTGTTCCTGAGACCATGCAATCTCTGCAACCTTTTAAGGGCTAGACTCCAAGTCACTGCCTAAAACATGATGAAAATTTCCAAAACAATAAATGACACAAAGGAAAATCTTATAACAAAAAATTTGATTAAGTATTTGGCATAAACAAGGCTAACGATGACAAAAAAAATTTAAACACATCATGACACATGAAATGTACAGGTCATAAATACACACCTGAACATAGGGTTCTCATATTTATCTAAGAATTGTTAAGAAGGTATGATGCCCTCTCATAACACTTGCAATATAATCTATTAGGTCATAAATTCATTAACCATTCATTTAATAATCAAAACATGATGAGAGCCATAACTAAAGTATGTCATAAACCATGCTTATAACCAACATATAACCAACAAATTAACATTGATAGAACCAACATTATAATCACATAATAGCAAGTAGATTTAAAAATTATACACAAGAGTAAAATAGCTCTTATTAACATATGCAAAATGAAACTAGGGCAGGGACTTCCATGTACCACCTGACCATAAATTGGGCTAAACCAAATATTTCTTTCAGGAAATCACCCTCGTACCATATTCCAAGCATGAATGTGGGACTTACATCAAAACAACCAGGGATTCCTCATTCTTTACCAAAATACACTAAAGGATTCCTAGGCCCAAGAACTCATATATACAACCAATATTTACTGCAATCCCACCAAGGGATTCCTAGGCCCAAAAAAGAAACATACACTACCAGGATTTACCACAATCCCATGACATTCTGGTCTAGGGATCACTAGGACTATACAAGCATGGATTCCTCCAAATCTCTCCACCTAAAAAATTATGAATTTATCTGTATCGACCCTCTAGAATTTTTTGAATATACTGTCATTCACTGGTCAAGGATTCCTAGGCCCAACAAGAGTATATACAACTAGGATTTACTACAATCCCATCCTCAGCAATCCAGGGATTGGTAGCCATTGTGTTTCCTCCTTGTACCACCCCACTTAGTTTTGAAAGCATCCAACAATCAAATCAACTAAGTAAGAGAAACCCCATCACATCATGGCTATCCATAAATGGAAAGGAAATGTTGAAAACCACTATCACACCTAGAAAAACCCATGCCAATGACATCAAGAGAGCCAAATACACACATGCATATACCATGCATGTCAAATCTAGTAAGGAAACCATACATGCAACTTGATACCTCCAAGTAATATTTTTGTAGTTGCTTGACCCAACTCTTCCTTGCTTGATCTTACTGCCATTTTCCCTCTTTTTCCTTCCTTCCTCCAATGCTACAGTTATCGAAGAATGGTCTAAGAGTGCAAGTGTATGAGAGAGTAGAGATAACAAAGATAGCTCCAAGATAAAACTGACAAAAGGTTACCAACTGATCCTCAAAATATTTTTTATCAATGAGACCTCTAATTTCTTCATTTTCCTCTATTTTCCTTCATTTTCCTCTTCACATGCAACCTGGGGCCTTTCACGTTCCTTTTCTCCTATTTTCTAATATTTTAATAAATAAAATGTTAACTAATGCCTCTTTTCCTTTTCCAATGCCTTTAACAATTTCCTTAGCCATAATAAACCAAAATGAACACCCATTATGATGTTTTTTCCAAACATTCAGCTTCTAATATCTGTCTAATGACATTGGTATTATTTTGAATTTATTAATTTTATTACATGGATTTTTAACCCTGAGTTGTTACAACAAGAGTTATAGATATTCATATTGAATCAATACTTATATGTAGGAGTATATATGATTTTGAATCTATGGGTAATCTAAGTTCCCATCAACAGGTACATAGTTAGTAACCTCAATTGGCCAAGTTACCAAACCATATCAGGCTCCAACCTATGGACCCATGCCCCCCATCATCCTAAACAAAAGTGGTTCACCCCTTTGTTGCCCTGAATAGTCCCTTGAGTTCCATGCCACCACCTCCACGGTGACTTCTTAAAAAATAGGACCATTCCATATTTCATGGCTTCAAGAGTTCTTGTTTCTTTTCTAGGGTCTCCAAGTACCCCTCAAGCCCTTGAGCAATAGACATGTCTCTCCAACACATAGTGTGGTAGTGTTTTTGTCACACTAGTGTGCCAAAACAAACCTCTTTAACAGTAGGTTTCTTCCTGAGAATATCACATACAATATTATGGTGTTGTTAAAGGAAAAACTGAAAACAAAGTAAAGAAAAACTCATAAGGTAAGTAATTCATACAATAACATGCACTTAAACAGAAAAAGCACAAGAAAATAATGCTCAAATGGAGCAAACAAACCAATACAATTGTGGAGGAAACTTAGTTTATTGGTTACTGGTAGTAAGAAGAATGCAATGCTAACACACATGTAGTGAGTCCTTTGAGATATGGATCTCAAATACTCTTAGCAAGGGAGTCTCGTTCCTTGGTTTCCTTGCAATATTCTCCTCCCTCTCTCAAAGGCATGCGACAACTCTCCAATGGTGGACTTCGCTTCTTCACTAGGATATTGGATCACCAACAAGATAGTGCCTTCAAAGCTATTGCTTCAACAATTGAAAGCTGGTGTTGATATGGTAGCAATTTGGCGAGCATAACTATGTGTCTCCTTTTTCTCTTCCCATGGCCAGTTTATATAGAAATGTTTGAACTCCTCTTCCCTCTCTGGGCTCAAAATTGATAGTGACTCAAGAGTAGGACAAGAAATTCCTTTGAGTGGTGCATAAATCTTTAAGGTGGCTCGAATTCAACTTTCCTTGACTGTTACTGACTTAGAATCATCTTCACCAAGTGTGGGAAGTGGTCCCGGATGGTGACTTTCCCCATCACCAGGACCGCGTGGCTATCGAAGGAAAATGTGCATTTTGCGCAAAAAAAAATTGTTGCTAGTGCATTTTCTGCTAATTTATGACTAAACCTTAGGAATTTATTAAATTTTTGTCCTTCATAATGTATTTATGCTGGAAAATATTTATTTGTACTATTTTCTTGACATTTTCGAATGCATTTTTCTTGCACAATTTTATGGTGTTAATAGTTTCCCCCTAATGTATGAGGTATAGGAGGAAACATATAACTGAAATACATCACATTTTCTTTGTGACGCTTTTGAGTGAGAGAGAGAGAGAGTAACTTTTTGTGGAGATAATTAGGGGAACCCCTTGTATGAAGCAAAAAATTAACCATGCTCTGTAGGAAATTTGGAAGTGGTAAAATAGGAAATGTTTTTATGGGGCGGGCATGCCACATGCTTGTGATGATGACTAGTTAATATAATGCGACATATATTTTTTTTGTCAAGTCACATTGTGGTAGGTGACCTACTGTTGCTTGATGATGACAGTTGTGACACCCTCAAAGGCATTTTTTCTTTGAACAAAAGGGATGAATGTGGTACCCACATGCATTTTCTAGCTATATCACTTTTTGGATGAAGTGCTCAATATAGGCATGGGTCTTTGAATTTTGGGAACCTTCCCATGTATAGTAATTTAATAATTTCTGAAAGAGATGCTTACTGGTGCACGTGTCTTCGACTAATTTTGACAGAGTGCAATGGTTATGAAGTATGATACCACCTTGACATGAAAACTGCTGTTGATGTCGAATATCAAGGGGACCGATGAAATCAATGGGCGATGTGAATTCCCATTGTTCCTGTTAGTCATCAATAATTTTTTTCCTTATTAGATGACTAAATTTCTATCCTAGATTTCTAGAAACAAAATTCATGAATCTTGTGAGTTCTAGAAATGTCACTGTCTTCATTATACTTAGGATAAATTTTTCATTGTTCTACTACTATATCATGTCATAGTCAACATATCACTCACGTAAGATCCCTCATGGACTCATGCCTCTCATATATTTCCCATTTTCACACCCATAAATATCATTACTTTGTTGCTCCTTTGCCGACTAACTCTTGCATTGTCCATCTAGGGCTTTTAAAGCCATTTTTTCTTGGTTTCATGACCTCCATGGTTAAACATAAAAAAGGCTTGTATCTTGATCCTTTTACAACTCCTCATATCGTTAATATACCTTCATAAACACTCCCCATCACTCCTATCCCTCAAATTCATCATTTTCTACCAAAACCTAGTTTATGGCCACAATTTGATACCTTTTAAGACTAGGCCCGTATTTTTCCCTTTTGGACCCCTTCCCCTCGCTTAATCCTTGAAATTCCACTTTCCCCTACTCCATAACATCTGTCCCTATCCCCAAAAATTTCCCCAAGAATTTAGACAACCCTTAACCCCTTCATTCCATTCCCTCTACAAGGCAGTCCTAAATCCCCTACACCAAACCCTATTTTCCTCTTCCAACTAAGCTAGGGTTTGCTACAGAAAAGAGGCATAAGAGAAGAATATCCATATGGTGGGTCATATCAGAAATCATGAAGCCATGCCAAATCATAAACATCAATTCTCCATCATTTACCAAGAATTCATTCTGAGGGCCAAGTCATTTGCCACACCTAGGACCAGTTTTCCTTAAAAATATGTTTATGGCCAAACAGAGATGAATTTGGCAAAAGTGAGAGAGGTTTTTGTCCATAATAGGTCCAAGAAGAAAATAACCTTCATTTTTTACATAGGTATCATGGTTTTGGAGAGATGTCAAAAATACAGGTGTCACGGAAGAATTTCTGTACTGCTGGAGTGACCTTGGTAAAATCAGTTTTTCTCACAGCTGGAGTGTCCAAACGACTTGCTTGATGAGTCTAACGACAACAAGAATCGAAGATATTTCCAATGAGCTATCATGAGCTATATTTTAATTTGAGGAAGGCCTTCAAAGGTTGTCTATACCAGCACTCTGTATTTCTACACCATTAATCGGCACTTTTTGACAAGTCATGGTAACATCCACTTTTGACAAGAAAAATCAACTTCAATCAGGAAAAAAATGGTATATTTTAAAATTAGACAGGTTAATATTTCCAGCAAGCTATCACAAGCCCAATTCTGACATAGAGAAGGCCTCCAAATGCCCTCCGCAAAATGGTGATGTGCTCTGGGGAGGTGGTGTTGCACTCCTGGAAAGTTTTTCCCATATGAATTACACATGGCACTCTGCTCCTGGGAAATGGTGATGTACCCTTGGCCAGGAGGTCTTCCTAAGCAAAGTAACCCCTTAGACCAATTTAGAGCCCTTTAAATTTTCCTCCAAGGTTTTCTAAAGCTTTGATATAGGTGAAATAAAATGAAAAGAAGATGAAGCTTATCATTGTCCAAAGAACATCAAAGACTTCCAAAGATTATCCTCTTGATCAAGCAGCAAGCCTACAAAGGAGAAATTTACCATGGACAAGCATTTCTGTAGGAATGTTTTGTAAATGGTCAACAACAGAACAGAGTCAAAGAAGGAGGCCTAAAATCTCATAAAGGCATCCACAGCAGGTGGTAAGATACAAACATGCTTAAAGCTTACAAGGAAGAAACATGATCTCATCAGGGAGTGTTATGGAGTGCTACTCATCAAAGGGTCCATCTAGGTCATAAAAGACAGTGGCCCATAAGCAACCGTGTACCTCAAATCAAAAAGATCATTTAAAAGGTTGTTTGGTTTCAAGAATGAAATTTGTAGAGGGATAACTTCCCTTTTCTTCATTCCTACAAACAAGACCAAAAAAGCCATCAGATAAGCTATGAGGCAAGCTGACAGGGAGGATCAGTACAATAAACTCATTCATAACTTATAAGAATGCAATAGGTGTGTATTTACTGAGAATGAAAATGTATGACTGATTTGACCAAACAGTGGAAAAATAATTACAAAGGTCAAAGAACTCCCCCAACCCTCCAAATGATCACTGGAAACCTTTCAGGCATGAGTGATAAGTTTGAATGGATGTTTTCTTTAAGAATTTTGAAGGTAGCCTTGTGTGCCTTTCTAAACATCCCTAAAAGCTCAGAAGTTGGGAAACTAAAAAAAATGGTCATAATAAGAGGCAAAGAAACCTCCTTCACCAATAGCAGATGGTTTCAATAGTTTTCCAACTATCTTCTAAGTTTTTCAAACAAGCACCAATCCCACTTAATCAAAGGATAAGATCAAAGTTCTTAAAAAAATCTGAGACAGATATAGGGCAGTAAATGCCACTTTAACTCAAGGAGGCAAAGCATCAGTTCAAGAATATGTTTACTAACAAAGAAACACTCAAAGGCATGTTCACAATGTCTAAAGGAGGCAAAACATGATTTAAAAACCCCTCTAACAAATGATTTTGACAAGCAGGGATCATTTTCGATCTAACCGACTGTCCAAGTGCAAAAAGAAACAGTGGTTAAAAAGGGATGTAAAGGACATTCAGAATCAGCTCCAAAAGGCATTGTCAAAAGGAAAAGGGTGCAACAGGAACCTTAGAAAAGAAGGTTTTAAGTTTAATTATTTCAAAAATAAAAAGGGGTATAAAACACTACAACAACCCTTTTCTCGCTCATTGTTTCATTTGAAAAAAAATGTAGTGAGGATTTCAGTTTTCTGCTGGAGACCTCGGGCGAAAAAATCAAGGTGTTGTGCTCCTGTAGAAGTATGCTATGCTCCTGAAGCGGCTTCCTTTGTTTTTTCCTTCTGAGTGCTGCGCGCCTGTAGATTGGCGCTGCACTCTTGAGACTCCACCCGGTGTGTAGGGGAAGGCCTGAAACATCATGCAACCTTTCCCGGAGATGCTGCATTCCTGCCACACTCTGCAACCCTGCAAAAGACTGCATTCAGGTCTGCCCGCCCTTGTGCCAACATGCTGCGATCCCACCAAAGACTTCAACTACTGCACAGTTGCACTTTGAAAGCCTGAGCCACCCAATGGATAGTTGTGCTGCGCTCCTGAAATGGGTCTGCAGCCTTGCACAGCTGCTCGTTCAGTAGCCCGAGATACCCATTTCTGTGCTCCAACCACTATCCAAATGTTGCACGATTCTGCGTTCAGACTGACTTGAACTGCCCGGGTGCCCAAGTGCTACGCTCCTGCCAAAGGTTTCACCCCTCCGCTCAGGTGCTGCACTCCTGCCAAGGTTTTCAGCCCTCTACCTAGATACTACGCTCTTGCCACAAATGCGCAGCACTGCACAAAAATATAGTCTGCATCGCTCGACTTGCGCACAAACCTTGAAAAATTATTTTATTTGCTGTGAAGGACATTTTAAAAAGTTATTTTGACTGTTATCGCCTCTTCATGATTTTATAAAGGTTAAGGGTGCAAAGAAAATTCAAAACTTATGTAAAGAGAAGCATGAAGAAAACTTGTAAAGAAAACCTAACCTACTCTCTGCTAGTCTCCTAACCTTGTTACAAAACTCAGCATCTCCTTAACCCTCTTTACACATTATTTCACTAGCAAATATCATTTCTATTTAAAGATTTTGAGGAAGGGGTGAAGAAAGGCACAATGTCTGAAGAAGGGAGTGTTGACCTAAATAAGGCAACTGAAAGACCAAAAAAGCAGCTTCATCTTCTTCACATAAATCATTCCCTCAAACAGACCCTCCTCATTTTCTTTCCCCTGAGAAATCTGAACATGTAGAAAGCAGTGATGATAATGAAGGTGCCCAAAGCAGTGGTGATCATGAAGAAAACAGTAAGGGAGAGAGTGATGATCATGAAGAAAATAGTGATGGAAAGAATGATGAAGATGAAGAAAGAAGTGAAGGAGAAGAAGATGTAAAAGAGGGAGATGGCCAAGAAGAGAACAGTGAAGGCAGTAACAAGGATGAGTATGTGGATGAAGAAGAAATCAAAGGTAAAAACAATGATGCAAGTGATGAGCAAAGAATTCAAGACAGTGGGTCCCATGGTGAAAAGGATGACTCTAAAGACACACAATCAAAGGAATCTTTTCAAGAAGAAGACAGTGAGCAAGAAAATAGAGTTCAAACCATTGAGTCCAATGATGAGCTAAAAAAATACCAAAATAGTAAGCCTAGTGACGGTAAAAAGACAAATGATAGTCAAAGAAAAGAAGTATACATTGAATAAAGTGACACTGAAAATACAAATGAAATTGGAGAGGAGGCATATGAAAGCAACAAATAGGACAAAGAAGACAGTGACCCTACCAAGAGTGCAAAGAGTGATACAAAGGCTTAGTTAGACAGTGAAAAAAATGGGTCAAATAATGAAGAAAAGGACATCCATGAAGACAAAAATGTACCAATCAATGCTCAAGGCACCTCTTACATTGCAAAGGGGAATGACTAGGCACTATGAATGAATAAACCACATTGCAAGGAAAAAAACTCAAAACTGCCCAAAATGAGGCCCGTCACCAAATGATGAAAATACAAGCTAGGCTTGGTATTTTGGCCCAATTTTCTCTACAGGTCTCTAAGAGCACTTGAGGCACCTACCTACCATATTTGAGCAAAATTGAAAAAGTTTTTGTTTTTTTCAAATTTTTGAGCCTAGGAACGCAGCACCACTTGTGTTGCACTTTTTCCTAGGGCATATTCAGAGGGATGAGCTTGCATTTTTAGATTCCCCATTATGCGAGGAGTATGCTCACCAAATTTCAGCTCAATTAGAGTTGTTTTGATCCCCCAAAAGGGTCAAAAACACTCATTTTTTCACCTTTCTTCCCTCTTTTTTGAGCAGGTGCTGTGCTCCTGGCAGCCTTGGATTCTTCCACTTTTTTGGAAAATTTCAGAGGTTATATTGAATAAAAAAAGGTATATTTGGAACATAGACATCCACAAATTTCCAACGGGCCATCACAGAGCCTTTTCCGACGTTGAGAAGGCCTCCAAAACTCTGTTGCAAAAAGACCTTTTTTGGTGTTGCGCACCTAGAAAATTTTCAAGTTTTTGAGACAGTATGCTACGTTGCTGTGTGTAACTGAGAAAATGTGCATTAGGCAAGTTTCATCATGTATGTCAGAGCCTAAAAGTCAATATTTTTTCTATTTTAGTCCAGAAAATATATTTTGCCTCAAGGACAAGTTAGGATATTTGTTTTTGGCCAATAGGATTCTAGATGCTCTAGTGAGCTCTCTTCCTCCTTGCTTGTTATATAAGCCTTGAGGATTAATTGTAAACGTGGGGACTTGATGTGTTTAAGAGAAATATATGGTTTTATGAGCTTGGAGAAGATATTTGGTTTTATGAAGTGAATGAATGGGTTGTGTGGCTTGATGTTGGAGAAGCTTGCTTGCAAGATTCCATAGCTTGGTGAATGGTGATGTTTTTCTAACTTGCTAATGTTTTCGTGTCCTAATTTTGTTTCATTCTGCTTATTTTCTATAGATCAAAAAAGTATAGGTTGAGATATGTTCATGGAAGCAGCTCAAACCTCATGTTTGCTATAGTTTTGATGTTTTCCTCTTTTAGTTCATCTTAAGGAATTCTTGACTGCTCCTTAGGCCCACTAAAATTTGTTCTTTGTTTCATGAATGATTAATATGTTAGCTTATAAATATGATTCATGGTATGCCCTGCTTATTTAATGTTTTCAAAACCTTATTATGAAGCTTTTCTATGGAATACTGATTAATTAGGTTAAGACAAAGAGGTATTGTTTCAATCTTGCCCTTTGCCCATACTTACCAACTTGTTTTAGAGTTCCTGATAGTTTGATATATGTTGTTTAGGAGTTCCCTCTCCATATATTGAGTTGTTTGTTTATCTTATGTGTTTTCTCAAAAAGATGAAGGTGAATTTCTAAAGTTAGGAGTTCTAATGCTTCTATGTATCACCAAAATGTTTATCTTACATGTTTATCAGTTTGAGTATTGTTTATAGAGATTAATGTTTTTCCCTACCTCATGAGTTATTGATTTCAGACTATATATGTTTAATACCTCTTATTTTTTCCCAAACTTAATGTTCACCTCATACATCACCTAAAGGATCCATTAACCTTGCTAAATCGACTTGCAATACACTCTGCTTCACCATTTAGACACCCTAGACTTCATCTGACCCCAGAGCCCTATTGATTTAATAGCCTCTCATTCCACCTTTCCTACTTGATCATCTTACCCCAACCCAAAACAAGCAAAAAAATTACACTTAACAACTAGCCTAAAATCAATCATCTGAAGTGAACAAGTTCACATCCTTCACACAATAGAGAGATACCTCTCTAAGTCCAGGAAGGCTAGGTCCTAGGACTCCAAAGGCTGGTCTGATGTTACTCTATCATTTGGTTTAGCCAATCTTCCAAATCACGGGACCCTAACATAGTGGCGATCACGGTGGGACTCTGAGTATGTAGTTGCCTGAATACCTCTTAAAACTCGTTAGATCCTTAGCTTGATAAATAGGGTATCCAGTGAATCTGCCACCTCATCCCCATTACTAACATAATGGTGATCATGATGGGACTCTGAGTAAGAAACATACTTAGACTTCCCTAAACATTTCAGTAGGCCTTAGGAAAACTATCTTGTGGATTTATCCCATCGCTCCCTAACATAATGGCGATCATGGTGGGACCTTCTAAGTTCATAATAATATAAATACCCCTTAGGACTTGAGAATCCCTTCATCAAACAATATCTTATGATTTATAGCTACCTCATCACTATCACCAACACAATGGTGATTATGATGCAACCTATGATGTTAGTGAAAAACTAAGTATCCCTTAGGACTTCAGAAACCTTCATCAAATTATAGAGAACTTAACTGATAGCCTAAGAGTAGAATCTATCTTTTTCACCATCTTAGCAAAATGATGACTTGGCCATAGGACACTCTTACATACCTTAAGGGCTAGATAAAGGAACTCAGAAAACCCCAAAAACATTTCTATATTGGATTTTTGTTAGTATTGGTGGTGGACCATACACAACATATCTTCAAACAACTAAAAATATCCACCTGGTGACTCCACTAGCCTCCAGTAGGCCTACTACTCCACTAAGTTCTCACAGATGCCCCGGGAATGCATTGATAAATCCCAATCATGCTGATGGTGGACAGCAAAGTTCAAATATTCCACCTGGCGACTTCACAACCCTCAATAGACCAAAGACTCCACTGGTAGAGAACTCTAGACTGGTTGAAAAGATTCAGTAACCCTTTCTGATTTACAACATGGATCCAAGGATACAAAGGAGATATGCTCCAATGAATATAGCTCATATCCCTGGATTCCCACACAAAATGCCTGAAATAAATACCTATCTTTCATGATGAAAATGTTGATGACCCTTTGTTACATCTCATTGAATTTCATATACACATATGGAGGTTAAAAGTTGAATGGCATGAAGACTGCCTCATGAAAATGTTTATGGTAACATTAGAAGGTAAGGCAAGAAATTGGTATGAATGGCTAGAACCTGGCATCTTGTTTTCATTAAAGTATTTCCACAAGATATTTCATAAGTACTATATAGGGTATTGTCCATCTCTATCATTAGCTGAAAACTGTTGTGTTTAATCTCAGGAAATCATACAATACCTTTTAGATAGTGATGAATATTTAGGAAACTTGCATCCTAAAGATCTCTTAGCAACAATCCATGAATTTCATTCTCAAAATAACTATCATAATGACCTAGAGGAGTTAGTTGAGGAAGAAATAAATCAGGAAATAGAAGGAAACCCACAAGATCTCTCTGAAAGCACAAGTAATGATTTATCATCCCTTCTAAGTGAGGTTCAAAAAGACATTCATCCTCAAAAACAACCTCCACATGAGAAAGAGAATGGTTGTAGTATTATCTAGAGGAACAAAAAAATGCCTCCCCCTTTAACTGAAGAGGAAATAAATCGGATGATAAACAAATAGCTAGCCTCTAAACCTTCATGTGAACAAAAAAATTTTGTTCCTCCTCCTACTAATGCCATCTACCATAAATCAAAAAGTAAACTTGTAGATTAGTTCAAAGAATAACAATTTGGTAACCCAATATGTTTGATTGGTGAAATTATTTATGTTGACGATTCTCCAAATTTTGATAAATCTAATAATGATGATGCTCTCCAAACAGAAGCTAACCTTACAGAGCTATCGGTAGTTGATTTGTGGGATGAATTTCACTATCATCAGATTGAAAGCAGTAATCAACTAAGACAGGTCACCTATGACACTGATGAGGAAAGTCTTGAAAGTTTAAAAGTAAGTGAAGAGTCTCTGACTCTCTACTCTACTTCATTTCAGTCCATCAGAAATAGTTTTCATGTGATTGGAAATCAATAGTCTTTCAATTTTGATGACGAGGTTGGGAAATCTAATGAGTTTCTTGAACCAGTTGTCAATAAGAAGCATTCTCCTAAAATGGTTGAGGAAATCATTTATGACATAGAACTTTCCTCAACCCAGATGAGCAGTCACCAAGTCCCATTGAATTTCCAATTGCAGATGAAGGCTTGGAATTTGATAATCACAAGAGAGTTGTTTAGTTTCCTTTTTAAGAGGATTCACTGCCAAAGAGTATTTCTTCTCATCAACATGATGACTTTCACACAGTTTTCAGCCCACTCAATCAGAACATACCAAGTATGTTAGAAGACAACATGACAATATATGATGAGTCTACTAGTTTAGATGATCATGAGGAAGAGGATAATTTTATTTCCCAAAGGAGTCCTAAGCTCAGCCAAGTGGAGGAAGAAGCAGTCCTGGATCAAGTTTATGTTCCCAATCTTCACATTCAGGTACTATTTCAAGATCCCTTTGCTAATTTGTTAAATATAGTTGAAGAAGGTGTCAAATATGTTAGGAGTAGTTTCATGCAAGGATTAAAGAAAATTTTAAACAATATTGTTCAAACACAAGTGAGGTGGGAGTGGCCTTTTGATTTTTTCAAAACCCTCGAAAAATTGAACCAATATCCCTCTTCGAATCATCTTCTTGATTGGTTGTGTTCGAAAAGAGAGTTCACCAGCTGAATGTATATCATGTATATGTTAGATAGGATAGATAGGCATGCAAAATAAGCTCATCCCTATGAGCATCTTTCTACATTTAGTTTTAGATTATTTTGACCAAAAAGAGAGAAAAAAAAATGAAAAAGAGGGCATATTTGAAAGGAAGTTATATCCCCATACCCAAAAAATAGTGATACTGAAAGTGTGCAAGCCTAAATGCCACTACTTTTTCTGAAAGAAGGTCTTGTTCAGTCATCTAGCCTAATCATGGCTGAACATGTTTTCAATTTATTGTTGATATGTTAGTGAAAGAACGCTGATCAAATCATTTAAGCTTAACGTTTCATGTGGTTGGAAATCAATAGTCTTTCAATTTGAAAATAGATTAGGAATGAAAGATGTTGGTTCCACATGCTTAAATATGAACCAAGGAGAAGGATAGGGGCGATTAGAAAATGATGAAGCATAGCCCTCACACCTTCTAGTTTTGTTTTCTTATAAAAATAATGTTTGTGTGCAGCTTGTCTCAAATGCCACAACTCATGATGAATCAAATTGCCTAATCCTGGTTCAATTCATGCTTTAAATTTCTTGTCAAATAGCTTAGAGAATGAAGTCTGTCATACTGCTTAATATTGACAGTCAGATAGTCTAGGTAGAGAATAAGAAGAGTTCACAAGCATAATCTGAACTCTTGGAAGAAATAAGTGTAGAAGTAGATAGTTTTTTTTTGCTTTCAAAAGAAAAAATGTCAATGGATTTGCCAGTTCAAGTGAACCCAAGGAAGAAAAAAAAAAATTAGGCAAGTAGGTTGGGTTGGTAGAGATGAAATTGAGCTAATCATGTTTTCATACGATTGAAATCACAACTTCAAGGAAGCATCAGCAAATGAAAGAAGAAAAGTCTGCCCAATGGATGAGGCACTAGTAACCATAAACCATAGATCTGAAGTTATGGACACCTCCTAAAAAGGAGCTGCCCTACCCAAGTGGAGCCACTATTAGTCATCAGTAATTTTTTACCTTTGTAAATGACTAAATGTCTATCCTAGATTTCTAGAAACAAAATTCATGAATCTTGTGAGTTCTAGAAATCTCATTGCCTTCATTATCCTTAGGATAAAATTTTCACTGTTCTACTACTATATCATGTCATATTAAGCCTATCACTCACAGAAGGTCCCTCATGGACTCATGTCTCTCATCTTTGTCCCATTTTCACACCCATAAATCTCATTACTCCGTTTGTCCTTTGCCTAACTCCTTCATTGTCCATCTAGGGCTTTTAAAGGCATTTTTTCTTGGTTTCATGACCTCCATGGTTAAAAATCAACAAGGCTTGTATCTTGATGCCCTTACAGCTCCTCCTATCCTTAATATACCTTCATAAACACTTTCCATCACTCCTATCCCTCAAATTCATCATTTTTCTACCTAAACCTACTCTATGGCTGCAATTTGATACCTTTTAAGACTACGCCTGTGCTTTGCCCTTTTGGACCCCTTCCACTCACTCAATCCTTGAAATTCCAATTTCCCCTACTCCCTAACATCTATCCCTATCCCCAAAAATTTCCCCAAGAATTTTGACAACCCTTAACCCCTTCATTCCATCCCTCTACAAGGCAGTCCTAAATCCCCTACACCAAATGCTATTTTCCTCTTCCAACTAAGCTAGTGTTTGCTATGAAAAAGAGGCATAAGAGAAGAATATCCATATGGTAGGTCATATCAGCAATCATAAATCCATTCCAACTCATAAAAATCATGCCTCCATCATTTTCCAAGAATTCATTCCGAGGGCCAAGTCATTCGCCACACCTAGGGCCAGTTTTGCTTAAAAATATGTTACTGGCCAAAAATATATGAATTTGGCAAACATGAGATAGGTTTTTGTCCATCATAGGGCCAACAAGAGAAACCCCCTTCATTTTTTATATAGGTATCATGGTTTTGGATAAATGTAAAAAATACAGGTGTCACGAGAGAATTTCTGCACTGCTGGAGTGGCCTTGGTAAAATCCGTTTTTCTCACAACTGGAGTGTCCAAATGAATTTCTTTATGAGTCCAATGCCAACTAGACTTGAAGCGCTTTCCAATGTGCTATCATGAGCTGTATTTGGAGTTGTGGAAGGCCTCCAAAGTTTGTCTACACAAGCACTCTGCATTTCTGCACCATCACTCTACACTTTTTGACTAGTCACGGTAAAATCAATTTTTGACAAGGAAAATCAACTTAAATCATGAAAAAAATGGTATATTTTGAAATTAGACATGGTAATCATTCCAACGCACTATCCTGGGCCTGATTCTGACATTAGGAAGTCCTCCAAATGTCCTCTGCAAACTGGTGTTGCACTCCTGGGAGGTGGTGTTGTGCTCCTGGGAAGGTTTTCCCGTATAAATTACACATGGAGTTGCGTTCCTGGGAAATGGTGTTGCGCCCTTGGCTAGGAGGTCTTCCTAAGAAAAGTAACCCCTCATACCACTTCAGAGCCCTTTCAATTTTACTCCAATATTTTCTAAAGCTTTGATATAGGTGAAATCAAATGAAAAGAAGATGAAGCTTATCATTGTCCAAAGAACTTCAAAGACTTCCAAATATTATCCTCTTGATCAAGAAGCAAGCCTGCAAAGGAGAGGTTTACCATGGACAAGAAGGACATAGTCAAATAAGGAGGCCTAAAAGCTCATAAAGGCATCGATGACAGGTGGTAAGATACAAACAGGCTTAAAGTTTACAAGGAAGAAACATGATCTCATCAGGGAGTGTTATGAAGTGCTACCCATCAAAGGGTCCATGCAAGTTATAAAAAACAATGGCCCATAAGCAACCATGTACCTCAAATCAAAAATATCATTTGAAAGGTTCTTTGGTTTCAAGCATGAAATTTGTATAGGGACAGCTGCCCTTTGCTTCATTCCTGCAAACAAGACCAAAAAATCCATCAGATAAGCTATGAGGCAAGGTAACAAGGAGGATCAATACAATAAGCTCACTCACAACTTAGAATAAAGTAGTAGGTGTGTATTTACTGAGAATAAAAATGTATGACTGATTTGACCAAATCGTGGAAAACTACTTACAAAGGTCAATGAGCTCCCCCAACCCTCGAAATGATCACTAGAAACCTTTCAGGCATGAGTGATAATTTTGAATGGATGTTTCCTTTAAGAATTTTGAAGACAGCCTTATGTACCTTTCTAAACGTCCCTAAAAGCTCAGATGTTGTGAAATTGAACAAAATGGTCATAATAAGAGGCAAAGAAACCTCATTCACCAACAGCAGATGGTTTCAACAGTTTTCCAACTATCTTCTAAGTTTGGCAAGAAAGCACCAATCCCACTTAATCAAAGGATAAGATCAAAGTTCTTAAAAAAATCTAAGGTCACAGATATAGGGCACTAAACGCCACTTTAACTCAAGGAGGCAAAGCATCAGCTCAAGAATATTTTTACTAACAAAGCAACACTGAAAGGAATGTTCACAATGTCCAAAGGAGGCAAAACATGATTTAGAAACCCCTCTAACAAATGATTTTGACAAGTAGGGATCATTTTGGATCTAACCAACTGTCCAAGTACAAAAATAAAAAATGGTTAAAAAGGGTTGTAAAGGACATTCAGAATCAGCTCCAAAAGGCATTGTCAAAAGGAAAAGGGTGCAACATGAACCTTAGAAAAGGAGGTTTTAAGTTTAATTATTTAACAAAAAAGGGGGTAAAAAACACTACAATAACTCTTTTCTCGCCCATTGTTTCATTTGCAAAAAAAAAAATGCAATGAGGTTTTCAGTTTTCTGCCGGAGTCCTCGGGCGAAAAAATAAAGGTGTTGCGCTCCTGTAGAAGTATGTTTCACTCCTATAGCAGTTTCCATTGTTTTTTCCTTCTAAGTGTTGCGCACCTGTAGATTGGCACTGTGCTCTTGCGACTCTGCCCGGGGTGTAGGGGAAGGCCTGAAACATCATGCAGCATTGCCTGGAGATGCTGCGTTCCTACCACACTCTGCAACCCTGCATGAGATTGCATTTCGGCCTAGCTGCCCTCGTGCTGGTGTGCTGCGCTCCCACCAAAGACTTCAGCTACTGCACAGTTGCACTTTGAATGCCTGAACCGCCCAATGGATATTTGTGTTGCGCTCCTAAAATGGGCGTGTAGCCTTTTCCCTGCGTGTAGCCTTGCACGACCTCTCATTCACTAGCCCGAGCTACCCATTGTTGTGCTCCAGCCACTATCCAAACCCTGCATGATCCTATGTTCAGGATGACCCAAGCCGCTCGAGTACCCAAGTGCTTCACTCCCGCCAAAGGTTTCACCCCTCCGCCCATGTGCTGCGCTCCTGCCAAGGTTTTCACCCCTCTGCCCAGATGCTACGTTCCTGCCACAAAAGCGCAGCACTGCACAAAAAGATAGTCAGCACTGCCTGAGTCACCCACAAGCCTTTAAAAATCATTTTCTTTTTTGTGAAGGACATTTTAAAAAGGTATTTTGACTGTTATCACCTCTTCATGATTTTATAAAGGTTAAGGGCACCAAGAAAATTCAAAACTTATGTCAAGGGAAGCATGAAGAAAACTTGTAAAGAAAACCTAACCTACTCTCTGCTAGTCTCCTAACCATGTTACAAAACTCAGCATCTCCTTAACCCTCTTTACACATTATTTCACTAGCAAATATCATTTCTATTTAAAAATTTTAAGGAAGGGGTGAAGAAAGACACAATGTATGAATAAGGGAGTGTTGACCTAAATGAGGCAACTCAAAGACCAAAAAAGTAGCTTCATCTTCTTCACATGAATCATTCCCTCAAAAAAACCCTCCTCATTTTCTTTCCCCTGAGAAATATGAACATGAAGAAAGTAGTAATGATAATGAAGATGCCCAAAGCAGTGGTGATCATGAAGAAAACAATAAGAGAGAGAGTGATGATCATGAAGAAAATAGTGATGGAAAGAATGATGAAGATGAAGAAAGAAGTGAAGGAGAAGAAGATGTCAAAGAGGGAGATGGCCAAGAAGAGAACAGTGAAGGCGGTAACAAGGATGAGTATGTGGATGAAGAAGAAAATGGAGGTAAAACCAGTGATGCAAGTGATGAGCAAAGAATTCAAGACAGTGGGTCCCAAGTTGAAAAGGATGACTCTAAAGACACATAATCAGAGGCAGCTTTTCAAGAAGAAGACAATGAGCAAGAAAACAAAGTTCAAACCATTGACTACCATGATGAGCCAAAAAAAGACCAAAACAGTAAGCTTAGTGACAGTAAAAAAACAAATTAAAGTCAAGGAAAAGAAGCAGATAATGAATAAATTGACACCAAAAATTCAAAGGACATTGGAGAGGAGGCATATGAAAGCAGCAAATAGGACAAGGAAGATAGTGACCCTACCAAGAGTGCAAACAGTGATATAAGGCTGAGTTAGACAGTGAAAAAAGTGGGTCAAATAATGAAGAAGAGGACATTCATGAAGACAAAAATGTACCAAGCAATGATCAAGGCACCTCTTACATTGCAAAGGAGAATTACTAGGCACTATGAACAAAGAAACCACTTTGCAAGGAAAAAAACTCAAAACTGCCAAAAATGAGGGCCTGACACCAAATGATGAAAAATACCAAGCTACGTTTAGTATTTTGGCCCAATTTTCTCTACAGGTCTCTAAGGACCTTTGAGGCACCTACCTACCAAATTTGAGGAAAATTGAACAAGTTTTTGTTTTTTGCTATTTTTTGAGCCTAGGAATGCAGCACCCCCTGTGCTGCGCTTTTTCCTAGGGAATATTCAGAGGGAGAAGATTAAATTTTTATATTCCCCATCATAAGAGGAGTATTCTCACCAAATTTCAGCTCAATTGGAGTTGTTTTGATCCCCCAGAAGGGTAAAAAACACTCATTTTTTTCACCTTTCTGCCCTCTTTTTTTAGCAGATGTTGCACTCGTGGAAGCCTTCGATTTTTTCCCCTTTTGGGAAACTTGTAGAGGTAATATTGAGGAAAAAAGGTATATTTCGAAACTATACATCCACATCCTTCCAACGGGCCATCACGGAGCCTTTTCCGACATCGTGAAGGCCTCCAAAATTCTATTGCAAAAAGACCTTTTTTGGTGCTGCACTCCTGGAAAACTTTCAAGTTTTTGAGACAGTATGTTGCGTTCCTGTGTGTAAATGAGAAAATGTGAGTTAGGAAAGTTTAATCATGTATGTCAGAGCCTAAGATTCAATATTTTTGCTATTTTAGTCTAGAAAAGATATTTTGGAAGATATTTTGTGCCTTGGACCTTGTAGGGCCTCAAGGACAAGTTAGGATATTTGTTTTTGGCCAATAGGCTTCTAGATGCTCTATTGAGCTCTCTTCCTCCTTTCTTGTTATATAATCCATCAGGATTCATTTTAAACGTGGGGACTTGATGTGTTTAAGATAAATATATGGTTTTATGAGCTTGGAGAAGATATTTGGTTTTATGAAGTGAATGAATGGCTTTGTGTGGCTTGATGTTGGAGAAGCTTGCTTGCAGGATTCCATAGCTTGGTGAATGGTGATGTTTTTATAACTTTTTAATGTTTTCGTGTCCTCATTTTGTTTCATTCTGCTTTATTTCTATAGATTGGAAAAGTATAGGTTGAAATATTCTCATGGAAGCACCTCAAACCTCCTGTTTTCTATAGTTTTGATGTTTTCTTCTTTTAGTTGATCTTAAGGAATTCTTGAATGCTCCTTAGGCCCACTAAAATTTTTTCTTTGTTTCATGAATGATTAGTATGTTAGCTTATAAATATGATTCATGGTATTCCCTTCTTATTTAAAGTTTTAAAAACCTTTTTGTGAAGCTTTTCTATGGAATACTGATTGATTAGGTTAAGACAAAGAGGTCTTGTTTTGATCTTGCCCTTTGCCCATGCTTACTATCTTGTTTCAGAGTTCCCGATAGTTTGATATATGTTGTTTAGGATTTTCCTCTCCATATATTGAGTTGTTTTTTTATCTTATGTGTTTTCTCAAAAAGCTGAAGGTGAATTAGGAGTTCTAATTCTTTTATGTATCACTGAAATGTTCATCTTACATGTTTATCAGTTTGAGTATTGTTCATAGAGATTAATGGTTTGCCCTACCTCATGAGTTATTGATTTCAGACTAAATTTGTTTAATACCTCTTGTTTTTTCCCAAACTTAATATTCACCTTATAAATCACCTAAAGGATCCATTAACCTTGCTAAATCGACCCTGCAATACACTCTGCTTCATCATTTAGACACCCTAGAATTCATCTGACCCAATAGCCCTATTGATTTGACAGCCTCTCATTCCACCTATCCTACTTGATCATCTTACCCCAACCAAAAACAAACAAACAAATTACACTTAACAACTAGCCTGAAATCAATCATCCGAATTGAACAGGTTCACTTCCTTCACACAATATAGAGAGCCCTCTCTGAGTCCAGGAAGGCTAGGTCCTAGGACTCCAAAGACTGGTTTGATGTTACCCTGTCATTTAGTTTAGGAAATCTGCCAAATCATGGGACCCTAGTAGTGACATACAATTATGCCCCTATGGTTGTGGGGACCCATCCAAGGTATTACCTCCTTCTTGGAAAGTTTTTTTTTGAAGTCGACAAGAAGGAAGCATCAACCGTTTTAAACAAGTATTGATACAAGGGATCAGGGTTTTTGGTGAAGTAGGGCATAATGTGATGAATTAACGAGGCATGATGATGATAAGTGGCTAAATATTATGGTGATGGTTAACTAGCCTGAGTTCATAGTTGTTAATGCGAGTGGCGACAGTAAGACATCCAGGGTGGGTGTATGTTTGCTATAACTGACGTGATTAGTTGTGGTAAGGAATGTGCAACTCCAATCAAGGGTGACTAGGGACTACTTCCAGGTATGAAACATACAAATATGGGTGGAATTATTTCTCCTAAAGAATCTTTGTACACTTTCCGAAAGAATGTGGAAGTGGTTTGGATGTACAAGCACAGAGACATGTGCCTCGTTAACGTCTGCAATCTTGCATGATGATGCGAGGACGATATTTTTCTAAGGGTGGGGGCCCAATTGGTTGGTCTCAATGCAAGGATGATGAGGAATATGGAATGACACATATGGGCTATGCTTATGAGGGTGTGGTAGGCCAAATGTGAAATGCACTAATGCGTTTTTTGCTGAACTGCTCTAGAAAATGGTCGTCGAGGAATGGGGTTTTGATATGTGATGAGTCCAATAGAATAATTTTGATAATCAATGCATAGGAATGAGATGGTTCTCAGGCTGAAGTTGGTGGGCGTGGATATAGATAGTGACTTATGGTCTAAGAAATTGATGGATGTCACCGGAGGTGTGGCTCTACCAACCTACAAGGGTGGTTATCATGTGTAAGGTGAGGTGATAATAAACATGGCCAAATGAATGAAGCCTATGGTTTATTATTGTGGAGAAAGGATGTTAGGATATGCAAACCTTTGGAGGGAAGCCTATCATGCTGATAATAGGCTGATACCTACTCTTGTACTTTTAATGCCTTGGAAATATGGTGATTTGGTGTACTTTCAAAGTCTATGGCCAATACCCAAAGTAAAAGAATATTTTTCATATAAATATTTTGAAATAACATGAATTAAAATAAACAAGAGAGGACACACCTGAGATGTAGTAAGGAGGGGGGCGATGGGCCCAAAAATATTTTTTTTTCTGAAAACTGGAACGAGGAGATCTAGATTGAAGATGATGAAGTGTTGATCGCTATGTCTCTCATGGTTTTATGACTGGATACTCTGAGCTCCAGTTATGGGCTCCTAAAAATGGTGAAAAGGGTGATATATAGGCTAGGAAGTCCCAATTTTTGGATCGTACAGTGAGATATTCCAAGTAGACAAGGATGAGATGAGCTAGGTCATGGAAGATATAGTTGATGGCCCGCTGAAAAGTGGTGCCAATGTTTTGAAGACGAAATGGCATGACCTAGTATGTGAATGTGCCCCAATGGGTAGTGAATGTAGTTTTGTACCGATTTGTATGCGAGATCTGAATTTGATTTACCCCGAGAACCCATCCATGAAGGACAAGGCCCCATGACAAGCGCAAGCATCAATGACTTGGTCAATGAATGGAGTGGGGTAGTTTTATTTAGGATATGATTTATTTACATCCTGAAAATGTTGGCAATATGATGCAGAGTGTTGTCCTTGATGGCAACCCACTTGATGAAGATGATGGCAACCTACTTGATGAAGTTGTTCTTGACTTGATGAACTTGTTATTGATGTAAATCTGATGTTCTACAAGTAGTACAAAAGTTGCAGAAGAAAGAAATATCAGTATGTGCAAGAATAATGATGAAAAAGGTGTGTTACAAGGCATACGCGGGTTTGTCAAGGAGAAGGCGCGTATGCACACGGAAAAGTACATGCCAAGTCACGTATGATCAATTGCGCTCTAAATGTGTAAAACCAGGGGTTACTACCATGGTATTGACCCATTGTATTGAGCGTTGGATTGTCTATGAGATCCCGTCCAGGAATACCATCGGAAGTGATGTGGTTTTGGCCCATGGTATTGTCAAAGGCTAAATCTATATAAGGAGAAGAAATCCATTGTGCAAGGGGGCTGTATGAGTCTGGGTTTGAATGAATACTTCACTCTGAAGTATTTCTATATGGAAAGGGTAATAGTTTGATGATAGATCTGAATCTGTGATGCACCTATGAAGAAAATGATGAAGAAGGATCTCTAGATCTGAAATGTATTTGTATCTTCTAGATCTGTTTATGGAATGTTTAGATCTGAGATGAGCCGAACATTTGTCTAAAGTGAAGGGTAAAATCTGAACTGAATATTTGATCTGAAGAAGTATGCTGCCCTATAATGTCTGAATATCTATACGCAAGTTTGTAACAGAGGAAGCGCGTATATACGTGGGTTTGATAAAGAGAAAGCGCGTATGGGTTGTGAAATTAGTTCCGTAATATGTGCGGATGTATACGTGGGTTTGTATACGTGAAAGTGCATATATACGCTGGATCAGTGAAAGGAAAGCGCATATGAAAACTAGGGTTTGCTGAAGTATGTGGAAAGAAATGTCTGATCTGTTCTGCTGTTTTGTTGGTATCCGTCAATAATGATATGGGTTGTTTGAATATTGATTATGTTGTTATAGAGAAAGTTGTTGGTTTGATGAATGTTCCTTGAGCTTAATTGTGTGGGTTGGATCCAGTGTGAAAATTGATGAAACGTGGTCCATGGTGATGCTGAGGGTTGTAGCCTTCAGTCAGGGGGTTGTAGCTTCCTTCCAGGAGAGGCTGGTAAATGAGAGCAGGGGGTCGTAGCTCCCTTCTAGGAGAGGCTGGTAAATGAGAGCAGGGGGTTGTAGCTCCCTTCCAGGAGAGGCTGGTAAACGAGCACAGGTGGGTGCCTGCGTACTGGTATGAGTCTACGCCAGTACATAGTTGTAAGATGTTTTCTTTATAATAAAATATTGAAGGCTCAGACAACGACAGCGGTGATTTTCTCCCGACTTGGGTTTCCACCTAAAATCCTGGTCTTCATGTGTGTTGATTATGTGTGATGATTTATTCTGTTCTTACTACACATGTTTACTGTTTATTGAACATCTAATGAGTGAATGATGGAATGATATAAGTGAAGAACTATCTGCATAATAAGATCTTTGGACATACGCATGTTTTATTAAGAAGATCCGCATGTATACGTGAGTTGGCTTCAGGAAAGTAGCGTATGGATTTTGAAGTAAGAAAAAGTTAAAAGATTTGAGTATGCCCTAAATATTGATTCACCCCCCCCCCTCTCAGTATTTTTCCCAAAAACTGGTATCAGAGCAGGTCCTTCTGAAGAAGCTTGATCGCTTGAAGGAGATCCATCGCAATGGGAAGTCATGAAGGAGTATTGTCTCTAAAGCCACCTCTATTCAATGGAAGTAATCTGTTATTCTGGAAGATACGAACAAAAGAATATCTGCAAAGTCTTGGTGCAGAAGTATGGGAAATCGTGGAAGAAGGCTATCAGTATCCGGCAAGTATTCCTACTGATGCAGCGGAAAGGAAGAAATATGAAATCAATGCCAAAGCAGTCAATGTTTTCTTAGGAAGCATGTCTGAACTAGAATTTGCTAAAGTGATGCAGCTAAATTCAGCAAAAGAAATATGGGACAAAATCATTCTAAGCTATGAAGGAGATACAAAGGTAAAAAGTGTAAAACTCCAAACTCTCATAATTGAATATGAAAATTTAAGGATGCATAGTGATGAGAGTATTGCCAGTTTCTTTTTACATCTAGATGATATTGTAAATCGTATGAGAAGTTTGGGTGAAACCATAACCGATACTACTCTGGTGGAAAAAGTCTTAAGATCTTTGACTTCAAAATTTGAGTCAAAAGTATCCGCTATTGAAGAAAGGCAAGATCTGAAAACTCTTACTATTGTTCAACTACATGGTATTCTGACTGCTTATGAAATGAGACAAGGAGGTCCCCCTCAACTCAAAGAAGCTGCTTTTAAGGCGTGTGAAAAAGGAAAAGAAAAGGAAGTTGTCAAGGAATCAAGTTATATATCAGAAGAAGAAGAAGCAAACTTTGTGAGAAGACTCCAACCAGGTACTGGAAGATTCAGAGGTAAGCTTCCCTTCAAATGTTTTGATTGTGGAAGAGTTGGTCATTATGCAGCTAAATGTCCTTATAAAGAAAATCATGATAAAGGGAAACATTTTGTAAAGGGAAAGAGTTATTATGCAAATGAAGATAATAATGAAATGTCAAGTGAAGATGAAGAAGATTCTGACCAAGATCTGCTAGTGCTCATGGAAAAGAAGCAAAAGAAGAAGGCTACTCAAAAGGAGATACCTCAGAAAACATGTGCAACAGAAAATGAAGAAGATGAAACAGGTATTGATTGTTGTTCTTGTGATTTACTCTCTTGTGCATGCAATGGTGAAGATAGTGAAAGTAACAGTATAAGTCTAGAAGAAAATCTCAATATCAATGATGAAAATGATTGGGGTCAATTTAAAAGAAAGGAATCTATCTACAAAGATGTGATCTCTAGAATGAATGATCAGATAGAAACAATGAAGGGAAAGATAGAAATGAATCAAGGACTGAAGGATAATGCAACCAGTCAAAGTAAAAGACTTGAAGCAGAAATCATTGCTCTCAAAATAAACTTGGAAAAAGAAAATAAGAAGAATGAGAAACTTCTACAATCATTTGAAGAAAAAGGCCTTGAAGCAGAAATCATCTCCCTCAAAGAAGATCTAGAAAAATCAAATAAGAAGAATGAAGAAATTTTACAAATTTTTGAAGAACAAGAAAATGGGTTGAAAGAAGAAATTTTAAATTTGAATGATCAAGTAGAAGAAGGAAAAAGGGTCGAAGAAAGCATGAAGAAGCAATGCCAAAAATTGGAGGTTGAGTTAAAAATTCTCAAAGGTAAATTAGAAGAAAAGGATAAACTCTTGAGGTTTCAAGATAGTACTAAGATTCTGGACAATATTCTTATTAATCGAAGGTCTCCTGCTATTAAACTTGGTCTTGGTTTTCATGAAACTGTTAAAGGAGAATCTAGTTCACAAGGAAGTGCTAAAGATTCAAAGGATGTCAATGCAAAAGCTGAAGAGTTAAAGAAACAAGAAGTCAACCAACAATCATGAACACTCAAAGGAAATAATTCAATAATGTTGAATGCTTTAAATGTCATAATTATGGGCATGTTGCAGCCAATTGTAGAAGCAGATCATTTTAGTCACAATCAAACAGATTCTATTCAGAAAGGTACTCTGGTTGCTTCAAGGGATATTGTTTTTCATGTAAAAAATATGGTCATAAAGCAGCTGATTGCAATAGAAGGAAGAATAGAACAACACATTATGATCCTTATGCTTACTTTTCTGGTCACATAAGATGTTATACTTGCAATAGGTATGGACATGTAGAAAAAGAATGCAGGATGAATAGATCTGAGAAATTGGATAATTTTCAGCACACAATAAGAAGCTTCAAGCAAAGCTGGAAAAGGAAGGAGGACCGGTCAGAAACATAGGGAATACTGACCCTACAGCAGTCATCCTCTTCTAAAGCTTACTTCTCTGAATGACTGCAGGAGAGATGTGAGATACATTATAGGGATTAGTAATGTATCATCACAGGGGGAGCAATGTATGATGATTCTCATTATTCTGGTTATGTTTATTTCTGACAGAGCATATGATGTGAAGAAGACAGGTACAGGTGGTACAAATTCAGGGGGAGATGAAGGAATGTGAAGTTTTCAATATTTCATTTTTCATACGTGGGTTCTGTGAACTAAATCCGTGTATACACGTGAGTTACAGAGGAGACAGTAGCGTATGCACTTATGATAAGAAAATTTGTATGACAACTGAAGATCAGGAGCACAGGTTCAGGGGGAGCATCAGTCTGACTATTAATGATTGGCATTGTATCTACTTATTACTCAGTTCTAAATGATGATGAAATGATACATGGTTTCTTATGATGAGATTATGGATGAGCCCTGTTTGATTTTTGCTGAAGAGTATTCTTTGCTTTCACACATGGATGAGATGGAAGTCCTGTGATTCAGAGATAAGGATAAATCATGCAGAGTTTGTTGCTGGTTGAGACCTCTTTTAATTCTTACACATGTTACATCATGATTATGATAAATCTTGAAGATCTTGGTGATATCAGGTCACATGAATGATTGCTTGACACGTATTGTTTATTATAGAAGTTGTTTTGGTATGATAATTCCTCTTGGGAAGAACATGTTGATGCTGCAAAGAGTTTGAAGGCTTGGTTATGTTGTAAGGATGACGCTTGAAGACACAACTACATTGTCCTATCTATCTGCTCTCATATATTCCAGGGAAGCATTCAAATATCTCAGAAAGAAGCTGAAAATTGTCTCTACCTCACAGAGGATCAGATCTGGTTAAAATGCAGAAGATGGAATTGAATACGCGGATTTCCTGAAACACAGTCGCGTATATACGCGAGTTCATAAATAGAAAACCGCGTATGTGTGGTTGCTGAAAATTTTTCTGGGTCAGCATTTCTTCAGCACAAACTGTGGTGATGTTTGGTATCTCTGATGCTATTTAGAGTTTCTGGTGGTATTTCAGCTCTTATGTTTTAGTTTCATTCTCTGATTTTGGGTGAAGATGCCTTGATGAGTTGCTGTTGAAAGTGCTCAGGATGCACAAGCAAAGGGGGAGCTTTGGTCATCTAGAAAGGATGCATTGGATGCACAGTTTCAGGGGGAGCATTAGTCTTGCTAAGTATAATGCATTGTTGGCATTATGATGATTCTGAAATATGATCTCTCTTGAGATATTTTTGATATTGATTATGAAAAGTCATATTTGTAATTTGATGAAAAGGTCATGATGAGACCTATGATGTAAAATTGTAATATTCAGTCATATAAGGACTTGTTCAAATTTGTAAACCCACTTGGTTGGGTAGTTGAGTCAAAATGTGTAAACCCACTTGGTTGGGTACTTGAGTCTCATATGTAAATCTACTTGGTTGGATATTTGATGTAAATATGAGTCCTTGGTGATAGGAAGGTCATAAAGTCATGTACTTCATTGAAACATATGTATGAACATTCAGCATGAACTCAGGGGGAGCATGGTAATTTCAGTGCTCATCAGATCTACAACGCTCTTCTTTCTACATGGGGAGAAAAACCTTGTGTTGGTTTTCATCCGCCCTTTGCCCTTGATGTCAAAGGGGGAGAGTGACATGGTGTTTGAATAGGAGGAGAATATCATTATGCTTAATGTATCTATCTGTTGTGATCAAACACCATCATGGTTGCCATCAAGTCCAAAGGGGGAGATTGTTGGCAATATGATGCAGAGTGTTGTCCTTGATGGCAACCCACTTGATGAAGATGATGGCAACCTACTTGATGAAGTTGTTCTTGACTTGATGAACTTGTTATTGATTTAAATCTAATGTTCTACAAGTAGTACAGAAGTTTCATAACAAAGAAATATCAGTATGTGCAAGAATAATGATGAAAAAGGTGTGTTACAAGGCATACGCGGGTTTGTCAAGTAGAAGGCGCGTATGCACGTGGAAAAGTACGTGCCAATTCGCGTATGATCAATTGTGCTCTAAATGTGTAAAACCAAGGGTTACTAGCATGGTATTGACCGATTTTATTGAGCGTTGGATTGTCTATGAGATCATGTCTAGGAATACCATCGGAAGTGATGTGGTTTTGGCCCATAGTATTGTCAAAGGCTAAATCTATATAAGGAGAAGAAATTCATTGTGCAAGGGGGGTGTATGAGTCTAGGTTTGAATGAATACTTCACTCTGAAGTATGTCTGTATGGAAAGGGTAATAGTTTGATGATAGATCTGAATCTGTGATGCACCTATGAAGAAAATGATGAAGAAGGATCTCTAGATCTGAAATGTATTTGTATCTTGTAGATCTGTTTATGGAATGTTTAGATCTGAGATGAGGCGAACATCTGTCTGAAGTGAAGGGTAAAATCTGAACTGAATATCTGATCTGAAGAAGTATGCTACCCTTTAATGTCTGAAGATCTATACGCAAGTTTGTAACAGATGAAGCGCGTATATACGCGGGTTTGATAAAGAGAAAGCATGTATGGGTTGTGAAATTAGTTCTGTAATATGTGCGGATGTATACGCGGGTTTGTATACATGAAAGCGCATATATATGCTGGATCAGTGAAAGGAAAGCACATATGAAAACTAGGGTTTGCTGAAGTATGTGGAAAGAAATGTCTGATCTGTTCTGTTGTTTTGTTGGTATCTGTCAATAATGATCTAGGTTGTTTGAATATTGATTATGCTGCTATAGAGCAAGTTGTTGGTTTGATGAATTTTCCTTGAGCTTAATTGTGTGGGTTGGATCCTGTGTGAAAATTGATGAAACGTGGTCCATGGTGATGCTGAGGGTTGTAGCCTTCAGTCAGGGGGTTGTAGCTCCCTTCCAGGAGAGGCTGGTAAACGAGAGCAGGGGGTCGTTGCTCCCTTCCAGGAGAGGCTGGTAAATGAGAGCAGGGGGTTGTAGCTCCCTTCTAGGAGAGGCTGGTAAACGAGCACAGGTGGGTGCCTGCGTACTGGTATGAGTCTGCGCCATGTTTTCTTTATAATAAAATATTGAAGGCTGAGACAACAACAGCGGTGGTTTTCTCCTGAATTGGGTTTCCACCTAAAATCCTGGTGTTCATGTGTGTTGATTATGTGTGATGATTTATTCTATTCTTACTGCACATGTTTACTATTTATTGAACATCTAATGAATGAATGATGGAATGATATAAGTGAAGAATTATCTGCATAATAAGATCTATGGACATACACATGTTTTATTAAGAAGATCTGCGTGTATACGCGAGTTGGCTTCAGGAAAGTAGCGTATGGGTTTTGAAGTAAGAAAAAGTTAAAAGATTTGAGTATGCCCTAAACACTGATTCACCCCCCCTCTCAGTATTTTTCCCAACAGAAAATCGGTACAAACCCCGATCGTGCCCTATTTTTTCATGATGCGTATAGGGTTAGAAATCCAAGATGTGTAAGAAATATGGTATATGAACCTGACTTTGTGGATTTTTTCTATATCCTGTTTGATTGCTTCCAATTTAGATGGGTGCATTTGACGTTGTTTTTGGTGAATGCGGGAGACGTCAAGCCATGTTTCAATATGATGTTCCACAATGGTGGGACATAGACCTAGAATTTCTGAATAGTACTATGCAAAGATGTCCCTATACTTCTATAATAGGGATGTGTATGTAGCTACTTCTTCTGGAGAGCATGCTGCTCCCAGAGATATCTATTTTATTTTTCTAGGTTTTTCCAAAAAATTCACCTTCATGGTAGGTGAGATATTCGACATATTCCCCTCACCAAATGCATTAGGCGCTAGGATGGGATTCTTGAACCAATATGCTTTTGCTAATGGAAGGAAATATTTCGATTCAATGGCCCAAATATCACAGTTTTCTGTGTTGCTAGGAACGAATTCTTTTTCTTGTAGAAAAAAAAATCGGTGGTGCATGGAATCCCACGGAAATTCAGGTTCTGTCATGGCCTCTAATATATCCTCATCAGTGAGAGACAAGATATTTAAGGGGGGATTATTTTGTGTGACACTGTGAGGAGTGGATTTGGGCCTAGCAGTGTTGGTTGACAAACAAGAATATGATTCATTGGTTGATTGTGTAGAACCAGATGAGGTTGACAAAGTGTAGATGGGATGGGTCTACATCATTAAAGATACTACTACTAGTGCGGTAGCTACAGTGGTCTTGACGCCAAGAAATGGTGAGAAGAGAACACGAAACATGGTTCCCATGGATCATGAGATGAATCATATATGATGATGTGTGTCATCAACATTAGATGGAAGATGGATTTCTTGGATTATCAATTTTTTTAGTAAGAAGGGGCTCATGTAACCTTGGTGGTGTACACAGGGTAGAATAAATTTCATCTGATGGGGAATGTTATTGGATGCAAATATGTTGAAATTTTTATAACATAGGGCATGATTTTGTACCATGGGAGTCACTGGTGCAAATGTTTCATGAAGTATAAGTACTCACCGAGTAAATGGTAGGCGAGATAATACTACTTACAACATAAGATGACGATGATTTGTGTTGGTTGTGAAATGGTGCATTTTTTCATTTCTTCCATCTTTGGGTCTTAGTTTTAGCGGGTTATGGATCCCTTGGGTGGTTTTGGTTTAACGTTGCTTTGCCTGCTCTTAATCGTGGAATATATTCACAGTTCTTCATATGATGAAATTGGGAGAAAATTTGACAATAGCACTGAGAAATATTCTTTTTATTAGAGGGATGTATGTGGGGGATATGGGTTACAAGGAAAAAAAATTAGAGAACCTATCTAGCTCCCCACATTGGCTAACCATGTGGTTACGTTTATTGCATAGGACACATGGGAAGTTGGGTTCACACCCTACCCTATCAAGGCGTCTGGTCGCCTTCCCATATCTAGGTTGGTGGTGATAACGAGAGGAATGCAACATTTTTGTTGGATGTATCCCTTCAGATACACATAGGATGGACCTATATGCTTCATTCTCCCTAGTTACAAAACTCTCCATGGATTTTGAATCTGACCTTTCAAAGTCAGGATATTCAACAATGAATAGGCGCATGAAATCTAACACCAAGCAAAATCGAGGGATGTGGGGATAGTGAAAAACATGGTAATTATATTGAAAAATTAGAAAAGTGTGTCATCTGCATTTGGCAAAATTTCTTTGGACCATAGGGGTGATCAGGTACCAGCAAAGAAATGTACTTAAATCTAGGCTTTTAGAGATCAAATGATTAGGTGCATCACACATTGCACAGACCGAGACGTGACTTTGGTGATGGTAATGGGAGGGAGGCACCATTCCCTTGCGGATGCCTCTCTTCCTATATAAAAAAAATGGTCCTATATTCTCTAGTCCCTTGAGTTGTAGTATTGTCCACAAATTTAGAGTCTGAATTTGCTAAGTCAAAATTTTCAGTAATAAAGCGATGCATGAAATATAACATAGATTGGAAATGATGGATATGGGGAAATTGAAGTACATGATGGTTATTTTGATAGATCTGACATGGATTTCATATGTTCCTAGACAAGCTTCTTTGGGAAATGTGAGGAATTGGGTACCAACAATTAAATTACCTTAATTCAATGCACTGAGAGATAAAATGATTAGGTTCATCACACAATGCGTAGATAGAGACATGACGTGTGGCCTTAGTTTTCATTTTTGGTGTTTGCACCATTGGGTTGGTTGGGTATGAACATGATGTTGGCTCTTATCGTATGTATAAGATGGTCTTCGATCCGTCTTACCCTATCTAGATGGATGGATCCTTGGAATTGGATTTCTTTAAGGCATGTAATGCCTCCCTATATCAAGGAATATCTGAGAAATGATGGGTATAATTCCCATACTTCTCACATATGGCGCATGCATGCTTTGTGCATAATTCCTTTCCTTGGTTGTTTGTGACCTTTTCCCATTTGTTTCGAGTTGGGGTCGCAGTCATTTTTTCAACATGTAGAAGAGATTTCAACTCGTCCAACTCTGGGAAAATGTTCGTATAGTGATGGCCTACGAAATTGCACAGTGCGCAAGGTTGCAATGCCTGATGAACTCTAGGGATGTCGACCTTCCTCCTTTTCTTGTTATCCTTTGCGGTAGTACTAGCTAGTGCCATTACAGGGGGTTCGTTTGATATGGTAACCTATTGGGAGGTAATAGGAGTTATTCATGTAGCAGTAATCCCTGGGTTTCCCAACATGACTGGAGGGGCCCAATACCAGACTGGTATTGTGAGAACCATATATGGCAATGTAAGAGTTTCCATGACTTGTTGCGTAACAAAACTATGTGGGGGATATAAAAATGGGGTTTGGGAGATGGCATATGGTAGGAATTTCAAATCAACGGTGAATACAACTGTGATGTTGGATTCTGGTTCTGGGCCACTCTTAGTGTTTGATGAACTCATCATGCACACTGTTGCCTCTGTATTTTCTGGGGTTTCCTCGGGTAGTATAGGGGAGTCTCTTGGGCATATTCCGAAGAGGGTGGATGGTTTGAATTGGCTGGGGTAAAATTCTGAGTATGTTGTGGTCAACTTAGTATATGTGTCTATGTATGGTAGTATGTCATCCCGAGTGATCATCGATTTCTTTTTGTAATACATGAGTTGGTTGATGGTGATGATTTTGTCTTCATAGGGGAACATCATCATTGTGAAAACGAACGATGCTAAAATAGTCATTGCATACGTATAACTTCTCCCAAGGACGATGTTATAGTCTGATTTCACATCCAATACCTCAATGTCTATGAGAACCATCTTGCTGGCAAGTTGTATTAGTACATTTTCAAAAATTCCTACGAGGGCTGATGGGTGCCCGTCATATGCTCTGAGCATGATGTCGGGTGATTTCAATTCTGGTGATCCTAACTTCTTCCAAACTATTTTTGACGTGGTACATGTAGTTTCTCCTTCATCTATGATGCAACGATGAGCGGAGAAGTTCTGGACCGAAAATAGTATTTGGAAAGCGACTAGCGAAGGAATCCTTGGGCATGCTTTATCTAGATCAAAAACCATTAAGCAAGAATAGGAAGGGTCAATTGCACCTAATGTGGAAAGTAAGGCTTTCCATTGCGTTGGGAAATATTGAATGACTTCTAAAGCTACCATAGCTGAGGGAGAATTATCTAAGTCATCCACTATACTATATTTGTGAACATTTTTGGAATGATGCCTTGGGCAACTTGCCAGCCCCTTTATGATTTTTGGCATGGGCTTGATAGGTAACCTAGAGATGGCGAACAAGGCTATTGGTGTGCTCATTAGAGGAAATTTTAGCCTAAAAGTTCCTATGAAATTTTCATGTAATTTCCATGTCATAATATGTAAACCAATGAAAATCCTTTAAATTTAAAAAGAGGTACATATAAATATTTTGGAGGGAAAAGAGAAAAACTACTTTTTTTAATTGTATTTTTGGCTTATCTCCTTATAGGTTTACCCAAATTTCAAGTGTAGACACTCGTTGGATGTGGAATTAAATTCTGCATCCAACAAGTACCCATTATGATTACTTCTTAGAAGACCCACATTGATGAAAGTTGAAGATACATTAAAAATATGTGTTTAGCTTGTTTTATTAATGTATCTTCATTTTTTAATCAATGTGGGTCTTCTCAAAAGTATGCATAATGGGTACTGGTTGGATGCAAAATTTAATTTCGCATCCAAGAGTGTCTACACTTGAAAATAGAGTAAACCTATAAGGAGATAAGCCAAAAATACAATTAAAAAAAGTAGTTTTCTTCTTTTCCCTCCAAAATTCAAACTCTTGTTTTCTTATTTTAACTATTATTTTATTATTTTTCAATAGGAGGTCATGTTTGGACTGAAATTTCCTCTAATGCATGCTTGTACCTGAAGGGTTGGTATTTGGGGGTGCTTCGTAATATTTTTTCCCTGTTTGGAAGAACAAGTCTTCTTCTCCCATGAAAATATCATGATTTTTTTTAGTGTTTCCTCCAACATTGTTTTATTGGTTTGGTTGTTTTTGTTGGGTGTTAACCACTCCTTGATGGGGGAAAGGTTCCTACATGACTGCAGGTTGCTGGTTTTATCCCTCTTGTACTCAACTACCATAAATTTGTTTCAACTCAGGGATTTTGGTGTAGTGGTGGGTGTAATGACCGTACTCCCCACATATGCCACAAGAGTGATTTGTCCTTAGAATGATCATCTTTTTTTTCCTCTCAGAGTTATTGGTTGGTTCCTGGTTATGATTTCGGTTGGGATTGCCACCATCCTAAGGGGACGTTGCTGATTATTGTCCCCCTACCCAGGGTCTCCCTTTGGTCTTCTCTTTGATTTTCTCTTTGCAAAATTCGGAGGATTATTATTATTATCCTGGTCATATGAAGGTTGTTGCTGAGCCTGGGAGGGTTGCACTAGATTAAACAATGTGCTTTTCTACACTGGTGGTATATTTTGTGTGGGGAAAGGAGAGTATTGGTTTCCTTGCCCCTGGTTAATGTATGTATGTTGGGATGACTCTCTAGTATCAATATTCCTAAATGAGTATTGAGTTCCCTGAAAGGGAGGTATGGATCTCCTCACGACTGGTGGTATGGAATTTCCCTCTTAGTCATGTTTTGCAGAGGTGTAGGCTGACTATGGTAGTACCTGTTGGGCCGAGAATAAGGTACATTTTCACCCTACATTTACCATGAATTGTTATGCACCTTTATGAATATTTCCTCAGCTTAACAATAAAGGAAAGGAACATTAATGTAAAATCAGGAAAAAAATGAACTAACAGTAAAATGGATGTTTAACAATGGGAAATTGACTTATTGTATATTTATTTACAGGGAAACAAATCAGCTGAATTGATGACAATCGGAAGAAAGCTAGCAGATAGAGACTAATGGGATCATGATGACTCCCATGGCCGGTGGAAGAAGGAAAGGCACCTCCACGTCTTAAGAACTCAAATGACATTATTAAGCAGTAGAATATTGTATGGAAAATACCATTACCACTGTTTAAATCCCCTTTAAAAGGTCGGAAATGAACAAGATAGATAGATCAAAATAGAGACTTTCTTCTATAATAGACGTATTAGGACCAAATTTTCCAGTTATATCAATGTATTAACTTTTAGCTTAATAAAGGTTTTGTCGTTTTTGGATAGTTAATCTCTGAGTTTTCCATAGTGGTATACTTATGGTGGTTTGGGCGTAGCCCTGGGAGTTTATGTGCTAATCTCTATGCTATATGTTCAATTACAGAATTTATGTTTCAGTCATCTAATACATTTCATGAGATATCATTTAATTAGTCGAATTGTGAACATAAGATGCTTCAAATTTCTCTTTCATTAGAATATTTCATCATTCATACCTTCTTTCTTACAGTCAATAATTTCATACTTATTTAGATGCTTACATCATTTCCTCATGCTTTATGCATGTTTCATTATTTTTAGCATGATTGATGTTCAATTTTGTAAATAGCTAAATTTGGATCCTTTTGTCATTACTGCAAGGTATCTAGTTGTTAAATGATTCAGAAAGATGTCATCTATTTAATTTAAAAGAGAATTCCATTGCAAAATTAGATAAACAATTTTTGTTCAATTTATTAAAGCTGTTGTTCAATTCAATCAGACTGTTGTTCAATTCATCAGTGTGTTGTTCAATCGTAGGTTGCTCTTTTTTGCGGTTAGATAGAATCGTTAAACAACGTTTTATAATTCCATTTCCCTTTGAATTGATTTAACTTCAATAATTAGGTAGTCCTCTTTATGATAATGTAGAGTAGATTTTCTTTGATATCACTTGCATATACTATGACTTGCCCTGGGTTGAAAATTGAATGAGAAGCATTGAAGTTGCCTGTAATAGTCACCTTTATGACCAACATTTTTGGTGTCGTTGCTAGGGAGAGTGTTTAAGAGTGTTGTCCTTTATATCTTCTTTCTTTTTCTACGAAGAATTGGTTATTGAAAATGAGAGGTAACAACCTGCGTACGAGCAAGAAAAATGCTTGCTCTTCAGCCTGCTTCTTAGTAATTGTGCAGAGGCTTGTAGAATAAGTGCTCATATTTTATCACTAGGAAGAAAAATATAGAAACAAATAAAAATCATCCACTTAAGTCTACGAAACCCAAGGGATCGGTGATCCTTGGTAGAACAACATATATAGAAGAAATAATTAATCATAGGCATCCGTAGGACCCAGAACCATTCCTATTAAAATTACTATTGAACTCCCTTAGGTAGTAGCCTCACCATCTGTAGCCCATGCCAAGATTCATAGTGGAACAGAGGGATCTGAAAAAAGCCTTCGGACTGCTAATCACCTAAGTACTGATCCTTCGAGAGAGGGAGGTTCTTGTAATTTATAGGAAGGGGAAGGAGAAACCATCAGTGCAATATAGGTAAGAACTCCAGACTCTAGATCCCCTAAGAGAGTGGTCGAGACAGAGATACTCGGTATCCTAGATCAGGGAAGTGATGTAAGGCTTCCTCCGCATCCGCCCCCTAATTCCACTAAGATTATTCCTCCAGTGCAAGAAATCCCCGAAGATTATTGACATATCTTTGATCAAATGGTAAACAATCAGAACCAGAATTAGAGGAAGACATCAACATCGGAATATCCTATTGTTGATCATGTTGTAAATGCCCCTATGAAAGCCATTCCCTTACAAAACATCCCTGCGTTCGATGGGCTAACGTCAAAATATCCTGATGCATTTCTATTTGAATTTGATGTCTTATGTAGGGGATATGACTGTACCACTGACCCTTAGAAATTGAAATTATTTCCCTCTACCTTGAAAGGGACCACATTACGTTGGTTCATGGGGCTCGGTGGAGGAACCATCAATAATTGGGACCAGATGAAGAACACTTTCCTTAATAAATTTCAAGATTATTGCCAGACTTGAGAACTAAAAGATGAAATATTCAATATGTATGAAAAATGAAATGAGACATTAGAAGATTACATCAAAATATTTCAATATAACTAACGAAGGTCTCCATATACTGCACTATCTAAAGACATCTTAAAAGGAACAATGATTAAGGGAATGAAGGAAGAATGGGTTGAAACACTTAACATAATGGGAAAAGGGGACATCTACCAAGAAGAATATGATGATATTATCTCACTATGTATTAGGTGCTCTCGGGGTAGTACGCGAAATAGGCCAATCGGACGAGATTCAACTAAAAGGGATCCTAAGCAGTCTGGTGGCAACATAACCAGAGCAGAATTTAGTAATCTTTTAGAAGATTTCAAAACTGACATCTTGGGAACTTTGACAACATAGCTAGATGTCCTACAAGCCAAGCAAAACCAAGTTATAGCAGAACAAAACTTGGCCATATTTTTCCCACGCTGTCGAAAGAAGCAGAACCAAAGGGAATGTCCATTAGACATGGTTCAGACATGCGCTATTTTCACCAAGGACCATGCTACGGACAATTTTCCTTCACTTCCGAGGCTGAAGGAAGTTTTTAAAGAAGCTGAAGAAGAGACAAAACCAGTCTATCTCATGAACTAGTGTTACCAGTGGCAAGCATGACCAACTATGCCACAAGACCTACCTTAGATCTTTTCTCCCCCACCGTTTAACCAGCAAAACCTTGCAACAACTTGGCAGAATCAACCACCTTTCTCTACTTGGCCATCTCAATCACTTCCTATGCTTCCTTGGCCAACACAACCCTCCTCAGGGAATAATTGGCCAAGTTTTGATTGTTCTCCCCCTTATTGGAAAAACACTCCCTATAAAACCCATTGGTCAGTCTCCCCTTCACAAACTACAAACTAGCCTCAGAACTGGCAGCAACCCCTGGGAATTACCAACCTACCAATGGCGACAGGAGTTCAAAATCAACCTACATTACCAGGTCCATACCCAGTCCAGCACAACCCTCAGCCTATCATACGGCCTCAATTTCTGGCTCAACCCAATCCTAACCCCAACAATAGGTTGGTTCATCTAATTCAGATTGTATAAAACCCAAACCCCAAAAATCAACAGAAGCAATGTAATGGACTAAGCCTGAGATCAAGACATATTATTTCATGAGAAAAATATACGGCCCTGCCACAACTTGAATCTGGAACTTCAATAGAGCCTAGACAAACAAATATGGCTGAAACAGAAGTAGAGCAGGGAAAGGAAATGATTGATTAGGGGAAGCTTGGAAACCTTAGGATTTCTCCTGCACAATTCCCTAAAATATTAGTGCTTCCTAGACCAATAGTCTCTCCAGGTTTGGATATCCCAGGGGAATTAAAAAACCTTTGCATTAAAATTCCTCTTTTGCAGGCTATACGATACATTCCCATCTATGCCAAGAAAATGAAAGAAATGTGTGGGAATAAATAGGTGAGAAAAGCAAAAATCGTACCCACTTTTCATGTGGTAGGGGCGCTATCTGAATTATTGTTGGGTAAGGAAACACCCCTAAAATATGAGGATCCATGGAACCCCATAGTAACTATTCAAATCTATGGCCACTACTTTCTAAACACATTGGTTGAATTAGGGGCGACCATTAAAATCTTAACTACAAGGACCTAAAAAAAGCTAGGCATATCATCTTTAGAATCAACAACTACTTTTCTAGAACTTGCTGATAGATCTATTATCAGACCAGAAGGAATATTAAAAGACATCCTGGTTTTTGTGGACACATGGGAGTATCCAGATGACTTTTTAGTTATTAACCGAAAGAGTAGGATGGATTGACACCCCTTGATACTTGGTCGACCTTGGTTGGCAACAAATGATGCTTACATAGGCTGTTGGACAGGTAACATGACCATTGCTGGAGGAGAGTCCATAAAAAATATTATCATTTACCTTCCTGCCAAACCAATTCTACCCATGATAAATATTCATAGACATCCACATACATACTCGGAACAAAATATCAGTTCGTCGCTGACCGTAGTTGGAGCTCTTGAATTTAAGGATCAAATTGAAGATGATGTGATCAATAAATTCATGAATCAGCCAACTACACCTGAAAACTTAAAATGCCAAATGTTAAAAATAGTTCTTGATGATGAACCACAAGAAGATCCCTTGGCAGACCTTGATGATCAACACATACCCACAACCACTGTGTGTAACAACATAGCCATTGAAATGGAGCCAGTGAAAATTTTAAATATCAATGTAAATCTGGATAGTAGTTAAAATCAAAGGCTCATAAAGGTTCTACAGAAGTATCATGGAGCATTTTCTTGGGACTAACCAGACATGAAGGGTATAGACCCTCAGCTATGCACTCATCACATCTATACTGAAAAGGAGGCTTGGTTTATTCGGCAACCTCAACGAAGGCTAAACCCACATCTGAAAGACATTATAAAAGATGAATTGAAGAAGCTACTAGATGTAAAATTCATTTATCCTATCTCAGAAAGAAAATGGGTCTCTCCCCTAGTAGTCGTTCCTAAGAAAAATGGGAAATGGAGAATCTGTGTGGATTATAGAGAACTAAATAAGGCAACACATAAGGACCACTTCCCCCTTCCTTTTATTGACCAAGTCCTTGATACATTGGCAGGGAAACAGTTCTTTTCCTTTCTTGACAGTTTTATCGGTTACAATCAAATCCAGATAGCCCCCGAAGACGAGGATAAACAACCTTTACCTACCTATTGGGTACATTTTCCTACAGGGTATTACCATTTGGACTATGCAATGCCCCAACAACCTTCCAAAGAGCCATACTCGGCATTTTTTCTGATTTAATAAATGAGGGACTTGAAATTTACATGGACGACTTTACCCCATATGGAGATTACTTCAATCAAGTGCTAGAAACTCTAGAAAATTTATTGGAACGATGTATTTCTACCAGATTATGCTTAAGCAATGAAAAATTCCACATGATGATGACCGAAGGAGTAATCTTAGGACACTACATCTCTGCAGCTGGAATATAGATTAGAACAGACAAAATATAAGTAATCCTTTTATTAGGCACACCTTGCACACAGATAGAGGTATACAATTTTCTTGGATATGCAAGGTACTATCACAGGTTTATAATGATTTTTTCAGAAATCACCACTCCCCTGTATGCATTGACTGGAAATGTTGAATTCCATTGGTCTGATAAATGTGACATTTCTTTTACAGATTTGAAGAATCTAGTTTCGATAGCACCGATCTTACATGGTCCTAACTGGAAGCTACCATCTCACATTTCTTCAGATGCATCTGACACAACGATAGGGGCAGTTCTTGGTCAAGGAGAAGATAAAAAGCCCTATTCTATTTATTATATTAGCAAAAATCTCACTCCTGCTGAATTAAAATATACAGTGACTAAGAAAGAATTCTTGGCTGTATTTATGCTACCAATAAATTTAGACATTATATAACTGGCTATCAAGTACTCTTGTATACTGATCACTCTTCCATTAGATATCTAGCCAATAAACCAATTACAAATGGGAGAATAACTCGTTGGATGCTTCTTTTGTACGAATTTGATATAACCATTAAATATTGTCCTGGAAAGGAGAACATGGTTGCAGACTTCCTATCTAGAGTTCCCAAAACAGATGATGCACTAGCGGTGGATGATCAGTTTGCCGACGAACATCTGTCTGCTGTAGTAGTAAAAACACCATGGTATGCAGATGTAGAAAAATATATAGCAGTAGGAAGGTTGCCCAGGAATTTAACAACAAGAGAATGGAAGTTGATTCTCAATGCAGTGCTAGATTCTCCTGGATTAGTGGATACGTCTTTCACACCGGAGCCGATATGCATAAATGCAGATGCATCCAGGAAGATGAGATTTATGAAATTCTACGGGCTTGTCATGATGAACCTTGTGGTGACAATTTTGCATATTGCAGAACGGGGCACAAAATTGCAAATGGGTTATTATTGGCCTACGATTTTTAAATATGAAAAAAATATTTCCAAGACTGTGATAGTTGCCAAAGAATGGGCCACATAGGAAAAGCTGATGAAATGCCACTACAACCAAAATTGGTAGCAGAATTGTTTGAATGATGGGCACTAGACTTCGTTGCGCCATTTAACCCACCATAAAATTAGAAAATACACATACTGGTTGCCACGGATTACGTAAAAAAGTGGGTAGAAACATTGGCATTATCAAGAGGTATGGAAGAATCTATGATTAATTTTCTTTTTGAACTATTTAAGCGATATGGTTTACCACGAGAACTAATAACCGATGGAGGGGCACAGTTTGTGGGTAATAAAATTACAGCCACCCTGAAGAATTATCATATCATCCATAGATTCACGTCTCCCTACCACCCGCAGGAAAATGGGTAGATTGAAAGCACCAATAAGGTCCTTGAAGTAATTATTACCAAGAAAGTATCAATACATCATCGGGACTGGGCTACTACCTAACCAGAAGCCTTGTGGGCTTATCGCACAATGTGGCGAAACACCACTAGATATTCTTCGTATCATCTGTTATTTGGAAGAGAGCCTATTTTTCCTATTCCATTCGATATAAAGACCTTAAGGACATCACAGGAGGTAGGGATGGACTTGACGGAGGCCCAAATTAGAAGACTCCAGTAAATAAATGAATTAGATGAGATACAACTATTGGCTCTGCAGTGCACTACAATCTTCCAACAACAACGAGCTAAGTGTCATGACAACCTCATCAAAAGGAAGATATTTCTGAGAGGAGATTGGGTGCCTCTCTATGACTCCAGATTCCAAGATTTTCCACCCAAGTTACAAATGAGGTGGCTCGGCCCATACGAAATTTAGGAAGTACACAACAATGGAACCCTCACCCTAACCACCATAGACATGTCTGGTTCTATATTCTGAGTCAATGGGCACAGAGTGCGCCTCTATCAAAAACCTCTTACAAGGGAGTCTTTCTGCCAGTAGGTATGCAATTATCCTACTATCCATGTTTTAGCAGAAGGGGGTGATAACCCCAAAACTTTAAGGGCATGGGAGGTTGCTACTTCCTTTTGTAAATATTGTATATAATTTCCCTCTAATTTTTAGTTTCTTATTTTCTTGTAAATTCGTCGTATTAACAATTGTATCATTTTCCTTCATCACCCATTTCATTTTTAGTGTTGTTGTTCAATCCAATTGAACAGCTATTTTTCAATAGAATTGAACAACCGTGTTTTGTGTTTTTACTTTTGTTGTTCAAATATTTGAATGGCTACTATTCAATCCAATTGAATAGTTGTTGTTTAATTAGATTAAACAACGGTTTCCTTGTTGCGTTTTTATTTTGCTGTTCAAATATTTGAATGACTGCTGTTTAATCAAATTGAACAGCTGATGTTCAATCGGATTGAACAACCGTGTTTTTGGGACTTTACTTTTGCTGTTCAAATCTTTGAAAGGTTGTTGTTCAATCCAATTGAATAGCTGTTGTTCAATCAGATTGAACAACCATGCTTTTTCTTTTTTACTTTTTCTGTTCAAATATTTGAACGGCTGTTGTTCAATCTAATTGAACAACTGTTGTTTAATAGGATTTAAAAACCGTGTCCTTTTGCATGTTTATTTATTGTTGTTCAATTGGATTGAACAACTGGTTTTTACCCTCTTTAAGCATGATCCTTCTTTCTTTTTTTGAATGATCTCTCCTCACAAAAACCACTCCTCATCCCACACCCTAGTTGTAAAACACATTTTTGAGTGGGAATTGGATGTGAAGAGGAGAAAAGCAGTAATATTACTAATATGATGATCCTTTGAAACTTTAATGGAAATCTCTACTACGAAAGCTGACATGGTACATCTATGCAATGAAGGGCTAAGACACCTCCTATTCAAACATGTTATCACACAATACATAGTCTTATAATGATATATCTTTTTACACTCTCGAGTAGTATTTCCCTTTGACATAAAGATTTAGGAATAAGGAATATTAATTTTATTGGAATTATTTTTACTTCTCACACCATCCCTAACTCTTGAGGAGTTAATGAGCCTCCCTTCATGTATAAAGAGTAAATATTATGTTTTCATGCAAATTTTTTTTTTAGAGAATAGGGGGTCTCATCACAAGCCAACCTAACATGATCATAAGGGTTTAGTAGGTTACATTCCCACAATGGCCAACACACCAGGGTAATTATCTTCCCGTCAGCTCCAACTACTTGAAGGACAGTAGGTCTCATCACGATTCAGCCTGATCACTTTGTTACAGTCCCAATGAATGGTACTATAACTATCTAGCTACCAGACTAGCAAAATGGTCTCTTCACAAAACAAAGTGAAATGTTTAATTTTCAAAAAAAAAAGTATTATTTCTATATGAAAATTTTTAAGAGAGAATAGGGGGTCTCATAACGAGCCAAACTACCATGATCATAATGTTTTAGCAGGTGACATGCCCACAATGGACAACACACCAGGGTAATGACCTTCTTGATAGCTCCAACTACTTGAAGGACATGAGGTATCATCACGAGTCGGCCTAATTACTCTATTACAACTCTAGTGAGTGTCACCTTGACTATCTGGCCACAACACTAGCACAGTGATCTCTCCATAAAATTGGAAAAATATCTACTTTTACATAGAGGATTCTAGCTCATTTTTAGGTTTAAAATAGAAACCCTATCCAGGCTATAAACGCCTACTCGCAGCAGTGGCTATGCTTTTGGTATGAGAGTATTTTCTAACAATAGCCAATTAATCTTATATATACCTTATCTCCTATTTCCATCCATTTCCAAGATAAATCCACTACTCAAATTAGTGATAATACTATTTTACCAAATAAGTAACTATAAAAGAACTATGCTTTCATGTTTGAATTATGGGATGATGACACCAATCATTATCTATCATAGTCATGCTTCCATCACACCATATCATTAAATAAGGACATCATATCATAATAATTGTTGTATTTCCTTCTTCCCTCCTTTGGTCACTTCCGCATGGGATACACTTATGATAAATTCCAATTCTAACCTTTACACTGCACACATTCATAATTTTTACAATCACTCCTCTTTCCTTGAGCTCCAAGGCCACGGACACCATTCTCATGTATAGACTGTGATTACTGATCCCTGATATTTTCCCCCGTACACATTCATGATTGACCAAATCTCTCTTTTACTTAAGGACGTGGATGCCCTTATTTCGAGAAATGGGGTGTAAATATCCATAAATATTAAGCATGCAAATTCCCTACACAAAGTCCATTAGATACACTGATAAGACCAAAATATCATTGCAAATATGATATGGAGTTACCTACATTTACGACAGAAGGCTGCAATTTATTTTTCTCTTGCATGCAGTGTTTATTCTAACCAACATGGCCGAAAAGAAACATAGATAGAGGGAGAAATTAGCTCAATATAACGCATCAGCCATGGGAGGAAACTCTCTCTATAATAAACCTACAACCTTCCCAATCTCAGATCCAGCTCGCACCATTCTTCAGAAAGCTAGTTGGCTACCACATTTACACAAATTGCAAGGGTTTGACACAGAGATAGCAGTTGAATTCATGCAGAACCTACAGGAGGAACATACCAGACTCAGGGGAAGGATTATACCAGCCACAAAGGATATCATTGCTAAAGTCTCCGGAATACCAGCAGAGGGAGAGAGATGGATGGAAAAACACCTTCTTCTACGAGAGGCAATCGCATCATACCAGGATCAAGGAGAACCATTGGAACGAAAAGGAAAGGGGATTAACCCTTCCTCCCTACAAAAACCATGGCAGGAATTGGTAGCATTAATCCAGAGATACATCACATGCGATAGACTCCAAGACATGGTAAAACCCCGTCAACTCAAAATGTTAGTTGTTCTTAAACAAAATATTTCAGTTAATCTGCCTTATTTCTTGAATTCTATATTACATGAGACTATTTTTCGAATTAGAAAGGCTAAAAACACCAAAGCAGTCGTCAGCCACCATGGTTTAATCAAGTTAATTATCATTCATCAGTTAGGAAAATAGTAGACATCCCAGGAAAACTTTGTTAACCCTGTCGTGCATGTCCATGAGTAAGACCCTATCAGAATAGAAATTGAGCTCCCTAGAATGAACATACCTAGAGGAGCAAGAGGGAAAAGGACCCGTGCTTCGACTTCAGAACCAAGGAACCGAAGACAGTCTGAAAGACTGCAATTACAACAAGAAACCTCATAATTTCCAGAGGAGGCAGGGCCATCCCATACACCACCTTTAAGCCCTCAAAACATACCCTTACAATACTATGAGGAATAGTGGCTCGAGTTGTGGAGAAAATGAGGGTATCGTGTGAAACTAGAAGACCATATGAATAAGCTGAGGAGCAAGAGGAACGATTAAACCAATCTGCCATTGCGAGCAGCTCTGTTCACACTAAAATATTACCCCACCAAGATGAATCACAGGATTTTAGGGCCTTATCTCCTCCCGAGAGTGATTGGGTGAATAGGGAAGAGAAGGCAGAAGGGGTAGCCGAATCTGTAAACCGGTCAGGAGACACCATCCCCTTAGAACAAAATGCAAGCATAGAAACGGTCCCTCTAACGCCCGAAGGGAATAATATCTCACCCAGCCGAGACATTAATGTAGAAGTAAACTTTGGAGTACACGTAGAAAACATCATCATTGACAACCTTGAAACTGGCACCACCATTCTTGGAAACAAGGTTTCTACTCCTCCATCCCCTGCCAAAACCAGGCCAGAAGAGAATTTAGCTAAAAAGAAGTTAAATAAAATGAGAAGGGCCTGCAAAAGGTTAAGGAAAATGATAAAACATTTGAGGAAATAGTTGAAGGAAGTAAGCAAGGCTCAGAAGCCTAAGAAAGAATTGGTCACCACAGAAACCCAAACAGAGTTTGTCACCAATTTTATAGACATTAATGAGGTTGAGGTACAGACTGACCTAGCAAACACTATTGAGATTGAGGTATATTCTAACCTAATGGACACTACTAAAGCCTCTGTGTATACTAAGCTAGAATTTACAGAAGAAAAGGAAACCCAAATAGAGGAAGCACCTGCCTACGCTCCTCTAGTAGAAAAGACTTCCAATCAAAAATTGCATAATGAATTAATTCTAACACAACATGAATTAGCACAATGGAGAAAGGAAGTAGTACCTACACAAGAGTATCAGACACTATTAAATAAATTAACAGACCTTTCTGCATTAGAGGATGAGACATTTTCTTAGCTCATAAAAGAAAAGGCAAAGGTAAAGAGAGCACAGGATCAGGTGGAACAAGCCAAGAAGCAAATCAATATGGTTATCTCTCTTTAATTTGATGTGCTAACATGCAGGGCAAGAAGCACAAACTATGCCCTAGTTTTAGTAGAATGGTATCTATTACTGAAGATCAAGGCCTTCAGGGCAGGGAATCCCATGACTTTTAAAACCGTAGAGGAATTTTTCCATTGCTGCAATGAACAAAATGAGTAGGTCCAATACCTTTTGTGTGAATTATACATGCACAACTTCTTCCTAGAGGAGGATAGGGACAGTAATCCCCACCCCTTTATAGGAGACATTCAGTTCTAGGCTTTCCTCTCTTTTGCTAAGAACCATACTCGGTGGGCTAAAGCCTACAACATTTTTCGGGAAGAGGGAGCATGGCATAGACCTGTGGGTTAGAGGGGAGCCTACTAGACTCCTGCACCTGTTCACCCAACATAATAATTTCATGTAGAGAAAAGGAGTAAGGAATAAAGTGGGACCTATCCATCAGGCCATCGTACAACATGGGCAAGAGTATTTCTAATACATCCAGGAAGCAGCTCTGGTAGGAGTCAAATGGAGGTGGATGGCCTCCACAAATAATGTGAAAAACAGAGAGCCATTTTTCTACAGATACTTCAAAGCGACTACATCCAGATTCCCTTTATCTAGAAATATGATCTGCAACATGGGTCCTACATGGATAGGATTCAGGTATAGATGTCGTCTCATCTGGTACCCCCCTGAGGGTTATGATCACAATTATGAGCTGCCAAAGTGGCAAAAAAGTCTCGCCTTTACAAAAATGAGACAGAAACATGGCTTCAGAGCCTATAAAGAAGAATTCTACCCTGCCTATTCTCTGACCCACTTACAAGTCAATCATTTTTTTGCACGAGGACCTGCATACAGGTAAGTGGGGAAGTATGTTGGGCTGAGAATAAGGTATGTTTTCACCCTACCTTTACCATGAACTGTTATGCACCTTTATGGATTTTTCCTAATCTTAACAATAAAGGAAAGGCATATTAATGTAAAATGATGAAAAAATGATCTAACGGTAAAAGGGATGTTTAACAACGGGAAATTGACTTGTTCTATCTTTATTTACAGGGAAAAAAAGCAGCTGAATTGATGATAAATGGAAGACAGCTAACAGACAGAGACTAATGGGATCATGATGACTCCCATGGGTCGTCGGAAGATGGAAAGGCACCTCCACGACTGAAGAACTCAAATGACATCCACAAGAAGCAGAATCTCGTATGGAAAATACCACTACCACTATTGGAATTGCCTTTAAAAGGCTTAAAACGAACAAGATAGATAGATCTTAATAGAGACTTTCTTCTGTAATAGACGTATTAGGACAGAATTGTCCAGTTCTATCAATGTATTAACTTTCATCTTAATAATTTTTTTCCCAGTTTTGGATAGTCAATCACTTAGTTTTTCGTAGTGGTAGACTTCTGGTTGTTTGGGCCCAGCCCTAGGAGTTTCTGCGCTAATATCTATGCTATGCATTCAATTACAGAATTTATGTTTCAATCATATAATACATTTCGTGAGATATAATTTAATTAATCGAATTGTGAACATAATATGCTTCAACTTTCTCTTTCATTAGAATAGTTCGTCATTCATACCTTCTTTCTTACAGTGAATAATTTCATAATTATTTAAATTCTTCCATCATTTCCTGATGCTTTATGCGCGTTTCATTAGTTTTAGCATGACTATTGTTCAATTTTTTATATAGCTAAAGTTGGATCCTTTCATCATTACTGTAAGATATCTAGTTTTTAAATGATTCAGAAAGATGTCATCTATTAAATTTAAAAGAGAATTCCATTGCAAAATTAGATAAACAATTGTTGTTCAATTTATTAAATTTGTTGTTCAATTCAGTCGGATTGTTGTTCAATTCATCAGTGTGCTATTCAATTGTAGGTTGCTCTTTTTTGCGCTTACTTAGATAGAATAGTTAAACATCATTTTGTATTTCCATTTCCCTTTGAACTAATTGAATTTCGAGAATTAGGTAGTCCTATTTATGATAATGTAGAGTAGTTGTTCTTTGATATCACTTCCATATATTGTGCTCATACTCTTGAAATAATAAGACTTTTCGTGGGTTGAAAATTGACTGAGAAGCATTGAAGTTGCCTATAGCAATCACCTTTATGACCCAACAGTACCCTGGTTCTAATACATTATGTGTGGTATCATACAAATATGTATAATACTGGTAACTGATGTTTAGCTGAATTTAGGCTAAGGACCGTAGCGAACCGTCAGCATTATTTGATGCACCTGGTAATTCTCTATAAGTTTGTAGGCATGGGGAATTTGGAAGGATATGGTAGATATATTTAGATTGGGTGTAAATGAGCTCTAGTTGTTGTGCTTTACTGATGGTGCCTTCCTCACTACAAGGGTTTTGCGTTATGACATGTTTTGAAATTTCTAGTGTGAGAGTTTTCAAAAACAATTCCAAGGGAAATCTTTCATCGAGATTGGCTTTGCACAAGCTACGATGCCTCTGCCATTCATGGAGATGCTCTAATATGTGAATAACAAGTGTTTTCCTAAAATGGGTGAGTATTTCCATCCCTAAATCATGAAGAATCGAGAGCTAGAAGATGGTGAGGAACATTGTTGCGAGGGTGTTAAAGGTTACATGTGACGTAGAAGGATGGTCACCATACCATTTCACTATAGGCCCTGTAAGGTTGCACTGAAATAGTCTTAGTTGAATGGTATCATCTACGATATTGTTCAAAAAATACCACAGGTGGAAATTCATGATGTGATGTCTTGGGTCTTCTGCTTTCTTACCTTCAAATTTTGGTATATATGAAGGGAGCTTCGTGTTCATGGGTGGTTAGTTAAGGCCATGTTCAATAGGGTCATTCACTAACTTTATTAGATCTGGTATCTTTAATGATGTTAAAAAATTTAACTAAGGATTGACCTCCATCATGTGATGATGTTGAATAGGTATGTGTATGGGGGTCCCTTGGTGAGATGCATGGGGAATATTTCCCTGTGGCAAACTTGGCGGGGTGGTAACAGGGGAGGTGGGTGATGACCTTGGGGGGGTCCCAACTGGTCAAGGTGATTGGTGACCCTTGGGGAGTTCTAATCAAATACGCCCAGATAATAGAATATCCTATCATGGTGGCAAAGTGACAAAAAAAGAAGCTCATTTCTCCCTTTATATTTAAGCTATGTGATCAATCAAGAAAAAAATATGGTTCTTTGTTTCTTTTCGTATGATACCAATATCCTATATAGACATGATAATCCTCACACTCTCAAAGAAAATGGGCCTTGCAGATATATATTTTGATGGGTACTAGGGCCAACATCCTAAAATAAATGCCTACACCTTCTAGCAGCCGAAGAATCAACCAAGGTAATGGTAATGAGGATCTAGAGTTGCTTGCACTATCAACTATAGGGAAAGGATGCCCTCTATATTTTCCACTAAAGTACCTTCGTCCCACATGGGAATTCAACTATTTATCTTATTGGTAATCAATTACTAGTACCGAGTAGTAGATGGGCCAGGTAGCCCTAAATAGCACCGCACACACTAGACCTAAGTCGAACCCCCTCTAATTCGGGTCTCTGCAATGCTCGGGAAATATTTTCTGTGGGCTGATAGAAGGATTTTAAGCTCCCTAAATAGTCAACATCTATATTTTAAAATGTAATATGAACTGGTGGCTTATTATATTCCTGCCCCCAATGGTCCTATCCTGAACTATAATTTCTTTTGTAGCCCCCCTGGGAAGAATTTAGCGAGTTCAAGTTATGACTGTTTCTTAAGAGTCTTAATTTTTTTTAGGGTGTGATATTGTAAGAAAACGTAAGATAAGAATAAAAGCCCCAAAAAATATGTGCCTTTTGGTTCAAAGCTTACCAATGTGTGTGTGTTTTGAGTGAACAACCAAGAGTGTGATAAGATGTGGATATTTGACGATCAATTACTATACCCCTCTAATTACATTATTTGTTTTCATTGTTCCTTGCAAAAATTGAAATGATTTGCGGATAATGGGCCACTTACTCTTTTCCTAATTAGACTATGTAGAACTAAAGGGAGATGGTAGTTAGAACTTCTTTGAGAAATTTTTCATATGCAAATCCAGGCTCACCAAGAGGTGCAAGGGAAGCAAAGATTACTTTCTTTCCTTACTAACAGATTGACCCTTGTCCCAAGCTTAATGAAAAAATTGAAAAATTAGCTTTAATTCTAGTAAACATATTTTTGGATAATGGGCCACTTACTCCTTTACTAATTAAACTATGTGTTCTACATAAGCATCAGCCAAAAGAAAAAATTTTGAAAAATATTTGTGGAATTTGGCCACATACTCTTCTCCCTAGTTAAGCTATGCGTGTTTTTAAAATGTAAAAAACAAATAAAACACTTAATTTCTATATTAATGGTAGTTAGTGAAGCAACTAGTTAACCTAAAAACATAAAAATGCAGAACTGTGGTAAAGGAAATTCATTATGGGTTGCCAATCACCTATAAATTTGAAAAAATACAAATATTTTTGCTTTCTATAATACAATGTGGGTTTTTCAAACACAGGCGTGGTGTGTGCATCTATTTGAGAGAAAGGTGCATTGTCGAGAAAAAAAAATTGACCTCTTTGCCTCTCAGAACAAGCACTGAATGTTCTGAAAAAATCAGAGAGAGGCCTTGAGTGCCTTGTAGCTGGTTATGCAGAGAGGAGGTCATGCAAAACAACCATTAAACCAGAAAAATAAAATAGTGGAGTCACCAATCCCGTGGTAGTGTTTTTGTCACACTATTGTGCCAAAAGACACCTCTTTGGTAGTAGGTTTCTTCCTGAAAAAAATCACAGAGAATATTATGTTGTTGTTAATGGACATACTTAAAACAAGGTAAAGAAAAAATAATAAGGTAAGTAATGCATACAATAACATGAAATTAAACATAAAAAACACAAGACAATAATGCTCAAATGGAGAAAACAAACCAATACAATTATGGAGAAAATTCCCTTCATTGGTTGTTGGTAATAAGAAGAATACAATGCTAACACACTTGTAGTGAGTCTGTTGAGCTATGGAGCTCAAATTATCTCAGCAAGGGGATCCCTTTCCTTGGTTTCCTTACAAGCTTCTCCTCCCTCTCTCAAAATTAATGTGACAACTCTCCAATGGTGGAGTTCTACTCTTCACTAGGATGATGGATGGTCAACATGCTAGTGCCTTCAAACCTCTTGCTTCAATAATTGAAAGATGGTTTTGCTATGGTAGCAATTTTTCCATCATAAAAATGTGTCTCCTTTTTCTCTTACCATGGCCAATTTATGTAGAAATTTTTGAATACCTGTTCCCTCTCTTGGCCCAAGAGAGATAGTGAATAAAGAGTTGGACAAGGGATTCCTCTTAGTGTTGCATAAATCTTTAAGGTGGCTCAAAATTAGTTATCCTTGACTATTACTAATAGAGAAACATCTTCAACAAGTGTGGGAATTGGTCCCGGATGGTGACTTTTTGACATCCCCAGGACCACGCGACTATCAAAGGAAAATGCACGTTGTGCGCAAAACTTCTTTGTTGTTGGTGTGTTTCCTGCCAATTTTTGATTGAACCTTAGGAATTTATTAAATTTTTGTCCTTCATAATGTAATTCTTCTATAAAATATTTATTTTATTGTTTTCTTGACATTTTCTAATGTCTTTTGCTTGTATGATTTTTTTGTGTTAACAAATATGATATTTAACTAAATCATCTCTCCCTTGTCATACTTTCCCTTCCAAGACTGGGAATCCCCTTCACTGATTAACAATCCCTTGAGCAATCCATCTTTCCAAGGCCTTCACATGAAATAAGAGTGCAAATATATAAGGCTTTTTTATCGTTCCTACAACACCCTCCAAAAAAATTTTACATTCAAATTTTAGAGCCTACTAAACTATTACATCAAACGTTTGTTTGGTTGCCGAGTATAGTTTTAAATCATGTTACACGTTTCAAGTGTTCTCGAGTTTCATCATGTTTTTTATAAAATCTTATGTTTACTTCATAATCATATCATTTTATTTTGTCTTAAAATGACATTTTTTGTTGCAGTCGCACGTGTCATGTCCATTGTACATGGGGAGTGTCTGTATACTGGAATTTTGATGTGTACTTCTCAGAGTTCAAGTCCATCTAAATATTTCTGATGAGTTAGTATGTGTCAGGATTACTTTCATGTCTAAACTCATTGTGTTTGACTCTTGTTCTATCTTCTAGACTTAGAAATTTTTTTATTGTACAAGTGAACCCATCAAGGCGAGGAACACAAGAGGGTACTCTTAAGTCTTGACCAAGAATCCTTCATTATTTATAAGTTCACCATGCACCCTCCAAAAGTGCATAACACTCTCGAAGCCTCATTCCCCTTCCTTATTCGGAATTATGGCACTCAAAGAATGCATCCTTCTTATCGAGTGAATGAGCGCACCCAAAAGGCCTTAAGCTCCATTTTTTAGCCTTCAATAATGTGTCATGCACCCTCTTTGACCCCTTGAGCACATGTGTACACCCCAAAGGACATAAGATTGCTATAGGGTAAAATGCTTGGGTTGTTGGTTATCGTATATCCCTCTCAGGGCTTTCCAGTGCCCGAGGCAGACAGTAAGATTAGCTATACAGTTCACAAAGATGGCATATACATGTTCATATTAACTTAAAACCACTTGATGGAAAAAGATAGAATATTACCTATTTAATTATCTTGGAGTCCTTTGGAGAGAACTAAGTAGTGAAGCAACTTTCCTCCTTCACCATCTCCAAATCTAGATCCCGCAATCAATTAAAGCACCCGTGTAATCTCTAACATAACATACATTTCCTATCAATTAATTCAATATATAATAAAAATTTAAATTTTGCACATCTAAGCCATTAATCTCATGCTATATAAGTGATTAAATGATAATGACAATATCAACGCATAGAATGGACAAAACATATACAGTTCTATTGATTTGTAAAAAGGAGGATTACAACCGTCGGTTGCACCAAGCCCTCCTTAGCCTTCCAATCTCTCTATCTCTCAAAGTGGTGAGATCTTGATCAACAAGTCCTCAATGAACCTCTTTGATCTTTTACCTTCACACTACAACAATGGTCTCTACTTCACAAGTATTCAAAAAACTTGACAATCCTTCAACCTTGAACCAAGAGCCTTCAACTCCATTTTATAGGAGATGGAGAGAGCAATCATTGCCCTTCTCTTTCTACTAGTTATTGAATAGAAAAAACCAAGATGTTTCCTCAGCCTCCATGCTTTTTCCTCTTTTGAGTGTTCAGTTGTTTATGGCAATGCCCAATAAGAGTTGGTGTTTTCCAGTTTCCTTTTTTGTACTGATTCTCTTGTGAGAAAAAGCTGGATATTCAAATCATTGTCGACGGGTTTTTCTTGTTTCAAAATTAAAACATGGGTAATTCTGCCCTATAGTGTAAACAGAGCATTTCCCTAGCCACTAACATGGCCCATTCACTGATCAGATGCGTTATAACGCTCTTGTGTTGTTATAGAGAGGCGTTACCTTGGCAGAAATAGGTTTAATTTAGGTCTTTGTATTCCTTCCATATTTGTCTTCTCCTCTGAGCTGATGAGAAGGAATTTTGACCTGTAATAGATGCCCTCTAAAGTGTGAGGTTAGAGACAAAGACAATGGCCGAAATACTTTACAAAGTGTGTAGTAGAGATAAAGAGATTAAAAGACTGAGGAAAACCTGAAACAACAACATATGTCAGAGAATATAGTATCTGCCTTGAGTCGGGCATTCCCATACTCAATAGATTAAAAAACATGATTTATCTAGAATAGAGATATGAAGAATTTGTCCACTGATAAGCATAATGTGGAAGTGTCTGTCATAATAGGATCAGACTAAAGAAGTTGTCTCCATAAACAGTATCACAACTTGGGGGAGGAAACACAACTTTAATGACGTAACTTTTGCCCCAAGGTCTTGACTGCCGATTCACTTAAACTGCATATTTCTCAACATGTGAATGAAGGAGTTGTCATCGAATATGTGAGAAATCGTCTGATTACTAGTCGATAATGAAAACTGTTAACAGACGTGAAGCTGGCCACCGATAATGATGATGGTCCCTAAGATGCAAAATACAATCTAGCGAGTGTGAATAAAATGAGTTGAAGTAGAACACTCATAGAATCATTCGACCAGGAGCCAATGATGAAGAATCTTGATCAAACACAAGACTACCTGCCACTGATGTCTGCAAGTATCTGGGTACTGATGGGTTTCTGGATCAACTTCCTAGATAAGATGCTGAAGTCGATAGGAAGAGATCTGTTGAAAGGTAGGCACTGAGGCATCCTACATCACTCAACATGAAATGGAAATAAACTGATTTATGATTGAGATAATGAAGAGTAAATGGGGACGTCAGACGACAAATAATTTTTGGCATAATGAGCGGTTTGGTTGATAACAAGAGCAGTAGATAGCGAGATCTGCTTGAACAATAGAAGGCACTATAACAGGGTACTAGGCAACTGAGGCTTAATGAACACCAAAGAGTGTGTTAGGATATTACCGGTGCAGGGACACTGGGAAATGAAGACTAATACTCATAGATGGTAGGGTTCGGCTAACTGCGAAAGAGTTTTCTGGGAAGTGCCATGTTCAAGAATTTTGCTGCCAAATCGACCTTTCTCAAATGTAACAGAGGTAGTATCCATTTTGTCTAAAATTTTCCCCATCTAATTAAGTTTAATGAGTCCAGACGAGTAAACTCGGTGAATTTTTCATATTTAGAGAGTCTGAAAAAATATCATAAAAGACAACTTCGTGCCCCATCTGATTAGGTTTAACGAGTCCAGATGAGAAAACTCGGTGAATTTTTCATGTTTAGAGAGTATGAAAAATATTTTAAAAGACGACTCCATTGGGGTACCTTTATCATGTCTTGATAACCGGGCACGGAAAAGGGATAATAGTAAGCCTGAAATAGTTCATTTTCCATAAGTTAGTCCATCGAAGCCGGAAAAGTGAGAAATCTATGTTCGATGGACGTCTACCTCATTTTTTTATGAGTACGAGGAGACAGAGTAAACTCAATGCTCTTTGTGAAATTTTAACGAGTCCAACAAAGAAAAAATCGGTGCCCTCCGTGAAATTTTAACGAGTCACGCGGAGAAAACTCGATCACTTTTTCTGTTTAAAGAGCTTTGAAAAAGAGGAAAAGAATGGCTCCTTACTCTTTGTCGTGGTAGTTTAACGAGCCCAACAAAGTTAACTCGGGGTTTTTTCAGTTTTATGAGCGAGAAAAAGGTTCCTATAAAGAAAGCTCAGTGCTTCTTCATGGTTTTAACGAGTCTGAAGAAGAGAACTCTAGGTTTTTCGGATTAACGAACAAGAAAAATACCGTAAAAAGAACGCTTGATATCAACTTCATATAAGTTTAACGAGTTCAAAGGAAGGAACTCGAGGTTTTTCGGATTAACGAGCAAGAAAAATATCGTAAAAAGAATGCTCTATATCACGAGTATGTCTGCATATAAATCTTGATCACTCATCAGAACATCAGTACCAAATCTCAATAGTTGTGACACATGCGTAGCAAGAATTCGTGACTTTTTCCGACTAGCGTGAGAGAGTCATGCCCCAGAATTTGCTATAAGAAGGTCGGAGGACCTTCATTTTCACTATTTTGATGATGGATTTTTTGATTGGCTCAACTCACAGATTATTATGATTGAGGATTATCCCTATGTAGGGATGAAATTCACAGGTGATCCAGAGTTAGTGTTGCCCCTTGGCACCCAGTGGGGGCTCGATGGTAAGAAGGAAATGATCAGTGTATTTCAAAGAAGTACTTTGTTTTTTTTTTGTCTTTTGAATGTTTATGTAATTTTTTTGTTGAAAGTAGGGTGAAAATTATGTTTTGACATGAAGCGTTTGTTTGCTTGACACAGATGCGGCACCTATCCAGCCAGTTGGGGCCCCTCGCTATGCACGGCGAGGACTGTAGTTACCTGGGGCTGGCGTACCAGTAGATGATGCGGAAGCCAGCGAGGATGATGATGCCCAAGTTTTACATGAACTCTCCAGAAACCTGGAGGGTTTGAGTATGGGCATACCACCCCTTTCTATGTGGGAGGTTCCAGTTCGTTTGCAGTGGCATACCGTCGGTGTGCCGGAGAGATACCTGGTGGCTCTGAGGAGGATAGCTAGAGTAGTTGTATGCTACCATGATCATCAGGCCTAGCTGGCAGAGCAGATGTATTAGTGTCAGAGCGTGGCTTAGTGTAGCCAAATTTTTGTAAAACACCCAAGTTTTGGAAGATTTTTTAACGTAACTATTGTTTTGGACATGACATATATATATATATATACTTTTTTGGTGATTTTGTGTTTTGTAGTTTTTTAAGTATTTTCAATGGGATAAAAATATATATACTCATGAGTAAATATTTTATAGTAAATGTGACAAATTCCAATCTAACACATAGTTTTCCAAAGAATCGGCTAATGTATTAAATTCTCTAGGAACGTGCTCAAATGTGATTATTTTAAATTGACGTTCTAAAAGTCGCACTCTTAAAAAATAACGCAACAAGTATGGATGATGGACACGGTAATGATTGTTTAACTGCATAATTACGAGTTGGAAATCTAACCTGACCACTAAATTGGAGATGTCACGAGATGCCGCTTCCGTGAGGAGTTGGATCACTGACATTTACTCAGAAATATTATTGGTGGCGCTACCTAGGAAGATTCCCCCAGAACCAAGGAGGTCTGACTCAGGAGTGTAGAGAACCCAAGCATCTAAAGCAATGCGTCTAGTGTGACTACTAGCACCGTCTGCATATTCGATGTATGATAAAGAGGGTGACAGCATCTGTGTGAAAGAAAAATATTACATGAGAAAAAACACCGCAAAAACCAAAAAATATCCAGAGACATCAAAACAATAAGCAAAAATTATATACATAAAATTACAAAGCATATGCCTAGTGCGAAACTAGGCAAAATACTTCCTAAATAGAGCCCGTTGTGGGGATCCGCGAGTGGAATTCCATTACAATCCTGAAGTTCGTAAGCTCCCTTTGAGAGGACTTTAGTGACGATGTAAGGACTAAGCCATAATGGTTGGAGTGTTCCTGCCCCCAAGAGGTCATGTTTCTGATCATAAAGTAGAACAAGATCGCCCTCTTGGAAAGAACGGGGCTTGACAGATTTGTCGTATTGAGCCTTGACTCGGGGTTGGTGAGCTTCGAGTGCTAGTGTAGCATTTCGACGAGTTTCGTCCAAATGATCGAGTGAGAGCAAGCACTCTTCTATGGCGGTGGTGCCAGGTAGGAGTTCAACGGCAAGTTTGAGTGATGGAATTTTTCACTTGATTGGAAGTACTGCCTCTAGGTCAAAAGAAAGTTGAAATGGTGTGAAGCCTGTGGCAGTTTTGACTGACGTTTGGTATGCCCATAATGCGGAATACAACTTCCGATGCCATGTGGTTTTATGGTTTCCGACCAATCGACGAATCATGGTTTTGAGGATGCCATTTACGGCTTCGACTTGACCATTAGCTTGAGTGTAATAAGACGAAGAATGATCTTGACAGAAACCTAGCATGGATGTTAATTCGGTTATTATATGATTCTGGAAGTGGGATCCATGATCTGTGACAATAGATAGGGGTACGTTGAACCGACAGATTACCTGATTGAATAGGAAGAGAGAGGCAGTTTCGCCATCGGCCTTGAAAGTGGGAAGGGCTTTTGCCCATTTCGTAAAATAGTCGATCGTAGCCACGATGTAGTTGTGTCCATTTTCTGAAGTGGGATTGCAGATGATAAAGTCAATTCCCCATTTAGTGAAAGGACCGATGGAGATAACCAGATGAAGGGGCGAAGGATGAGCACGCATTTTCTTTGTGAAAATTTGACATGGATGGCACTTCTGGACTACTGCAATGCAGTCTTTAAACAAAGTTGGCTAATAGTAACCTGCGCGCAAAATTTTTTGGGCAGTAGCTATGCTCGAAAGATGACCACCGCATGCCCCTGCATGGCAATCATTCAAAACGCATTCTGCCTCATCAAAAGTGAGACAACATCGGAGAATAGTATCAACACCACGATGATATAGTGTATCGTTTAGCACGAGGTAGTGCTTTGCTTGGTGGCGGATACGACGATGGTCATCAGACGTGAGAGTTGGGCAGAAGCATTGGTTTTGTAGGTAGACCAAAATGTCTCCATACCATGGGTCCAAAGAATCTACCAAGTATACAGATTCATCAGGAAATGGATCATGAGCTACTTCTCCTGGGTCGATTCGGGGAAGATCCAATAATAATTCGGCGAAGACGAGGGATTTCTTTGCTTTGGCAGTCGTGAAGACCAAATCAAATTACTGGAGGATTACGATCCATTTGGAAGATTTTCCTCCAATAATTTTTCTAGACAAGATATGTCGCATGGGATTCTCCAAAGCAATAATCGTAGTCTGTCACAGTAATATATAGTATCGGAGTCGGGTGACAGCAAGAACTACCGCCAGAGAAATTTTCTCCACATGTGAATAACATAATTCAGGTCCGATTAGACCTTTTGACAAATAGTATATCACATGTTCACTGTCGTCATTGTGTACTTGAACCAAAACCATTCCAAGTGAGGATGGTGAGGCTGCTAGGTAGAGGAGAAAGTCGCATGAGTAATTGGGGGCACTAAGGAGTGGGGCTGAAACAAGTGCATGTTTTAAAGCATCAAATGACCATTGAGCTTGTTCATCCCACAAATATAGTGTTCCTTTCTTCAATAATCACATGAATCCTTTCGTCATCTCGGCATAGTTAACGATGAAACGACGTAAAAAGTTTGCCTTCCCTTGCAAACGTTGGAGTTGAAGGATGGATTGTGGTGCCGGCAATTCAACAATTGCCTTAACCTTATTGGGATCAACCCTAATCCCGTGCTTGGAGACAATGAAACCTAACAGACGTCCCGACTCGACCATAAATACACATTTATGAGTATTCAAACGTATATTGTAGAATCTGCACCTAGCAAAAATTTATTTTAGATGAGCAAGGTGATCATGTCGTTTCTTGGAATGGGCCAGAAGGTCATCCAAGTAACCCTATACAATATGTCGAATGTCATTAAAAGCATAGTCCATAGCCCGCTGAAAAGTTGCTCCAGCATTCTTCAGACCAAATGGGAGTTTTCGATACGCAAATGTGCCCCAAGGACAGATGAAGGCAGTTTTATGCTGGTCGTATTTTTTAATTGCAATCTGGTTATAGCCCGAGAATCCATCCATGAAGGAAAAATATTCGCATCCGGCACAATCGTTGAGAATCTGGTCAATGAACGGTGTAGGATAATTTTCTTTGGGACAAGTAGCATTCAGATCGCGATAGTTGATGCAAACTTGAATGGTGCCTTGTTTTTTATCAACGGGAACCGGATTGGAAACCCATTCTGTTAAAGGAATGCGATAGATGAAACCAACGTTTAAAAGTTTTTCTACCTCAATCTTGATGGCGGCTGCTTTGCGCAGGTGGACAGGTCTGAGTCGTTGCCGAATTGGTTTGGCATTGTCATAAATCTTGATTTCGTGCTCGACGATAGATGGGTCTATGTCAGGCATTTCGTCATAAGACCAAGCAAGCACATCACATAATTCCTTGAAAAGGGATGTGAAGCACGCAATTTCCTCAGGATTGCAGTCAGTTCCAATCTGAATATTTTCCACGATACTCGTTTTGACTAAGATATCAATGAGCATTGTCTTATAAAGATTACCCATGTTCCCTTCCGAATTGAGAGTTTGAACAGTTGTGTAAGCGGAGGGAACCATCTCAGGTTGGTCAAAAGATGGGATTTCAGTTTTTATCACCTCCGAGTCAATCATCGAAGTGCGATGGTGAAACTCTCCCCAAGGCCGTTCTTCTAGAGACATGATCTCTCGAATAGCTTCGTTTGTAGGAAAGACTTCATTGAGGAGATCCTTAGAGAGAACTGTGATGGGCGGGAGGTTTGTACCGTTGGTCGAAACCATAGCAGTGGAGGTTTCAGATGTGATTTCAATGGCTTGGTAAGCCAACTTGGCCAGTGAGAGCGACATCTGATCTCCGTAGGAATAAATTTCTGAAGGTGCCGGAATGATCCATGGGTCGATAGAGCCATCCAAAGTGGTGGATATCATTGAAACCATGATTGGGATCTATGGCGGCAGGAGAGGAAAAAAATCCAGTAGGGAAGATTCCTTCAGAAGACCGGTACCGATACTGGCGTAAGAGTCAGGAAAGCATCCTATTAGGGGTGCAGTGCTACTTGGTAACGTGGAATAATCAGGAGTGCAGAAGGATAACTGATCCACTGTGACTATTTTCCCATCCAATGGAAATAGGATGAGTCGAAAGACCGAAGACACAATGGCAGTCATGGCATAAGACCAACTGTGACCAAGCAATAGATTATAGTCTAGATGGCGCTCTATGACTTCAACGTCTACGTTTACCATTTTCCCACTCAGAGTGATGGGAAATCTAGCAAGGTATCCTTTTGGGAGGAACATGTGGCCATCGACAGCTTTGAGGGAATTCGATGGCGGGGTGAGGGTAGGAGAACCTAAATTGAGCCAGCAAGCTTGTGACATAACACAAGTCGAAGCACCTCAAATTACGATCAGGCACAGATTGTCTCCTCCTAATAACCCATAGCAGGCTTTCCTTTGTGTTGGATAGGTTTGTAATACTTTGAGAGCAGACATAGCTGATGGTGCCTGCACCAAATATTCTACAATGTTGTAGTTTTGGGCTGCACATGCAGAGGTGTTATGAGTCGTGCATCGAAGTGTCCCTTTGGGGGGACGAATCACAGGTTCAGCAGTAGGCTGTTCGATATAAATATCATTGGGCGGCGGTGGAATTGAACTAGTACCAGGTTCTTAAGCATCTAAGGTAGGATTTCCATAAAGCTTGGCTTGAGTTTGAAGTTCAACACTCTCAATGCCATAAATGGCGGATGGTCCTTCGCCAGAAGGATGCGAACCACCATTGCCCCGTTGATGGTGTTGTGGTGGATTGTCAACCATGTGTTGATGTTGCTGCTGCTGATTAGGGAAAGGATTATGAAGAACGATAGGTGTTTGCCCAGAATCCTTGTTGGCAATAAAATCGGTGCATTCCTGCAGCTGAGGACATTTGTATGTCAAGTGGTCCTCCGCACAGATCTTGCAAGGAAATTTCATGGGTTTATCCTTCCCTTTGTCATTTTTGGTAGCATTTTTCTGATTAGGGTTACTCTCATTATCCGACTGCTCTTCCGAAGAAGATGTATTTTTCTTGTTCTTCTTATTTTTCCCACTAGGTTTTTGTGAGGTCTGCACAAAATTCACCTCAACGGTAGGAAGAGTAGTCGTTTGGTGAGGGGTGGTGGTAGCCGAAGATGGCTAGGAGGCTTGCCCCCGAGACTGCTTTGTGGCCACACCAGAGATTGTGCCAACGAGACCGTCGGCATGTGCTTTGGTTTTCTGAGTGGCCGGAGGATTTGGTTTACCAGGGGCATGGGGGAGTAGATCGTATAGTGTGCCAGATTGTGAATAGATTAAATCCAAATGCTGGGCACGACGAATGCATTGATATTCTGTAACCGCACCAGAAAGGTCAATGTATTTAGAGATGTGGGGTAAAAGAGACTTGCAAAACCAATTGGCTAAGAGATGATACGGGATTTGCGCTTTGACTAGCCTCCTTCGATGTCTCCATTCATGAATATGATCGGAGATGTGGGTGGCGGTGTCTTGACGCAGCGAGGTTAAAAATTCTGTTCCGGTTTCAAATCTAATTGGTAATTGGAATTTCTTTAAAACTCTGTTGCTAAAGTGCCAAAAGTATTGATGGCGGCGCGTGGTAATTCAATGTACCACTTGGTGGCATTGCCTGTAAGGATGCGGGGAAACAGTCGAAGCTGGACATTATCATCCACCATGGAATTGGATATAGACCATAGATGAAAGGTAGTGATGTGTGTGGCTGGGTTGTCCCCTTGTTTCCCGTCGAACTTCTGGATGTCAGAAGGAATCTTATGCGGTATTGGAGGCCAGAGCGGGTTGTGATTGATGTGGTCGTTAGTTAGTTTATGGATATCGGGGATGTCCAAAGCTGCCAAAAATGGCAATTGTGGATTTTCCCCCGAATCTAACTAAGGAAGTATGGGCTGACTACTTAGACCATAGGGTCCACCCATCAATGTGTTACCAGGAGGATAAGTAGGAATTTGATAAAAACTTCTGATAGGTGGAGGAGTAGGGACATACTGTTGCTGTCCATAGGGCATATTGTATTGTGGGGCGAACGGTTGGTTGCCCCCAGCATAAAAATGCGCTCCCATTCCAGATGGAGGTTGGGGTTGGTTAGTCCAAATGGATGCAATAGAGTTTCCCGGAGCCATGCTACTACTTGCATAGTTTGGCAACGACATAGACCCTACACCTAGATTTGAACCACTTATGGGAAAAGTCTTGACAATAGGTTGTCCTATTTGTCCTAAGGATTGCAGGGGAAGTGAAATGCTTCCTACTACCTATGTGCTGGTGACACTGCCCCCTGGTATAGTGGCCAAGGGGTTTGAACTCAGCAGAGGGTTCCAACCGAAAGGGTTTCTAAAAGGCACCGAAGTAGTCATACTCATGGGAGGAGCTATCGTGGGTCCCAATGTGGTCACGGTAGGAGTAGATGCTGAAGGATTCGACGAGCTATTGACAGTTGCGATGACCGTAGGGTTGGGATTAGGTATACGTTGACTACTGGGGTTACCAAGTGATGGCATAGAACTGACCACTGGCAGGGAGGATGGTGGCGAACCTGGGATGGTTGCCATTGGCATCAACCCTGTGGATGCTGGTGGTGAAAAGGATGTTTGTGCGGCCGAAGACATATCTTGGCGTGGTGGAATCTGAATTATCACAGGCCCCAATGGATCAGTGAGCGGAGGATTGTAATGAGGTACAACCCCTTCCGTGAAAGGGTCCTCAGGAAATTCCAGATGATATGAGGCTATGTGAAGATCAAGATTAGTCAGTGGAGACTGCTCTTCCGTAGAAGGCACGGGTTCACCAAGGTTCAGTTCTTCCTCAATAGTTAGAGGAGGTAGACCTTGTTGTCGTCGAGATAGACGGCGTGGGTCGGAGGACGCCACGGTGACCTGTTTAATTTTAACAAATTTAAATAAATTGTGATGTATTATAAAGTCTCAATGACAGTAACCACACACCTAAAAAAGAAAAAAGGACTCTCTAAAATCAATCAACAAGCAGCCAGAATAGGGTGCCCTGTCTGAGTACTACCATTTGCTGGTGATGAAATCCAGTATCACAATAGTATACAGAGAGGGTTGGTCGAAAGTATAGTTACGGTCACTCTAGAGCTTCGCCCAAACCTCAGACAATAGGTGTAAGCACTCTCATGAAGATGAGTACCCTCATAAAGATCGAATACAGAGTGGTTCCGTCTATTTCAGGTACCAGGACATCCCGTCCTAGTCACCTTGTGTAAGTCCCTAAAAATTATGGCCACTAAAGGTATCTCAAATCACAGACATCATCAGGGGGGTCCACGGTCAAGGACAATGTGCTATATGGGCAGAATACGTAGATCCCAGATCTAGTTTCGACATCCCCAAAGGGAACCCTAATATATAACACACCCACCGGATGCAGTCAAAGGTGGGCTACCTTCTTGTGCACCCAAGTGTTGTCTCGCGCTGAGCTCTGGTAAAGGAACGGTCCTGATAATATGAGTGAAGTAGGATTTTGCTAGTTAATGACTCTAGTTTCATGTTTTGAGATGTTGGGTGATTTTCTCACTTTTCCTAACCCAAGATCCTAGCCTGAACTACTGTTTATGTGAGCTCAAAAAGGATTAATGTGATTGATTTTATTATTTCTTGATTCTTAGTGTACTTTATTATTAGTCTTGCGGAGGGGGAGTGGACGTATGAAATGTAATTAGACTCTAACTCAAGAAACCATGCAAAACATGCTCTAAATATTCAATTCGATGAAGAGTATTTCTAGAAGGAGAGGTTTCTTTTCAACATCCATGCACTAAAATTCAAATAACATAGTTCAACTTTAAAGATTCAGACTTCTATCTACCTCTTCTTAATAGTCTATGAACTAAAATTTTCAGAATTAACTCAGCTAGATGCAGAAAAACTAAAAAAAAATAATTCTTCTCTAAAAATTAAATGTTTTTAACACTAACTTTTCAAACAAGAGCTAAAAAATAGAAATGACAGCTTAGTAAACAAGCACAGGGATTCAGTCATGGAGAGAAACTAATGGCCAAAAAACTCTGCAACTAAAACAAAATCATAACAATGAACAACAATTTTTGGCTGAGTAACACACTGTCTCTGAGTAAAGATGACATTAATCCAGAGACTAATGCATTGTATTTAAGCAGAGCTAGTGTTATAGCACACTGGAAAACCTACAGGAGTAGCGTTATCCAGGGTAAATTTCTTCAAATTGTCAAACAGAAACGGGATTGAACTCTGCGAGCTTTTAAAATGTCTACTTGGCATAAATACTTGTCAGAAAGATCTGTGAACAGAGGAGAGAAGAAAGGAGGAAATAAATAGTCTGGAAACTATGGGGAAACTCCCCAGTGGAGTCACAAATTCTGCTATAGGGTAAAATGCTTGGGTTGTTGGTTATCGTATATTCGTCTCAGGGCTTTCCGGTGCCCAAGGCACACAATAAGATTAGTTCTATAGTTCAAAAAGATGGCATATACATGTTCATATTAACTTAAATCTACTTGATAGAAAAAGATAGAAGATTACCTCTTTAATGATCTTAGATTCCTTTGGAGAGCACTAGATAGCGAAGTAGCGGTTCTCCTTCACCAGCTCCAAATCTAGGTCCTGCAATAAATTAAAGCACCTGTGTAATTTCTAACATAACATACATTTCCTATCAATTAAGTCAATATATAATAAACATTTAAATTGTGCACATCTAAGCCATTCATCTCATTCTATATAAGTGATTAAATATTAACGAAAATATCAACGCATAGAATGGAGAAAATAGATATAGTTCTATTTATTTATAAAAAAGAGGATTACAACCGTCGGTTGCACCAAGCCCTCCTTAGCCTTCCAATCTCTCTATCCCTCAAAGTGGTGATGTCTTGATCAACAAGTTCTCAATGAACCTCTTTGACCTTTGACCTTCACACTACAACAATGATCTCTACTTCACAAGTATTCGAAAACTTGACAATCCTTCGACCTTGAACCAAGAGCCTTCAACTCCATTTTATAGGATATGGAGAGAGCAATCATTGCCTTCTCTTTCTACCAGTTCTTGAATAGAAAAAACCAAGATGTTTCCTCAACCTCCATTTTTTTTCCTCTTTTGAGTGTTCAGTTGTTTATGGCAATGCCCAATAAGAATTGGTGTTTTGCAGTTTCCTTTTTTGTACTGACTCTCTTGTGAGAAAAAGCTGGAGATTTAAATCATTCTCCGCGGGTTTTCTCCGTTTCAAACTTAAAACACGAGTAACACTGCCCTCTAGTGTAAATAGAGCGTTGCCCTAGCCACTAACGCAGCCCATTCACTGATCAGATGCGTTATAATGCTCTTGTGTTGTTATAGAGAGGCGTTACCTTGGCAGAAATAGGTTTAATTTAGGTCTTTGTATTCCTTCCATATTTGTCTTTTCCTCTGAGTTGATGAGAGGGTATTTTGACCTGTAACAAATATCCACCATTCAGCCTTTAGAAATGCACCATACATCTTCCTTAGCCTCTTGAGAACATGAAAACACCCGAAAGGAATGAAGCCTCAGCCTCCAGCCTTCAGAACTATGTTGTGCACCTTCTTGGGCCTCTTGAGCACATGAGTGCACCCCAAAGGCATTATAACTCTACATTTATCCTTCAGCAGTGCACCATGTACCCTCCTTCTCTCCCTTGATCACATAACACACTTGGGAAGAAATAATCCACTCTCTTTGTCCTTCAGAATTTCACCCTGTACTCTCCTTAAGTCCACTCTCTTCCCTTGAGCACATGAACACATTCTAAAGACTCATTTATTCAGCCATTAACCTTTCAAAGTGTTCTTTTGTGCCTAGAAGTTCCATTTCTTTTTCCCAAGCGCATTATCAAGACATGAAAATAAAATCTACATAAAAAATTTATAATACCATATTTTTCAATTCGATGTTTGCTTGTCATGAGTGATTATAGATACAAGTACTTCAAGAACACCATGAAGAAGATCAGGAAAAGAAGGCAATCAAATGAAGCATTCAAGAACAAAAACACATTGAATCTTGATGATCGAAGCACCCAATGACTCCAAAGATCAAATACACTTTGGAGGGTGAAGACATCAACGACCCTGTTATCATTCTATAATTTACGAGATTGTGAGAATAAACATAAAGGGCAACATCAAAACCACTTTGGAAGCTAGGATCTAGCCCTACTAGCTTCAGAGAGGGATCTCTCTATAAAATTTAACTTTGTTTTTAATGAATTTTAGGCTAGTTATGACTTTATTTTATTGTTTTCTTGATTTTGATTGTTTGGTTGATTAAAGGTATAGATTCCCATTGGGATATGGAGTCAAAATATTTAACTAGTTCTGCATCAATTTTTGAAAGAGTTATCACAGGGCAAGCTAGGTTGCATTAACTTGTTCTTTAAGATTTTAAGTGAATTATGAAAGTGCAAGAAATGTGTAATTCAGTAGAGATTGAAAAGCAATTAAGTATTCTTCAATCTGACATTAGTGGAAAAAATGTAAATTGAAAACAACCAAAATAAGGTGTTCTAATTAACATATCATATTCATCATAGTTTCTGTTATACAATTAAGATTTTCATATTTACATAGAAAGGAATAACAATGAAATAACATAGTTACAGAAGAAAAACATCACCAGTGAGTACACCACATGAATCCTGTAAAAATTCCTTGTATTATTGATGCTCTAACACAAATGGAGATTACAATGCTTAGTAGGAAAATGTACTCAGTAATCAACCCAGAATACTTCGAACGTCAAAGTATTTATATTAATTTTACAAAAAGGATTTACATCAACGCTGTCTCAACCAACAGTGTATTGTTAGCGTAATATTGAACCATAAAATATAATTTTTACAAAATAATAGGCTAGGTGGAGATGAACTGGAACATTGGCACTGTTTCGAAGGAAACATTTGTTGAATGGACCTATTTCTGGGTTGCACTGGCTGGTGTGCTGGCTAATGCACTAGATGATGATGACTATCTCTCAATTATTGTCTAATCCTGTAACTCACGGAGTTTATCCCATCGATATTCATCTAGGATAGTCAACTTAATTACCTTTCAATAAATCTCATCGACTTCAGTATATCTTCCAAAAGTGGGCTTTACTACGAAGATGTGATTTACCTCATGTTTGATGAAAAAGATATTACTCATTGCTTCCAAAAATGGTCTTCCTATCATACTTCCCTTGATGCTGGAAAATTTAGTGTTGTCCTTGGAAATTTCCTTTAAATTCTTCACATAGTCTTCACGAGTTATCAACTTATCGTTAAGAACAAACAAAGAAGGCAAAACCTTCTATGTTAAAGGCTCTATCGTGTTGAAAAACCTTTTCACTTCTATTTCTAAACTGTGGCATTTTTCTTCCAGATGAACAAAAATATTCTTATTAGTAAGAATCTTCTTTACTTATAGGATTTTTTTTGTCTTGTCATCTACTCCCAAGTCATCTAACTCATATCTATTCTTGGATTTCAGGTACTTGATAATGTTGTTTTGTGTTGTAGGTATCTCTCCAAGCTCATGTTTGATGTCTAAGATAGCATCATTGGGATTATTTATCAACTCCTTTTGCTCAAAGATGATTTGGATGGAGGGAAAGATCTCATTAATGGAGTTTATGATATATTCCCAGATGATTTCCTTTTCTTGGGCCAAGGTATATCCTATTGCTAATTCTCTCTTTGACTTATGTAATCTCTCTATCAATTTTTGAGCTCTTTGTGGTTCTGCTGAATGAGAAGCTTCACTTCTTGTCCTTTGGTCTTGAAATATTTTGGCTTGATCCTGTATTTTCTTGATCTCTTCCATCTGAATAGACATATTTTCCATTTCCTTTTTCAACTGCTCTGCACCATCTACTATCTTTGTAATAGAGGCTGCAACTGTAGGAATGGTTGTAAGAGGTACAATATCCAATCGAACCATGGACAAATTTGCAGTCTGCTCCTTTTATTGGATGATATTTTCCATTTCTATCTCCATTTCTCTTATCCGTGCATTTTTCTCCATGATGAGCTTCATCATATCGGTCTTCTAGGTCAATGTTTCCTCAATATCCTTGGTGAGAGGATCTTCTGTAGCTGACAACTTCAGATTTTTTCTTAATTCTACTATGTCAACATTCATATTTTTAACAACCAAATATTCTAAGTATTTAATCCTTGTATCCTTAGCAAGAGAAGATATTTTCTCCATTTTTAACTATGAATGGATATTTGCCAAAGAAACCTGCAACTTAGAAATACTCATTGTTGTGTTAGTCAAAGTTGAAGAGATCATTTGACCTATCTGCTTGTGCATCTCCATTTGAACAATGTGATGAATGTCCTTTATGTTGAATTCAAAATATGTCTTCTTATAGTCAGCTACTCATTTTGGCTACGAAATATGGGCCTCACGGAAGGCCATCTGCATCTTACCTTTCTCATAATCAAATGCTGACAACTACCTCCTTTGAGAACTGGAATTCTACTTCCAGAATTGACTATAGGTGTTTTTCTTCAAGATTTCATTTTTTAATTTAATATCTCTGAATGTGTCAAAGGATGTATTTTCCTTCTCACCTTGTACAACCTTAGTTGTATGGATATTCTGCTATAGGTCATGTGATACTAAAGAAGTTGTAGGAGAAGTAGTGGATTGACCACCTACTTGAGAAGATGAAATTGTTTCCTTAGTAACCACAACAACTTCTTGTTTTAAATATTTGTATGTATTAGTTTTAGGATTTAGTTTGTTCCTTTTTTCTACACAATATTTTGAATTATTTTCTTGTAGTATTAGTCACTGAAGGTGACTCTTCTTATATTTGTATTTTTCTTGCTTTCTCCTGTGGGACGGGAGTCTGTGATGTCGATGTTGATACTAGCTGCTCCTCAACTTCCTGAAATGTGTTCTTAGCACATTCTAACTAGTTCATGAACTTTTCTATCTCTGGCCTATGGGTGTGTATGTAAGGAGTAATTTTATTCTCTACTCTGAGCTTTGAAATGCTTCCCAGAGGATCATAAGACCAAGTAAAGCTTAGGTCAGATTTCATTTCTTTCAGTATCTTATCTGCTTCCTCACCTGCTGACCTATTATTACAAATGAAGGGTCTAATCTGTGTTTTAATCATAAATTGGGACTTCTTCTTTGCTGATACAAAGTGAATTTCATCAACATTCGACATCTATCTAATATACTCCAGAGAAAAAAATCTTCATTGGGAGGAATTTTGGGTGTTTGTAAGGAGTAAGATCAGAGCCATATACTCTTATCTCTATGTCATTCTGGTACAAGTACCAATCTCATGTCTTGGCCTGATCTGAAAAGAGAATAATCCTTTTTATGTCTTCACTTATTCTTGGTTCAGTTGTACTACTCAAAATGCAATGAACTGTTTGTATGAACTATTTGTATGAAACTTCTTTCTGCGCTTTCATTACCAATGTTGTCCAGAATATGATTGATTGCTGGTTTCCATATTCATCATGTTTCTGCATAGCAAAGTTAAACCTATTTTCCTGGTAATACACAAACATGTATACTATAATAGAGGAGTATTTAAACACTTCCTGAGTCTGAAATTTGATAAACTCATCATGTATGTTGTCTTCCAGGAATTGGTTGAAATTGAAGATGATGGATGGTTTAGAGTCTCTGGAAAAGATGGATAGGAAGCCTATAATGTGTTCATCTATCCATTGATTAGAATAATATCCAAGGAGGTATGCAATGAATATTATAATCTATTTTTATCGGTCAAGGAAGATGGAGTAAGGGTATGGAGGGTTTTTCTTCGATAGCAGAGTGTCTTCAGGTATGGAAAGGTCAAAGATTTTAGCTCTTTTGGAAAAATGGAGCTTTTGGTATAACTCATTTAGGGCTTCAAGGGAGAAAGGGGTGTTATTTTCCATAGAGGGAGCTTTCATCATCTGATCAATTGATTGTGCAGTGGTGGTGAAAAGGATTTCACCAGTAGGGGAAATGATGCCTCTTTGACTGGGTATATAGCAAGCGTGACACTTCCGGATAAAATCAGGGGAATTGTAAGTGTGGGGGAGGATGTAATGAGGAAAATTTGACTCCTAGAGTCCAATATCATCAAATTTATCTATATATTTATCTTCTAACCAACAATACATTTCAAACAATTCAAATTCACACAGAGTCTTATTGATTTTGTATTCTCTGTCAGCTAGGGGAATATGATCTAAATCTAGGGGAGGGTGGACCAAATTATTGAATGGTTACTCTTGGTTTTTATTTTTAGGAGGAATTTTAAATTTTTTTCCAAATAATTTAATTGGAATTGGAATAGAATAGGTTTACTGGGAATGCGAAGAGCTCTGGAATTGGTTGAAGGAGGTAAGGTAGATGTAGTTTCTTTGGTCAAAGACAAATCAATGAATAAAATTGATGTGTTGTAAATTTATTAAACAACTAAAATTGCAGATAATAGAGCATAGTAAAGGTCAAAATGGTTAGATTTCATAAGAAAATATGATTTTCTGTGGAACATGGTGTGGATCCGTTAATTTAACACCCATTATTTTGATTAAATATGTTAACGTATTAATTACCATGGGAATGGATTTAATTAGTAACGGATTGCTGATGTTGCAGGACGGGAGTGGCAGAGGTAACAAATAGAGAGGTGGTATTTAAGATGTGGGGAATGGTGGTTTTCATGGGGGGGGGGGACCGAGTGCTAAATGGTTTAGGTATGTCGCGAAGGCTTAAGAGAGAAACCATGTGGTCGTCATCATACCTTTTTATGGACCTCTGGTAAAGTTGCAGCGGAGAGAGGGGGGGGGGGGCGTAATGTTGATGAGGGTCATCGATTGTGAAGGCGGGTGAAATGGATGGTGGATAGATGCAAGTGGTTTAAATGTCCATTGACTTGACCTTTTTTTGGGTAGTGATGTTTTAAACTAAAGTGAACACTTAGGATAAAAATAGATCAAATATTTCATTTGCGCACCTAATTCGAAACTTAGGATAAAGTGATTTTAATATTTTTCAAAGCCCAAAAAACCTCTACCTACCCTTCAAATTTTTATTCTTTTGCTAGACTAACATTTTTACTTCTTTCTTCTAGGGGTGCATTCAGACTAGCAAACCCATATCTCTTTTTTTATTATGAAAAATCTAATCTACTCGATCACTTATTTCTTCTATTGATTCATATTAAATAGTTGAATCAATTTCATTTTCTGCCTAACTATTGATTTACCAAGATTAACTTGTTTGATAAATATTTCTTCTCTAACCTAATTTAAAAAAATTCACAATTTTTCAACCATGATTAAGTTGTATGATTTGAACAAATATCTAGTCATTGTGCCATTTTTAAACAAGCTACACACAACCTTATTTTATTTTGACATAAAGAAACTTATGTATCAGTAGTGGCATTTGAATTTGCATCATTTTCAATGTTATTTTCTCTATTTTTTCTTCTGTGGGGTTCTGATTTTATTTTTATTCTTTTTCAAATTTTATTTTCTTTATTCATTTTTTTTAGATATACCCTCTTCTCATTTTCTTTTACATATATTTTTTTGGAAATCATTTGCATATTGAAAATTATTTACAATATAAGATTACTAAGATAAAATAATCAATCACCTTGAGATCCTATAAATTATAGGACCCTAACAGTGGCTGCAGCTGGGGATTTCACTTCTCCATGTGAAGTGGAAATAACATATGATGAGTAGCCTTGAGAGTCTTCATTTCATAAATGTCTGCATCTGATTAATTTTCTTGTTGGAGTACTTATGGTAGCATATCAATCAAAGCATAGGGCCTTCTCTGCGCGCTTCAACTTTAGTCAATAATTTACCCAATCAAAATAATAGAGACCATGATATTTACAATGGTTTGATGTAAGAAAAATCTTTATGCTAAGAAAAGTAATGCTTCAACATCCTGCCATTGAAAGGCCCATCAGGAATTTCTACTCCATCTAGGTCTTTAAGAAAGAATGCGTTGTGTCCTCTGAAAGAATAAGTGATATAAGGTCCTTTTCAAAGATTGTCAAATTTCCCATGTTTGACTTTGTCTTATCTTCTGGAATCCCACTTCAAACTTTGTCACCCAAATTGAAATCATCAGCTTTAGTTATCCTCTCAAAAATATTTTTGACATTTTCTTGGATGAGTTGAGTTTTATTCTAGACTTCTTCCCTGGACTGCTACAACTGAATAGTCTGATTAATCCTCCTCTGTGTGTCATTTGGCTCAACCTGCAATTCTTGAATTATATTTATAACTAGAATTCCCAAGGAAGGTGGAGAAACAAAATCCATCCCATAAACCAATTGGTATGGTGACATGTCAACTGACTTATTTGTAGTTAGTCTATCAGACCAAAGAGCATTAAATAACTTTTTGTGCGATGACTTTTTGTTCTCTTCTAAAAATTTTGTATTGATATTAACCAAGCTTTTATTTGATGATTTACCCAACCAATTACCCTGAGGGTAATCAGAAGTTGAATGTCCCAAAGTAATATGGTATTTACTGCAGAATTCAATCATTTTATTGGATTTAAAGGTTGCATCATTATCAATAATAAGTTTACTACGAAAACCAAATCTAGAGAGGATATTCGTTTCCAAAAATTTAATGATGACAACATCAGTGGCTAATTTGGAAGGTGTGGCTTCAATCCATTTAGTAAAGTAATAAACGGCTTTGATAATCCACTTATTTTGGGCAGAGGAAGGTGGACTAATTTAACCAATGAAATCCAGTCCCCATTGTTGGAGAGGGCTTTCATTAGATATAGGCTTTAAGGGTAGGGGAAAATTTTTTCTTTAAATATCTAGCATTTATGGCAGGAGGTTACTTTTTTGTGGATATTATGGAAAAGGGTAGGCCAGTAAAAACCAGCTCTAAGGATTTTATTAGCAATGGTTTTCCAATATAGATGTCCACTGCAACACCTTCATGTAATTCCTGCATGGTTCTGTCTGCATCATCCTTCAATAAGCACTTAAGTAAAATACCACCAGCATCTTTCCAATATAAAACATCATCTATGATGCAAAACTTGACAACTTTTAACTTTATAAATCTTTCTTTTGTTTTTGTTAAACCAAGAGGAGAATTTAAATTGTATAAAACATATAAGAGGTATGCATACTAGGGTGAGTTCAGAAAATCTTCATCAATATGTGGAGTCGGGTGCTCCTCTTGATCATCTAGTGCAGCAAGAAAGTTGATATCCAATGCATGAAAATTTAACTCATCCATCAATTTGGCTAGTCTTTTTCCATTGATAAGCTTGGTGGCTTTGATTTCTAAGGAATACTTAAGGATGACAGTAATAATCCATTTACATATTTGTAATGTTCCCAAAATTAGCATGAGGCTAATTGGAACATTAATTTTTCTTGTATCATCTAGGAGGTGAATAAAATGGGTAAGGAGGCCCATGAGTAGAAAAAAATCCCTCATAGTGTGAAAGGGATCATCAGAGTAGCTACATTTTTCACCCTCAAGTGTGAAAAGGGGAAAATGCATGAGGACAAGGTCAAGTTTGACCAAGTCAATAGTGCTGCCATAGTGGGAGAGGTTCACCTTGAAAGACAGCACAGTGTGAAAACAAAAGAGGTTATTTGGGGGAGGAAACCATAATGTGTGGGGCCAAGGCAAGGAGGATTTCATTTGTATAAAGGGAGGAAAAGGCAGCCAGGGAAATATATGTTGATGATATTATATTTTCAGAGTATATTTTTTGTTTAGACATATCTCATTCTCTTGGCTATTTAGCAGAGAATTGAGGATTTCCTGTTTAGGGATTCTATATCCTTCCATTGAATAGCTCTTGGATGGAATTGTGTTTATTTTCCATTATCAGGCATTTGGCCAAGCTCCATCTCCCTTAGAAAGCACAAATATTGTTGGGATTTACTTGTTTCAGTGAGCTGCAGCAAGTGGAGACTAGATCTACTCATATCTAGATTTTACTAGTGCCTCTTCTTAGTGAGTGTATCTTTTAACCTCCTCGAAGAGTGTATTATTAGTTGGGCTTTAGATCTTGGTCTTGGCATCAGGCCAATTTGTGCTTCAAGTCTATAGCGCAGTTTATCCTCTTGGACTGCATTATTTCCAGTTGCAGAGTTGTAGGGTATTCCGGCATTCAGTTGGAGAAGATATATCTGATGTATGGAGTCTTCCTTACACTGTGGTGATCCATGGATTGGCCAACCAATCCATGTATGTTTCAGATATCATTCATTGTTGTATCTACTTCAGAATTTATGAAGCATTCTATAGATCTGCTGCATTAGAACTCAGATCTACCCCTTTTCTTTCATGTATTACTGAAGTCCCCAAGGGGAATGTATAATAAAGACATTTCTACATATGGATATGTTGTAGATCTAAATTTTTATGTAATATATTTCTCTAGATATAATTTGTAAGCTACTAATGTAGTATACTATGTTTTTCAGATCTATATCTGCAGATCTGCACTTTTATGCAGTGGATCTCATGAAACCCTTGCCGGGTTATTCTCTATGATGTATAAAGGAGCTTAATCTCCATTTTTCTTCATACTTTCATGTAATAAAATCTACATCTGATATTAAAGCTATTTTTTATTCAAACCCTTCCAAAAATCATGCTGCATAAGCTTCATTTACTTTCTGTTGAGTCAAGTCATGGGGATTGGGCATTTTTAAGCCATATTAGGAGTGGTAGATCTGTTTAACATAGCTAGAGTCATTTTTTTGGGCTGAAATTTGGTACGTAAGTCTCTTATGACCTAAGATAAGGGATCTCACCATCCTCTGCCCTTATTTTTACGCAAATTGCTGAATTTAACGTTTTTAGGGCTAAAATGGCTGCTTTTCCCCACTTTGGGTTGAATAAATGAACCATACTTCTTGCTGTTGTATTCAAAATTTATTCTGAAGTGTTTCTTATGAAATTCCATGGATGATTAGCTTTTTTCATCTCCATCATTGTGTTTACATATTGTTGCAGTCCCATTATTGGGCATTTTCCAGCCATTCTAGGTGTGAGAGGCTTGTTTATCTCACCTAGTTTTCTTGGCTTCTGATTTCCTCTTGGATTTTGATCTTATATTATTATATATAAGAGATACAAGGGCTAATATTGGTTGCGGTAGCATACATTCCTGAAAAATGCATTTTTCAAGCATGCATTAGGGGAATTTTGAGGTCTAAAATGGGCCTCCTAAGAAAAATGTACAACAAAAATAAACTTTATAACAACCAATAGGATTCAAGATGATGATGTCAACCATGGGGGATGATTTACCATTTTTTAAATAAAAGGGTAAAAATATTAAAAAATAATAAAATAATAAAACTACTTTTCAACTCGTATTTTCAACTTATCTCCCAAAATTTTTACTCAAATTTCGAGTGGGAGTACTCGTTGGATGCAAAATTTAATTCCTCATCCAAGGAGTACCCATGTTGCATACTTTCGATGAACCCTGCTACATGAAAAATGGGAAATACATAAAAAAAACGTGATTACAATCACATTTTTTTATGTATTTCTCATTTTTCGTGTAGTAGGACCCATCGAAAGTATGCAACATGGGTAATCCTTGGATGAGGAATTTAATTTCGCATCCAACGAGTACTCCCACTCGAAATTTGAGTAAAAACTTTGGGAGATAAGTTGAAAATATGAGTTGAAAAAGTAGTTTTTTCATTTTTCCCTCTAAAATTTGATGATGTCATCAAATCTTATTTGATTTTTTCCACTATTATTTTATAATTTCCTTAGGAGGCCCATTTTAGACCTCAAAATTCCCCTAATGCCTTGCTTTAAATCCTAATTTTGGGATAATATAGTGGTATCATAGCATGATATTTGGCTCAGCCTATGAGTTTCAGCCATAAGGAGAAGAAGAAATCAAGATGATGAAGAATATGGGCTTACTCTCATTAGTTTTCAGATCCAGAGAGGACCTCTCCAAGGAGGTCAATAAGATGGAAGAAGGAGAAGCGGAAGGACCATGCACTTCCTATTCTCAAAGAGAAGAAGGCATGAAGCATGAAGAACACTTGGAATTTGAAATTATAAGTGAGTACCTTACTGAATACCGAGCTAATCCTAGAGCCTTCAAAGAGACTCTATCTTTACCACAATTTATTCATCGAGAAGAAAAGAGAAGACCCCACAGCTATGGGATGATGAGAGGCAATAGATTTCTATTGTCCACCTTTGATGGATCACTCACATGTGCAGCAGAGGCCTGGGTGATGAAGCTAGAGTATCTATTTTTGCTACATCCTATAGTAGATAGAGAGGCTATAGAAATTGCAGCGCTACACCTTGAAGGTGAAGCAAGTACTTGGTGGTTCAGCCATTGGAGCCATGTAAGGGTATCCACTCTTGTTGAATTTTCCCAAAGGATGATCAGGATATTTGGCCAAAGGAGGGAAGAACCCTCACCACCAGTTGAGGAGGCATGTACTAGCATTGTTGAGACCATGGAGGAGCAACCTTCATCTTCAACATTTTGGGAAGCCAGCACATATGAGGACGAAACTCTTGTATCCCTGCAAGGAGCCTCCAAATTTCACCATGGTATGCTTGAATGTCCATCTCTTGTCATTTCAGCAAACATTATGGATGGGTCCACATCACTGCATACTTTTGACTTAGAGTAGCAGAATTGCACTGCGCTGTACAAGAGCAGTGATGAAGGAAGGAGGAATCATTCCTCATGGGAGCATTCACATGGCAGCTTCATTCATGAAGCAATGGGGGAAGAAGAGATAGATGGTAGACATCTTGAAGTGAGAAAATTTTTCTCCTTTCAAGATGACACTCTCTCAATGAGCATGCCACAACTCAAAGAGAGAATTCTACTTGCAGCAGATCCAAGGCCTCTTTGGTTTTGGAAGGCCATGCAGGAGGAGGAGATCTCTCGGAGAGATTTCAGTGGAGGTACACTCCCACACATCATGGAGTGCAATATTCTTCAACAGTTTGAGGAGGTTCTTCCCTTCTCACACTTGGATCCTTATGGATTCAAGGAGGAATAGATCGATGATGGAGGACATATTTGGATGGATAACATCTCTCATGATTGTATTGGATACCTCTTAAGCCATACACATCATGATGGGAGGTTTTTTCCTACCACCTATTTGGGTCCTTATGGGATCAAATTGATCCTTGGGATGACCGCATTTTGAAATCCCATGAAGTGAAAAAATATGACTTGGGATGATGATAGCCATCATGGGAGGAGTACCAATATGGAGGATGGAAGGAGACATCCACAATTGGTTGAGTGGATGTGGATGGTGAGCAAGAAGCTGGTGAGCTACTTGAAAATATATGACACCGAGCAGCAGGAGGCTTGGCTGCGCTAGCTCCTCTTGAAGGAGTTTGGCCATCACTTGGCATGTCGTCTTCCTAAGAAGATGGGGATGGAGGAGAGATGGCAGGATGATGGCATCAATGGGTAGCATGGAGTATGGATGCATGGTGTTGATGTGATATGCATATCATTCATTGTGTCTTCATCACATGATTTGTATGATGGGACCACAAGGAGGCAGCAAGCACTTTGGTTGCTTGAGTTGTACTTGAGAGAGCAAGGGTAGATTTTCTCTCACTTGTTGTGTGATGTTGCAGGAGTAGAAGAGGGCACTCTCATGGTGCAAAGGGGCTACTCCTTGGCCTTGGATGATCAGGAAGCACTTCCATCTTGGGAGGTATTCCATATTTGCAACAGCATTACTAGAGGAGTCTTTGACAAGGAGCATGTCAAAGAATAGAGCTTTGTATTGACAGGGGCCTATTTGCATGAGCTCACAACACTGTCATTCTAGATCAGGGACTTATGGATGGAGAGTCCCCAGGATCAATTCACATTGAATGCACTTGGTGAACAAGGAGGAGGTGGGGATCATAGAATAGTGGATGGAGACATCTATCACTATGACATATTATTCTTGACTTGGATTTCAAAGCATGAGAAGGATGATGTTCTTGCAACACATGGTTCATTCCTCTTCATAGCATGCCAAAACACTATGGAGGACTCACTCATGGATCCATGTGCCATATTACTTCTGGCATGTGGTAAGAATTTTGTTTTTACATTTATTGATTTGCATACTCTTACCATTACTATGCAGTGCATTGCTCCATACAAGGGCAAGCTTTTCACATTGCTCCATGATCAAAATTGGGCCAAAGTATATGATGGATGCAGCCATATTTTATGTGGCCTTTGGAAAATGTTTTCTCATTACATGTATGTTCAGATGTTATATCCAACTATTTTCCATATGATGACATACATGATTAACTATGTATCAAGAAACATTTTGCCTTATGATTTTCTGAAGCAGCAGTTCATAAAAATGCGTTGTACATATTTAGGAGACTGTTGGTATCTTCAAGCACAACATGAAGCCATCAGTATTTCCTTCATTCTTGTACTGATCATGTATTCATTTTCTGATATTTTTTCTATTCTTATTGAGGGCATGATTGGGAGATTGACACATGAGTTGGATGTGTCCTTGAGGGGAGAGAGTTCCCACATTTTCTACACTACATGTTCTAATGGGAGCATGGGAGGAGATATGGCCACCCTAGCCACATATTTTTTCTCTTTTAGGGTGGGCCATGAGTTTGATAGCCATCCATTGTATAACCATGGGCAAGTATTTTATCATGTATTGATGACACCTTCAGCCATTTACTATTCATTAGTAGATGTGATGATTCTTGTATGTTACTTGTCATACTATTTTCTGAAGTTGCAGTGGATGAGACTGCTATGTGTCCTCTTGAGACATTGTTTGTATCATGAATCATCATGTGAAACCTTCAAAAAAATTCTCACATGGATACTCTATGATGACCATGTCCTATTCATCATGGATGAAATGTTTTGGGCTAGCTTGTTCTTAAATGTTGGAGGGGAAATATTTGGAGGATTATTCTTCATTTTTCCACTTGAGGGAAATAGTTTTGTAGCCCAAGATCAGCACATACTCTTCACTCATCATGAGTTGAGAGAAGGACAGCGTAGGGTAGACTACCTTTTCTGCCATGATCAAATTTCAGCCCACCTACTTTGCATGAGCCAAAGGTGGAGGAAGACTTTCAATAGTTTCCATGTTGGAGGGTAACTCATTTTGTTTGGATGATTTTTTGGGGATGGGAGATTCACATGGGGATGGAATATCCCAATTCATTTCGGTCCACATGCCTCAAGAAATCCCTTTAGTCCTATCATTACAGTTGCTTAAGGACAAGCAACATTTGGGAGGGGAGGACTATAATGTTCCCAAAATTAGCATGAGGCTAATTGGAACATTAATTTTTCTTCTATCATCTAGGAGGTGAATAAAATGGGTAAGGAGGCCCATGAGTAGAAATAAAATCCCTCATAGTGTGAAAGGGATCATCAGAGTAGCTACATTTTTCACCCTCAAGTGTGAGAAGGGGAAAATGCATGAGGACAAGGTCATGTTTGACCAAGTCAACAGCGCATGTATAGTGGGAGAGGTTCACCTTGAAAGACATCGAAGTGTGAAAAGGGAAGAGGTTATTTGGTGGAGGAAAACTTAATGTGTGGGGCCAAGGAAAGGATGCTTTCATTTGTATAAAGGGAGGACAAGGAAGCCATGGAAATATATGTTGATGATATTATATTTTCAAAATATATTGGTTGTTTAGACATATCTCATTCTCTTGGTTGTTTGCAGAGAATTATGAGGATTTCTTGTTTAGGGATTCTCTATCCTTCCATTGAGTAGCTCTTGGAAGGCATTCTGCTTCTTTTCCACTATAAGGCATTTGGCCAATCTCCATCTCCCTTAGACAGTGTAAATCCTGTTGGGATTTACTTTTTTCAGTGAGCTGCAGCAAGTGGAGACTAGATCTACTCAGATCTAGATTTTACTAGTGCCTCTTCTCATTGAGTGTATTTTTTATCCTTCTGGAAGAGTGTATTAGTATTTGGGTTTCAGATATTGGTCTTGGCATCAGGAAAATTTGTGATTCAAGTCTAAAACATATTTTATCCTCTGGGATTGCGTTATTTCCAGTTGCAAAGTTGTAGGGTATTCCAACATTCAGTTGGAGAAGAGATCTCTGGTGTAAGGAGTCTTCCTTGCACTGTGGTGATCCATGGATTGGCCAACCAATCCATGTATGTTTCAGATCTGATTCATTGTTGTATCTACTTCAGAATTTTTGAATCATTCTGAAGATCTGCTGCAGTAAAACTCAGATCTACTCATGTTCTTCAATGTATTGCTGAAATCCCGAAGGGGAATGTATAATAAAGATATTTCTACATATGTATCTGTTGTAGATCTAATTTTTTATGTAATATATTGCTATAGATCTAATTTTTAAGCTACTATTGTATTATACTACGTTTTTCAGATCTAGATCTGCAGATCTGCACTTTTCTGCAGTGGATCTCATGAAACCCTTGTCGGGTTATTCTTTGTGATGTATAAAGGAGCTTATTCTCCATTTTTCTTCATGATTTCATGTAATAAACTCCAGATCTGATATTCAAGCTATTTTGTATTCAAACCATTCAAAAAATCACGCTGCAAAAGCTTTAGTTACTTTCTATTGAGTCAAGTCATGGGGATTGGGCATGTTTAAGCCATATTGGGAGTGGTAGATCTGTTTAACATACCTAGAGTCATTTGCTTGTGCTGAAATTTGGTATGTAAGTCTCTCATGACCTAAGAGAAGGGATACAACTGTCCTTTTCCCTTAGTTTTACGCAAATCTTTGAAGTTAAAGTTTTTAAGGCTAAAATAGTTGCTTTTCCCCACTTTGGGTTGAAGAAATGAACCATACTTCTTGCTGCTGTATTAAAAATTGATGCTGAAGTGTTTTGTAACACATTCCATGGATGATTAGCTTTCTATGGCTCCAGAATTGTGTTTACATAGTGCTGCAGTCCCATTATTGGGCATTTTCTAGCCATTCTAGGTGTGAGAGGCTTGTTTATCTCACCTAGTTTGCTTGGTTTCTGATTTCCTCTTGGATTTTGATCTTATATTATCAGATATAAGATATCCAAAGGATAATTTTGGTTTCTATAGCATACATTACTAAAAAATGTTTTTTTCAGTCATGCCTTGCTAGCAATCCCAATTTGGGGATATTACAACATTTTACCATCAGGTCCATTTTGAGTTCAAATACCCCTAACCAATAAATTTGGTACATAAGAAATTATATGGGAATGCAAAATATACACTCTAAATTTTTTAATTTCTTTAATCAATGCAAAGGCTTGTTTTTCCATTATTTTATATTTTAAAGATGCATCTCTTAAAGTCTTACTGAAAAATGCAATGGTTTGTTCAAATACTTCATTATTTTTCTGCAATAAAAATTTTTCAATAGTATGTTCAGAGGGAAAAGAAAATATTATGATATCTTTAGTAAAATCTGGACTGATAAAAACTTGTGCTTTTGTCAATTCTTGTTTAACTAGATCAAAGGATTGTCTAGCCTCAATACTCCATCTAATTTATGAATCCTTTTTTAGCATATTTGTTATATTTATGAGAAGTTTTTCAAGGTTAGGAATGAATTTCCTTAGGAAATTAATCTTGCCAATAAATGATTGAAGCTCCTTAATGTTTCTAGGATGATTGATTTTTAATATATCTTCAATTCTATTGGGATCAATCCTAATACCATGTTTAGAAATGATATAACCCAGAAGCTTTCCTTCTTCAAGGCCAAAAAGTGTTTTCTTAGGATTTAATGAAATGCCAAACTTTCTACATTTTTCGAACACTCTTCTCAGATATAACAAAGTTTCCTCATCAGTCTTTTAATAGATAGTATAATCATCTAGATAGATCACAATAAATCGGTCAATTTCATTAGCAAAGGCAATATCCACTGCTCTTTGAAGTGTGGCTTCATCATTCATTATCCCAAAGGGCATCTTCACATACATGAGGGTTCCTCATGGAGTAATGAAAGAATTTTAATCCTAATCATTAAGATGTACTAAGACATGGTTATAAGCTGAGAAACCATATAATAAGGAAATCCTACTAGATCCTACTACTTTCTGTAATATATGATCCATTTTTGGCAAAGGGTAACTGCCTTTTAGGGATACCTTGTTAAGATTTCTGAAATCAATGCATAATCTAATTTCTCTTGTTTTCTTCCTAGTAAGCACTATGTTAGACACCCATTTAGGGCATCTAACAGGAACTATGATTTTAGCATCATACATATTTTTAATTTTTTTCTCAATCACGGGCATCATAACAAGATTTATTCTATGAAGTTTCTGTTCAAATGATTTTTGATCTTCCTTGATTGGGATTTTATGTTGTATAATACTAGTGTCATATGATTTGAGGTCCTCATATCTCCAGGCAAAGACATCAATGAATTATTTGAACAAAGCTATGTATTTTTGTTTTTGAGCAGCATGCAATGACTTTGGCAGTTTTACCATTTTAGGATTTTTTTTCACTGCATATATTACATTCTTCTACATTTTCCTCCGTGGGCTCTATCTTTGGATTTTTAGCTACATCGTTGAAATCAAATAATTCTTCTAGCAGAACCAAAAATCTAGGTAAAACATTATCCTTTAACTAAAGTATTTAAGACTCTTCTTTTTCAAAATCTATTTCAAGAAATTCTAATTTATTTACAATTTTATCTACATGAATATTTACATCTGAATCATCTGATTGTTTTCCTAAATTAGAATGTACAACTATTTGATTTTCTACTTCACACTCTAAATCTATGTTTTTTCTTCATACTCATCCTTAGACTGCAAATTTTTTTCAATTTTCTTGTCATTTCCAAACACTTGCCAATACCTCATATTCTCTAGTACAACTGGTCGATGTTTCACTTCCACTATGTATTGTCTATTGGGGTGAGGCATTTTACATGTGCTGATTGAAAAAGCTAGACCATTTGTAAGGATATTCTGATTTCTAGGAATAACAGCAAGATCATATTCTACAAAAGTTTCTAGAAAATCAAGCACAAAATTTTTGTATGCTCTCAGTCGAGGATTCTTTGCAAAGTATTGTCCTTTAATCTAGTTTATAATTAACTCAGAATCTCCATGAATGAAAATTATTGTAGCACCTAATATTTTTAACAATTGCAATCCTAATAGAAGTGCTTCATACTCAACTATGTTTTTGGTACATTGAAAATTTAGCTTATATGAATGACCTTCAGCATGTTTGTTTCCTGTGTTTGAGACCCACACTCCAGCTCCAGAACCTTCTCTGCTACAAGATCCATCAAAAATTGTGTTCCAAATAGGTTCAAGTTTAGTGCTTTGTTCAACTCTTCGTGTTTGATTTTCATGTGTTTCACAAATATCATTTTCTGCATTGGTGACCTGAGTATTGATATCTCCATCATTATAAAGAATGAAAGACTCCAAATCTGAGTGTACAGAGTAAAGGGGATAGTTATGTGGTTTATCCTGACTACTCACCATGAATTTCATTAAAGTTTCCCTATATAGTCTTATCTTCTGACCAAACATTGGTATGATAGCATAAGTCATGTCCATTTGTAGGGTCCCTCATAATTTTTCTCCCCATGAGTGTGACAACAACATGCCATACTTAGGGGGTATATCTGCAACCACTATATCCATTACTAGAATCTTAGCTGGGATTTGAGCTAAAGTAATACATATATATTTAATGAGACCTAGACATCCTACTTTGTTGGAATCAAATGAATATAATTCTTTATAAGGTATATTAATGTCAAGACCGAGTTTTTCCATAATATCTTGGGCATCAAATTGTGCGAAGAACCTGAATCTAACGTAGCATTATGGAGAATATTATCATGAACATTGAGGCTAACATAAAATGGAGGAACTCCTCCTTCCTATGGTTTACCATCAACTTCCAGTGCAAATAAGAGTTCAAGTTGATCATCATTCAAATTGACAGTGTCAATGTTTTCCCCTATGTTTAGAGCCTTCATAAATTGAGTTCTGTATATATTTTTGTTCATTAGCTATGTTAAGGGAATAGGAATTTTTAGTTTTTCTAATTCAATTTCAATGTTGATTTATGTTTGAAATTTATTCAAGTCAGAAAATCAGATTTACCAACAATTTATTTTAATATAGGTTCCTTTTGTTGACTTCTGGTTGGGATATCAGTTTGAGTAGTTTTGGAAGTATTCTCAACTATCTTCTTGGCAGGAATTTATACTGTCTTTTTTCTAGAATTATCAGCAGTTTTCTTGGCAGAATTCTCTAGGGTTTTCTTAACAACAGTATCAGAAGTTTCCTTGACATGATTTTCAGAATTATTTTTGTTTGGGGCAAATGAGGTTTTCTTACTTCTAAAATTATATTTCTTATGGACTTCCATAATATCGTTTTAAAATCCTTATTTGTAATGATCTGATTCGTCTAAATCAAGTTTAGTTTGGGAAATTTGAAAATACTCTTGTTCTTCTAGAGTAAGAGAAGCAGTTTCATCATCATTAGTACCCAACAAATTGATTTGGTTATCTTCTACCTCTTCTACTATTTCCCCATCATCATCATCATAATTCTCTTGAAATGGAGGTCTAATTTATTGATCAGGTACCCTTTCTTCCCTTTTTTTGATTTGGGGAGGATTTCTTCTAAGATTTTGATTACGATTTTGAGGTATATGTTTATTTTATCTAGGAGAAGCCCTTTCATTTAGATTAATCCTTTCCATCATTCTTTCTATTGTTCTGACTAATGAATCAATTTTGGCATCAACAAAAGAAGTTGAGGGTTCTTCTTTCATAGTCAATCTCCTTTCAGTCCTAATTCTAACCCTCTTTGCTAACATATTTTCTTCTACACTCACTGCATCCCTTTGCATTTCTTCTAATGTTGATGAATTTATCTCTCTAAGCTCATAAGACATATCTGCCTCAAAGCCATCTAGGATTTTAATTAAGGCTAAACCTTGTGGTGGTTTAATGTTGGCAGGAATTGCATTGTACACACTATTAAATATAGTGCAATAATCCTTAACACTTTCCTCTGGTGCCCTCATAATGATTTCATACTCAGATAAAATCTAAAGAGGGTTCTTTTTAATTTCCCGCGTATTAAGGAATGTTTGATGGAATGTAGGGAGATCATTTATCCTAGCAGTAGGCAAAGATTTAAACCATTTCATAACCTCTCCAGTGAGACTTTGTGCAAACAACCTCATTTTTACGTTTTCTTCATCTACTTCCTGAAGGTCAAAGCTATCATTCATCCTATCTACATGTTGTTGGGAAGTGATAGGTCTAGTTCCATAAAATTTTGGAATCCTTTTCTGATAGTTTTATGGCATGTTTTCCAAATGAGCTTGAAGAACAACAGGAGGATATCTAGCTACCATTATAGGGATATGAGGATGAACAATATGGGGATTGATCAAAGGTGGTTGCTAGATGAAAGGTGGAGGCTGAATTAGAGGTGGAAGCTGAACTGAAGAATGAGGTATTGGGGAGGATAAAGGTTGGATTGCAGATGAAGGTTGGGAAGAGGATGGGGTTTGAGTTTCTCGATGAGAAACTACTAGAGTAGTAGTGGAAACTACAGATGAGGTAGGACTAGCTGATTTAGGATGCACAAATTGTGATGAGGTGGATAATTTTGCAAAAGAATCCATGGAAGAGGGTTCAACAGATTGTTGGACATAAGCCTCATGAACAGAAAGGTCAAGACGTGAAACTAAACCATTCAATTTATTGAAATCCCGAATATTCGAAAGGTCGAGATCAGGTTAGGAAGACTGTACTTCAAAATAATGACGTCTTAAAGTAGCTTGGTCTACCACTATTTGATCTACCCAGTTGGCTGACTTAGTTATAAATGAAATATGTTAAAAAGGTAAGACAAACTCAATGTATTGTAGAGTATAAAAGTCTTTTGAGATTGAATCTAATCTATGGGGAGGACTGCTACTTCCTTGGCACTCTATTGTGCTTTTTATTCTCAACAGTTTTTGAAGATCATCAACAATAACTACAGGATTTGGATCAGGATGAGATCTAGTGTAAGATATTTTGGTAGCCAGAATTAAAATCTAAGATGCACACATACTTTTTATTTACAAAAAATGAAAAGGAAACAATCTCTTGAAATATTCCTATCATACACTTTTTTAATTAGGGTTATGAATTCAAAGAAAATTTCAATATTTTCAATTTTCCCCAGTATGGTCACCACTATGTTATCGTTTTGTAATTTACGAGATCGTTAGAATAAAAACAGAGGACAAAATCAAAACCACTTTCGAAGTTGGGATCTAGCCCTACCAGCATCAGAGAGGGATCTCTCTGTAAAATTTAACTTTGTTTTTAATGAATTTTAGGCTAGTTATGACTATATTTGATTGTTTTTTTATTTTGATTGTTTGGTTGATTAAATGGCTATATTCCCATTGGGCTATGAAGTAAAAATACTTAACCAGTTCTTCATCAATTTTTGAAAGAGTTATCACAGGGCAAGCTAGGTTGCACTAACTGGATCTTTTAAGATTTTAAGTGAATTATGAAAGTGGAAGAAATACGGAACTCAATAGAGATTGAAAATAAATTAAGTATTATTCAATATGACTTCAGTGGAAAACATGTAAATTGAAAACAACCATAATAAGGTGTTCTAATTAAGATATCCTATTCATCAGAGTTTCTGTTATACATTCAGATTTTCAGATTTACATAGAAAGGAAAAACAATGAAATAACACAGTCACAGAAGAAAAAAATCGCCAGTGAATACACAACATGAATCCTGTAAAAAGTCCTTGTATTATTGATGCTCCAGCACAAATGGATATTCCAATTCTCAGTTGAAAAATGTACTCAGTAATCAACCTAGAATACTTCGAACAACAAAGTATTTATACTAATTTTACGAAAAGTATTTACATCAATGTTGTCTCAACCGAAAATGTATTATTAGTGTAATATTGAACAATAAAATATAATTGTTACAAAATAGTAGGATAGGTGGAGATGAACTAGAATGATGGCACTGCTTTGGAGAAAACAATTGTTGAATGGACCTATTTCCGGGCTGCACTAGCTGGTGTCATTAGAGAACTTTTGAGGTTTAAAATGGGCCTCCTAAGAAAAATGTACAACCAAAATAAAATTTATAAGAACCAATAGGATTAAATATGATGATGTCAACCATAGGGGATGATTCACCATTTTTTGGTTAAAAATGTAAAAATATTAAAAAATAATAAAATAATAAAAATACTTTTTCAACTTGTATTTTCAACTTATCTTCATGTGTTTTTACTCAAATTTCAAGTAGGAGTACTCATTAGATGCAAAATTTAATTCCTCATACAAGGATTACCCATGTTGCATACTCTTGATGAACCCTTTTACACGAAAAATTAGAAATACATGAAAAATCATGATTGCAATCAATTTTTTCATCTATTATTAATTTTTTGTGTAGCATGGTCCATCAAAAGTATGCAACATGGGTACTCCTTGGATGAGGAATCAAATTCTGAATCCAACGAGTGTTCCCACTCAAAATTTGAGTAAACCCATAACGAGATAAGTTGAAAATACGAGTTGAAAAAGTAGTTTTTTTCGCCTCTAAAATTTGGTGATGTAATTTAATATTATTTTATTATTTCCACTATTAATTTATAATTTTCTTAGGAGGCCCATTTTACACCTCAAACTTCCCCTAACGGCTCGCTGATCTGCTAGCTCATGATGACTATCTCTCAATTACTGTCTAATCCTATAACTCACATAATTTATCCCATCGATCTTCATCTGGGATAGTAAACTTAATTACCTTTCGGTAAATCTCATCGACATCAGTATATCTTGCAAAATTTGGCATTACTACGAAGATGTGATTTGCCTCATGTTGGATGAAAAATTCATTACTCATTTCTTCCAAAAATGCTCTGCCTGTCATACTTCCCTTGATGGTGGAAAATTTAGTATTGTCCTTGGCAATTTCCTTTCACTTCTTCACATAGCCTTTATGAGTTATCAACTCATCATTAATATAAAAAAAAAGAAGGGATACCTTTCTGTGTTAAAGGCTCTATCCTATTGAAAAACTTGTTGACTTCTATTTCTAAATTGTGGCTCTTTTCTTCCAGTTGAACAAAAATATTCTTCTTAGTAAGAATCCTCTTTACTTATAGGATGGTTTTTGTCTTGTCATCTACTCCTAAGTCATCTAACTCATATATATTCTTGGAGTTCAGGACTTGATAATGTTGTTTTCAAATGTAGGAATCTCTCCAAGCTCTTTTTTGATGTTTGTGATAGAATCCAATGGCCTTTTTTATCAACTCCTTTTGCTCAAAGATGATTTGGATATAGGGCCATATCTCATTAATAAAGTTTATGATATTTGCCCAGATGATTTCCTTGGCTTGGGCTAAGGTCTCTCCTATTTTGATTCTCTCTCTGACTTTTGTAATCTCTCTATACATTTCTGAGCTCTTTGTGCTTCTGCTAAATGAGAAGCTTCACTCCTTGTCCTGTGGTCTTGCAATATTTTGACTTGATCCTGTAGTTTCTTGATCTCTTATGTTTGAATAGAAATATTTTCCACCACCTTTGTCAACTTCTCTGCACCGTCTGTTGTCTGTGTAGTATATGTTGTAGATATAGGAATGGCTATAAGAGTTACAACATCCAATGGAACAGTCATGGACAACTTTGCAGTCTTCTCATTTTCTTTGATCATATTTTCCATTTTTGTCTCCATTTGTCTTATTTGTGCATTTTTCTCCATGACGAGCTTCGTCATATCAGTCTTTTGGGTCTTTGTTTCCTCAATTTCCTTGGTGAGAGGATCTTCTATAGCTAACAACTTGAGTTATTTTCTTAATGTTGTTATGTAGACATTTTTATTTTTTAGTATCTCCTCTATAGCCTTCATATTAGAGGGACCATATCCTATTTTAACCACCAAATCTTCTAAGGATCTAATCCTTGTATACTTAGGAAGAGAAGATATTTTCTCCATTTTTAACTATGACTAGTTATTGGCCAAAGAAACATGCAACTTGGAAAGGCTCATTGCTGCATTAGTGAAAGTTTAAGAGATCATTTCACCTATCTCCTTGTGCATCTCCATTTGATCAATGGGATGAATGTCCTTTATGTAGAATTCGAAAGATGTCTTCTTGTAGTCAAATTTTGATTTCGGCTGTGAAATCTAGGCCTCAAGAAAGGCCATCTACATCTTACCTTTCTCAGAATAAAATTATGATAAAAACCTCCTTTAAGAACTGGAAGTCTGCTTCCATAATTCATTATAGGTGTTGTTCTTTGAGCTTTCATTTTTTTAATTTAATCTCTCTGAATGTGTCAAAGATTGTCTTTTCCTTCTCACCTTGGACAACATTAGTTGTCTAGATAGCCTTCTGTTGGTCATGTGATACTGAAGAAGTTGTAGGAGAAGTAGTTGATTGGCCACCTACTTGAGAAGATGAAGGTGTTTCCTTAGTGACCACAACAACTTCTTCTTCTAAATCTTATTCTGTATTAGCTTTAGGATTCAGTTTGGTCCTTTTTCTATACATTATTTTGAATTTGTTTCTTGTAGTATTAGTCACTAAAGGTGACTCTTCTTATATTTTCCTTTTTCCTGCTTTTTCATATGGGAAAGGAGTCTGTGATGTCAATGTCGATACTAGATGCTCCCCAGCTTCCTGCAATGTGTTATCAACCTATTCTAACTAGTTCATATACTTTTGTATCTCTAGCATATGGGTGTGTATGTAAGGAGTAGTTTTATTCTCTACTCTCAGATTTGAAATGCTTCCCAGAGGATCATAAGACCAAGTAAATCTTAGGCTGAAGTTCATTTATTTGAGTATCTTATCTACTTCCTAGCTTGCTAACCTTTTATTACAAATCAATGGTCCAATCTATGTTTTAATCCTAAATTGGGACTCGTTCTTTCCTGATACAAAGTGAATTTCATGAGAATTCAACATTTGTCTGATATACTCCAGAGAAAAAATCCTCAATGGGAGGAATTTTGGGAGTTTGTAAGGAGTAAGCTCACAACCATAGACTCTTATCTCTATGTAATTTTGGTACAAGTAAAAATCTCCTGTCTTGGCCTGATCTGACAAGTGAAGAATCCTTTTTATGTCGTCACTTATTCTTCGTTCAGATGTACTACTCAGAATTCTCATTGATGGATGCACAAATAGTTCAATGAACTACTGGTATGAAAATTATTGCTGCTCTCTCATTACCAATGTTGTCCAGAAGATGATTGATTGTTGGTTTCCATATTCATCAGGTTTCTACATAGAAAACTTAAACCTATCTCCCTCATAATACATAAACATGTATACTATAATAGAGGTGTATTTAAAAACTTCCTTAGTATGAAATTTGATAAACTGATCATGTATGTTGTCTACCAGGAATTGGCTGAGATTGAAGATGATGGATGGTTTTGAGTCTATAGAAAATATTGAGAGGAAGCCTATAATGGGTTCATCTATTCATTGATCATGATAATAGCTAAGGAGCTATGCAATTACTATTATAATATGTTTTCTCCATGAGGGAAGATGGAGGAAGGGTATGGAGGGCTTTTCTTTAGGAGCTGAGTGACTTCATGTAGGAAAAGGTCAAAGATTTTAACTCTTTTGGAAAAATCGAGCTTCTAGTATAACTCATTTAGGGCTTCTAGGGAGAAAGGGGTGTTATTTTCCACAAATGGAGATTACATCATCTCATCAATTGATTGTGCAGTGAGGGTGAAAAGGATTTCACCAGTAGGGGAAATGATGGCTCTTTTACTAGGTATATATCAAGATTGACACTTTAGGATAAACTCAGGGGTAGTATTAGTGTTGGGGAATATGTAATGAGGAAAATTGGAATCCGAGAATCCAATATCATCATATTTATCTATATATTTATATTTTAACCAACATTACATTTCAAGAAATTCAAATTCACACAGAGTCTCATTGATTTTGTATTCTCTGTCAACTAGGGGAATATGATCTAAATCTAGGCTAGGGTGGACTAAAGGATTGAATGGTTCCTCTTGGTTTTTCTTTTTAGGAGGAATTTTCAATTGTTTTCAGAGGAATTTAAATGGAATTGGAATAGAACAGGTTTACCAGGAATGCACAGAGCTCTGGAATTGGTTGAAGGAGGTATGGTAGACGCAGTTGCTTTGATCGGAGACAAATAAATGAATAAATTTAGCATGTTGTAAACCTATTAAAGAACTGAAATTGCGGAGAATAGAGCACAGTAAAGGTCGAAATGGTTAGATTGCATGATTTTATAAGAAAATCTTATTTTATGTTCAACATGGCATGGATCTGTTAATTTACCGGTCATTAGTTTAATTAAATGAGTTACGAATCAATTACCACGGGAATGGATTTGATTGGTAATAGATAGATGATGTGGTGAAACGGGAGTGGAGGAGGTAACAGATAGAGAGCCGATATTTAAGATGTGGGGAATTTTACTTTTCACGGGGTGGGGGGGCGGGGGGGGCGGTACTGAGTGGTGAATTGTTTAGGTGGAGGGTGTTGAGCCTCAAAATTGTGCTTTCCTTCACCTCATTTTACCTCATTTTCCCTTGTCCATTTCTATCTTAGACCCAATTGATCAATGAATATAGTTAAAATTACTTCTAGAATGATTTACATGACTGACTTGTTGAATTTTGTGATTTTTGCCATTGTAAAGCATTTTGACCGGAACTAGCTGCAGAATGTAGACATTCCGTAGCTAACCGACGATTCTGCAGCTGCCTTCATGTTTGAGTATGTTCCAGGTGGCCTCTTGAGAAAAACCGCATATGGGCATGATCCACGTCATGTCTACATGGTTCGTTGCTCATCATGGAGGAAGAAACGAATTCTGGGTATGGTTTTGAACGTGGGGAACACATTTATGAAGGAAGACTTCTATTAGGACTGTCTCAGTCCAAATGTCTTTTCTTCTTCACGCAGCCACTTCAAAGAATCCTAACGTGATTCGGATAAGGAAAGACAGTGTTCCTGAATTATTGTAATTATTGTTACGTGCATTTGCTTTATAAACTCTGGGGAGACCGAGAGCTATGTTAGATATTTTATGTTATATTTGCTGCTAGATTTTGTTTAAACTCTGTGTTACATTCCTGAAGACACAGAGTGTTATGTTCAAACTATTTCATCTTTAATGGAGCAGACAATGTTATTTTGAAGGCGTGATTTAATTAGGAGTTGAATGCCGTCAAGTGGTAGAGGGCCCCTGCCTCTTGCACGGATTTATTTTGCGTAAATTAGATAAGTTTCCTAGCTGCCTTTACGTTTTGCATTTGAATTTGTAGTTGTTTTAAATAGCTACTGTAGTCGTACTCATTCTAACTCTTCCACAAGAAGACACTCTTCCAACAGATTAAAATGATGAATGTTGAATGACTATGGTATTGTAGGATTAGGAGTTGAATTTATAGTTGTTTTAACTAGCTACTGTAGTTATATTCATTCCAGCTCTTCCACAAGAAGACACTCTTCCAACAGATTATAATGATGAATGATGAATAGCTATGGTACTGTAGGATTTAGTTGTAGTTTTTGCTGTTCACTATCACAGTTACACTTGTTCTAATCACTCTTCCACAAGAAGAAACTATTCCAAGAAATTCTTAAGAAGTTCAAGACATGACCGTGATAATGAATGATTTAGTTGTGTGTTTGTACTAAGTATCATCTCTGTTCTTGCTCTTAAACACTTGCCCAAGACATCATAATGACGAGTAGGGTATGGATATGATAACTTAGTTTTTCATTTTCTTTCAGTCTATTTGCTTACAATTGCACTCAATTACACAGTCAGAATTGTTCTACCTCTTCCAAAAGAAGGAACTCTTCCAAAATATCACTAATGATGAACAAACAGATTGTGTAACTTCATAGAATAATGCATGTTAGCATAGTTAGAACGCTTCGGAGTTTCATTGCATTTAACTCATGTTCAGTTACTTTGTTTCAAGTTTGATGATGACTTATAGTTCAACATTGTTCTAGATTAGTGGCATCTTAGGTTCATTCTTAGATTAACTCATTGCACTTGCACTTCATATTCAAATTGTCATCCATTGCACAATAGATTATTTCAGTTATTAGGATTAACAAAACAACCTTCATTATTCACAAACATATTTTTGTTCTAAAATCTACAAATTATCCATAGCCATATGAACAGAAGACAACATCACTATAAGGTCTGAAATATCTCTGCAATTTCCTCATCATTTTATAAACAGAGCTCTTCCTCAAAAGAACTACTTTGAAAAAGAAACCAATAACTCTTTGAGTAAAGGTTCTGTGACATTCAATTAAATTGCAGAATAGAACTAGGAAGTAGTCATAGAGTAAAAGAGCTTAGAACAAAATGTTGCATCATTAGTGTTTAACTGTTTAGTTAGAGGATTTGCATATTTAGTGATCATTTCTCAAGTTTAGTTTGTGTCATTTGCCTAAAAAGTCATTATCAAGCTTTTGCTTTTATTTAGTCATAGTTTAGATTCTGCTTCAGTGTTTCCAATTGCATTTGCCATTCCAAATATTAGGCTTAACTTTGTTTTGACCACCAACTCCTTTCCATTAGTTTTCTAGACATTTCCATTGTGAACATAAAAATCACCAAAAGACCAAAATAGGATTTTTCAAAAGGTTCAAAAGGTTCAATGTTAATTTCATCTATCCATCTCATCCATCATTCATATTTCACTCCATTCCACATTTCATTCATCTCATTCCATCTTCCATCCATCTCATTTTCATGTCAAAATACAAAATTTGATATCTTGCTGTAAGTGAATAAAATATGTCATGAATTGCAGTACAGCTCTTATGTTCCTTCATTCCATTTCATGAACTGAATCCATTCCATTTCACTATTCACTTCATACATATCATAATCCATCATCCATTTTCATTCATACCATTTAACATTTCACCCATACTCCAAAAACATTCCATTTTCATGATTAAAAGTGCTCTATAGGAACATTCTGCAGCTCAGTGGACATTCTGCAGCTGATCAGCCTTTCTGCAGCCCGACAATCTTTCCGCAGCTACAAACCCTGAAGGCATCAACCAGCAGACATCAGAATTGCAATAATATGACCCAGTGTATCCATGAATCAAAAGTATCAAGAAATTATGAAGACTCCTCCAAAGGTGAACAAGAAGACAAAGGCTACAAAAATCAAATGAAGGGCAGAGGTAACAAGTTTAAATTACAATGGCATTTCATAAAAGTTTAGCATAGTTTAGTTATGGATTGTTCGAAAAGGTTGTTTTAATTGTTTTTATTGATCAACACCAACAAACCCTCTACAGACTTTGGATTAAAATCTTCCATTTCAAATTTCATATTCGATATCATTTAAGCGGTTAAAAAATGGCCGAGGTATTTGAATTCTCCACGTCTCTTAACCAAATCATTCAATGATGATTCCCTCTGCCGTCGCAAAATCCTCCGCCGTCTCTTCAATCATTAATACAATCCCTCCACCTCACTCCACTACTCCATTCCGTGACCACTGCCATAACTTCATTCTGTAGCCGGCATTCCATTCCGAAGACAGAGATATTATTATCACCGAGAGCAGAGCCAAAGGATATCAGTTTGAATAGCATTGAGCATTGTAAACGCAGAGCAGAGCAGAAGGGTAAATTTGGAAGTATAACAATGTGAGGACTTGAAGCCACTTGATCCCGTGGGCAGATAAAATATCACTGTGGGCAGATAAAATATCACTGTGGACGGAGTTTGAAGCATTTTCACTATAAACACAGAATTGTAGCAGTGTGGAGTTTGAAGTCTTTTGTTACCAAAAGACAGAGGTGTTAAAATTGAAGTCTTTTGTTACCAAAAGACAGAGGTGTTAAAATTGAAACCTTTTGTTACCAAAAGACAGAGGTTTTAAAATTGAAACCATTTGCTACCAGAGACAGAGGTGTTGCAGTGATTGAGTTTGAAGTCTTTTGTTATCAGAGACAGAGGTGTTGCAGTGTTGAGTTTGAAGTCTTTTGTTACCGAAAGACAGAGGTGTTGCAGTGTTAAAACCGAAACCGTTTGCTACCAAGAGCCAGAGGTATTGCACAAAAAGAAAATTTGAAGCCATCTGCCACTGTCTATCAGAGACATATCAGCTCGAAATTTGAAACTGCTTTCATTATCAAATAGAGGCATATCAGCCAGAGGTTTTGAAGCTGCTGCCACTATAAATCAGAGGTATGTCATTCCAAAATTGAAGCCATTTTCATTTAGAGCTTGAAGCCATTTCAATCCGAAAGTGAAAGTCATTGTTTTGTGGGTAGAAGAGTGTTAATTTGATATTGAAAAAAAATCATGGGTTTCATCGTAAGGACTGAACTAGTGGGTTCAAAATATTTAGAAGGCTACCCACAATGCAAAGAAATGTTACAACAAATAGGATGGCTTCAATTTTTGGAAAAATTTAATGGCTTCCATAAGGAAGTCACTAAAACCTCTGCAAGATCATTTCAAGGAACCGAAGTTGAAATAGGGGATGTCAAGTTTACTGTCACTGAAGTTTTTATTGCAGAGGCTACAGGATTGCTCAGAACTGGAGAGAGATGGTTTAAAAATAGAGAATTCCGCAATGACTCCTGGAAACAAATTTTAAAATCACCAAATATGGATGTTAGTGTATTCAAGAAAGGAATTCCCAGCACTGCATTGAAAAACAAATGGAGAAACATACTACTTCTTTTACAAAAATTTGTTACATGTGAGGGTAGATATGGGACATTTTATGTCTACCACATCAGACTAATGATGCATTTCCTGGGAGAGGACTTAAACCTACCATATTTCTTGCTTCAAAGTCTGAAGAAGATGGCTTCCTGTGTTCAGAGAAGAGTTCAATTTTTAGAGACAACCCTGTATCATCATGGTTTGGTCAAAATTTTGATTGAGCATCATCTAGCTAAAACAAATGATACATGGGATGATTTCTTAATAAGAAATCATTTTGAAGAAGCAAAAGAACCATCACCTGAACCACAGCCTACAAGAAGAAGTAGGAAATGGAGGGCTCCAGAAGTTGAAATTGATAAAACAGTCCAAGAAAGCAGTGAGGAAATCATTTTAGAGAAGTTGAATCGAATCAAGAGGCAACTTAAGGAAGAGAAGATAATCAAGGAATCTGCCACAGAGAAAGGAGAGGGATCCTCTCAGTCTAGAAGAAGCCACAGATTAAAGGGGAAACTGAAGAAAACACTAATCAAGCAAACAGGGGTAATCAATATAGAAGATGAAGAAACATCCATTGAAGAGGATGTTGAAGAAGATTTTTATGAGGGAACCCCTGAAGTTGACCCTGCTCAACAAGAAATTTATGACTATGTGGAAACTTTGGAGAGGAGAGCTTCAGAAAGCAGAGAGAGAACCCCCAGTCCTCCACTGTCTGAAATAGATATATTAAGAAGGGATAGGTATGAGTTGGAATTGCTGAATAGACACATCAAAAACGAAAATGAAATTTTCAAGGATCAAATCAAGCTCAAAACTGATATGAACTCAACCTTATCCCTGCATATAGACAAGGTGGAGAAGACCAATGAGAAGTTGAAGACAAGGAACAAAAAGCTAATCAGGGCACTCACCAACCTCAGGTTCAAACTTGTTATCAGGAAACCCAGAAGACCTCTAGCTTTCAGACAAAGGAGAAGAAGGGGATTAGATGTCCTTGCAGAAGCCTCTGAATTCATAGGATAATTTGCATGAGGACATGCAAAGAGACAACAGTGGGGGTATGTTGAGCCTCAAAATTGTGCTTTCTTTCACCTCATTTTACCTCATTTTCCCTTGTCCATTGCTATCCTAGACCCAATTGATCAATGAATATAGTTAAAATTACTTCTAGAATGATTTACATGACCGACTTGCTAAGTTTTGTGATTTTTGCCATTGTAAAGCATTTTGACCGGAACTAGCTGCAGAATGCAGACATTCCGTAGCTAACCGGCGATTCTGCAGCTGCCTTCACGTTTGAGTATGTTCCAGGTGGCCTCTTGAGAAAAATCGCATATGGGCATGATCCACGTCATGTCTACATGGTTCGTTGCTCATCATGGAGGAAGAAACGAATTCTGGGTATGGTTTTGAACGTGGGGAACACATTTATGAAGGAAGACTTCTATTAGGACTGTCTCAGTCCAGATGTCTTTTCTTCTTCACGCAGCCACTTCAAAGAATCCTAACGTGATTCGGATAAGGAAAGACAGTGTTCTTGAATTATTGTAATTACTGTTACGTGCATTTGCTTTATAAACTCTGGGGAGACCGAGAGCTATGTTAGAGATTTTATGTTAGATTTGCTGCTAGATTTTGTTTTAACTCTGTGTTACATTCCTAAAGACGTAGAGTGTTATGCTCAAACTATTTCATCTTTAATGGAGCAGACAAAGTTATTTTGAAGGCGTGATTTAATTTGGAGTTGAATGCCGTCAAGTGGTAGAGGGCCCCTGCCTCTTGCACGGATTTATTTTGCGTAAATTAGATATGTTTCCTAGCTGCCTTTACGTTTTACATTTGAATTTGTAGTTGTTTTAACTAGCTACTGTAGTCGTACTCATTCTAACTCTTCCACAAGAAGACACTCTTCCAACAGATTAAAATGATGAATGTTGAATGACTATGGTATTGTAGGATTAGGAGTTGAATTTATAGTTGTTTTAACTAGCTACTGTAGTTATATTCATTCCAACTCTTCCACAAGAAGACACTCTTCCAACAGATTATAATGATGAATGATGAATAGCTATGGTACTGTAGGATTTAGTTGTAGTTTTTGCTATTCACTATCACAGTTACACTTGTTCTAATCACTCTTCCACAAGAATAAACTATTCCAAGAAATTCTTAAGAAGTTCAAGACATGACCGTGATAATGAATGATTTAGTTGTGTGTTTGTACTAAGTATCATCTCTGTTCTTGCTCTTAAACACTTTCCCAAGACATCATAATGACGAGTAGGGTATGGATATGATAACTTAGTTTTTCATTTGCTTTCAGTCTATTTGCTTACAATTGCACTCAATTACACAGTCAGAATTGTTCTACCTCTTCCAAAAGAAGGAAATCTTCCAAAATATCACTAATGATGAACAAACAGATTGTGTAACTTCATAGAATAATGCATGTTAGCATAGTTAGAACGCTCCGGAGTTTCATTGCATTTAACTCATGTTCAGTTACTTTGTTTCAAGTTTGATGATGACTTATAGTTCAACATTGTTCTAGATTAGTGGCATCTTAGGTTCATTCTTAGATTAACTCATTTCACTTGCGCTTCATATTCAAATTGTCATCCATTGCACAATAGATTATTTCAGTTATTAGGATTAACAAAACAACCTTCATTATTCACAAACATCTTTTTGTTCTAAAATCTACAAATGATCCATAGCCATATGAACAGAAGACAACATCACTATAAGGTCTGAAGTATCTCTGCAATTTCCTCATCATTTTATAAACAGAGCTCTTCCTCAAAAGAACTACTTTGAAAAAGAAACCAATAACTCTTTGAGTAAAAGTTCTGTGACATACAATTAGATTGCAGAATAGAACTAGGAATTAGTCATAGAATAGAAGAGCTTAGAACAAAATGTTGCATCATCGTGAGATTAATGTTTAACTGTTTAGTTAGAGGATTTGCATATTTAGTGATCATTTCTCAAGTTTAGTTTGTGTCATTTGCCTAAAAAGTCATTATCAAGCTTTTTCTTTTATTTAGTCATAGTTTAGATTCTGCTTCAGTGTTTCCAATTGCATTTTCCATTCCAAATATTAGGCTTAACTCTGTTTTGACCACCAACTCCTTTCCCATTAGTTTTCTAGACATTTCCATTGTGAACATAAAAATCACCAAAAGACCAAAAACATCACAAAACACCACATACAAAGCATTAGGAAACAAGCACCTAGGTACATATGGTACACTTCACTTCAGCAGTTTACAAATCCTGGTTGACAATTAAATGAGCTCAGTTTAGGAGACTAGATTGAGACCAAACAGAGGGGGGTGAGAACAGAGGAGAGGTGGCCACATGATCATGGGTCCAAGCGGAAAAATAATTTTTTCGGACCCCCCCTAGCTGTAAAGCTAAGATGGAGAGGGGAGGTTGAATGTTGATGAGCATCGTCGATTGGGAACGTGGGTGAAATGGATGGCGGACAGATGGAAGGGGTTTAAATATCTGGTGACTTAACCTTTTGTCAGGTATCTATCTTTTCAACTAAAGTGAAAAAATAGGAAAAAAATAGATCAAATTTTTCATTTGTCGCCCAATTTGAAACTTAGGATAAAGTGAATTTAATCCTTTTCAAAGCCCAAAACACCTCTACCTACCCTTCAAATTTTTATTCTTCTTCTAGAATAACATTTTTTACTTCTTTATTTTGGGGTGCATTTACACTAGAAAACCCATATCTCTTTTTTTATTATGAAAAATCTAATCTACTCTATCACTTATTTCTTCTATTGATTCAGATTAAATAGTTGAATAAATTTCATTTTCTGCCTAACTATTGATTTACCAGGATTAAATTGTTTGGAAAATATTTATTCTCTAACCTAATTTAAAAAAAGTCACAATTTTTCAACCATGATTAAGCTGTATGATTTGAACAAATATCTAGTCATTGCGCATTTTTAAACAAGCTGCACATAACTGTTGGAAAAAATACTGAGAGGGGGGGGTGAATCAGTATTTACTTCATAATCAAATCTTTTTACTTTTTCATTCCTTAAAACCCATACGCTACTTTACTTCAGTAGACTAGCGTATATACGCGGATCCCCTTTATGAAACTAGCGTATACACAGAGATTTAGATATGTCATTAAATCTTCACTTAAACCATTCCATCATTTATTCATCAGATATTCAATATGTGCAGTAAGAACAGAATAACCATCACACAAAGCATCACACATGAACACCAGGATTTTTAGGTGGAAACCCAAGTCGGGAGAAAACCACCGCTGCAGTTGCTCAGCCTTCAATATTTTATTATAGAGAAAACATGTTACAACATATGTGCTGGCGCAGACTTGACCAGCACGCAGGCACCCACCTGCGCTCGTTTACCAGCCTCTCCTGGAAGGGAGCTACGACCCCCTGACTCGTTTACCAGCCTCTCCCGGAAGGGAGCTACGACCCCCCGATCTCGTTTACCAGCCTCACCTGGAAGGGAGCTACAACCCCCTGACTGAAGGCTACAACCCTCAGCACCACCTTGGACCACGTTTCATCAATTTTCACACTGGATCCAAACCTTCCTTTAGGACACCACTTGCAGGCCACATTTCATCATATTTTCAGACTGGACCCTTTCCATACTTTTAAGCACAACCATACATCACCAACAGATACTTATCAACACAGATCAGATAGCAGAAACACAGCAGAACAGATCAGATATTTCATACCCTTTGCTTCAGCAAACCCTAGTTTGCATACGCGCTTTCTCTTTACTGATGTCGCGTATATACGCGCTTCCGTCCACACAAACCAGCGTATACCTCAGTGTATATTTCATTGCGCATACGCGCTTTCACTTCATCGAAGCCGCGTATATATGCGCTTCCTCCGCGGCGAAGTAGCGTATAGATCTTCAATCATTACAGAGCAGCATACTTCATCAGATCAGATATTTAGTTCAGATTTACCCTTTACTTCAGACAGATGTTCGCCTCATCACAGATCTCATCACTCCATAAACAGATCTAGCAAATATAGATACATTTCAGATCTAGATATCCCGCTTCATCATTTCTTCATAGGTGCATCATAGATTCAGATCTATCATCAAACCTTTACCCTTTCCATACAGATATACTTCATAGAGAAGTATTCATTCAAGCTCAGACATCTTGCTCTCACACTCATGATTTTCACAATGAATTTCTTCTCCTTATATAGGTTTATCCTTTTTCAATACCATGAGCCCCTTTTTCAATACCATGGACCAAAACAATACCATAAGCCCAAAACTACCTGGACGGGGTCAATTAGGTGGATCATTACCCAATACAATGGGTCAATACCATGGTGGTTACCCTTGGTTTTGCACTTTTTGAGCGCTTTAGCCCATACGCGACTTGGCACGTTCTTTTCCGCGTGCATACGTGACTTCCCCTAGGCAAATCCGCGTATACAAAGAGACATACTCTTTTCATCATATTTTGAGCACATTCTGAATTCCTTTCTTCATTGCCTTTTGTACATACTGTAGATACATCATATTTTCTTCATCAGGAACATATTCTCTCAAGCACAACTTCATCAAGTAAGTTGTCATCATCTTCATTAAGAGGGTTGCCTTTCAGGGACAACACTTAGCATCATATTTTCAACAAACATTATATCACATCAGATTTACATCATTTACTAAGTCCATCAAGTCAAGCATAACTTCATCAGGTGGATTGCCATCAAGGACAACACATGTCAACAGTCGCATGTCTTCATCTTCATTCAATGGGTTGCCATCAAGGACAACACTCTGCATCATATTTCCAACAATCTCCCCCTTTGGACTTGATGGCAACCATGATGGTGTTTGGTTACCACAACAGATAGATACATTAAGAATACAATGACACCATGTCATTCTCCCTATTTTCCATGTCACTCTCTCCATTTTTGGCATGTCACTCTCTCCATGTTTGGCATCATTCAAACACCATGTCACTCTCCCCCTTTGACATCAAGGGCAAAGGGCACATCATTATCTTCATTCACACACCATGTCACTCTCCCCCTTTGACATCAAGGGCAAACAACAAAACCAGCAGATCAAAACCAACACACTCTCCCCCTTTTCTCCTCATGTAGAAGAAGCGTTCTGCAGATCTGATGTATACTGAAGTGACCAAGCTCCCCCTGAGTTCATGCTGAATCTTCAAACATATTTTTCAATGAAGTACATGACTCTATAAACTTCCTATCACCAAAGACTCATACTTACATCAAATATCCAACCAAGTGGATTTACATATAAGACTCAAGTACCCAACCAAGTGGGTTTACAAATTTGACTCAGCTACCCAACCAAGTGGGTTTACAAAAATGACTCAGCTACCCAACCAAGTGGGTTTACAAATTGACAAGTCCTTACATGACTGAATATTACAATTTTACAACATGGGTCTCAACAAGACCTTTTCATTCAATTACAAATATGATCATTTATATCCAACACCAGAAGGTCCTCAAGAAAGATCATATAACAGAACCATCATAATGCCAACAATGCATAATACTCAGCAACGCTAATGCTCCCCCTGAATCTGTGCAACCAAGCAATCTGTCCAAGACTAAGGCTCCCCCTTAGTTTGTACATCCTGAAAACTTCCACCAACAAATCATCAAGGCATCTTCATCAAAACAATAGAAACAAAATTATGAGAACTGGAACACCACCAGAGATACCAAACAGTATCAGAGATACCAAACAGCACTGCAGCTGTGCTGAAGAGAGCTGAACCAACCAAAAAATTCCAGCAACCAAACATACGCGGTTTTATGTGCTTGAACTCGCGTACATATGCGACTGTGTTTCAGGAAACCCGCGTATCCCAAGACATCTTCTAAATTTCAACCAGATCTGATTCTTTGTAAGGCAAAGACAGTGTTCAGCTTCTTTCTGAGACATTTGAATGCTTCCCTGGACTACAGATAGATAGAATAGTGTAGTTGTGTCTTCAAGCGTCATCCAACGGTTGTAGCATCAGCACAATAGTAACCAAGCCTTCAGATTCTTTGCAGCATTAATACAATCTTTTCAAGAAAGATTCTCATATCAGAACAACATCTTCACATAGGTGTCAAGAAATCATCCATGTGGTCCAACATCACCATGATCTTCAAGATTTAACATGAAGTAACATATGTAGGCAAAAGATCTCTCAAACATAGTAACACATTCTGCATGATTTATTTCTGAATCAAATGACATCCAACTCATCCATGTGGGAGTACAAAAGATACTTATCAACAACCAGGGCTCAAAATCTCATCATAACAAACCATGTACCAAGTGATCATCATTTGAGCATGAGTATCACAAAAACCAAAGAATAAGCAATCATATTGCCAACAATGCAATCATCAACCTGCTACTCCCCCTGGACCAGTGCTCCTTCTTAACTTGTGCAATCCGAAACACCTTCAACAGCAAGTCATCAGCAACAATCTCTGCATGATCTGTCCTTCTCTCTGAATTATAAGATTTCAACAAATACTCTTCATCAACAAGCAAACAGGACTCAACCATAACCTTCAACATAGGAAACCAAGTATCATATCATCATAATCATGAATATAACCAGAATAATGCAAACAGTGCAATCATCAATGCATACGCGACTGTGTCTGCTGAAACTCGCGTGTATATGCGACTCTTGTGAATAGAACTCGCGTATGGAAATTGTAATATAGAAAATTTCACACCTTCATCTCCTTCTGCAAATTTACCTTCTGTTCCTGTCTTTTCTTCACACCAGATGCACTGTCAGAAATACATCTAACCAGAATAATCAAATCAATTATGAGAGTCATCATGTATTGCTCCCCCTGTGATGATACATTACTAAATCTCCTAATGTATCCCACATCATTCCTGCAGTCAATTAGAGAAGTAAGCTTCCAGAAGTGGATGACTGCAGTAGGGTCTGAATTCCCTACGTTTCTGATCGGTCCTCCTTCTTTTTCCAAATTTGCTTGAGCTTTCCAACAGTGTGCTGGAAATTGTCCACTTTCCCAGATATGTTCATCCTGCATTCTTTTTCTACATGTCCATACTTGTTACAAGCATAACATCTCATGTGGCCAGAGAAATAAACATAAGAATCATAATGAGTTTTTCTATTCTTCCTCCTTTTACAATCAGCTGCTTTATGTCCATACTTGTTACATTAAAAACAATATCCTTTGAAGAAACCAGAGTACCTTTCTATGTAGGAACTGTTTGATTGAGGCTGAAATGATCTGCTCCTGCAATTGGCTGCAACATGCCCATAATTATGACATTTAAAACATTCAACGTTCTTGAATGAATTCCTTTGAGAATTCATGATTGTTGGTTGAGCTTTTGTTTCTTTCAACACTTCAGGTTTTGCATTGACTACCTCTGAATTTTTAGCACTTCCTTGTGAGCTAGATTCACCTTTAATAGTTTCATGGAAACCAAGACCATGTTTGATAGAAGGAGACCTTTGATTACTCAGAATATTTTCCAAAATGTTAGTACTATCATGAAACCTCAAAAGTTTAACCTTTTCTTCTAATTTACCTTTGAGAATGTTTACCTCAACCTCCAAGGCTTGACAATGCTTTGTCATGCTTTCTTCTTTTCTTCTTCCATCTTCAACTTGATCCTTCAGATTTAGGATCTCTTCTTTCAGCCAATTTTCGTTTTCTTCACATGTTTGTTCCAGCTCTTCATACTTCTTATTTGATTTTTCCAGATCTTCTTTGAGAGATATGATTTCTGCTTCAAGGCCTTCCTTTTCAAATGATTGTAGAGGTTCCTCATTTTTCTTACTTGATGCTTCTAGATCTTCCTGCAGAGAGATGATTGCAGCTTCAAGTCCTTCATTCTTCTTGCTTGATTTTCCAAGATCTGCTTCTAGATCTTTAATTCGATTGGATGCATAAGTATGAAACCTTTGATACTTGTCCACCTGTCCATTCAACATTTCTAATTGATCTTTCATTTGTGAGATCATCTCTTTGTAGATAGTTTCTTGCTTATTGTATGAACTTTGTAGTTCTTCTTCTTTAATCTTGAGAGCTTCTTCTAGATCCACAACTTTACTTTCACTATCTTTACTATTGTTTGCACAAAGAAGAGTATTACAAGTGGGCTTCTCCTTTTTCTTCTTTGCCATGAGTGCTTGTAGATCTTCGTCAGAATCTGTTTCATCTTCTTCAATTTTTGCTATACATGATTTCTGAGGTATCTCCTTTCCTCGAGTAACCTTCTTCTTGTGCTTCTTAGCCATGAGCACTTTCAGATCTTGGTCAGAATCTTCTTCATCTTCACTGGACACTTCATCATCATCTTCTTTTGCATAATGACTCTTTCTCTTCTCAAATTGTTTCCCTTTACCATGCTTTTCTCTATAAGGACATTTAGCAGCATAATGACCAACTTTTCCACACTCAAAACATTTGAAGGGAAGCTTACCTTTGAATCTTCCAGTTCCCAGCTGGAGTTTTCTTACGAAATTTGCTTCTTCTTCATCGGAAATATAGCTGGATTCTTTGACAACTTCCTTTTCCTTTCCTTTTGTAGATGCCTTAAAAACAGCTTCTCTTATTTGAGAAGGACCTCCTTGTCTCATTTCAAAAGCAGTGAGAGTACCATGTAATTGAACAATAGTAAGAGTTTGCAAATCTTGCCTTTCTTCAATAGCTGAAACTTTAGAGTCAAATTTTGAAGTCAATGATCTTAATACCTTTTCCACCAGAGTAGTATCAGCGGTTTCACCCAAATTTCTCATTCGATTTACAATATCATCCAGACGAAGAAAGAAACTGGCAACACTTTCATCACTATGCATCTTCAAATTTTCATATTCAATTCTAAGAGTTTGGAGTTTTGTACTTTTTACCTTTGTGTCTCGTTCATAGCTTAGAATGATTTTGTCCCATATTTCTTTTGCTGAATGTAGCTGCATCACTTTAGCAAATTCTGATTCAGACATGCTTCCTAATAAGACATTCACTACTTTGGCATTGATTTCATACTTCTTCCTTTCAGCTGCATCAGTAGGAATACTTGTCGGATATTGATAACCTTCTTCCACGATTGCCCATACATCTGCACCAAGACTTTGTAGATATGCTTTTGTTCGTACCTTCCAGAATATCAGATTGCTTCCATTGAATAGAGGTGGCTTTATAGACATTACTCCTTCTTGACTTCCCATTGCGACGGATCTCCTTTAAGCGATCAAGCTTCTACACAAGGACCACCCTCTGATACCAATTGTTGGAAAAAATACTGAGAGGGGGGGGGGGGTGAATCAGTATTTACTTCATAATCAAATCTTTTTACTTTTTCATTCCTTAAAACCCATACGCTACTTTACTTCAGTAGACTAGCGTATATACGCGGATCCCCTTTATGAAACTAGCGTATACACAGAGATTTAGATATGTCATTAAATCTTCACTTAAACCATTCCATCATTTATTCATCAGATATTCAATAAGCAGTAATCATGTGCAGTAAGAACATAATAACCATCACACAAAGCATCACACATGAACACCAGGATTTTAGGTGGAAACCCAAGTCGGGAGAAAACCACCGCTGCAGTTGCTCAGCCTTCAATATTTTATTATAGAGAAAAAATGTTACAACATATGTGCTGGCGCAGACTTGACCAGCACGCAGGCACCCACCTGCGCTCGTTTACCAGCCTCTCCTGGAAGGGAGCTACGACCCCCTGACTCGTTTACCAGCCTCTCCTGGAAGGGAGCTACGACCCCCCGATCTCGTTTACCAGCCTCACCTGGAAGGGAGCTACAACCCCCTGACTGAAGGCTACAACCCTCAGCACCACCTTGGACCACGTTTCATCAATTTTCACACCGGATCCAACAACTTCAATAGAACAACACTTGCATGCCACGTTTCATCATATTTTCATACTGGACCCTTTCCATACTTTAAGCACAAACATACGTCACCAACAGATGCATATCAACACAGATCAGATAGCAGAAACACAGCAGAACAGATCAGATATTTCATACCCCTTGCTTCAGCAAACCCTAGTTTGCATACGCGCTTTCCCTTCACTGATGTCGCGTATATACGCGCTTCCGTCCACATCAACCAGCGTATACCTCAGTACATATTTCATTGTGCATACGCGCTTTACTTCATCGTAAGCTCACAGAGAGGTCATTTCTTCCTCCACAAGGAAAGTAGCTGCAGATGTATCTTCAAATCACAGGAGCAAGATACTTCTTCAGTACGTATATTTGGTCTGGACTAACCCTTTACTCGCATGCATGTTCGCTCATCATGCATCTCATCACTCCATAAAACGTATCTAGCAACATGTATACATTTTGTATCTAGATATCCCACTTCATCATTTCTTCATAGGTGCATCATAGATTCAGATCTATCATCAAACCTTTACCCTTTCCATACAAATATACTTCACAGAGAAGTATTCATTCAAGCTCAGACATCTTGCACCCTCACTCATGATTTGCACAATGAATTTCTTCTCCTTATATAGGTTTATCCTTTTCAATACCATGAGCCCCTTTTTCAATACCATGGGCCAAAACAATACCATGAGCCCAAAACTACCTGGACGAGGTTAATTAGGCGGATCATTACCCAATACAATGGGTCAATACCATGGTGGTTACCCTTGGTTTTGCACTTTTTGAGCGCTTTAGCCCATACGCGACTTGGCATGTTCTTTTCCGCGTGCATACGCGACTTCCCCTAGGCAAATCCACGTATACAAAGAGACATACTCTTTTCATCATATTTTGAGCACATTCTGAATTCCTTTCTTCATTGCCTTTTGTACATACTGTAGATACATCATATTTTCTTCATCAAGAACATATTCTCTCAAGCACAACTTCATCAAGTAAGTTGTCATCATCTTCATTAAGAGGGTTGCCTTTCAGGGACAACACTTAGCATCATATTGTCAACAAACATTATATCACATCAGATTTACATCATTTACTAAATCCATCAAGTCAAGCATAACTTCATCAGGTGGATTGCCATCAAGGACAACACATGTCAACAGTCGCATGTCTTCATCTTCATTCAGTGGGTTTCCATCAAGGACAACATCCTGCATCATATTTCCAACAATAAAATTATTTCATTTTGACATAAAGAAGCTAATATATCAGTAGTGGCATTTGAATTTGCAGCACTTCTAGTGTTATTTTCTCTATTTTTTTTTGTGGGGTTCTGATTTTATTTTTATTCTTTTTCAACTTTTCTTTTCTTTATTCATTTTTTTTAGATATACCCTCTTTTCATTTTCTTTCATATATATATATATATATATATATATTGGAAATCATTTTCATATTTAAAATTATTAACAATATAAGATTACAGTGATAAAATACTCAATCACCTTGAGATCCTATATAATATAAGACCCTAAAAAACCCAAAGATGCATGCAATAACAAAGACACAAGTGACATCTGTGTCATATATTGGATAATTCTATGTCATTATTCACAGTGACTCAGCATATTCTTATCACATGATGATGTGGAAGTTGTGATTTAATTATGTAATCACTATAAATACAAAGAAGTGGAAGTCCAAGACTCATGTAAGGAAAAAGGAGCCATGTAAATAAGTCCAAAGGACATGTAATACCAAGGGTCATGTGTAATTCCAAAGGTCACTTGAAAATTCAAAATTAATATAATGCCAAGAGTCATTAGAAGTTAGAAATTCAAGAGTATTGAGGATATGAATGGTCATGCCTATAGTTATAAAATGAGCCTCATTATTCATGTAAATAAATTTTAACCTTGACTTCTTCCCCAAGGAATTAGAGAGAAATATTTAGTACTTCTGGGGAGAAAGTAGTGTCTCTAACACTCCACTATTGGAGCTATTGGTGTTAATTATTCTTATGTATCTTAGAATTTCTACTTAACACTTGAGTCCTTTTGGAAAACACATTTTCATGCATGAATCATGGATGTTTTGATACTATTATTCTAATTTTTGTGGTTTATTTTGGCTTTCACATGTACTGAAGAAACTGAAATATTTCGGTGGCTTTAGTAATTATCTTGTTGAGAAAGTGTTGTGATGTTATAATGATCATTGCATCTATGTTAACCACTTTTCTTTATGTTTAACAATTCTTTCTTGTTGTCCCAATGTGTCTCTTCTAGATTAGTACTATTACTTGTCTTTTAGAGACTCGCTTATTTTCCCTTTAGTAGTGTAACCTTGATACATCGATAATTGAACATTCCTAAAGGCACGCATTCCCTCTCATTCAAGAGAACATGTGTGCTTCTCTCTCATGCTAATCATTTAAGCCGAGGAAAATATTTAAGATAATGGAAACCATGCCATATAACCAGATGGGACTCGTAAACCAAAAAGTGTAAGGTCTAATTGTGACCTTATATCAGGAGATCCCCTGAATGTTAGTGGCATCCAACAATGTCAACATTTGTGGTTCTAGAAGGAGGGGAGACACCCTTTTATGGTTGAGAAATCACCACACCCAAAAAAGAAAACTTCCGCACAAGGAAGTAACATTCCCATTTCCACTCTATTTCACATCCCTGTCATAGAGGAAACAACTTCTTCGTTTAGTCCAGGTCAAGAATTTTACACTACGTATGATCAAATATAGACTATATGACCCATTCACCATAATTTTGTGAAATATATTCATGTTATCCATGCCGCTGCTATTCTTCATCATAAGCCTGTTAGGAAAGAGAAAAATCCTAGTGGTATATTGGTCTCTTCGGCAGAAGATCTGGTCATCGCAACTCTTGAAAAAGTAGTTGAGCTTGCTAAAGGAACAAGTAACAAACGGGAAATTCAAACCATCGAGGAGAATTTTAATGGCGAGGGAGAAGTATTTCATTTCTTTGACGAGGAACATCCTGAGCATAACGAATATTTGAACGGTGAAGGGGAAGATCCTTCACATTCAGAGGAAGAGGAGGAGGAAGGAAAAAAAGACATGGTTGAATAAGATTCGGATTGGATGTCCCAGTGCCCAATTTTTCTTCTAGTTAATCTTCATAAGATGTTGAGACATATGAAGAATTGTTATCTAAGTTTTACTCTGGTACACTATAAGAAAAAAGGACATTGGTGAGGGGCGAAAAATGTCACCATAAGCTCATTGGTGACGGTCAAAAGAGCCTTCGTCACCAAAAACTGAACCTCACCAAAGGTGGCGTCGCCGAAAGTATAGGTGTTGTGGTGACATTCAAGGTTCGTCACCAATAATGATTTATAATGACGAATAGTGACCATGACCATTGCATATGAGCAATGGTGACGGATAATAGCCTCCGTCACCAAAAATTTAAACGTCACCAAAGGTGGCGTCGCCAAATGTATGTGTTGTGGTGACATTCAAGGTCCATCACGAATATTGATTATAATGACGGATAGTGACCGTCACCATTTCAAATGAACAACAACGATTTATTGTGATGGACCTTCCATGGCTGTCACTATTGGTGCATATATATGGCGACGTTAATTGACCATCACCATTTCATATTTGGTGAGGGTCAAAAAATGTCATGATAAGTTCATTGGTGACTTCAAGGTCTATCACGAATAATGACTATAATGACAAACAGTGACCCTCACCTTTTCATATCAACAACAACGATTTATGGTGACAGACCTTTCATGGTTGTCACTATTGATGCGTATATATGGTGGCGTTCATTGACCCTCACCATTTCATATTTTGGTGAGGGTCGAAAAATGTCACCCATAAGCTCATTGGTGATGGTAAAAAGAGCTTCGTCACCAAAAATTGATCACTGCCATTCCATATGAATATCAGGGCACGATGGAATCGAACCACCAACCTCCTGCTTGTAAAGTAGGTGCTCTTCCATTGAGCTAGCACCCTTTAAAGAATTAGAATCTAGTGAAGAGATATACAAATCAGGACTGAAAAAGTGTGCAAATACTGTGACATGAATTTCCAAGTTAATTATCTGAAGTCTAAAATGGTGTATATCTGCATAGAGAGAAAGTAAAAGAAAGGAAGGTAAATCGTGAATTGCCAATTTAATCATCTGAAGTCTGAAGTGGTGTATATCTGCATAGAGAGAAAGTAAAAGAAAGGAAGGTAAATCGGAGATTTACCTTCCTATTCATAGTATTCAAAAGAAAGTAATATATATATTTCAAGTGAATATGAAGTAAGAAGTAGTGTCTTGACTAAACCAAGGAAAATAGAAGTAGAAACCAAGTTCTCTAAATGTTGAAGCAGATCAATGTAAGATGATGAAAATATAAAGGATCAACATTGGAAGCAGTGGTGAGGTCTTGGAAGCATTCATAGGTCAAGGGTCTAAGTCCTGGTCATGGTACTTGTCATTTTAAGATCTGTAAGAATAATTTCTTGTGGTTTTTCCTCTCCAAGAGGGAGAGGTTTTGCCCTCACTCTAGGAGCCTAACTTTGTGTCTTTTGTATTTTGGTAATTTACTTGATGAAAGACTAAATAATCTAAGCAAGAGAAGACATAAGTAACTCAATTAAACTCACAAGTAATTATCAAGAAGAGAATTTGAATTAATCTCCAACCCTACAAATTCTCAACACATAGATCACCTTGTTGAAAGTTGAAACACCAAACCATCCATTACCAAAATACAAAAGACACAAAGTTAGGCTCCTAGAGTGAGGGAAAAAACTCTCCCATGAAAGACTAAATAAGCTAAGCAAGAGAAGACATAAGTAACTCAAGTAAACTCACAAGTAATTATCAAGAAGAGAATTTGAATTAATCTCCAGCCCTACAAATTCTCAAAACATAGATCACCTTGTTGAAAGTTGAAACACCAAACCATCCATTTTTGTTGTTTAAGGTTTTTCATGTGTAGCTATATTTTCCTTTTGAATGGGAGGGAATCACAAAAACATACTTTCCCTAGTATTATCTTGAGTATAGATAAGACCTTCTCCAACAATAAAGGCTAATAGACGTATGCTAGTTTCCCTAAGTTCTAAATCTACACCTTGCATAACATTTAGTCATGTCACTCGATTCTTTGCAAGATGGCACATAAGAGTAATGGGTAAGGAAACTTGCATAACATTTAGTCATGTCACTTGGTTCTTTGCAAGATGGCACATAAGAGTAATGGGTAAGGAAGATTTCATCGACTCACATAATAAGCTTGAAAATTGCCACAAATATCTTGGATTTCTTCCATAAAGAATTCAATCTCTAGAGTAGTTGATTGTCAATATTGGCACAACTACCTAAGTAGAACTACAAAAGTTCATATTTCACTATTATTAATTCAATTACAACTATTCTTTCTCTTGATAAGCTTCCAGTGTCTAATCCTGCACTAATCATAGAAGATGTAGATACAAGCCCTCCCAAGACACTGAACCTCCTAAACACCACACTACTTAGCCACAAGGAAGACACATCCCATGGAACCTATGGAATGCCTCCCTCTCCACCATCCTTTCTGATGACCAGTGTCCTACCTATCTTTTGTGAGTGTTAGTTTTTCAAACACTGCTGGAGACATATAGATGATCAATGTTCAGTTCTGCTTCAAGGAAAGGTTCATTGGTGTTTTACATATTTTGGAGATTGTCAATCTCTAGTTCGTATTGCCCTCTTTGGGATATGGCAGTCCTTACAGAGTTTGGGCAGTCCTTACAGAGTTTGGCATTATTCAATCTATGGAAGATTTATTTTTTTCAGCATGAGGATAGCTCATTCTATGCTTATGTTCTGTGGAGGGATAAGGTATACCATCAGCGTTTGGCCAAAGACACTGGTGATCAAAGATGCCCAATGTTTAGATTCCATTGTTTATTTTTATAGGCTCTTATATTTTGATAAGAGTTTATGATCTCCACTTTTTTCTCTACTGTTTTTGAATAATTTCTACAAATATAGGACATGTTTTCCAAAAAAATAAAAAGCATTACAAATTCCATCCTTACCTGGTATTACCATCAATTTCATATAGCAGAACTAAAGAAAATTAAGATGGGGAAAAGGAGAAGATGTGAACACCAATGGCATATGATTCTAATTTTAGCATGGATAGGTCAGATTCATATCTAGATATGGACATTCAGTAGCTAAGCTGCAGTTTTCTTCTGTATTTTTCAACAAATTAAACGTGATACAAAACTTTGTACGAGTATTTATCCCAGCACAATGTTAGGGAAGTGTAATGGAATAAGAAAGGTAAATTTTCGAACCTGCATACATTCATACCAGTAGGTGGAGATTGAAACCTGTAGACATTCTTACTGCATATTTTCCATTTTGGCATTGTCCATTATTCCAAACCCAAGCTAGAATTCTAATAATAGTGACTAGTACATCTTGCTAGTATATACTACAAACCCATGTCAAATAATTGTGACAATACAAAACTTAAAAATATGCAAGTACATGTTTTAAGGTCATTGGGATCTGCATCCTATCTCTGCATGATGGACAGATTTTAATTAGTGTGCTCCAAGGAAGAGATAAAATCTCCTTGAGATCTACACCCTATCACTAGATTTCTTGCTCCCTTTAACTAGACTTCAGACTAGGTCAAAATTAGCAAACTACTTAAATGAATTTAAAACTAACACTTGGAAAGTGCATGCACCCTATTCTACATGGAAAACACATGCAAATTGCTGAGAATAGATTGTTAAGAACAGAACAACAATCCAATCTATAATATTGATCACTCCCTCATAATTAAAGTGCCATACTGTTGAATTTGGAAAGAGGAAGTGTGCCCTTCACTATCCTATCGAAATTCTGCAAGTAAAGCACTCATACCTCATTCATACATGTGCCGAGGAGTGCCAGATGTGCAACTAGATTGTAAAAGACTATCCAAGGTACACTATTTTAATACTACCTCTTATTGAAGAAATTGTTCTCCACCCATCCAAGTCTCCCCATGAATATCTTGAAATTCCCTTGGCCAAGGGCTTAGTCAAGATATTTGCAACCTGTCTGAATGTACTCTAGATCAATTGCTCCCTTCTAAAACCTGTTTCCAACAAATGGTACCTGATTTTAATGTGCTTGGAGCAATCATGGAATATTGGATTATCATAGAGTTCGACACAGTTTTAATTGTCACAATTGACCCAAGTGGGCTCCAACATCTCACATGTTAGTGATGCAATCAACTTGTGAAGCCATATATGGCTTTACAACTAGTAGTGTTGATTGCAATGTACTCTGTCTCTTCTAAACTCAATCACACTAAATGCTGCTTCTTAGTCAACCAGAAAATTGTTTCTAAACCAAAATTGAAGCAGCACCAGTAAGTACTCTTCCTATCACTTGCATCTCCTACACAACAAAAATCAATAAATCCATGCTGAATCAACTCACCATCTCTTGCATATTTCAAACCATACTGTTTTGTACCCTTAAAATATCAAAGAACATGTTTTGCAACTACCCTATGAATATGCCTCAGATCAACTGTGAACTAGATCAAGGTGTTCACTATGAAACATACATCAAGTATCTAATCAATTGTCTATACATCAAAGGATCTACCATGTCTGAGTTCAAGTCAGCATGCAACCTAGAATTGGCATCATTGGGGTGACCATGGATTTACAAACAATCATTTGGAATCTTTTCAAGGTCTCAAGCATGTACTTTCCATGCCAAAGGAAAACCTCACTTGTACTTGGCCACACCTCTGGACCCAAAAAACAATACATCAAACCAACGAATTTCATATTTAAATATTCATTCCTACTGGGTATGTGTTATATTCAGACACTGGAAGCTCTACGAAATGAACAAGATCGATATTGTCAGCTTCCTCTACTTTTTCAATTGTTGCTTTTGCTTGCCTTCACAAAAAAATCAAAATTAGAAAATTTATTATGAACACTTGTAAGGAAACCAAATTTGAGTATTTCGTAAAGGAAGCAGTGATATTTTCTGATTTAGCTTCACTCTTTACCAAGAATAGTGACAAAATGTTTGTTCCAAGATCAAGTGAAAATTATTAGAAGGCTATCCACCATTTTATTTTAGCCATAGATCCCCTTGTTGAAACACCAAACCATCCATTTTTGTTGTTTAAGGTTTTTCATGTGTAGCTATATTTTCCTTTTCAATGGGAGGGAATTGCAAAAACATACTTTCCCTAGTATTATCTTGAGTATAGATAAGACCACCTCCAACAATAAAGGCTAATAGATGTATACTAGTTTCCCTGAGTTCTAAATCTACACATTGCATAACATGTAGTCATGTCACTTGGTTCTTTGCAAGATGGCACATAAGAGTAATGGCATGCTTTGTTTCTTGTAATGCAATAAGAGAAGTCTAGGATATTTATGTTATGTTATTTTCCTACCAAGTGAATCGGTTGGAAGGTTAGCGGCATACAATGTACACAAGATATAATCTTTTTCGGAAAATAAAAATAAAAATTAAAATGGCAATGCATTGTCTAGAACTGAAACAACAGTAGCATTTTCCCCAATATAATTCACCCTCATTGTTACAAATGCTAGCCCTAAACCCCATAACCCATCACACTGTCTATCTTTATGCCACACAGAGAATGGACCCTCTCTATCTCTAAAGCCCGATGAAAGTTCATCCCGTAGGAAGTGACTAAATGTTGACAAGATTGAAAAAATCCCAGAAAACTGCAATATCTCAGCACCTCCTCTAACACATGCTAAAGATAAACATAAATTCAAGATTAGAAGAGCTGAATCTCTCCAACTATCATGTCGAAGCTGACTAATTACACACTTTGTGGGAAAATTCTTTTGAAAAACAGGAATCCATGTATTAGATGCAAGGAAACCTTTTAAGAGCATATCAATTATAGCTAAAGATATGTTTGCAACATTATTTTTTTCAACACAACTACAAAGAACAGGCAAAAATCCCAAACTCATAAGAGAAAAATCGGAAAGGAAATCTCCCACATTCTTCCTATCTTTGATTCTCCATTTTCCTAGTACTTTTTATGTTAAGAATGAATAATATCTAATGATGTCACAAGCACTTCCAGGAGTCATCTAAGCATTGTTTCCAATCCATCTGGAATAAATGGCTTGATATACATCAATGATCTTAGGCTTGTGATCACTATTCTGATCTCCTTTGCATAAAGTGTCCAAGTTTGCATCTTATTTGTTATTGATATGATACAGCTGGACATCCATCTCACAAAAATTATCAAAAGTTGGGCCTATTTAAAGAGAAAATTTAGCATGTAATTTGTTGGGTCACCAAGGGGGCCTAACACCTATATTGATAACAGATAATTGAAAATATCTTCAACACACAACCCTATTGATTCTTCTGACAAGGCTGCATTTAGGTTTATTGATCCCAACTGCGTCCCCTATCCAACAAGACACAATATGAGGTCCTATAAAAAGAAGGATAAGCACCAAAACGGACTGAACCGAAAATGTTATACCATAAAGAAGGAAAGTAGGTAGAGTCTAGATACATAACAAGCACATAAATTGTTTTGGATAAGTATGATAATTCTCAAGCATGAATGAACTTACAACCTTTTTTTCGAATATTGACAAGGCTAACAAATTCATCAACGCTTTTAAGGAATTCAACTAAAAATCTGCAAGACAAGAGGCCTTGTTTAAACTTTACACAACTAAATATTTCTAGTGTATTTTTTGCTGCAGCTGTGAACCCTTTGTCTTCAGAGTGAGACCACCACCCTATACCCAATTCTATTTCAAGGGATTTGGTATCATAAATATACTTATCTTCACACAATGGATGAAGCTCATGCTATCTGAAGTCTTCATCAAGACTTACTAATCTTGTTTCGTTACATTCATAATGGTGTCAAATGTTGTTGAACTTCAGATTCTTTTGTCTTTGCAATTCCAGCTGCAAGAGCACCTCTACCAATTTAGTGGTTTACTAAATCAGCCATTGAATCCTATAAGATAATGCTAGCAAAGAGCTCAGTATTCTAAGCCATTGAATCCTATAAGATAATTCTAGAAAAGAGTTCAGTGTGCTTCTTGAACCTCTTAGACCTGTTATTGTGTGAAGGTAGTTGTTCTTTCCTGATAGGCGACTTATACAGTTTGACTGTGGTAAATTGCAGAAGTTAGTGATTTTACTGAAACAGCTAAGAATTTAAGATCAGTAGGTCACAAACCACTGGCATTCACTCAAATGATGAAATAAATTAGAAATACATTGCTTTTGATGAGCTGAAGGGGGCTTTTGTACTACCTTGAGATGAGTTGAATTATTGTACAAACCTAGATAGATCTATTTATATGCTGAATTTGATTCCAATATGAGATCCCTCTTTCCAATCTCATTAATGGCCTAAATATCATCCAAGATGATCATGAATATGTTGGGTATGGTGCTGAATTGGAAAATCCCCTCAATCATTTTATGACATCATCGTTTGAGGAGTCTGGTTAAGAGTCTATCCATCAATTTAGATAAACAGTGTAGCAAAACAATTCTTTGCATTCTAGTGACTGGTCCTCTGCACTTTATAGAAGATAGTTTAGTCACCCTAAATTTCCATTTGTGAAATCAAGCTGTAAAATTTTCCATTGACAGGCCTTGCAAGACCAATTTAGCATCATCATAGAAATTCCTTGATATGACAACCTACATGAAAGGAATTTAAATGATTATGAACATATTTCTTTTATGGGTCCACAAGGAAGTTTACTAGCATGAACTCCTTAAGGAAACAATCCAATCAGCTACAAAAACAAGGTAAATGACCAGAAATCATAAATGATATCCCTGATGCATCACTTAGTCTGTATCGTAGCCATTTTGAGTTGACAATTCTCCATGATATATATTTGGTGGATCACTTGCAAGAATTTTGAGCCATCTCTTGCCAAGTCTGGCTGTAGAACTAACAGAAAAACACTTTGATGGACCATTGTAGCTTACTAAAGATAGCTTTCCCACCTAGAACTCACTTCATTACAGTAGTTATACCTATAAGGAATAATTCATAAAGGGGGATGGTCTTTCTTTCTCACACTAGTACCACCAATACCTCTTATTTCATTCACCAAAAATATGTGAGCTCGGGATATCTGCACATCATGATCTCAAAATGGTATCCTTATATCTGCAACTTATAAAATACATGTAAAAGAAATCAATCCCAAGGGCACAACGACAATGTCAATTTTAGTCCAAATTTGTGCCCAGATTTTTTTTTTTTAGCAGCTTTGAATGACATTTCTCAATGATCATTTGGAAGAACACACTTATGTGTTTTCAGTTGAAAGCTAGTTCAACCTAAATTGTGAGCCACTGCTCATCAAGTGCCACATTTATCTCCTCAGCTCAGCAAATCCCCTTCACATACAATGACAAAAATTTACCAAGAAAACATCCTTTCTCAAAGACGAAATTGAAGTAAAAAGGGGAGGGCATTGTCTGAATAATAGAAGACATTAGCGCAACATAAGTAGGAAATTTCTTAGGTTGACTCGCCTGAGACGTGGACTTAGATGCTCCCACTTGTTCCTGTACACCCTACAATGTTTGAGTAAGCCATCTTAACTTCCTGGCTACACTAGTAAGTAATTAGGTCTCTGTTCCTTGACTAGAATCTTGCTGATCTGACTTTGATTTCTTTTTCAGTTTTAGAACAGAATCTAGAACAACATTTTCGCATGCATTAATCACTATAGGATGTTTGTATGGTTTTGAGGACCATTCTTCTTCATCAAACTTCATATCCTTGCTTACCAATGTCTTAAGTTGCACTTTAATTTAGATCATGTAGGCCTTGGATATCTTACTCTATCCAACAAATATCGCCTTTATGTTCAAGGGTTAAAGATTAGTCCTTTTATCATCATGAATATGAATATAAATTGGACAAAAAAAAGGAAACAAAAATGTAATACTTGTGGCTTCTCACCAACAAAATATTTCTTTGGTGTTTTGTCCTTCAAGATCCTGTGAGGACATTGGTTCAAGATATAAACAATGTGTTGCAAGCTTTGGCTTAAAGACACATGGGTAAATCCATGTCCTGGATCATGGTTTTAACTATCTCAATGATGGATTTGTTACTCTACAAGCCCATTCTTAGCATCCTCTTGATCCTTGTTTCCCTGCAAAAGGTATCAAAGTCCTTAGATAAGGTTATAGTCCACTAGATCTGTCTCTCCCCTAACTTCCAAGGTTGAATTTAGGAAACTCAAGACAGAGTAGCAAAAAAATGGGCATGTCAAGCAATTTGGATTGGGAAAATACTTGCAGATATGTAAGTTCATTAGGATAAGCATAATACTTTTTGTGATAATGAGGGAGTTACCAAGATGGAAAAAAGACCTGTCTTTGATATTAATCAATTGCATTGAGGTGCACATATTACAACACTCTATGTTGTTATTTTGTTTTTGGTCAAAATCATGGGAAACACTTCCCCACTATAACATGGGGAAGAGCACTGTAAAAAACAGTGGACCATTGGCTAAGCTATTTCATTTGAGGGTTTTCTATGCCCATATAAAATCCATTTGGACTAGAATTTTGTATTTTCCTGTTGACCTCATCATGGTCCCATAGTAACACAATGGAGTGTGCTTGTCAGGATTTGAACCCAAGTCATCAAATGAACTCCCTCTTATTGGTAGAACATTTTTTCTTGCAGCTCTTTTTGATAGCCAAAAGCCCTATTAAGGGTGGTGTTGGCATGGGATAAATTTTAAATTTACACTTTGTCCTGCATATTTTCAAATTCAATAGTGAAAATGGGACAAATTTGAAATGGCTTCACCAACTAGTGCCCCACCACCTAGACCTGCTACTTACGTTGTATACTACCTCAGTATCTTTAATCTTATTGACACTCACAACAATGAAGCCCTTAGCCACTTGTTAACAAGGCTAGATATAGAAACCAGTGCCACTTCTAAGGGTTTTGAATGTGCTCCTTTGGGCACAAATTTTCTAGTTCTTGTTTCAAGTCCATCTGTAGTAGAAGTGGCTACAAGGCAACTTCCCGTAACCATTCATCTCTCAGCAAAGACAGAGCTGGTAGATTACTTGGGGAAGGCTTACAAAAAGGTCTTAGCTATTCATAAGAAGTTACCACCTGGTGGTATACTGGTATTTGTCACAGGACAAAGGGAGGTGGCATTTCTATGCAGACAGTTGAGGAAAGCCTTTGTGAAAAGAAGCAAAATCAATGTTAAAATACAAGATATTTCTCAAAAAATCAAAGCCCACTGTAGACACAAATGATGTTGCAACTGAACCCAATCTTGAGGGCATTTCTCAAGCTGTGGATGGCACAGATGATAGTGGGAAACACAAATATGGAACTGATAGGTTTAACTCATTTGACGATGAGTGGTTTGAAGTTCAATCAGAGGCAAACTCATCTTCCTCTGATGCTAAATTTGATTCACATTCAGATAATGAATAAGAAGAGTTTCTTGACAGTGGAAGAAATTGCAGTTGATAGTGTTGAAGCAATAAGTGAGGGAGTAGATATGAAATTGGGAAATATGTTTGATGTTTCAGAAACATCAATGCCTCTCCCATCCAATCAGCCTAATATGGAACCAGATAAGAAGCACACTGTGGTAGTTGATACATCAAATGAAATAGCTGGTGATGGAGACATCCCTCATGCATGCATTGGTTGGTCATGGAGAATGCAAGTACCAAATGTTGATATGCAACATAAAGTCATGACTGAAGCAGTTGAAAATCATATGCCTCAAACAATTATTATTGATGAAACTGGAACAGAGCCTGAAGCAATGGCAGCCAGTGCTATTTCTCAGCGTGAAATCCAATTCGTTAGAACTGCGCATGGAATGACTATTGAAAATCTCATAAATAATCCTTCTTTAGAGATGCTTGTAGAGGGTGTGTAGAGTGTTACCCTTGGAGATGATGAGGCAAAGAGAAGGGGAGTTCAGAAGGCTATACTTGAGAGAAAAGGACCATCCTCATTTAGTTATGCTGTAGAGATGACATCAGGGACCGAATGATGTATTCATCACAGCTTAGAAGCAACTGTGGATGCCATATTAGTAGGTGCTATATAAAGTTTTTCATATCCATCCCAGGGGATAAATATGCTGTATGATACAGTATGCAATGTCAATTCAAAAACAAAAATAATTAATCAAGTATCTATCTTGGCTTGTTCAAACTTCATATAAAATTTCCATGATATGTTGTGAATAAGAAAATCTCCATCATTTGAGGTCCGCCAGATGGTTATGAAGGTAGTGATAGATGGAAGTCCTACCACAACAGAACCAGGCATTGGAAGCCATTTTAGGAGCACTTTGACATGTTTAGAGTCTGATGGTGTTTTTGAGGCTGGTAATGAGAGTGGTGATGATGATATTTTTGGGTTGAAAGGTAGTTATGAGAAATTTCGGAAGGATGATGATTCACCACTTATTTTATATAATTATAAAAGATCATGGAGGCTAATCTGGAGCAAGTAGTGGAAGTAATGGGCCTAGAAAATGCAGTTAAATTCACAATGATATTGGAGCAGCTGATGCAATTCTTGCTTTACATTCTAAGCTCAAGGAGAATTCATGGATTCGAGGAGTGGCTAAATATCAGCGTCTACCCATATTTGTGATGAAGACAAACATGATGGTGGAGATGGTAAGGGTCATGCGTACTATTCTTAGTTTGGAGACTCTTGGTGCAAGTTATTTTAGTTCATTCAAAATGGTTAAGAATGATATTGAGATATCAAATGGAGCAGCCAAGAGAAGATCTTCCCAAGAAGAGATTGATGCCTTAGAAGAGGCCAGACTTGCTATTGAATATATTGTGATCCCTAGAGGGCAGCCAGTTGAACTTATTCCAAGATGTGCCGCATTAGAACTAATGATCCAGCAAAGGTGGTCTGAATGGCAGAGCCAAATGTCAGAGCCACCCAGCGTTGCCTCTTCATGACCACCTCAGCCACTTTCAACATACTTTTTTTATTTACGAAGAGCTGCCAAATTTAATGTTACAGTCTATTTTGAAAGAGATATTTTTTGTTCGGGCCTTGCATGGCCATAGTTGTCAAATTCTAATTAAATTGTAGTTAATGAAGATTGCCGAAGTAGATTAGGGAAACCATCATAGTTTTTTTTTTGTTCACGTTCCTATGTGCCTACACACATGTACTAGCTACATCCATGATCTGAAAGAATCGCAGTAAATCCTCTCGAAGGGATCTATTGTTGGCCTAACACTGAGGCCTAACCCCATGGGCATCTAGGAGATTTGATCCTGTGACCTCTCAATCTGGGAGTACTTCCAAACGAGAACTCAACCAATTGAGCTAACCCTTGGGGGTTGGCAACCAGCATAGTTGCAGTTAAATACTGCTTGTATTTTCATTATCAAGGGTTGGACCTTGTTAGACTTTGCGTTGTAAATATCATTGTATTGGAGCACTGTAGTTTTTGTTGGGGCATCAATAATAAGAGACTGTTCACAGGATTCTTGAGATATGTTAATGGTGATGTTTCTTCTGTGTTAATTTTTTTCTCTGCCTTTCATGCTGAGCATCAATTTGTCTTATTGTGAAACAGAAAATTTAGATTAAGATTTGCTAAGAGAGCACCTTAATTTTGTCTTTGTTTACTATCTTAATGTTTTCTTCTCAGGTAAAGTTAAATAATTCTTAGCTGCTCTTTAGCTATTACTGAACTCATTGTTTTCTTCCATCTCATATTCACACTGCCAGTAAGATCCAGTCTGCATAGTTAGCTTGCCCTGTGAATGCTCAATGGATTAAGTTTCATAGCTCTGTCTGTCCAACCACATAATCAATCAAAAAAAATAGCCCTCATAATTTCTATAACTAGCCTAATATCAGCCTTTATAACCATCAAGCTAAATCATAAAAATAGAGAGAGCCCTCTTTGAGTCTAGGAAGGATAGGTTCTGGACTCCAAAGCAGTTTGATTTTGTCCTCTGTCGTTTATTCTTGCCAATCTTATAAATTACAAGGCCACAACAGGTGGCACTAATGTTGCAAGCTAGCCAATCAAGATAGTCCTAGTCAACTTCTATGCCTATAGGGAATAGAAACTTGGTCTCCAGCATCGAAATTGGTCCAACTTACCACTATACCAAGCCCTATGTAGGCTAAATATTGATGGTGAGAAATCACCAGAGGGAGCCACTGATGTTGGAAGCTAGTCAATGGGGATAAACTTGGTCACTTTTGTGCCAAATAGGAATAAAACATTAGTCCCTAGCATGGTATATGTTCTTAAATTACACTAGAACAAGCCCAATCAACTCATATTTTTATTAGTAGGAATGATAGAGACATGATTTTTAAGGATGGTCTGGCTTTAATATCTTCTCTAGGTTGTTATTTTATTTTTGGTCAAAAGCAGGGGAAACACTTCCCCACTATAACATGGGGAAGAGCACTGTCAAACACAGTGGAACGTTGGATAATTTGTCGCGTTTGAGGGGTTTCTATGCCCATATAAAATCCATTTAGACTTGAATTTTGTATTTTCCTCTTGGCCTCATCATGGTCCTTTAGTAACACAATGCAGTGAACTTGTCAGGGTTTGAACCCAAGTCATCATATGCACTCCCCCTTATTGGTAGATCATTTTTTCTTGCAGCTCATGTTCATGGCTAGAAGCCCTCTTAAGGGTGCCACTAACGTTGCAAGCTGGCCAATCAAGATAGTCCTAGTAAAATTCTATGCCTATAGGGAATAGAAGCTTGGTATCCAGCATCGAAATTGGTCCAAATGACCACTAGACCAAGCCCTATGTAGGCTAAATGTTGACAGTGAGAAATCACCAGAGGGAACCAGTCATGTTGGAAGCTAGCAATGGGGATAAAACTGGTCACTTTTCTGCCAAATAAGAATAAAAACTTAGTCCCTAGCATGGTATATGTTCTTATTGCACTAGTACAAGCCTAATCGACTCGTATTTTTATTAGTAGGAATGATAGAGATGTAATTTTTAAGGAGAGTCTAGCTTTAATCTCTTGAAGATTGTTCTTGTTGATTTCCCTCTATGTGTGAGATTTTCTAAACTGGCTCCTTAAATTCTGATGACTAGAAACACTAAAGGATATATATAATTCCTGGGAATCTTGTTAAAGCTTTAAGTGAGAATGTTAGCAGCTAGCTATAATTTCTTGTTTTGTATCAATAGTGAATTGAAGGAATTTGGACGCTGGGAAATTGGACTTCACCTGTTGATTTTGGAAATGCACCACTCAGGTACACAAGCTGTTATGGATTCTGTAAATTTTTTGTAAACTTCCAAAGTAAGAAGTTGGACTAAGCTAAGCAAGAATCAAGATGATAAGAGGAAGGAAAATTCAACTGGGTTTTGGCATATGTAGAAATGGAGAAATCCTGTCTGGAATATGAGTGGTGTATCATTTTGTATTTGTCACAAGAAGGAAAATTCAACTGGGTTCTGGCACATGTAGAAATGAAGAAATCCTGTCTGGAATATGAGCAGTGTATCTTGTATTTTTTTTATGATTATCCTCCATATTATCATCTAGAGGCTCAATGGAAGAAGGAAGGAGTCAAAGAATAGATGCAAGGTAACAAGGTTGTTTTGGATATTTGTTTAATAAAGAAGGGAAAATGGGCACTTAAAAGGAAGCCTTGTGCTCTCAAGAAAATGAACTGTTAAGAGTAGATAAACAATCCAGGTTGGAAAGAGCAAATAAACAATAAGGACATGGTTAAATCTTTTCTCCATCAATCATACTGCAATAGCTAAAAGTCTAAGGATGGTTCGATAAAATTCTCATTGTAGCATCTGCTTGGCATTGAGAAGCAAGGACTATAAGAAGGTTCTTGTACAATAATTTCTTATAATTTACGAATGCCATTGCTGAAACTGCATCTGACTTTCATGTGTGTCAGGGAAGAGTTCAGAAATTTTCTTTCTTATGCAGTTAGAGAGGAAAATGCTAAGGCTTGCTAAAATTAGCGATATGCTCGCTGCACAATGGAAAACTAGATAGAGACAGTTACTATTTAACTTTCAAGAACTTATGCTTGACTAGTTGAAAAGTATTGGATTTTTTTTCTCATGACCTTGAGTACAAAGTCTCATAATCAACTGGATGAAAAATCAAGTCTATCTTTCAAATGTTTGAACCAGGACTATATAACTGATATTACAGCAATAAAAGAAATAATTCTAGTCTATAGAAAGGTAGCACAGTAGCAACATACTTGAATTTTTGGGGTGCTTCAAACAATCTCGTCTTGAAGATAGGATTCCAAGTTGTTTGCAGTTTTTAATTGGCGAAGTTGGCTCTAATTTTGGAACTTTGTTGGCTCTTCTACAGGTATCATTTTGCACCAATTCTTCGCCAGGTCTTTTTCTTGGACTCACTAAAGGAGTTTCATTTTACGCATCCTTTGTATGATTAAACCTTCAATAGAACATCGGTTTGCCATACAAACTTTCTTAGAGAGAAACTGGCAACTCGGAGCAGGTTACAAGACCTCCTTCTATAATGGACAGAGGTCACCCCAGAATGTGGCAACAGTTTTCCACTTCAGCCGTTGTAAAAGAAAACAAAGAGCTTCTCTATGTAACTTCTAAGGCCTACTTGGATGGCCTATTCTGGCCAAAACAACAAAAAAGTACCTCTACGTTGTTATCTTGTGAAGGATAACGCTCCCCCCCATTAGTAAGTTTTTCTATAGTCCCTGCTTCTTGATCCATTAATTTTGACTTATCCATACACTAAAGAACATTAAATATTGTATTCTATTGCACACAGATGATCTGAAAGGGAAAACCTGTTAAAGCATAGTATTTCAGTTGACGTATCAAATTCTCGGTTGCATACAAACAGAAACTGCTTGTTCCATACAAATAGAAACCACTTGAAGATATCTATGAACCACCTGAACATCAAAAATGTTCAGTCTCATAACACCTTAAGTAAATCTGTAAAGAATGTGACATTAGCCTTCTTGGCTTAGTGAAAGCCCTAATGTTCTATCCTATTTGACAGTCTTAAAAATCTCACAAAAACCTGTAAATATTTTGGCATTCTGTACGCCCAGCCTCTAAAACCCTAACTTTCTATCTTCCTCTATGTAATTTGAATAGAATAACGTCAAATACCAAAATAATCAATGTCCATTCTCCCAAGACTTTGAAATGTGCAGAACAGAAAGAGAAATCATTCAATCAAACTACTCGAAATGTATCATAATCCCCATCCTTTAACTCAATGAATTTATTCGCAAACTCTGTCGTGTTTTTAAACAAATTTTTGAGCACAACCTCCTCTAGTCCATTTATAGAGAGCCTTAGCTTATGAAATATTGTCTATAAGCCAAATAGGGTTAAAATTTTCCATTGAAAGCTTAGAATAATTGAACTGAGAGAACCAAAGAACCATTGTAGATACTTTAATCAACTTTTTTTTTTCTAATTCTGCTGCTTAAAACAGTGTTTTGAGCAAGACCTATTTCGACAAATTTAGTTCAGAGAATACAGTGGCTTATTTAATGAATTTTCTCCAAGACAGAGCATACAGGATTCGTGACAGCCACCAAAAATTAGTAGATAAATAAATAAATTTATGGGATTTTGCAATTTAAGCATTCTCTTGCAGAAAAATACATTTTCTGAACTCGGTGAAGAAACGCAAATGATCTGTTGGAAGTCGTGCATAAATGATCTGTTAGAAGCCGTGCATGAAGGGATCTGGGGGCTCGGGGATTTATTCCAGAGCGATTGAAAACCAGGATTGTACAAAAGAGAGCTCCTGAGATCGTTTCAGTGCGCGAGCTCGTTTCAGGATAGGGAGAGGGATAATGCAACAGCGGCAAAACACAAAGAGGCATTAAATGTAAAGGCGCCATAGTTTAATACAAAGAGGATTTCAAAGAATTTGGAATAGTTTAATATTTTTTTAATTTGGAAAAATAAATGGGACAAGAGGGCAAAGGAATGAAACTAAGTGATTGGGTGGGATAATTATAATGCCTTGTCTCATTTCTTTGAGTCACATTGAATCGATATATAAATCAATTATAAATTAAGTAATTATTCATTATTAAAGTGGGGTTTTATATAAATTATTTATTTATTAATATTAATTTGTAGTTTTTAATAATATATTTGTGTTAAAGAAAATTATTCAAATTAATGTTGTATCAAGATTTTTGTTAATTTTTCTATATTATATTATAATTTATTTTAAATTTGTTTTAAATATGTTTTCACCTTCATGTATGGACGTTATTTATTTGCATATTTAAAGTTTTGGTGTAGTTTTTTTCTTAAAAAATGACTATTGTGATTGTGATGGTGAGAAGGTATTCTATAAATAGCGTTAAGGATTATTTAGAATAAATAGGAGATTCTTTCTCATTATCTAAGACTAATCTTTGAAAGAATGGATATACATTCCCTAATTATCACATAAACAATAGGTTAATCTTGCATTCATTGCTTTCTCTCCATGGAGGTTCGCTAAAAAAAGGGAATACCTCCTCTTATGTGAATTTGATTGTCTCCACTTCTTAAAGGATTTTCAAACATTAATAATTAAATCTTCAATACTTTAAAGATGTAGTCTTGTCGAATATACCAAAAACATAGTAGGATTCTTTCATTGTGGACAAAATCAAGTACATGTCTAAGGGAAGTATTCCTCTATGGATGGTTAACAAGTTCATCAATAACTACAAGCAAATGCTTAAATCTATATATTTAATGATCCTTAGTCATCATCTAAAGAGTTCAAGAATCGAATAAATTCCAACCTAAGATCTAAGTATATGGTAAGCTTGTACTTAGAGGTTCTATTATTGTAAAAATTGACAACTATGGAAGTTGTGGCAAGGTATCGGAGGAGGGACTATCATTTTGGGGCAGAGCTAGCCTCCTTTTAAATGATAGTTTCCAAAATTGAATCCATCTTCAATGTATGTACGTTGTGTAGCTTTGAGTTTGGTTTCCCTTTCATCCTAGAGATCATAGAAATACATGCAATGTATTATGACTTTCTTAGCCGTTTAAGTTAGTCATTTTTAGTTCGGTCACTTAAAATTTCTCAAATTTAGTATTAATTTAGTAGGTGAACTTTTACAACTTTTAATTGTAAGATCATTAGATGAGGTGATCCTCTAACTCAATGTTGTGTATATGGAAAAGCTAGAAGATGTCATTGAGAAGAGGAATATCATGATGTCATTGGTTTCAACTAGACACTAATGTAAACCCACTTTGAAACCACCATGGGGGATCTAAAGGGCAACATATAGTGCTCTTGTGTGTATGAGGGTTCAAAATTAAGGCCCCTTCTTATTTGCATGAAGTGTTCCTAGTACAAATCCATATTAGAGTCAAGGCCATGAAAATATGAAGTCCAAGTACTAAATTTATTGTTTATAAATAACCTCTTTAACAAATTGACACAAACGTATAAGGATGTCATTTACATTGGAGGTGTATGTCACCTGAATTGTGTTACAACTTTAATCACTCCCCCACAAAAAGGTGTCATGCTCCCTTGTGATGGTGCATCAACCCTAATGGAGAACAATCTCGTGATGTAAAAGGAATTTAAACATGATGTAACTTTAATAGTGCCCTACATTCACCCCTTGGCTCACCACTTGTGGCAAATGTGAGGCTATTTCAAGAATTGATGTGGATAATATCATTTTATTTTCTCTTATGTATAGTATTATACATTGACACAATTGTGGTTTTTTAGCAAACAAAATATTTCTATCAAGGGTTAGCTCCTTGTTCATTATGGTTGAATAGGTTGTGTCATTATGAGTGATTTATTCATTGTCAACTCCTTATGTGGGAGAACACTACAAGCTCCATGTCAACATGAAGAGTAGATATTGTGAGCAATTCTTATGGAGGTTTTTCAAATTATCCAGTTGTTCTAAATTTGGTATACATGTTATAAGCGCATTACCCACAAATGCACACCCTTGAGACCAATACCCAGTTCTCTAAAAATCAAATGGTACCAATATTCTTAGTTAGAGGTGAAGGATTTTCCTAAAAGGTTATTTTGTTGGTTTGAGGTGTTGTGTTTTTCCTTAGATACTAAGTGGTTAAGGGATTCAAGAGTTAAAATTTAAGGGCCAAGGGCTTGGGGGGAAAGGGATTTAGGGGTTAAGGGCGTAATAATTAAGGGATTTAGGTGTTAGGGGCTAAGGGGTTAGGTTTTAAGGTGTTTGGGGGTTATGGATTAAGGTTTAAGGGTCACGGGTTAAGAGAATAAGGGGTTAGTGCTTAGGGGGTTCATGGATTCTAGGTTATGAGTTAACAGCTTAAGGTTTAATGCGTCAAGGGTTCAGTGGCTTATGAGGTATGAGTGTAGGGGTTAAGGGAGTATGGCTTTAGGGTTAAGGGATAGGGAATTTAATTGTTATGGGTTAATGACTTATTGGTTGTGATAATTGGGCCCCTAATGCCCTTATCACCACTATTAGGGGTTCCCCCTTCAATTTCTCTTGTTACCTTCCCTCTATGCCCCCTAACCCCTGTGACATTAGGTCTTAATCCCCCTTCTCATTCTCTAATTCCTGGATTATAGATCTTAGTAAACCATGCTTGGACATCCCACTTCTACCCATCCATGCTACATGTGTGTCCCCCAGTCCTGTTCAATACACCACAAAATACTCCTCCCACCTTTTCGGTCATATCATTCAACTTATCCTAACAATATGGGTGAAATTGGTGTTTATGTTGTAAAGTGAACAGAGAAAAAATATTACTTGTTTTTTCTATTGAGAAGATGTAGAGATTAATTGTCATGATTGGAATGTGCATGCATCAATCTAGATTGGCTTGTTTTTTGAGCTTAGACATGAATAATCATTTGGTCATACTCCATCCTATCGATGGAGTCTGATACCACAAAGGTATCGATGGGAAATTTGAGAGATTCTTTTGAAAGCTTGTATGTTGTGATATTTATCTCCTTCAGAATGTGTTTGAAAGATAGATAGTCCAAAGAGTTGGGGGAATCTATGATATCTCGTAGGATGGGGTGTAGGTAGATGTTTTCTATCATGAATTATTGACCCAATTGATCATGATTTTTGAATCCCCCATGATCTATAGGGATTTGACTCTTTTGATGGATGCAATTTCCATAAGGGTACAAAGAGCAGTAGAATCAACTCAGTTGCTGGAGCCTTAACTTTGGGTATGTCTTACTTTCTTGCTATAAGACTGGGAGAGGAAGAGTACCACACCCACTTTGCAGCTAGGTGGGATAACTTGTGCAACACCATCAAATAAGTTACAAGGGCATCCAAGAGGGAGTGGAGGAATTACCAAAATCCATTATTTTGTGGTTTAGGATGAATCTTGTCTTCCAAACACTATTTTTTATCAATTTAATTGTGATCTTTGTTAGAATTTCTTGTGAAAAAAATGTGTTTTTGTTCCAATCCCACAAGATATTGTTGATTAGAATGCATGGGACACCTTTAGAATAATCTTCCATGATGTTGAACAACTAAGTTTTGAAATTTTCTTCCAAGCTTAGATAGGACAATGAGCCTGTCATGTTCAATTTTGCAAGGGTGGCAGTGATGACCTACACTATGTTGGGACAAGAGATAAATAAGTGTGAAGAAATATCATCATATGACTTGCATAAAGGATAGATGTTGGGGTGATTCGTAAACTATCATGGATATTTCTCATGAACAAAATGTGTTGTTGTTCCAATCCCACTAGATATTGTTGATTAGAATGCATGGGAAACCTTTTTAATAAATCTTCCATAATGTCGTGTAACTAAGTTTTGAAATTTTCAACCAAGCTTAGATAGGACCATCATCCTATCATGTTCAGTTTTGCAAGGGTGGTACTGGTGATGACCTGCACTATGTTGGGACAAGAGATAAATAAGTGTGAAGAAATATCATCATATGACTTGCTTAAAGGATAGATGTTGGGGTGATTCATAAACTATCATGGATATTTTTCGTGAAAAAAATGTGTTGTTGTTCCAATCCCACCAGATATTGCTGATTAGAATGCATGGGAAACTTTTTTAAAAAATCTTCCATGATGTTGTGTAACTAAGTTTTGAAATTTTCTTCGAAGCTTAGATAGGACCACGAGCCTATCATGTTCAAATTTTCAAGGGTGGTGGTGATGACCTGCACCGTGTTGGGACAAGAGATAAATAAGGGGTGATTCGTAAAATATCATGGATATTTCTCGTGAACAAAATGTGTTGTTGTTCCAATCCCACTAGAGTTTGTTGATTAGAATGCATGGAAAACCTTTATAATAATATTCCATCATGTTGTGTAACTAAGTTTTGAAATTTTATTCCAAGCTTAGATAGGACCACGAGCCTATCATGTTCAATTTTGCAAGGGTGGTGGTGATGACCTGCACTGTGTTTCAACAACTAGAGATAATCAAGTGTGAAGAAATATCATCATATGACTTGCATAAAGGATAGATGTTGGGGTGATTCATAAACTATCATGGATATTCCACTAGACAGTTCATCATAACAGACCAGATAAAACTATATTTAAAAATGAATGAATAAGAGTTTATGACAGGAAGTGTCAGTGAGTTTTAGATGTACTAAGGAGGGAGTGACCAATAACCCAAGATTCTCCCCCAAATTGTCAAACTTCCCCTTTGTTAGGAGCTTTGTCAAACTATTAACCATATGCAACTTTGTCAGAATGTGGTCCAACACTACCAACTCCCTAATGAACTTGGAATCTTAGGAAATTGTATTGAATATCAATGTGTTTGAAATGGTCATGACACATTGGATTTTCATAGAGCTTGATGCAACTTTGATTCTCACAAGAGACAATATTGGGCTTCAACAATTGATTGGTTGACTCTACAATCAAGTTGAAAATTTAGATAGCTTCATAATAAGTATATGAAACTTCCATATACTTTGCTTCAGTGGAAATGAGTGCAATTGCTGCTTGCTTCTTATTGATTTGATGAAAATGATTTATAAAATGATAATAATGATGTTTAAAATGAGCCTTATGATGGTCTAATTATACACATTGATTGTTCATGAGGTGTAGGGGTATGTTTATAACACCACTTCCCTTCAAAGCTTTGTATTAAAAGCACAGTAATTAGAATTTTCTTTAGTTAAGCACATCTTTGTGGTGGAATGAAGTTTATCAGATATCTATTTATACATTGTAGAGGTTTGACTTTGTTTGTCTGTTGAGTGTTGGTGAAGTTTCTTTGTATTTTTTGCATCATAGTCTAAAGTCTTTTGACCTGATTGTTTAACATGAAAGCTTTATGCTTATTGGCAATATATTTGAAATACTTGCATGATCAAGAAACTGTTATGGTTAATTAAATTACTAATTAGGTACTATAGAAAGAGGATGATGCTGAGAGGGCTTGCCTAGGTGACTCTGGGAGCAACCCGGAGGTGGTTAGACAAGGCTCTTCTAAGTTACAAATATGAAGAGAAAAAACTGGTGATATATATGCAGTTGCTCAACCTAGGTTGTATGGAAAATCTTGGAAACGAGTGTTTACCTTTCCATGTCTTCACAAAAGTAGGTTTTCTGGTGACAGAATAAGATCACTACATGTAGGTGATGGTTCTGTAGTAAGTTCTCAACCTTATCTTCAGAATGGTTAACATATAGGATCAGGTTTGAATACAGGATATAATTTGATGAATTTGGAGATTTAGAGTTAAAGAAAAATTTGTGGTGATGTTTGGATGGGTGCTAATTTGTAGGGTTTTCCATTTTTATACTTTTCTTTGTTGTGCTTTCTACCATGCTACCTAGTTTCTTTCTTGTTGCTCTAGCATTTTAACTTTTTCGATGTTTATCTCTCTATTGTTTCCTACCCCATTTGAAATGTCATCCTTATTTGGTAGGTGTTTTCTTCAATATAGTGTGAATATTTTTCCATCACACAGTTTCTGTGGCGTTTGTCTATGAAAATAGCTTGTAAGGCCCATTCATCAGGGTATTTGATGAAATAAAATGATAATCAATGATCACCAACTAATGGTACCTACGAAGATTTACTCTAACAATTCTACAGTTTTCCTGTGCCAACAATTATACAACATTTTAACCTTGTGAACTAGTCTCCTCTGTTCTCTTAGCTGATGCTATAAGCACTTATTGCTGTTGTCAAAGCTTTTACTCTCTAGTCCCATTGAGCTATTTCAGTTATTTGTGGACATTGATCTATTTTCATTTCATTTCTTCAATTTTTCTGACTGTTATGCGTTACCTTTGGCCAGTGCCTTATTTCTTACCCGTGCTTTTTCTGCATAAGCATTCCAGCTAGCTAGAGCAGCAGGGGTAGCAGGAGCCACTCAGTCTAGCCAAAGCCCACCAGGGGCAGCGCAGAGGCAGCAGGAGCCACGCAGGGCTGACGCAGGCCCAGTCAGGGCAGTACAGGGGCAGTCCAAGCCCTTCGGGTGTGACATAGGCCCTTACTGAGCAGTGCAGAGGCCGAAACAGGCCAGTCAGGCTGACATAGAGGGATTCAGAGCAACGTATTATTGCGAATTTTATTTCTCTGTTCGGTGAACCAGTTTTGGTGCCCAAGATTGTTGTACTTAGATTATGCGTAATAATGAAAACCCTCCAGAGCTAATTGCACTGGTTTTCCCACATTAGGTTTTTTCCGGGGATAGTTGTCTAGAAAATTTATGTGTCACTTTGTCTATGAGCATGTTATTCAATATTTGATCTGTATGTGTAGGTTGCTAGTTGTATTTACTATTTACTTCGCTAATTTATTGAATATTTCAGAAATTAACTTGTAACTTAATTCAAGTAGGAGAAGTAAATCAAGATACTGCAGTAGGGTTTCTTAGATTAAGAAATTTTCACATTCCCTGGGTCTAGCCCCATTAGGTCACCTAGGGCAACAATTTCCTAGGAATCTAGCTAGAGGAAAAATTCTATATCCTAGAGGCAGCTGCATTGTTGGGTGCCCTCACTCTCCTCAGAACTTGGGCCAATTCTGATGGTGGAATCTCCGGATACCTCAAGCCCTAGCTCTAGGATCAAGTTTTTCCTAGGTGTTCCCAAGGATAGAACATAGTAGGATCAATTTGACCTATTGAAGTAAAAACTCTTGTCGGATCCTTTCCCCTCACCTTATCCAGGATAGGAACATCATTGGTTGCTAAATTCCATCCCCAAACCTGGGTTGGGTCCACTTGGCCAAGTGTGGTCCCATTTGGTGTCAAAGGCCTTTCATCAAGGACCATTTGGGAATCCAAGTTCCCAAAGGATTTTAGGGATTGAGAACTTCCTTCATAAGTCTTTTTCTTCTCCCTCAACCCTTCAATCCACTTCCTCTCTCCCTAGAAGATAAATTCCCTTGCTTAAAAGGAAAGCAACTCCCACTCTTTATTTTATCTTAGGGAAATGGTTTCCAGGGTCACTTCCCACCTATTCATTGACCTATACTCTACAAGTGACTTCCTAAACTACCAGGACTCCACCCATTGGTGAAAGTCCGTGAAGAGCAAGGAGCCTTAGCTGTGGTGACAATGGGCTAAGCCTCCATCATTGCCCTTGTCTTTCCAGTTGCCCTCTTAGGAACCCCTTTTAGGTCCACTACTAGTTTGAGTGGTAACAAGTTGTTCACAATTCCATTTGTGAACAAATCTTTGGTATGCCCACTTTTTCCATACTACAGCTCCAAGATGAGAAGTCCAGGGCTATGGAGGCTGCCCTTCTTCTCTCTGAATCAATCCTCTACAATATAGTGAACTAGGGCTAGTTGGTTGGCCCACTTGATTGTTACTATAGTCCTTCAAAGTCTGAACATCCTTAGGCCCTATACACCTTCCCTTCTACAAATTTTGTTGTCCTTCACCAAAACAAGAGTCAAGGATCTTCTTTGACAATAAACTAACAACCCTCCAACTGTACTTGGACTACCATCAATCTGCCCAACCACAGTCAATTCTTTTTACTGATCTAAGGCCCACAATATTGCCTTCATCGAGGGCTCTTCAAATCTGCCACCTAACAATGGTTTGAGTCCTCTCCAGATCACTGTTCTTGTGTATCAACAATTTGATCTAATTTGTTGTCTAATCTATGAACAAATATGAACTACTCCTCTTATCATACTTCTAACAATCTATAGATGACTGAACTAGGGTCAAAAATCAGCCACTTACAGTCCATTTACTAATTTTTCATAGGTTTCTTTAGATCTTTGTCTAAAACTCTATGGAAATTCCACCAAAATCAACTCCTCTGCATGTCAATCCATTCTTCATATGGCACATTTCTTCTACATGCTCAATCTTCTACTCAGGTTCCACCCTCCTTTGGATCTGTTGTCTCCACACATACTGAATCTACAAACCATCTTCCAGATCTACGGTCTTTATTGTAGAAATAAACCTCACTCTAAGGGTCACAACCCGTCTTCTTCTACGCAAATTTTTCACAGTCTTAAGGGCATACCTTGTGAACTAAAAATGCTAGGAAACTGTCCTAACTAGGGCATTATACTTATGTACTTCTAATTATTGTAGAACAAACCCTATTCACACATAGAAAAAACATGACTTTTGCCTCCATAAGAGACTCGACCTAGCTCATATGGATCCATAGATTTTGGGCATTTCTTTGACTGAATCTTGACATGCAATTCAGATCTCAATGTTGACCCTCAAACTAGGGTTAACTCAATCAATATTATGCCTGCGTTGACTTCTGTTATGGCTCTAAATTACAGTGCGAACCCTCCTCCATTTATGTTGGTCTTTATCATAGACCTTGCAGCCTACTAACCACCACAAGGCAACATGGTATCAACCCTCTCTTCTATTTCATGTAGAAAATCTAACCAATGAGATTCAATCTGATCTTGTAATGTACTAGAACAAGATACTGAATCCTTCCTACAATTTCTGGAAACAAAACACGTTCGCACAATCACATATAACTAAGAGAAACAAGTTATCAAATGCACAACACAAGATGCATCTGGGGAAGCAACTTCTCAAAACCCTCTATCTCTATTTTGTATTAAGTTAAGGAATCATGAAACAATACAATTCTTAATATCTCTTGAGATTCTCTAGCACTCTGCCAATTGTCTCCTATTGATCTACACAAAATCGGTCTAATACTTAGACAATTATCAGCCTTCCTTCAGCCTGCCTTTCTCACGCAATTCGTATGGAATTATCTCCATATTAATTAGGAAAATCAACCTTCCTTGATTGCGCAATCCATCATGGCATCCTAATGACTTTATAATTGCACATGGGAATTTTTCTATAAATACAACTGATAGTTATGTTCCTTTGAACTGTGTTACAATAAGGATGAAGGGTATTTTCATTATTTAAAAATAAGATAAAACCTTAAACAACCAAAACCCTAGCCCGAGGAGATGTAACACCAAGAGTTTATGGGCCCCATTGGGGTTAGTTGGGTAGCCAACTTCCCGGGGTCATAACTTGGTCATATTATCTTCGTTTGACGCACATGATACCTCGTTAGAAAGATCTCTCCGAGGACTACAACTAATAATGCAATTTCTATGAAATCATGAAACCTTTCATGCCCCAAAAATGTCCTTTGGGGCCTCAAAAAAACTCCAGAAGTTCAGGACCCGAAAAACTGACAAAAATAGTAAATTGTGCTATAATTAAGGAAACTGAAAAACTAAAAGAGACAATGGCGAGGGCCCAAGTGGAATAGGCAGGTGGCCACCAATATCCATCTCAAACACCTTAAATCAAATTTCTTGAGATAACTCAATCATCATGACTTAGTTAACTGACACAAGTTGTTATGAGACGAAATCACAATTTATTGTCTAATTTATTTAAGGGAAAAATAAATTAGACGCCTCACATTCTTCACTCTTGGTACATCAAAATTCCTCACCAGTGTGGGTGCATTTTTTTTTTTCCTTTCTAATTGCCAATTTCACTGTTTCTTGTTGCAAATTTCAACACTCCCTCTCAACAAGCAAGGAATTCAATCTATCGCCATATGGTACCTTTGGAATGTTCTGCATGCTACACTTCTCTAGTGTTGTTTTCACCTGCAAATCCTGAAACTGAATAGCCTCTGAACAAATGAATCAGTATAATGCATCTGTCATCAGAGTCTTCTGACTGCTGCTAGCTACTGCACCTGTCTGGTACTAGATTCTCTACGCTACTGCTGACATCTAAATCCATGCCCTTTGAAATGTTGCTAACTCTGATTTGTGCTCTAGTATTTGACATATGTCACTCTGATTTTTGTCTTGCTGACATCTAACTACATCAATCTAACTGATCCTTCCTACTGTTGTTGTACTGTGGGCTCCTCATAGCCAGGTTCGATCCATGAGACAGGCCATCTCAATGGACCTTGCCCAAATTTCTTATCTTGGGATTATGTCTACACGTCACCTCACAATACACCTCGAGGTATGGCTGCTCCCTCTTCCCATTTGGCTCGAAATTTCCCCCTCATGAAGGTCTTTGCTTGAGTCGACGCTTCCACTCAGTCTCCTCTCTGTTTCTCATGAGGATGCATGTTGAGAGGTAATTTATGCTCCCTCTAAACCACCAAGTCTCTAACTTCTGTCTTTCTCCTAAAAGCTTTGCATGCATCTGGTACCTCAAGTACATATAGGTTCTTAACTCGCGCATAGTGTAATTGTCCCGATGTTACAAAAAGTTTCTAAAAAAGAGTTGATTTTAAATCGATGACATCTCCCTCATCCGAGCTCCGATTCAACCGATTTTTTTTTTTCCATTTGGGTAGATTTTCGCAAGGAATCCAAATATTATATTTTTTTTTGAAAATTTTACACCAATATATTCATATATTCTCTGCAAAATCACTGCCCAAAAAATTCCTTCTCTGATACCATGTAGAAAATCTAACCAACGAGATTCAATCTGATCTTGTAATCTACTAAAACAAGATATTGAATCCTTCCTACAATTTGAGGAAACAAAACATGATCGCACAATCACATATAAGTAAGAGAAATAAATTATCAATCACACAACAACATGATGTATTTGGGGCAAGAAACTGCTCAAAACCCCTCTATCTCTATTGTGTATTAAGTCAAGGAATCATGAAACAATACATTAATGCTTAATTTCTCATGAGATTCTCCAGCACTCTGTCAATTGTCTCCCGTTGATCTAGGCAAACACAGTCTAGTACTTAGCCAATTCTCATCCTTACTTCAGCCTGCCTTGCTCATGAAATTCCTAGGGAATTAACTCCTTATTAATTAGGAAAATCAGTCTTCCTTGATTGCACAATCCATCATGGCATCCAAATGAATTTATAATTGCACATGGGAAATTTTCTCTGAATACAACTAATATTTATGTTCCCTTTAACCTCTGTCTCAGGAGGGTATTCCTCGAAATTGACATGCATGAAACTATTTATAGCGAATTTTCAGTTATATGATTGATCACTCATTGTGAATTAAATCTAATTTAATTCATTGGACCTCTCACTAGCTCATCACTCAGTTAGAACTAGTTAAACTAATTTTAACTTATTTAATTGAGTTAATTACACTTGCACCCCACTAATGCATCAACTTCAACTGGACCCCAAAAATATTAGAATCCCTCTAGATGCCTCATCTTAGACCCTCAAGTACTTGAATTTCTTAAACAAACTTGGTCATCATGACTTAATTAACTGACACAATTTGTTATGAGATGAAATTACAATTTATTTTCTAATTTATTTAAGGGAAAAATAAATTAGACGCCCCACATTCCTCACTCCTGGTGCATCAAAATTCCTCACCAGCATGGGTGCATTTTTTTTTTGTCCTTTCTAGTTTCCAATCTCACTGTTTCTTGTTGCAAATTTCAACATTTCAGAATTTGATGTGGCCTTCACACAAAGACACCATTGAAATCACATGCCCAGATTCTCATGAAAAACCTCTCTTAAGCTTTATCTGCCAGAAGAGAACCAATAATATGCCATCTTACTTCCTAGCACAAACCGACCATTAAGGTATGCAACATTCTTTTGAACCCTCACATGATGATCTTGCTCTTGGAGGATGATCATGACCTCCATTTAGCAACCCTTACTTGGCCCTCGTACTCGACCTACTTTAGGACTACATCTCTCTTCACCCCCTTGATGTGCCAGATAGTGGGAATACATGTCAAACATGCTAAGATGTGCCAAGTGACTAGGGCATGCCAAGATGTGCGAGGGTGTGTCGATGCGTGTCGAGGCATCAGAACCAACAAAGGAAAAAAAGAAGTTAAACTACAAGGAAATGAACACGTAATAGGTTTAATAAGTCATCGATTTACCTTTTCCAAGAGGGCATGCTAGGCACACCAACACCGGAGGCAATAGGTGCCAAGTGAAAAGTCTTAGTGCATTCTAAGTACTTAGAAATATTCCTTTGTTGCTTCTCATCTAACTTTTTCCAAAAATTGATCATCACAAATAAATTTAATATTAAACCATGCCAAATCATACCAAGGCATCTCAAAGTATTCCAATCATGTTAAGACTTTCCAAGTGCCAACACATGCCAAGTGCCAATATGTGTCAGGGACTAGTGTTATGCATGTTATGAAGTGGAAGGGAATGTTGAAGAGTGCTAAGGTGTGTTAGAGAGTGATAATGCATGTTGATGAGTGTTAAGGATTACTAGGAAAAAACATTAAGGGAGCATTGGGTAAAAATTCATGGAAGTTAATGAATATGATGAACTTGTGCCAGAGACTAGTGTTAATGAGTGTTAGTTGTCATGCCAAGGAGGGAGTGACAAGGTATGCTAAGAATTGGTAAGACATGCTAGGGAATATCAAGGCATGTCAAGAATTCCCAAAGTGTGCTTGGGCGTTCCAGGGTGTGCTAATTATATAATGTGAAAATTAATAGTACCAAAATATTTCAATACATGCTAGGTGCTAAGGATGTGGCACAGGGTGCCAGGGTATGTCAATATGTGTCAAGGAAACAAAAGGAAGAACCAATAAGAGGGTTAGTAAGTCAAGACTTTATCTTTTTGAAAAGGGGCATGCTAGGCACACTAATAATAGGTCCTAATACATGCCAAGTGGCATTGTACGCCAAGTGCTAATGTATGTCAATGCATTCAACCAAGGTGTTCCGGGGCATGCTAGGGACTATATGCAGCATGCCAACACATGCTAGGAGAGTTCCATGTTGTGCTAGCGCATGCCACAATGTGCTTGGGTGTCGGTGTCATCACAAGATGTTCTAGGTACAATGATGTTCCAAGACATGTGGGGTGCTAAGAAATGTTAGTGTGCCAAAGCATTAATTTAAGGTGTGCCCAGATTGTTGAGGATTGTTAGGTATTTCTCATTAATAGAATTTTTAAAGCTTGATTATGCATTAAATAGTATATTTCCTACACACAATAGTGGAACTTTATCTAAAGGGAATTTTCTAGATAATAAACTTAATATATGTGAATCATGTGTTGACTCATAGGAAATCTCTATTTGACTAGTCATTACTTAAGGGAAATGATACACACTAATTACTTCTAAAAAAATTGATTGACCCTAACCACTATGGCCTTGGACATATTATAAAAAATACTCCACAATAATGGTATAAAAACGTTATCTTTTGACAAAAAAAATAATAACAGGCACATAGTGTCATCAAAAACTCATTGGAATGATCAATGATGACGGGTATTTTTTGACCGTCACCAAAAGTAACAAAAAGAGCATTGGTGAGGGTCATTAAAATTTCCTCACTAGAAGTGTCACCAAAGAGAGAATTAGTGATGTGCCTTTAACGAACCTCACCAAAAGTTTCATTGAAAATGTCTTTGGTGACGGACCATAAAGGACCATCACTATATACACTTACAGTGACGGTATTTTAATGATCAATGATGACGGAAATTTTTTGACTGTCACCAAAAGTAAAAAAAAGAGCATTGGTGAGGGTCATTAGAAGTTCGTCACTAGAAGTGTCGCCAAATAGAGAATTAGTGATGGGCCTTTCACGACCCTCACCAAAAGTGTCATTGAAAATGTCTTTGGTGACGGGCCATAAAGGACCATCACTATATACACTTACAGTGACGGTTTTTTAAGGACCGTCACCATATGTGAAATTGGTGACGGACCTTAAAGGTCCGTCACAAGCATGACCCTCACCAATGTGCTTTTTTTCTTGTAGTGATGTCAATTAGGCTTGTCCAAAAGAAAACTATCCTACTCCCTTAATCGACCAGATTATTGACGATTGTGCTGGATGCGAAATTTTATCCTTTATGGATGGATTTTCTGGCTACAGTCAAATCAATATCCACCCATATCACCAACATAAGACAACATTCATCTGTCCCTATGGCACATTTTCATATAGGAAAATTTCATTTGGTTTAAAGAGAGCTGGGGAAACTTTTCAGAGACCAATGGATTATGCTTTCAACAACATCAAGAACATTGTTCAACCATATCTAGATGACTTACCAGTGCATTCACAAAATCGGACTGATCACCCGATGCATTTGACAACCATTTTTTTATGCTGTCGACACTACAAGATATGCCTCAATCCACACAAATGTGTGTTTTGTGTTGGTTTTGGTCAATTTCTCAGATTCATAGTCTCAAAAGAAGGAATTCAAATAGACCCATTGAAGGTACATGCCATTATTGATTTAACTGCACCATCAAACTTACTTCAGATACATAAAGTTCAAGGAAAGGCTAACTTCATGAGAAGGTTCATTCCAAACTACGCTAAAATGGTTAAAGGATTTACTTGACTATTGAAAAAGGGGGTTCCCTTCCATTGGGACCAAGTTACGCAAGCTTCTTTTGAGGTTTTCAAGGACCATCTTGTCCGATCGTCATTAATGTATCCTCCTAATTATCAAAATGATTACTTCCTATATATCATCGCGGCTGAAATTACCATCGCTATGGTTTTGGTCCAAGTAGAAAATGGAATTGAACATCTAATCTATTATTTGAGTCATAATCTCAATGATACATAAGTTAAGTAATCGTATGTGGAAAATATTTCCTTGGTAGCTATTCAATTTGTCTAAAGATATCACCATTATATCCTGCTCCGAAAAACAACAATAGTTTTGGATTGCAACCCCATCGTTTACATCTTATCACATCAATTGCTAGGGGAAAATATTCAATATGGATTTCCATTTTGCAGGAATTTGATTTGGAATCCATTAAATCCAAGTCAAATATTTCTTTAGTTTTGGTTTAGCTTCTCTGTGACCTTCCCTCTGATAGTACTGCTACTACATTGGAACCATCTATTCCAGACGAGTCTCTATTTCTTATTGGATCAGCTGATCCCTGGTATGGATATTTAATAATTTATCTCCAAACCCAAAATTTTTGACCTAATACCTCTCACTCTAATCAGCAATGTATTCGATAACAAGACAAATATTATCTAATCGTCGGCGATACACTTTATCATAGTGGTGTTGATACCATTTTAAGGAGGTGTCTAACTCATGAGGAGGCTGAAAAAGTGTTAAATGATTTCCATGCTGGGGCTTGTGGTGGAAATTTATCTGGATATTCTACCACGTAGAAAATACTCCGGGATGGTTACTTTTGACCTACTATTTTTCGAGATTGCATCCTCGCAGTCAGAAGTTGTCATGCATGCCAGATTTCTTACCGTAAAATCTGTAAACCGCCAGTGCCAATGCATCCTGTTGTTTTTGCTGGAACATTTACGAAATGGGGTATTGACTTTATGACTTGTAACCCTCCTTCATCTAGGGGCATGGTTATATTATTGTCGCAGTCAACTATTTTACGAAATGGGCCGGAGCGATGCCTACATTCAACAACATAGGACAAATAGCTACATTTTTTTTCTTCAACCATGTTATTGCACAGTTTGAGGTCCCACGGGCTATAGTTATGGATCATGGGAAGCATTTTCACAACCATATGATGTCTGAATTGACTGCGAAGTTAGGATTGTCACATGATAATTCTACTCCTTATTATCCACAATCAAATGGACAAGTTGAGGCTATTAACAAAATTCTTAAACGAATGCTTTAACGAATGATAGGATTCTGTAAAAGGAACTGGCACTTGATCCTATACTCTGCCTTGTGGGCATATCGAACCTCAGTGAGAAACTTGATCAGATTTACTCCTTTTTAATTGGTGTATGCTGTGGAAGCCATCTTACCAATCCAATGTGAAATATTATCGTTAAAACTTGCGATAGAATTGTTACCTGACACCTCAAAAGAAGAAGCGTGTCTCCTTAACCTCATTCATCTAGATGAAATGCGTCATGAAGCCCAATTGGCTAATGAAGCACATAAGAAACGTATAAAGGTGTAATACGACAAAAATTTCTAGCTTCGCATCTACTAAGAGGGTGACCTGGTCCTTTTTTATGATCAAGAAGCTGATGTTATAGGTACAGGGAAATTTAAACCATTATGGCATGGCCCCTATATTTTTGAAAGACTTCTTGCTAAGGGTGCCTATGAGTTAGTTGATTACGATGGGATTCCATTGGCACAACCTAGAGATGGGTTGTATTTGAAACGTTGCTATGCTTAATCATGAGCGTAGTAAGTTTTTGTATTATATTTTTTATATGCTATTGATTTGCATTCACTACCTTAACTTGTTTTTAGATTTTTCTTGACGTTAGTAATCCGCTTTACATTTCGTCATAGATGACTGAATCTTCAGAACCATTTGTTCAATATGCTGATGGTGCTAGTCATAGTACGCAGAATCTATCCTCTGCAGTGTGGGCCATTTTCGCTTCGAACGACAATTTAGTGAGTTTTCAAGGGATTTGTATTGATAGATCGACGGATAATATCATTTATTATAGCATGTTGATCAAAATTCTCACTGATGCCATTCCTTTTGGTATTAACTGCATAATCATAAGGTTAGAATCAAAACTTGTGGTACTACAACTTACTAGTATTTATACTATTATAAATCCAACATTTTTTAGATTTTTCCTAATAGTTCAACTTTTGGAGGTACATTTTGATTTCATTCAATATGAACAAATTTCCAAAAATTTGAACACTTTAACTGATTCATTAGCTAATCAAGTTTTAGATAGAAATTTGCAACATAGGTAAAGAAAACATTCACATCATTGAATGGGATTTCACATTAAACATAGGAAAAGCTCTGAAAACATATAGATAGATAGTTATAGGTTTTTACAAAATTTGTGCCCAAGACAAATAGGTCATGTGACCTCAAAATGTATGCAAAATGTCACAAGTAAACTAGTGGTGCTCATGGTAACATGCTATAGATCTAGAAATCCTACGGAGCAACTACATCCAACGGTTAGGAACCCCAATACTGTGTCGCTGCAGTCGCATGGGAAGCTCTTCAATTCGGAAATCCATAATTCCAAAGGTCAATCCATCTATGTGTTGTTGAAGCTCAGCTAGAGTCTCATCCATATCTAGGTCCTGAAGGATGACTCTCCTGATAGCCCTCTCTGCTGGTGCATCTGCTTCATGCTCTGGTTCCTCTACTAGTTGAACGCAACTGATATCTGCATTACATAAAACACTTAGTTTAATCTTGGAAAGAAATCAAAACACAAAAACATTGTATAAACCTTATAAAAATAAAAAAACATGGTCAAATCATTCTTACCTATTGCACCCCACTGAGCGCCTTCTGGTAATACTAGATCTCGATCTCCTCGAAATTTGATGCTTGTGTATGCATACTCATCAATGGCGATGATCTGTCGCTAGAACCAGTTAAAGAATGCAGTCGAGAACACAATGGTCAATTTTCCTGCATGCCGACCCATGAATTCTACCTATCTCTGCATTCGAGGATCTCTAGGACTAGATATATCCAATGTTACATGTTGTGGCTACATTAGTGGAATCCATCCTAAAGTGAAGGAGATAAGGATTGAACCATAACTGAATTTTTTCTTCCACCCTCCCTTTTATTTATTCAATTGTTCCTGTATCTGAGATAGAATAGCTTCAGACCAGTTGAAGATTGTTGGCTCTAAGCACTCTAGTGCATACTACATATATGATCTGTTTGCTACATGTAGTGTAACTGTGCCAACAAGTTTAGTGATCATGAAAAGGATGGTTCTCAAAGGAAAATCTCTGACATCCCGGATGTTTATTTTTCCATCTTTTATAGGTTCTGACACTGGATAGAAATACTGCATAACGTAATCCCTCACTATCTCCCCTCCAATGGTAGACCCTATGAGATAAATGGGCAACCCTCTCCTCGACAAACCTATGAGAAAATACATGTCCTCAACTATTATGGAAACCACTTTGTTCTTAATGTGAAATTCCTCTATCGCCGGATCCCATGCTCGAACTAAGAAATCCAAGAGTTCTATTTGTTGCCTCATTCCCGACAATTTGAAGTACTTAAGCAGTCCACAATCTCTTAAGGCTCTTACAGTACTCAGATCATTCAAGGAAATCATATATTGTTCTTCATGTTCATGTTATCTTTCCCTCCATGTAATCGTCATTATATTCCGATGGAAACCTGAAAATGAAACATAAGATCCATTAGATTCCAATCATTGCAAAAAAAAGGCAAATTTTGGAAACAACATGAAAACGAAAAACTTGAAATGCACCTAACGCACTCCCTAGGCTGAGACAGTGCATTGCACATGCAGGTACCCTTCACTGGACCTACTATGCAACACAGGTTTTGACATTCAGGGGTGTGTTGCCCTCATTTTGGGAAGAATTTACCCTAGGGGCCTCAAAACCCTAAAAATTTGAAAAGAATGGAAATGAAATGAATACTAAAGGAAAGAGGAGGTTCAAGGCACTAACCTAGATCAAATGGCGATGACATCCGTCCACAGAAACGATTGCAATCAACGAATGAAGTTCGGGGGCAAAATTAGGTTCAGAGCTCCAAAATGCAAATGGTAACTATGGAATTGTAAAAATGAATAGTGAAACTACTTTTTATAGTCATTTAATTGTTTGCAGGTTAAATTTATTGCTATGAATATAGTTTTATTATGTTTTTATCATGAAACAGGTATTTTTAATCCATTTGATGTTGTTCTGAATAGGAAATACAACCGATGAAAAAATTACTCGAGCAGACTTATTCAAAGAATGACTTGACCACAAAGCATACTTTTTCTCCTTATTTTTTGAGCTTTGTTAAAAATGAAAAAGGATTTGAAGCGCACTTTTATCTCTTTTTCGAGCTTCAATAATAGCGAAAAAGGAACCCCTGGAGTCTTCTTTTAGCTCTTTTCAGACTCTGATAATGTGAAAAGATTGTCGAGCACTTGTCTTTTCGAGCTATTTAAAGTAAATGAATCGATATCTACTCAGTATAAGTTTAACCCTTTTCCGAACTGAGATATATTATTTACAAAAAAGGAATACCTTGGTTAAACATGACCAAATAGGTTCTCTCAGATATTATTTTACACATTTTTGGATCTGAGTGACAAATTTATGAAAAAGTACTTTTTGGAGTTCTCTTTCTTCCTCTTTATCAGAATCCCTAAATATGAAAAAGGACCGGGCTATCACTGTCGTTAAGCTCGTTAAAACATAAAATAGTGACGGGCTTGTCGATAATGGCAAGAATCGAGTTTCATTTATCGCTAGACTCATTAAATTATTAAATAGCGATACTTTTTTTGCCCGAAGGGTTGAATTATAGATCAAGAAAATGTTATCCTCCTCAAGCTTGTTAAAAAATAAATACGTACTAGTCGACAAATGACTAGGGAAAATTTGGGAAAAGTAAGCAAAATTTCTTTTTGGTTGCAAGTCACTCCTGAACATGACACTTCTTTCACTCCATGTCCGTGACTGTTTGGGTTGGGTAATCATCTTGACGGTTCATTCACACCTATGGTTCATCATACCTTCACTTTATTTTTAGGTAAATGCTGCCAACTAATCACAGTGTCACCAATATGTTCAAGAGAATTCATCCAGTGATTAAAAACTCATCCATCTACAATGCTCATAAACCTTCATTTTCATGACCGTCATCCCTGAAAATTTCTATATCAAGTCATACCCTTGTCTCTAAAATCTGTAACTCCAATTTTTTCAATAAGGTGACTTCTTGTCGACAACAAATCAATATCCAGGAAGTTCACTTAGAAACATCATATTCTAGTACCATGAGGCTTGTTACAGCATCAACAAGATCCTCACTTCCGGACCTTTGACCGAAAGTTTTTGTTTGGCCTTTGACATCAAATCATCTATTCACACCTTACGAAATGTGTTGTAGTACCTTGAGTGCCATTGAAATTAATGGTGGTTCTCTCGCATTTGTTAACAACTTATATCATTGGCTGAGAATAAAACAATGTGTTTCCATGTTCGACTACAAATCATATATTAGCATGGCTAGACTTGTACCCGAATGATTGAGTGAACGAGATAAGAAGACCCCGGATCTAGTTTCATCCATCTAGGCTGCGATTTCAAGATTGTTGTACAAATCATCTGTACGGTGACCTTACATATAGATTTTCATCCAAACATGGGCCTATATCTGTAGGCATGTATGCATTTGGGACCATTCCAATGAAGACGACTTTCTGAATTATGTACATGTTATTAGATTGTTTTACGTGGTGAATATGGGAATGCCTACCCTCAACAATTATGATCAAAATAGGATATATCATGATGTAATGTATTGTAATATTGATGTAGGTGAACACTCTGCTTTGTTTCCAGATTCATCACAGTGTAAAGAATCTCAATAAAATGTTCTTATTATTTGGATCTCATGCTTTAGGGGGAAATTTTTATAGGTCAGTTTTGACACCATTCCCAATGATCTAGTTAACTGGGCATCATCTCCAGGACCAATGATAAAGGTTCTATCATTCCCTATCATTGCAGTTGCTACAAGCCCTAAGACAAGAAACAAGAAAAATCAAGCATGACTTTCATCAAGCAAAGGTTTCCATGGTTTGAAGCTTATTATTTAGCATATGAGAGCTCACCAATGTAGGCTCTAAGGGGCCTAAGTGTGTTGCATATGCAGGTAGCCCCATGCAAGGCTGCTCTGAAAAGCACTTCCCAATATGCACAAGTGTGTTGGTCACATTGGGAGCAAAATTCTCATTGTTCTGGAATCTCGAGTAAGCCAGTGCCTTCTAGAAGAGTTCACATGTGTCAAGCTTCAGATCCAAGTGTCCATTTGACATCTACATGAATGGAAACATTTCTTGCCTATTTTTGGAAATTTATTGAATGAAAAACAACCTACAGTTCATCTATAAATTGAACAAATATCTAAGTGTTTGAGAAGGAAGAATTTGAGTAGAGAAATGCTGGAGTATTTTCAATTGAGAACTAGATTTTTGAAGCTGCTATTAGAGAGATTTATACTGTGATGAGGCTTGGGAACGTTGCTACAAGGTCACTTTAAATCAACCACTAGGCTGTAACCTCTCCTTCTATCATCAATAAAGAGTACTTCTTATTTTTCCCTACATGCATCTGTATTGGCTTTGATTTTCCATATTGTAAGATCTTAATTGATGTATGTAGTTTATGATTTACTACTTTAGCTAACTAGCTTGAATAGATATCTATATTATTGCATCTTCTTCTATTTTAGTGTTCTTTCTTGCAGGAAGCATTCAACTCACAAACCACTTGAATTTGAAGCTGCAACGGAACTAACAAAAGGAGCCATTTGGAAGCGACTGAACAAGTAAGCCGCCAATCCTCTCTGTGTATTTGTTCTGAGTTAGGAGAAATAGTCGTATAGTCTTTCACCTATTTTTCTAGACTAGCACCTGTCTCGGGAAACATAATTTATCCGTAGATTACAATTCTGGCCCAAGACTAACATTAACCATAACCTTAACCTAAACTTAACCTTACCCTTAACCTAACCTTAACCTTGACCTTGACTTTACCCTTAACCTAATTGTAATCTTAACTATAACCTAACCCTAACCTTGACTTTAACTTTAGCCTTAACCTTGACCAAACCCTTAACCTTAACCTTAACATGAATGAACCATTAACCTTGACCTAACCATAATCTTAACCATAAAATTAATCTAACCCTAACCTTAACCTTAACCTAACCTTATCCTTAACTTTAACTTTACCCTAACCTTAAGGGTTTAGTCAGGTTAAGGTTTTTGTCACAGGAGGTTACTGTTAAGGTTACGTTAAGGATAAAGTCAAGGTTAAGGTTATGGTTATGGGAAGGTTAAGGTTAAGGTTAGGGTAAAGGTAAGGTTAAGGTTAAGGTCAAGGTCAAGGTTTACGTTAAGTTAGGTTAAGGTTAAGGGTTTGGTCAAGTTTAGGGTTACGTTATAGTTAAGGTCAAGATTAAGGTTAGGTTAAGGTTAAGGTTAAGGATAGGTAACGATTAAGGTAAGGTTAAGGTTAGGTTAACGTTAACCTTGACCTTGACCGTAACCTTAACCATAACCTTAACCTTCACCTTAAACTTGACCTTAACCTAACCTTGACCTTGACCTTAAATATAACCAAAACCTAACCTTAACAAAACCCTTAACCTTAACTATAACCTAACCCTAACCTTAACCAAACCCTTAACCTTAACTTTATCTTACTCTTGACGTTAACTTACGCTTAACTTTAACCTTAACCTTAACCTCGACCTAACCATAACCTTAACCTTACCTTAACCTACGTTAAGATTAACCTACCTTAAGATTTAAGGTTAGGTTAAGGGTAACGTTAAGGTTAAGGTTAGGGTTAAGGTTAAGGTTAAGGTTAATGTTGAGGGTTTGGTCAAGGTTAGGGTTACGTTATAGTTAAGGTCAAGGACAAGGTTAGGTTAAGGTTAAGGTTAAGCTTAAGCTTAATGTTAAGGTCAAGGGTAAAGTTGAGGTTAAGGTTAGGTTCAGGTTAAGGTTAGGTAAGGGTAAGGTTAAGGTTAAGGTTAGGTTAAAGGTAAAGTTAAGGTTAAGGTTAAGGTTAACCATACCTTAACCTTAACCATAATATTAACCTTAACCATACCCTTAACCTTAACCTTAACTATAACCTAACCCTAACCTTACCCTAACCATAACCCTAACCTTAACCTTACCTAACCTTAACCTTGACCTTGACCTTACCATTAACCTAACCTTAAGTTCAAGGTTAAGGTCAAGGTCAAGATTAGTGTAAGTTTAAGATTAAGGTTAATGTTAAGGGTTTGGTCAAGGTTAGGGTTATGTTAAGGTTAAGGTTAAGGTCAGGTTATGGTTAAGGTTAGGTTAAGGGTAAAGTCAAGGTTAAGGTTATGGTTATGGGAAGGTTAAGGTTAAGGTTAAGGCGTTAAGGTTACGTTAAGGTAAATTCAAGGTTAAGGTTAGGTTAATGTTAAGGTTAAGGTTTTGGTTATGGGTTTGGTAAAGGTTAGGGTTAGGCTATAGTTAAGGTCAAGGTAAGGTTAAGGGTAAGGTTAAGGTTACAAGTTTAGTCTGGTTAAGGTTGAGGTAAGGTTACGGGTTTAGTCAGGTTAAGGTGAAGGTTAGGTGAAGTTCAAGGTTAAGGTTAAGTTAAGGTTAAGGTTATCGTTAAGGTTATGTTAAGGTTAAGGGTACAAGCTTAGTAAGGTTAAAGTTAAGGTTAATGTTATGTTAATGGTAAAGGCAAGGTTAAGTTTAGGTTAAGGGTAAGGTTAAGGTTAGGATAAGGTTTTGGGAAGGTTAAGGTTAAGATAAGGTTAAGGGTAAGTTTTAGGTTAAGTTAAGGTTAAGGTCAAGGTTATGGGTAAGGTTAAGGTTAAGGTTAAGGGTAAGGATAAGGTAAAGGTAAGGTTAAGTTTAAGTTCAAGGTTAGGTTATAGTTAAGGTCAAAGTTAAGGTTAAGGTTAAGCATGAAGGTTAAGTTTAAGGTTAAGGTTAAGGTTAGGTTAAGGGTTTGGTCAAGGTTAGGGTTAGGATAAGGTTAGGGTTAGGTTATGGTTAAGGTTAATGTTAAGGTTAAGGGTAAAGTTATTTCTAAGGTTAAGGTTAAGGTTATGGGAAGGATAAGGTTAAGGTTAAGGTTAAGGTTAAGGTTAAGGTTAAGTTAAGTTTAAGGTTTGGGTTTGTTCAAGGTTAGGGTTAGGTTATAGTTAAGGTCAAGGTTAAGGTTAGGTTAAGGTTAAAGTTACTGGTTTAGTCAGGTTAAGTTTAAGGTTAAGGTTAAGGTTAGGTTAAGGGCAAGATTAGTTTAAGCATAAAGTTAATCTTAAGGTTAAGGTTTGGTCATGGTTTGGGTCAGGTTATAGTTAAGGTCAAGGTGAAGGTTAGGTTAAGGGTAATGTTAGGGGTTTGTTCAAGGTTAGGATTAGTTTATAATTAAGGTCAAGGTTAAAGTTAGGTTAAGTTTAGTTTTAGGGTTAGGTTATAGTTAAGGTTAAGGTTAGGTTAAGGGTAAGATAAGGTTAAAGTTAAGGTCAAGGTTAAGGTTAGGCCAAGGTTAAGGTTAGGTTAAGGATAAGGTTAAGGGTTTGGTCAAGGTTAGGGTTTGGTTATAGTTAAGGTCAAGGTTAAGGTTATGTTAAGGGTAAAGTCAAGGTTAAGGCTAAAGTTAAGGTTAGGGTAAAATTTCAGTTTAAGGTTAAGGTTAAAGGTTTGGTCAATGTTACGGTTATGGTTTAGTTTAAGGTCAAGGTTAAGGTTAGGTTATAGTGAAGGTTAAGGTCAAGGTTAGGTTAAGGTTACGGGTCTTAACCTTAACCTTCATTATAACTGTAACCTTAACGTAACCTTAACCTTACCCTAAACTTAACCCTAACCTTATCCTAACCTTACCCTTAACCTTAAATTTAACCTTGACCTTGACCTTAACGTTAACCTTACCCTTAACCTTATCTTAACCTTCACCTAACCTTAACCTTACCCTTAACCTTACCTTAACCATAACCTTAACTTAACCTTAACCTTAACCTTACCCTTAACCTTGTCTTATCCTTACCTTAAACATAACCTTAAGGTTAAGGTTCTAGTTAAGGTTAAGGTCAAGTTAAGGGTAAGATAAGGTTAAAATTAAGGTCAAGGTTAAGGTTCGGCTAAGTTTAATCTTAAGGGTTTGGTCAAGGTGCAGGTTAGGTTATAGTTTAAGGTTAGGTTAAGGGTAAAGTCAAGGTTAACTTTAAGGTTAAGGTTAGGGTAAATTTTGAGGTTAACGTTCAGGGTTTGGTCAAGCTTAGGGTTATGGTTTAGGTTAGGGTCAAGGTTAAGGTTAGGTTATAGTGAAGGTTAAGGTTAAGGTTAATGTTAGGGTTAGGTTATAGTTAAATTCAAGGTTAGGTTAAGGTTACGGGTCTTAACCTTAACATTCACTATAACCATTACCTTAACATAACCCTAACCTTACCCTTTTCCTTAACCTTGACAAAACCCTTAAAATTAACCTTAACGTTAACCTTAACATTAACTTTAACTTTACCCTAACCTTAAGGTTAAGGTTAGTTTACAGTGAAGGTCAAGGGTAAGGTCAAGGTTAAGGGTAAATTTAAGGTTAAATTTAAGGTTAAGGTTAAAGTTAAGGTTACGTTAAGGGTAAAGTTAAGGTTATGGTTAGGTTAAGGTTAAGGTTACGGTTATGGTTAGGCTAAGATTAAGGTTAAGGTTAAGGTTAAGGTTAAGGTTGAGGTTGAGGTTGAGGCTAGGGTTAAGGTTAAGGTGAATGTTAAGGGTAAGGTTAAGGTTAGTTTAAGGGTAAATTCAAGGTTAATATTAACGTTAAGATGAAGGTTAAGGTTATAGTTATGTTAAGGTTAATGTTAAGCTTAACATCAAGGTTAAGGTTAAGGTTATGGTTAAGGTTAAGATTATGATTAGGTTAAGGGTAAAGTTATAGCTTAAGGTTAAGGTTATGGGTTTAGTAAGGTCAAGGTTAGTTTAAAGTTAACATAAGGTTAAGGGTAAGGTTACGGTTAAGGGTAAAGTTATGGTTAAGGTTAGGGTTAAGCTTAAGGTAATGGTAAGGTTAACCTTAACCTTAACCTCAACCTTAACCTGACCAAAACTTAACCTTAACCTTAAATTTACCCTAAACCTAACCTTAACCTCATCTCTACCTTAAGAAAACCTTAACCCCTTAACCTTAACCTTAACTTTACCCTTAACGTTAACCTTAACCTTAACGTTAACCTTAACCTTAACGTTAACCTTATATTAACCTTAAACTAACCTTAACCTTAACCTTAACCTTAACCTTAACCTTAACCTAACTATAGCCTTACCCTTAACCTAACTTAACGTTAACCTTTTCCTTGACCTTAACCTTAACCATAACCTTACCCTTAACCTTCACCTTAACCTTCTCCTTAACCTTAACCTTAACCTGACTAAACCCGTAACCCTTATCCTTAACCTTACCCTAAACCTTCAGCTTAACCTTAACCTTGACTTTACCCTTAACCTAACCTTAACCTTGACTATAACCTAACCCTAACATTGACCTTAACAATAAACTTCACCTTAACCTTAACCTTAACCTTAACCCTTACCTTGACCTTAACCTAAACTTATCCTTAACCTTAATCTTAACCTTATCTTACCCTTAACCTAACCTTAACCTTAAATATAACCCAATTCTCACCTTAACCTTAACCTTAACCTAACCTTAATCTTCCCCTAACCTTAACCCTAACCTTAACCTTAACTTTACCCTTAATCTAACCTTAACCTTAACTTAACCTAACCTTAACCTTTACCTAACCATAACCTTAACCTTACCTTAAACTAACTTAACTTTAACCTTGACCTTTAACCTTAACCATAACCTGATCTTTACCCTTAACCTTAACCGTACCCTAACCATAACCTTAACTTTACCCTTAACCTAATATTAACCTTAACCTAACCATAACCTTAACCTTACCTTAAACTAACTTAACTTTAACCTTGACCTTTAACCTTAACCATAACCTGATCTTTACCCTTAACCTTAACTGTATCCTAACCATAACCTTAACTTTACCCTTATCCTAATCTTAACATTAACCTTACCTTAACCTTGACCTCATCCTATACTAACCTTAACCTTAACCTAAACCTAACCCTAACCTTGACCAAACGCTTAACCTTAACTATAACCTAACCCTAACCTTAAATTTATCCTTGACCTTAACCTTAACCTAACCTTAACCTTAACTTTACCCTTAACCTACCACTAACCTTGACCAACCCTTAACATTAACCTTAACCTTAACCTTTAGCTAAACTTAACCTTAACCTAACCTTGACCTTAACTATAACCTAACCCTAACCTTGACCAAACATTAACCTTAATCTTAACTTAACCTTAACTTTAACCTTGACGCTAACCTAACCTTAACCTTAACCTTAAACTAACCTTAACCTTAACTTTACCCTTAACCTAACGTTATCCATAACCTTAACCTTAACCTAACCTTAACCTTACCTTTAACGTTATTGTTAACGTTAACTATGTTGGTGTCCCGTGTTTTGATAGTTTGGAAAATCAAAAGACAAGGCAACATGAGAACCAATATTTAGAGTCCCAGGATCTATTCCTCCTGTTCCCAGAGAGGGATCTCTCAAATGTTTTCTTGCAAAGGTTTATCTTGTGTGCTTAGCATATGGATTTTAGACTAGTTATTAAGTGCAGGTTTTTGTTTGTTTGTTTGGTTGGTTGGGTTGACATAACAGAAAATGAAAGATATAGGAAAGATATATAGAATGGAGAAACATCTGGTTCATTGGGAAATGGAGTCAAGAAGAGGTCATAACATATTCATCAATGGATATGGGATATTAGAGGGAAAATCTAACTTGGCCGCAGGATCCTTTGGTTTTGGAATGAGATGGACATCAATTATTTGGAAAGAGAAATTTGATTCTCAATGAAGGGAACATGAAAACATAACTTGAAAAATAAAGAAATGTTTGATAGACAGGGCTAACCATAAATTCTACAAACATTCTTTAAGAAAATAATGACTTCAAGACAACTTTCAAAATGAAATCTAAGATTTGGGGAACACCCTATTTCCTCAAAGATTTTATTTCAAATGACCTAGAAAACATAAAAGATTCACAGATAATTGCAGTCATAGAAGAGGGAACACCTAAATACATCTATGATCACAGCTATAAAGACCTTTGAGACAACTTTTTAAGCAAGGAAAAATGGCAAGATCAAAACAGACCTCCTTGGCTTACTGTAAACAAAAATAATTCAAAGGGAGACTTCAATAACAGTTTTTAAGTGGCAGCAGACAAGCAGGGAGAACCATAAATCATGCTGAAACCAACTATTCGAACTATTAAGGAAATAAACGAGCATGAATATTAAAGAGAGAGGTTAAAGACTCTAAAATACTTCAGCAGCAGAAAACATGAAATAGTGAAGGATGAACATGTCTAAAGTGCTTCCAGGAGTCATTTCTTAGCCTAAAACTTTCAACCTACTGTAGTAAGAAATTATGGAACAGAATGAAAATAGGAGAAACCAGTGAAAAATTTAGAATACTTCACCAATAGCCAAGCTCATGAATCCAATGATAGAGCCTTCACAGTAACAAACATGCAACAATATCATCAAGGCCTCCAAGACTTCAATTTCTTCTTCAACTTCAACAGACTATGTATTATTTCAGAGAGTTCCAATATTACAACTAGTGATCAACCAACAACCAACCCCTATCTCATCTTCTTCGGAAGTATTTATAGAATGAATGAGGAGGTGGAATGGGATAAAATATCTCCCAAGATAATTAATACAAATTAATGACTTCTCGGCCTGTGAGGGGCTCGATGGAAAAGTTTACAGATGTTCTATCTGTATTAACTATTTTACATTTATGAATTTAAGCTCGTTGGGAGATGTTATTGACTTTAAGGCTCTGTGTCATGTTTGGAGTAACTCTGCAGATATTTTTAGCATTTAAGCTCCTTGCTGAAGTAACTCTCTGGCTGTGCTGAGGCGAATATCTTCATTTTATCAATAACTTCGGCATCTGTTTTGAATGCTTTGAGGCACAGGTGGCACTTATGGTAGCTGAGGAATCAATTCACCTCAAATGAGGTGGTGGAGGCCTTTCTGTCTGTTAAACACTTATGATTTTCTTTTGACTGTGTTTTAATTTGGGGGATTAGGCTTTTGATAATCCATCTTAGCCGTAATCCCCATAAATCGGTCTTCAATATTCTCTTCTGTTGTGCTCTATCTTCAACACTGATACTCTTTAAATCGTGTTTTAATAACACAATGTCTTGTCAATGTGCAGGGCCACGTTGGGCTTATATGGAATCACTGCCTCATGAAGCAATGACGAGACATGGAGTAGAGCCTCGCGAATGGTTCCCTTTGATAAATCAAAGGCACAGGAATCGTCATCCCGGGCCTTTGGCCTTTATATAATTGAAAACCCATCAAACACCTGCAAAACATAGAAAAAATTATAAAATCTTGCATTATTTTGGGAAAAACTACTTCAGAGGGCGCGAGAGGAGCGTAGCCGTTGGATGGCATCATCCAACGGTGGAGATTAGCCAAGAGGAGGTTAAAAAGGAGAGCAGGGGAAGAATAAAACGGAACCGTTGATCACGCAATGATCAACGGTGGCAATCGATTCAAAAATATTTTGGTGAAAGGCAGAGGGCAATAAAATAACATGGGAATGATTTGGGACCGTCCGATCTGGACACGTGGACGGTCCAGATCCAATCGGAGGATCACAATCGGGGGCAACACTCAAATGACGCCGATGTAATTTTGCGATGCGATGAAGCGCCGGCCATTGGTCTAAGGATCAGATCAATGGTGGAGAATGAATCAGAGGGATGGCTAATAGGGAGGAACAAACAAATGCACCGATGAAAAATTTCGATGCGATTGAGCGCTGGCTGTTGATCTAAGGATTAGATCAACGGTGGAGAATGAATCGGAGGGAGCAAAAAAATGCACCGATGAAAAATTCTGATGCGATTGAGCGCTGGCCATTTTATCGGCTTACGATCAACGGTGGAGATTAGTTTTAGAACAAACCAGCAAAAAAAACCCTTTAAAACTTTATAAAACTCAAAGTTTAATATTATAAAAAAAATTTTGGTTTTGGGGGCAAGTTTTATATATGTATGAAGTGGATAGGCGCCTAACTATGGGAACTTTAGTTATATGGAACATGATGGGCCTGAGGCATATATATCAAAGAGCTAATCGCAATCAGAGCCTCGGGCTCATGCTTTTCAATCAACCCATTGGAATTTCTCTGATGCGATTGCGCGATCAGGTATTTTTAATCTAACCATTTTCATTTAACATGTAACTTTGGCACATTTAGATCAAAACTTTGGATAAATGGGTTTTATGATTTAACAAAGGAAAAAGACCATCAGGGAGTGAAAATTTATAATTTTTATAGTGCCCGATGGTGGGCCCACAGGTTATATGAAATGATAATTTGATCGGGGTTTATAAACCCGGGGCTTAATCGCATTTGAGTTTTTGTAATGGCAAAAGACTTGCGCACTTGGATGTTTTGTGATGTGATAAGCACCGTGAGGGGTTTAGCGCCTAGTTCTAGGGTCTGAGCATTTGGGGGAAGTGGTTTATGATTTTTTCCCAAGGGGGCTTAAACCCTTACACAAAAATATGAAATTTTTATGATTTTCAATGGTTTTCAAAGGAATTTGAGGGTTTCGGTAAGGTTAAAAAGTGAGTTTTTAACCTTGTAAAAATGATTTTCATGAATGGAAGAAGAGGAATCATGAAAAATATAGGAGTTTTATGGAGGAAAAGGGAAGAAAAATGAAGTTTAGTTTGAGTGGGGGAAGGGGAAAAATGATGGTTTTGCAGCAGTGTTTTCACTCATGAAAATAGCAGAAATTCGGAGTATAAAATGGGAACAACAGTGAATATTTGGACAAAGGAATGAGGCCTTCAAGAGTCTTCAAGAGCAAACACATTTTTGCAATAAAATTTTTTCCTTGAAGGCTCCAAAAATTATTAAGCCACCTTTTGGTATTAACAAATTTATAGGTGGCTAACAGTGGCTCCGCTTGGGGATGGTGCCTTCTTGAAGGCATGAAGAACTTCAGACTTGCATTCTATGGGAGGCTGACTTGTGCCTAATCCATTGGGCTACCATTCATTTGATGGGATTATATTGCTCTAAAAACATATTATCAACCATAAAAACAATGGTTCTTTCATCAACAAGCTTTCTACCTACCCAATCCTACTGATCTAACATTTTTTCTTCATCAGAGTGCACTTGGATTGGCAAACTCTTTCAAAAAAATTTATTCTTTTCGAAAGCAGGAAATCTAATCTATTTATACTCCTTATTTCTCGATGGACTTAGATTAAACAGTTGAGTCCATATGATTCTCTACCTAATATACCAATATGTTAGGATTAAACAGTCTAACAGATTTTTATTCTATAAATTCTACAATAGAAATTTAAAAACATTAAAGTCAAGATTAAACTGTTTGACTTGCTGTGATCTATGGCATGAAAAACAAGCTGCACATAGATATTACTTTACAAAAAATTAAAATCAAAATGGAAGGCTTAAGATTCGAAATTTCAAAGCACTTCCTTCATCTTTTCTTTAGCTCTATTTTGACTCTTGTTTGAGCTATTTTTCCTTGTTGACTGGTTCAGATTTTCAGCTGATTAGAACCAAATTTACATCTTTTTTGACTCAGAATTTGAAACAGATTTGAGTCATTCTCTTTCGAAACTTAGGTTCAGATTTTGAGTATGTTTGAACCTTTAATTTCTACCCTAATCTATCTACTGATAAGCCAAGATTAGACAGTTTGGCAAATCGAATTCACTATCCTATCATCAGAAAATTTAAAAATAATTAGTCAAGATTAGGTTGTTTGACTAACTAGAAGTGTGTTCTTTAGGACTGGAATTTGAGCTTGCACACTTTCAGATTTTTTTCTCTTTTCGGTATGGGGCTATACCTTTATTTTTTTTACAATCTACCCTCTTTTATTTTTCTATTGTTTTTAGTTTTTTCTTCTTCTTTCAAAGAAAAAAAATCAAAAACAAACTAAATACTCAAAGCTGAGCTTTATTGACATTCCTATCTAACCTAATCTAGTCTTGGAGTATTTACATGTTTAGCTGATGAAATCTCTTTCCCAGTACAACAAATCCAGTAAATGTTTCCACGATTGGTCCTTTTTCATCCCCTTGGGCAGGCTGGACAAACAGGGCCACTCCCATTCCTTTTGTTTTTTAGCAGCAGTGCCAAATAATCTTCTTTCTTTTGGTAATACAATGCTCCTAATGACCTTGATCCCTTCTTCAAATACCTTCAAGAAGTGAGCATAGGGATCTTGAAATAATGCCTGGTTAATAGTATTTGGAAAACATGTTTCAACCAGGATCATCCCTTCATTCTCCACTGGATTAAGGCAAAGATTCTTTTTAGGAAGACAAACTTTCTCATCTTCATTATTATTTGAACTAGAGGATTCATCATATATTGCAGTGTTGTCCACTTGTAGTCCTGATAGGCTCTGGTTCAGTGGAATGTACTCTATGAGGAGGTTATTATATTCTTGAGCAGGGGTATGTTCAATTGCTTCCTTTTTTTCAAGAGAAGGCTTGTTGACTTCAACCTGCTCAAAAATTTCTTTGTTTCTTTCCTCCTCATCCTTTGAGCTGAAAGTCTACTAAATCCCAATCACATGGAAACTGTTACTGATGACCTGAAATGAAGCGGGGCAAAGATAAAATGGATCTTTACTCACATCTAGGCTTTCATAACTTTCTTCATTAGTATCATAAATAGTCTACACTGGCTCATTACTTCTTTGAAGGAACTGACCTTCCTCGCATAAATCTACTAATGATGATCCTGCAAAATTAACTTTTGTTTGGGAAGCATCATCACTAAATAGATCAAAGTTAGGAGAATCATGAATATAAGTAATACTACCAATCCAACATTCTAGGTATCAGCAGGTCCTTCTTCATTCTGATCGACAAAATAACTTTCTAAATCTCTACAACAAAGTTCTCTGTGTGAATGCGCAAGAGTGTTTGTTTTGCAGAAAGTTTCAGATACTGACTGTTTATAAATAGTCTGATCTGTCTCTTTTTATGTCAAAGGGAAGGATGTTTCTATGTTTCTTTGAACAAGAGTACAACAATTCTCTGTCTCATGCGAAGACTAATTTTGAGGTTGGATGTCTTCTTGAGCCTCAGCTATAAGGGATGATGAATAAATTTTTGAGTTTTCAAGGATATCTTGAGGAATGTTCTTTACAGCTTGGATCATCTCTTCCTCAATTGATTCATCTATGTTCATAAAATTTTTCAATAAGATATTAAACTCATGAATGGATGTTAAAAGATCTTCAGGATGCATTTCTTCCAAATCTTCATCATTATCTATAATGTGTTGGGTGATTTTTTGTGATGGATCATAACATATTTCACCCAATGATAATGATGTAGTGTTTTATTTATAGTTATCATAGAACACATATTCAAGGTCTCTTAAAGAAAACAAACTACTAGATCTCAAGCATTCATACCAATCCCTAGCTTTTCCTTCTAATGTTAACATGAACATTTTCATTAAGCAGTATTCATGCCATTCAAATTTCAACCTCCATATATGTATATGAAATTTGATGAGATGTAATAGAGGGTCATCAAACTTTTCACCTTGAAAAACAGGCAGGTTGTCATCCCAATTCACCTGGGGCATCTTATGTGGAAACCCAGGGATATGATTTGTACTCATTGGGGCATATCTTCGTTGTATTCTTGGAATCATCTTTGTAAATAAGGAAAGAGGTCACTCTGTCTGGTCAATCAGTTCAGAGTCTTCTACCAGTGGATTCATTTGGTCTTCTAGGATTGTGGAGTTGCCAAGTGGAAAATTTTGAAATTAGTTGTCCACCAACAGCATGATTGGGTTTGCTCAATGCATTCCCAAGGGATTCTAGAAGGAATAATGAAGTAATAGGCCTACTGGAGGCCAGTGGATTCACCAGGTGGAAAATTTTTAGCTTTTGTGAAGGTAAAATATTTTATGGTTTCACCACCATGTTTATTATGAAGCCAAACTGAAATATTTTTGGGTTTTTCTGAGTTTCTATGGTTGCTTGAAAGACTAATGAGTCTATAAGAGCTTGCTAGGCAACTATGAACTTAGCGATCCCATCGTGATCACCAATATGTTTGTGGCAATGAGGTGGCTAATAATCACTGGATATTTTTGAAAATAAGGGATTTCTGGAGTCCTGAAGGGTACTTAGATTGTCGCTAACTCAGAAGGGTCACACTGTGATCGCCATTATGTTGGTGTGAGTGGTGGGATAAGTCCAAAAGGTGTTCTTTATCAAGTTTAATGGCCTAAATAGTTTTAATAAATGTTTTCAAACCACTATATTCTCAGTAGGTCCCACCATGATCGCCATTATGTTGGTGTCCCGTGTTTTTATAGTTTGGAAAATCAAAAGACAAGGCAAAATCAGAACCAATATTTAGAGTCCCAGGATCTAGTCCTCCTGTTCTTAGAGAGGGATCTCTCAAATGTTTTCTTGCAAAGGTTTATCTTGTGTGCTTAGCATATGGATTTTATACTAGTTATTAAGTGCACGTGTTTGTTTGTTTATTTGGTTGGTTGGGTTGACATAGTAGAAAATGAATGATCTAGGAAAGATATATAGAATGGAAAAACATCTGGTTCATTGGGAAATGGAGTCAAGAAGAGATCATAACATATTCATCAATGGATATGGGATATCAGAGGGAAAATCTAACTTGGCCGCAGGATCCTTTGGTTTTGGAATGAGATGGACATCAATTATTTGGAAAAAGAAATTTAATTCTCAATGAAGAGAACTTGAAAACATAACTTGAACAATAAAGAAATGTTTGATAGACAGGGCTAACCATAAATTCTACAAACATTCTTTAGGAAAATAATGACTTCAAGACAACATTCAAAATGAAATCTAAGATTTGGGGAACACCCTATTTCCTCAAAGATTTTATTTCAAATGACTTAGAAAACATAAAAGATTCACAGATAATTGCAGTCATAGAAGAGGGAACACCTAAATACATCTATGATCACATCTATAAAGACCTTTGAGACAATTGTTTAAGCAAGGACAAAGGGCAAGATCAGAACAGACCTCCTTGGCTTACTGTAAACAAAAATACTTCAAAGGGAGACTTCAATAATAGTTTTTAAGTGGCAACAGACAGGTAGGGAGAACCATAAATCATGTTGAAACCAAATATTCAAACTATTAAGGAAATAAACGAGCATGCAGACTAAAGAGAGAGGTTAAAGACTCTAAAACACTTCAGCAGAAGAAAACATGAAACAGTGAAGGATGAACAGGTCTAAGGTGCTTCCAGGAGTCATTTCTTAGCCTAAAACTTTCAACCTACTATAGTAAGAAATTATGGAATAGAGTGAAAACAGGAGAAAACATTGAACAATTTAAAATACTTCACCAACAACCAAGCTCATGGATCCAATGATAGAGCCTTCATAGTAACAAACATGCAACAATATCATCAAGGCTTCCAAGACTTCAATTTATTCTTCAACTTCAATAGACTATGTATTATTTCAGAGAGTTCAAATATTACAACTAGTGATCAACCAACACCCAACCCCTATCTCATCTTCTTTGGAAGTATTTATAGAAGAAATGAGGAGGTGGAATGGGATAAAATATCTCCCAAGATAATTAATACAGATTAATGACTTCTTGGCCTTTGAGGGGCTCGATGGAGAAGTTTACAGATGTTCTGTCTGTATTAACTATTTTACATTTATGAATTTAAGCTCGGTGGGAGATTTTATTGAATTTAGGGCTCTGTGTCATGTTTGGAGTAACTCTGCAGATATTTTTAGCATTTAAGCTCATTGCAGAAGTAACTCTATGGCTGCGCTAAGGCGAATATCTTAATTTTATCAATAACTTCGGCCTCTATTTTGAATTCTTTGAGGCACAGGTGGAACTTATGGTAGCTGATGAATCAATTCACCTCAAATGAGGTGGTGGAGGCCTTTCTGTCTATTAAACACTTATGATTTTATTTTGACTGTGTTTTAATTTGGGAGATTAGGCTTTTGATAATCCATCTTAGCCGTAATCCCCATAAATCGGTCTTCAATCTTCTATTCTGTTGTGCTCTATCTTCAACAATGATACTCTTTAAATTTTGTTTTAATAACACAGTGTCTTGTTGATGTTCAGGGCCACGCTAGGCTTATATGGCATCACTGCCTCATGAAGCAATGACGAGACATGGAGTAGAGCCCCGCGAATGGTTCCCTTTGATAAATCGAAGGCACATGAATCGTCATCCCAGGCCTTCGGCCTTTATATAATGGAAAACCCATAAAACACCTACAAAAAACAGAAAATATTATAAAATCCTGCATTATATTGGGAAATATTTCTTCAGAGGGTGTGGGAGGAGCATAGCTGTTGGATGGCATCATCCAACGGTGAAGATCAGCCAAGAGGAGGTTAAAAAGGAGAGCAAGGGAAGAATAAAACGTAACCGTTGATCGCGCAATTATCAACGGTGGCAATCATTTCAAAAACCTTTTGGTGAAAGGTGGAGGGTGATAAAATAACACGGGAATGATCTGGGACTGTCCGATATGGACACGTGCACGGTCCGGATCCGATCGGAAGATCGCAATCGGGGGCAACACTCAAATGGCGCCGATGTAATTTTGTGATGCGATGAAGCGCTGGCCGTTGATCTGAGGATCAGATCAATGGTGGGGAATGAATCAGAGGGATGGACGATTGGGAGGAACAAACAAATTCACAGATGAAAAATTCTGATGCGATTGAGCGTTGGCCGTTGATCTAAGGATTAGATCAACGGTGTAGAATGACTCGGAGGGTTAGCCGATCGGAGGGAGCAAACAAATGCACCGATGAAAAATTACGATGCGATTGAGAGCTAGCCATTTGATTGGCTTATGATCAACGATGGAGATTATTTTTAGAATGAACCGGCAAAAAAACCCTTTAAAACTTTATAAAACTCAAAGTTTAATAGTATACGAAGTTTTTTTGTTTTGGGGGTGGGTTTTATATATGTATGAAGTGGATAGGCGCCCGACTGTGGGGCCTTTAGTGATATGGAACATGATGGGCCCGGGGCATATATATCAAAGAGATAATGACAATCGGATCCTCGGGCTCAGGCTTTTCAATCAACCCATTGGAATTTCTCTGATGCGATTGTGCGATCGGGTCTTTTTAATCTAACCATTTTCATTTAACACGTAACTTTGGCACATTTAGATCAAAAATTTGGATAAATGGGTTTTATGATGTAATAAAGGAAAAAGACCATCAGGGAGTGAAAATTTATAATTTTTATAGCGCCCGATGGTGGGCCCACAGGTTATATAAAATGATAATTTTGATCGGGGTTTATAAACCCGGGGCTTAATCGCATCAGAGTTTTTGTAATGGAAAAATACTTGCACACTTGGATGTTTTGCGATGCGATAAATGTCGTGAGGGGTTTAGCACTTGGTTCTAGGGTGTGGGCATTTGGGGGAAGTGGTTTATGATTTTGGCCCAAGGGGGGTTAATCCCTTACACAAAAATATGAAATTTTTATGATTTTCGATGGTTTTCAAAGGAATTTGAGGGTTTTGGTAAGGTTAAAAAGAGAGTTTGTAACCTTGTAAAAATGATTTTCATGAATGGAAGTAGAGGAGTCATGAAAAATAGAGGAGTTTTCTGGAGGAAAAGGGAAGAAAAATTAAGGTTAGTTTGAGTGGGGGAAGGGGAAAAATGATGGTTTTGCAACAGTGTTTTCACTCATGAAAATAACAAAAATTCTGAGTATAAAATGAAAACAGTAGTGAAGATTTGGACAGAGGCACGAGGCCTTCAAGAGTCTTCAAGAGCCAACACTTTTTTGCAATAAAATTTGTTCCTTGAAGGCTCCAAAAATTATTTAGCCACCTTTTGGTATTAACAAATTTATAGGTGGCTAACAAACTATAACCTAACTTTAACCTTAACCCAACCTTAACCTAACCTTAACCTAACCCTAACCTTCACCAAACCTTAACCTAAACTTAACCTAACCTTAACCTCAACCCCAACCTTAACCCTGACGTTAGCCTAACCTTAAGCATTTGGGAAGGTTAAGGTTAAGGTTAAGGTTAAGATAAGGTTAAGGGTAAGGTTAAGGTTAATGTTTAGGTTAAGTTAAGGTTAAGGTCAAGGTTAAGGGTAAGGTTAAGGTTTGGGTTAAGGTTAAGGTTAAGATTTTGGTTAATATTAGCGTTACGTTAAGGGTAAAGTCTAGGTTAAGGTTAGGTTAAGGGTAAATTTAAAGTTATGTTGTGTAACCAGCTTCAAAAATAGAAGAAAAGAGATATCAATGCCTTAGAAATGAGCCACTTCGAGGGGGCAACCTCCAATACATTACATAAATGAAAAATTATTGGATGATACAATTTACAAAACCTCCTTTCTATATATAGGAGTCCATGGGGCCATAATGTAATCCTAATGGGCCACAATGTAATCCTAGCTGACCTAACAATAATAATTTAAGGGCACAATAATAACAAAATGGGGGTTACCAGGGTACAATAATAATAATAAGGGGGTTACAATAACAACAATAACGGACTATACTAGTCATATAGGGACCTAACATGCCCCTCTCCTTCAAAAAAGTGTTGTCCTCAATGCTTGAGTAGCTTTGGGTGCTTTTGTATAAAATTCTCATCCTCCCATGTACAATCTTCAGTGCGTAAGTTCTTCCACCTGATGAGATAATCTGAAATTGATCGATTCCATAGTTATCGAGTTCTTGTTTCCGTGACCGCTTCAGGTTCCAATATGATTTTTCCTTCCTCATCAAGTTCTGGAAATATTGTTTGAACTGGAAGATTTTCACCTATAACCTTCTTTAAGCATGAAACATGGAAAACTGGATGTACTCACAAAGAAGCAGGAAGCTCCAATTTGTATGCCATAGTACCAATCTTTCGCAACACCTTGTAAGGACCATTGTACTTTGGCGATAATTTATTATCCTTGTTAGCTTGCTTGAGGGACATTTGTTTGTATGGTTGTAGCTGTAAAAATACCCAATCTCCTACATCAAAAATTCTCTCGCTGCGATGTTGATCTGCCTGTTGTTTCATTCGATTTTGTGCCAAATTTAGGTTATCCTTTAAGAGTTGGAGAACTTCTTGTTGATGCTCGATGTGATCTTCCACTGCTTGAACCTTCTAATTTTCTCTTAAATATGATGTGATGGATGGTGGATGATATCCATAAAGTGCCATAAATGGGGTCATTTTTGCTGCAGTATGGAAGGAAGTGTTATACCACCATTCAGCGAGAGGTAACCACTTGACCCATTGTGTTTGTTTATCAGATACAAAACAACGAAGATACCCTTCCAAACATTTATTTACTATCTTAGTTTGACCATCAGATTGAGGATGATAAGATGAGCTATGAGCTAATTGAGTACCCAAACAAGAAAATAACTCCGTCCAAAAATTTCCAGTAAAAATGGGATCTCTGTCGCTCACAATAACCCTTGGGCTTCCATGTTGCTTTTGAATTCTGTCCATAAATGTAGTAGCAACTGTACTTGCTTTAAATGGATGAGATAATGCACAAAAGTGTGCATACTTGGTAAGTCTATCAACTACCACCATGATGACATTATTTCCTTTGGAATTAGGTAAACCTGTGATAAAATCCATTGAAATCTCCTCCCAACGTTGACCTGGAATGGATAAAGGTTGTAGAAGTCCCGGGATCTTAATTGTCTCCACTTTATTTTTCTAGAAAACCAAAAATTCCGCCACAAAATTTTGAATATCAGATTTAAGGCCATCCCAAAAAAATTCTTTCTTCACCCTGTGGTAAGTTTTTAAAAATCCTGAGTGTCCTCCTAAAGGAGAAGTGTGCAATTCCAGAAGAATATTTTGTTTTAGTTGGGAATCCTTACAAAGATATAAGCGATCTTTGTACCATAAGGAATCATTTTTCCAACTAAATGTATCGGATGTACTAGGATCTTGCTGCAACTTTTGAATGAGTGTCCATACATCTTTTTCCTTCTTCCATTCATCTCTTGCTTCGGTTATCCAATCTGGTTGGATAATAGAAATAGCACAAAGCAATGCTTCCACCTCTTCATTCTTTCTTGAGAGTGCATCTGCAACAACATTAAGCTTTCCTTTTTTGTAGATTATTTCAAAGTCATAACCCAACATCTTTGTGACCCATTTTTGCTGCTCTTCTGAAGAGATTCGTTGTTCCAAAAATTTTTTAAGACTATCATGATCAGCTTTTACCTTGAAGTGTCTTGCCATTAGGTAAGTTCGCCATTTCTTTAGTGCATGGAGTATTTCTAACATTTCCTTCTCATAAATAGGTTTCTGTAAATACTTTCCTTTGATTGGACGACTTTCAAAAGCAATGGGTCTTCCTTCTTGCATTAAAACTACACCAATTCCATTTCCTGAGGCATCACATTCCAAAATAAAGGTTTTTGTGAAGTTTGGCATAGCTAAGACCGGTGATAGGCACATTGCCTCTTTAAGATGTTCAAAGGCCTTAGTTGCTTCAGGAGTCCATGAAAATGCATCTTTCTTCAATAATGTTGTTAGAGGTGCTGCTATTCTCCCATAATTCTTAACAAAATTGTGATAATACCCTGTTAACCCGAGAAATCCTCGCAACTGCTTTATGGTTGTGGGGACTTTCCATTCCTTAATGGCTTTAATTTTTTTAGGGTCTACTTTAACACCCTCGTGAGATACAATATGACCCAGATATTCCACCTCTTGTACTCCAAAGAAACATTTGGATGTTTTTGCATCTAATTGTTTCTCCTGCAATAGTTTGAGCACCCTGTCAACATGTTCAACATGATCCTTCCAAGACCTGCTGTAGATTAGTATATCATCAAAAAATACTAGCACAATTTTCTAAGGAAGGGTTTGAAAATGGAATTCATCAACCCTTGAAATGTAGAAGGTGCATTGGTAAGGCCAAAAGGCATGACCAAAAATTCATAATGACCCTCATGAGTTCGAAATGTTGTTTTTGGAATATCTTCAGTCTTCATTCTAATTTGATGATATCCTGAACGAAGATCCAACTTGGTAAAATAAATTGCTCCATGTAATTCTTCCAATAATTCATCAATCACAGGAATGGGAAATTTATCTTTAATGGTGAGCTTATTGAGCTCCCTATAATCCGGACACATTCGCCATGACCCATCCTTCTTGTGTACTAATACTACAGGAGTATAGAAAGAACTTTGGCTAGGTTGAATTATACCCGCCTCCAACATTTCTGCAATCGTACATTCAATTTCGCTCTTTTGGAAGTAAGGATATCTATAAGGCCAGATGTTTGGAGGAACACTCCCTGGAATCAAATGAATAGCATGATCATGATCATGAATAGGTGGGAGTCCTTTGGGAGTTTCAAACACCTTGGAATGATTGTCCAAGACTTGTTGGAGATCTACAGAAATAAATGATTTTGATGTCAGAACTTCTAGTGAGCATAATTGTGCAATTACACCTCATTGTTCTTTCTTTAGAAGCTTTTTCATGACATTAGAGCTTATTATCCTTCCCGGATTCCCTTCAATACCCCGTAATTCGACTTCCTTTCCTTCTGAAAAAAATTTCAAGAAAAGTTCTTGAAAATTAAAAGCTACCGTCCCCAAATATTGTAACCATTGTACTTGTAGTACAACATCAGCACCTCCCATAGGAATGGAAAGCATGGGACTAGTCAATACATACTCACCCCGTGGTTAGCTTGATATTATGGCATTTTCCAGAGAATTTTATAGTTCCTCCACTTGCAACCATCACTTGAAATTCTGGTGCTGGGTATAGGAAACAATTTAATTCCTTGGCTACCTTGCAATGAATAAAATTATGGGTGCTACCTGAATCAATCAACACGCTTACTTTTTTCTTCTTGATTTGTCCTTCTATCTTGAGAGTTTGAGGAGTGGTAATTCCTGCCAATGCATTACACGATATGGTCAGATTCATTTCTTCCTCTTCTAGGGTTGGTTCCTGGTGTATATCCTCTTCTTGTTCATTTTCTTCTTCCTCTTCACAATCTATGTAAAATAATTTCTTCTCAGCACACTTATGACCTTTTGTGTGTTTTGCACGTTATGGAGATCAAAATATTGCTCCACCTGTAGTATCCATGTTACAGGATCCTTTCCATCAAACTTCCTCATATCCATTTTTGGAATATGGTGGTTCTTCCCGCCAACATTAGAGTTTATGAAATCACGATTAACATTGATTTTGTTCTCATCATGAGGTTCTTCTACTACCTTTTCATCATTAGGAAACATTTCTTGTATCAACTTTGTCAAACCTTCAATGTCTGTTTTTAGATCATTCTTCATGTTTTCCATGTTGTATTTCATGTCATCCATCTTAGCTTCCATGCCATCCATCTTAGCTTCCACGCCTTTCTTCAAAACTTCCATTTCATTTTTTGTTGCACTTTGCGAGAGTGAAATTTGTTGCACTTGCTCTTGTAATTTTGATAGATCATGTTGCAATTCTTCATCTTCATGAGTCATAGGAGAGCCTTCTGAAGGCCTATTGGGTGTTGAATTATTTTTACGGGGCATATTTTAAAACCCAATACTGATATATATTCTACAATATGCCCTTGGAATCAATTCAAATTGATTCTTCAAACCAGACTTATGCAATTCGGAAAAAAAATACACACCTTTTTCTTGCTTTTGAGGAGCTAGATATTGAAATTGGATTATCTTTGTGATTGTAGCACTTCAATATTTGATTTTTGGTACCAACATAGCCCTCTAAATTATCTTTCGAATGTCATAGGTCTGACCTGATTTGGATTCTCCCAGAAAAAGTTGTGTCCATTCTCCCACAATGACCTAATTATGGACTAGTTCAGTAAAGCGAACTTGTACGACTTGCCACATGTCATTGTTTCATCCTTCATCTCTAAAATTGATATCCAAGAAACTACAGTCTGTGTGATTATGACCACTTTTTATGGCACTCCAATCCGATGCCCAGAGAGAGAGTTATTGAACTTTTCCCACGATCACGTCATTGAAATGAAATTTAGGAGCTTGAAAAAGCACTACCTTCCACATATCATATCTCCAAAAATATTGCGAAAAAAGCTCTGAAATTTTTTGACGAATTTCCTCAGGATTTTAAATTCACACCATAATAATTTCAGATTATGAACCTTCGTAGAAAACAATTTATAGTGCAAATTCCACGATGACCTATTTAGGAGCCTGAACAAATACCTAACTTCCATAGATCATATCTCTGAAAATATTGCGAACCAAGCTCTAAACTTTTTAGAAAATATTCCTAAGAATTTCTTCATTGCACCCTAAAAATTTCAGCTTCTAAAACTTTGTAGAAAATAAGTTATAGCGAAAATTCCACGATGACCTGTTTGGAGCAGCGAAACCCTGGAATCCAAAGCTCTGATACCAAATGTTGTGTAACCAGCTTCAAAAATATAAGAAAAGAGATATCAACGCCTTAGAAATGAGCCACTTGGAGGGGGAAACCTCCAATACATTACATAAATGAACAGTTATTGAATGATAAAATTTACAAAACCTCCTTTCTATATATAGGAGTCGATGGGGCCATAATGTAATCCTAATGGGCCACAATGTAATCCTAGCTGACCTAACAATAATAATTTAAGGGCACAATAATAACAAAATGGGGGTTACCAGGGTACAATAATAACAATAAGGGGGTTACACTAACAACAATAACGGACTATACTAGTCATATAGGGACCTAACATGTTAGGTTTAGGCTAATATTAAGTTAAGGTTAGGGTTAAGGTTAAGGGTAAATTTAAGGTAAGGGCAAGGTTAACCTTAACTTTAACATGACCAAACTTTAACCTTAACCTTAAATTTACGCTTAACCTAACCTTAACTTTATCTAAGGTTAGGGTTAAGGTTAGGGGAATGTTAGGTTAAGGTTAACCTTGACCTTGACCTTAAACTTAACTATAACCTAACCCTAACCTTGAGCAACTCTTAACCTTCACCTTTACTAAACCCTTAACGTTAACCTTAACCTTAACCTAACCATAGCCTAACTAAACCCTTAAGGTTAGGTTAAGGGTAAATTTAAGGTTAATGTTAAAGTTAGATTAAGGTAAGGTTAAGGTTAAGGTTACGTTAAGGGTAAAGTCAAGGTTAATGTTAGGTTAGGGTTAAGATAAGGTTATGGTAAGGTTAGGGTAAAGGTTTAGGTTAAGGTTAAGTTTAAGGGTTTGGTTAAGGTTAGGGTTAGGTTATTATTAAGTTCAAGCTAAGGTTAAGGTTAAGGTTAAAGTTAAGGTTAAGTCTAAACTTAAGATTAAGGTTATGTTAAGGGTAAAGTCAAGGTTAAGGTTAGGTTAAGGTTAAGATAAGGTTAAGGTTAAGATTAGGTTAAGGTTAAGGTTAAGGTTAATGTTAAGGGTAAAGTTAAGGTTACAGTTATGTTAAAGATAAGGTTAAGGATACGTTAAGGGTAAAGTTAAGGTTAGGGTTAGGTTAAGGTTAAGGTTATGGTTAGGATAAGGTTAAGGTTAACGTTAACGTTAAGGTTAAGATTTGGTTAAGGTTACAGTTAGGTTAAGGTAAATATTATGTTAAGGTTAAGGTTAAGGTTTATGTTAAGGGTTTGGTCAAGGTTAGGGTTATGTTAAGGTTAATGTCAATGGTTTGGTCAAGGTTAGGGTTAGGTTATATTTAAGGTCAAGGTTAAGGTTAAGTGTAAGGTTATAGTTAGGTTAAGGTTAAGGCTAAGGTTAGTTTAAGGTTAAGATAATGTTAAGGTTAAGGGTTTAGTCAAGGTTAGGGTTAGGTTATAGTTAAGGTTAAGGTTAGGTTAAGTTAAGGTTAAGGTCAAGGTTAAGGGTAAGGTTAAGGTTAGGTTAACCCTAACCTTGACCAAACCCTTAATGTTAAACTTATCTTAACCTTAACCTAAACTTAACCTTAACCTAACTATAATCTTACCCTTAACCTTAACCTTGACCTTAAATATAACCTAACCCTAACCTTGACCAAACCCTTAACATTAACCTTAACCTAACCCTAACCTTGACCAAACCCTTAACATTAACCTTAACCTTAACCCAATATTAATCTTAACCTAACCATAACCTTAACTTAACCTTAACCTTAACTTTACCTTAAACTTGAATTTACCCCTAAACTTAACCTAACCTTAACCTTGACTTTACCCTTAACGTAAGCTTCACCTTGAATTTACCCTTAACCTTGACCTTACCAGAACCCTAACCTTGACTTTGCCCTTAACTTAACCTTTACCTTCACTACAGCCTAATCCTAATCGTTACCAAACCTTATCCTTAACCTGACTAAACCCATAACATTAACCTTAACCTTACCGTTACCGAAACCTTAACCTTATCCTTAACCTGACTAAACTCGTAACGTTAACCTTAACCTTACTGTTAACCTTAACCTTAACCTTAAATTTACCCTTAACCTAACCTTAGCCATGAAATTGACCTTGACCTTGACCTTAACCTTAACCTTACCATTTCCCTTAACCTTAACTTTACCCTTAACCTAACCTGACCCTTAACCTTAACCTTAACCTTATCTTAACTTTAACTATGTCCTAACCCTAAGCTTGACCAAACCTTAACTTTACCCTTAACCTAACCTTAAATTTAACCTTAACCTTGGATAGGGTTAGGTTAATGTTAAGGTTAATGTTAGGTTAAGCGTTTCGTCAAGGTCAAGGTTAAGGTTAGGTTAAGGGTAAGTTTATGGGTAAAGTGAAGGTTAAGGTTAGGGTAAGGTTAAGGTTAAGGCAAGGTTAAGGTTAAGGTTAAGGTTAAGGTTAAAGTTAGGTTAATGTAACTTTAAGGTTATGGTTTTAGTCAGGTTAAGGTTACAGTTAAGTTTACAGTTAGCATTAGGGTAAGGTTAAGGTTAAGGTTAAGGTTAGGGTAAGGTTAAGGTTAAGATAAGGTTCAGGTTAAGTTTAATGTTAAGCTTAGGTTAAGGGTAAAGTTAAGGTTAGAGTTAGGTTAAGGTTAAGGTTAAGGTTAGGTTAAGGTTAAAGTTAAGGTTAGGGTTAGGTTAAGGTTAAGGTTATGGTTAGGCTAAGGTTAAGGTAAGGTTAGGTTAAGGTTACGGTTAGTTTAAGGTTAATATTAGGTTAAGGTTAAGGTTAAGGTTTGGTCAAGGTTAGGGTTAGGTTATAGTTAAGGTCAAGGTCAAGGTTAGGTCAAGGGTAAATTCAAGGTTAAGTGTAGGTTAGGGTTATGATTAGGTTAAGGGTAAAATTAAGGTTAAGGTTAGGTTAAGGTTAAAGTCAAGGTTAAGGGTAAAGTTAAGGTCAAGGTTAGGGTTAGGTTATAGTTAAGGTTAAGGGTTTGACAAGTTTAAGTTTAGTTTAAGGTTAAGGTTACAGTTAGGTTAGGATAATGTCAAGGTTAAGGTTAATGTTACGAGTTTAGTCAGTTTAAGGTTAAGGTTACTGTTAAGGTTAAAGTCAATGTTAAGGGTTTTGTTGAGGTTAAGTTAAGGTTAAATATAAGGTTAAGGTCAGGTTAAGGGTAAAGTTAAGGTTAAGGTTAGGGTTAAGGTTAGGGGAAGGTTAAGGTTAGTTTAAGGTTAAGGTTAGGTTAAGGTGAGGGCTAGTTTATAGTTAATATTAAGGTTAGGTTAAGGGTAAGATAAGGTTAAGGTTAAGGTTAAGGTTAGGTTAAGGTCAAGGTCAAGGTCAAGGTTAAGGTTAAGGCCAAGGTTAAGGGTAAAGTTAAGGTCAAGGTTAGGGTTAGGTTATATTTAAGGTTAAGGTTAGGTTAAGGGTAAAGTCAAGGTTAAGGTTAAGGTGAAGGTTAAGGGTAAGGTTAAGGTTAAGGGTTACGGGTTTATTCAGGTTAAGGTTAAGGTTAAGATTAAGGTCAAGTTCAAGGGTAAGGTTAAGGTTAAGGTTAAGGGTTTGGTTAAGGTTAGTTTAAGGTTAATGTTAAGGTTAATTTTTTTATCAAGGTTAGGGTTATGGGTAAGGTTAGGGTATGGTTAGGGTTAAGGTTAGGGGAAGGTTAAGGTTAAAGTTAGGTTAAGGAAAGGTTAAGGTTAAGGTTATGGTTACGGGTTTAGTCAGGTTAAGGTTAAGGGTTTGGTCAAGGTTAGGGTTAGGTTATAGTTAAGGTTAAGGTTAGGTTAAGGGTTTGGTCAAGGATAGGGTTAGGATATAGTTGAGTTTAAGGTTAAGGTTAAGGATAGTGTTAAGGTTATGGTAAATGTTAAATTTAAGGTTAAGGTTAAGAATTTGGTGAAGGTTAGGGTTACTGTTAAGGTTAAGGTTAAGGTTAATGTTAAGGTTAAGGGTGTAAGGATAAGGTTAAGGGATAAGGTTAAGGTTAAGATTAGGGCTAAGGTTAGGGGAAGGTTAAGGTTAAGGTTAAGGTTTATGGTTTGGTCAAGGTTAGGGCTAGGTTATAGTTAAGGCTAAGGTTAAGGTTAAGGTTGTGAGTTTAGTCAGGTTAAGGTTAAGGTTAAGGGTTTGGTCAAGGTTAAGGTTAAGGATTTGGTCAAGGTTGGGGTTAGGTTATAGTTAATGTTAAGGTTAAGGTTAAGGGTAAGGTTAAGGTTAAGGTTAAGGTTTTGGTCAAGGTTATGTTTAGGTTATAGGGTTAACCTTAACATTCACTATAAAATAACCCTAACCTTAACCAAACCCTTAACCTAAACTTAACCTTAACCTTAAACTTCCCATGACCTGAACCATAAACTTAACCTTAACCTTAACCTTAACTTAACTATAACCTTAACCTTCACCTTAACCTTAACCTTAACCTTGAATTTACCCTTAACTTAACCTTAACCTAACCTTAACCTTAGCTTAACCTTAACCTTAACCTTAAAATTAACGTTAACCTTCACCTTAGCCTTACCCCCTTAACCTTAACCTTAACCTTGACTTTACCATAACCTAACCTTAACCCCTTAACCTTAACCTTAATGTTACCCTTAACCTTAACCAAACCCTTAACATTAACCTTGACTTAACCTTAACCACAACCTTAACCTTAACCTTAGCCTTAACTATAACCTAAGGCTGACCTTGACCAAATGGTACCCTTATGGTCAAGGTTAAGGTTAAGGTTAAGGTTAGGTTAAGGTTAAGGTTATGGGAAGGTTAAGGTTAAGATTAAGATTAGGTTAAGGGTTTGGTTAAGGTTAGGGTTAGTTTATAGTGAATGTTAAGGTTAAGTGTAAATTCAAGGCATAACCCTTAACCTTAACCTTACCCTTAACCTTCACCTTAACCTTAACCTTGACTTTACCCTTAAGATAACCTTAACCTTAACTATAACTTGACCCTAACCTCGACCTTAAGTTTACCCTTAACCGTAACCTTAACCTTGACCTTGACCTTAACCTAAACTTAACCTTAACCTTAACCTAACAATAACCTTAACCTTAAACTTAACCTTAACCTGACTAAACCCGTAACCTTAACATAACCTTAACGTTATCTTAACCTTAACCTTAACCTTAACCTTAACCTTAACCTTAACTTTGGTTAGGTAAGATCAAGCTTAAGGTTACATTAAGGTTAAATTCAAGGTTAAGGTTAGGGTTAGGTTATAGTTAAGGTTAAGGTTAAGTAGGTTAAGCTTAAGCTTACGGGTTTAGTCGGGTTAAGGTTAAGGTTAAGTGTAAAGTTAAGGTTAGGGTTAAGGTTTAGTTTAATGTTAAGGCTAAGGGTTTGGTCAATGTTAAGGGTAAGGTTAAGGTTAAGGTTAGGTTAAGGGTAAAGTTAAGGTTAAGGTTAAGGTTAAGGGTCTGGTCAAGGTTAGGGTTAGGTTATAGTGAAGGTCAAGGTTAAGGTTATGGTTAAGGTAAGTTTAAGATAAGCCTAAAGGTAAGGTTAAGGTTAGGTTAAGGTCAAGGTTAAGGTTATGGTAAGTTTAAGATAAGGTTAATAATAGGTTAAGGTTAGGTTAAGGTTAATGTTAAGGTTAGGTTAAGGTTAAAGGTAAGGTTAATGCTAAGGGTAAGGTTAATTTTACGTTAAGGTTAGGGTTAAGGGTAAAGTCAAGGTTAAGGTTACTTTAAGGTTCAAGTTACTAGTCTAGTTAGGTTAAAGTTACGTTAAGTTAAAGGTTAAGGTTAAGGTTACGTTAAGGTGAAGGTTATGGTGAAGGTTAGGGTTAAGGGTAAAGTCAAGTTTAAGGTTAGGTTAAGGTTAAGGTTAAGGGTCTGCTCAAAGTTAGGGTTAGGTTATAGTTAAGGTCAAGGTTAAGGTTATGTTAATGGTAAGGTTAATGTTAACACAATAGTTAAGGTCAAGGTTAAGGTTAAGGTTATGGTTAAGGTTAAGATTAAGGTTAATATTAAGGTTAAGGTTAAGGGTTTCGTCAAGGTTAGGGTTAGGTTATAGTTAAGGTCAAGGTTAAGGTTAGGTTATGGTTAAGGTTATGGGAAGGTTAAGGTTAAGGTTAAGGTTAAGTTAAGGTTAATGTTAAGGTTTGGTCAAGGTTAGGGTTATGTTATATTTAAGGTCAAGGTTAAGGTTAAGTTAAGTTTAAGGTTACGAGTTTAGTCATGTTAAGGTTAAGGTTAAGGTTACGGTTATGTTTATGGGAGGGTTAAGGTTAAGGTTATGTTAAGGTAGAGTCAAGGTTAGGGTTAGGTTATAGTTAATTTTAAGGTTAGGTTAAGGGAAAGATAAGGTTAAGGTTAAGGTCAAGGTTAAGGGTAAAGTTAAGGTCAAGGTTAGGGTTAGGTTATAGTTAAGGTGAAGTTTAGGTTAAGTTTAGGTTAAGGGTGAAGTCAAGGTTAAGGTTAGGTTAAGGTAAAGGTTAATTTTAAGGGTTTGGTTAAGGTTAGGTTAAGGTTAAAGCTAAGGTTAAGGGTTTGGCTAATGTTAGGTTAAGGTTAAATTTAAAGTTATGGTTAGGATAAGGCTAGGGTAAGGTTAAGGTTATGGTTAGGGTAAGGTTAAGGTTGTGGTTAGGGTAAGGTTAGGGTTAAGGTTAAGGGTTTAGTTAAGGTTAAGGTTAGGTTAAGTTTAAGGTTAATGTTAAGGGTTTGGTCAAGGTAAGGGTTAGGTTATAGTTAAAGTCAAGGTTAAGGTTATGGTTAAGGTAAGGTTAAGATAAGATTAAGGGGAAGGTTAAGGTTGAGGTTAGGTTATGGTTATGGTTAACGTAAGGTTAAGGGTAAAGATAAGGTTGAGGTTAGGTTAGTTTAAGCTTAAGCTTAATGTTAAGCTCATGTTAATTTTAAGGTTAGGTTAAGGTTAAGGTTTAAGGTTACAGGTCTTAACCTTAACCTTCACTATAACCTACCCTTAACATTAAACTTTACCTAACCCTGACCTTAACATTAATTATAACCTTAAACATAACCTTGACCTTAACTATAACCATAACCTTAACTAAAACCTTAACATTAACCTTAACCTTAACTTTACCCTTAACCTAATCTTAACCTTGACCTTAACTATAACCTATCCCTCCCCGGATGTGGGTGTTAGTGTAGTTAATGAGGGTGACAGGATGCAAGGCAGTAGGACGGGAGGCCACATGCCATCCCTCACGGCTGCATTGAGACCACTTGCCCGCAGTTAATACTCCACCGCATGATCTTAATGGCGTTTGAAATGGAGGCGATTCTCACCATCGCAGGGGATGTTCGAGGTAGCCTCGACTACTGCAACAACATCTCGCATAATATTTGCAAGCCTGGTCATTCAATGCGGCATTTTGAGTGTTGCAGGAAAGGAATGTTAAATTCCATGGATCCGCTAGTCCCCCAGCCGATGAATTCGCAATGTAATTTGGTTCTGGACAGAGCCAGAGAGCGCACCACCACAGGGAAGCGAAGCCGTCTAACATGTTGCTTGTAGCCCGATGACAACATTCACATTTCTATAGATGGCTCTTATTTTTCCACGACGGTGGTTCTAGGCATTCCACCCACAACGTGCCCTGTCAACACTCAGTCGCTTCAGAGCTCCAGTCCGGTTAAAGCTGCTAAAATGCCTAGGCTTCGGCAGAGGATGAGGTGCAGGAGGGGGTCTTCTCGTTCTGCCAGAAGATATTCTCCTTCCTTTTCTTCTTCCCCGTCTTACACCTCTGCACCTTCTGGCAGCCTCCCTCGCCTCTTCCGTGGGCACTTGCTCCGCTTAGGCCGCAGGCTTGACTTGCCTTTAGGTGATGCGCTGCCTGCCCAGTCGCATACTGCCCTCTTCTCATTCGATTGTGCTCTCAACAGACCACGCGTAACTGTGGCCATCTCGGTGGTCTTCTTGGAGGAGCCCCTGCCGGAGAATCCACCGGAAGAGCAAGCTCCAGTCGACAGCGCTCATATGGACACGGTGCAGCAGGACACGAGGGGTCAGCCTGAGGTTACCAAGGCGTCTTTGCAGGATGACTCAGTTCGCATTCAGGCAAATATCACTGAATCTCCCACTGCTGTCCACCACAATGTTGAATTCTCCCATGCTCAAAGCGAACCAGAAGATTTCGGATGCAGGATCGAGGAGGTTACTCCTGATCAGTAATCCGACCCTCCTTTTTTGTCTCTTTTGTTTTTTCTCAGCCCTCTCTGAGGGAGTGTTTCAATGTTTCAATGTTTCTTTCAACTTTGGTCCAATTTTTGTCAAAGACCAGTTTCAGTCTTTACAGCGGTCCAGTCTTGTTATGGTCCAATGTTATAGCTATGCTCCTAGTTTAAAGTCAAGGACATTCTAGCTTGATCCCCTGCGTGGGATTTTTTTAGTCTTGGGTTTTACAAGCTGGTTTCCCTTGCAGGGCAGCCATAATCTAGTCACTGTCAGCTCAAATTGCCTCTTCGTAGGCACAGTTATGGCCTAGGCTAGATGTACTATATTTTTTGCTGTTAATAGATTACTCTAACTTAGAAAAAAAAAAAACTATAACCTATCCCTAACCTTGACCAAAGCCTTAACCTTAACCTTAACCTTATCCAAACCTTAACCTTGACTTTACCCTTAACCCTAACCTTAACCCTAACCTTAACCATAACCTTTACTTTAACGTAACCTTAACCTTAAACTTTACTTTAACGTAACCTCAACCTGACTAAACCCATAACTTGAACCTTAACCTAACCTTTATCTTGACTTTACCCTTAACCCTAACCTTAACCTTACCCTTAACCTTAACCTTTACCTTAGTGTTGACTTTACCCTTAACCTAACCTTAACCTTAAGCTTAACATTAACCTTATCTTAACCTTAACCTAACCTTAACTTTATCCTTAACCTAACCATAACCTTACCTTAACTTAACTTAACCTTAACCTTGACCTTGACCTTAACCTTAACCTTAAATTTAACCTAACATTAACCTTGACCTTGACCTTAACCTAACTTTAACCTAACCTTATCTCTACCCTTAACATTAAATTTAACTTTACCCTAACCTTAAGGGTTTAGTTAGGTTAAGGTTAGTCAAGTTAAGGCTAAGGTTAAGGGTAGGTTAAGGGTAAAGTCAAGGTTAAGGTAAAGTTAAGGTTAAGGTTAGGTTAAGGGTAAAAGTCAAGTTTAAGTTTAAGGTTATGGTTAATGTTATGGTTATGGTTATATTAAGGGTGAAGTTAAGGTTATGGTTAAAGATAAGGTTAGGTTAAGGTTAGGTTTAAGGTTAGATTAAGGGTAAGATAAGGTTAAGATTAAGGTTAAGGTTAGGTGAAGGTCATGGTAAATGTTAATGTTAAGGTTAAGGTAAAGGTTAAGGGTAAAGTTAAGGTCAAGCTTAGGGTTAGGCTATAGTTAAGGTTAAGGTTAGGTTAAGGGTAAATTCAAGGTTAAGGTCAAGGTGAAGGTTAAGAGTAAGGTTAAGGTTTAGGGTTACAAGTTTAGTATGGTTAAGGCTAAGGTTAAAGTTAAGGTGAAGGTGAAGGTTAAGGGTAAGGTTAATGTTAAGGTTGAGGTCAAGGTTAAGGGTAGGGTTATAGTTAGGTTAAAGTTAAGGTGAAATTTAAGGTTACAGGTTTATTCAAGTTAAGGTTAAGGTTAAGGTTAGGTTGTGATGAAGGTTAACGTTAAGACAAGGTTAAGGGTAAGGTTAAGGTTAGGGTTAGGTTAGGGTTAGGGTAAGGTTAGGATTAGGTTATAGTTAAGGTTAAGGTTAAGTTTAAGGTCAAGGTCAAGTTAAGGTTACATTAGGTTAAGGTTAACATTAGGGTAAGGTTAAGATTAAGGGTTTGGTCAAGGTTAGGTAAAGGTTAACATTAGGGTAAGGTTAAGGTTAAGGGTTTGGTCAAGGTTAGGGTTAGGTTAATTGTAAAGTTAAGGTTAGGTTAAGGTTACGATTATGATTAAGGTTAGGTTAAGGTTAACGTTAAGGTTAAGTTTACGTTAAGGACAAGACCAAGGTTAAGGTTAAGGATAAGGTCAAGGTTAAGGGTAAAGTTAAGGTTAAGGTTAGGATTAGGTTATAGTTAAGGTTAAGTATAGGTTACGTTAAGGTTAAGGTTAAGGTTGGGTAAGGGTTAGGTTAAGATTATGAGTTTATTCAGATTAAGGTTAAGGTTAAGGTTAAGGTTGAGGGTAAGGGTAAAGTTAAGGTTAAAGCGAAGGTTAGGTCATAGTTAAGGTTAATGTAATTAAGGTTAGGTTATATTTAAAGTTAAGGTTAAGGTAAAGGTTAAGGTTAAGGTTAAGGTTACGGGTCTTAACCTTAACCTTCACCATAACCTTAACCTTAACCTTAAGCTTAGCTATAACCTAACCCTAACCTTGACCAAATCCTTAACCTTAACCTTTACCTGACTAAACCCGTAACCTTGACCTTAACCTTAACCTTAACCTTCACCTTAACCATATCTTTACCCTTAACCTATCCTTAACCTTAAACTTAACCTTATTCTTAAACTTAGCCCTTATCTAAGGTAAGGGCTAGGTTAGGTTAAGGTTAAGGTTAGGTTAAGGGTAAAGTCAATGTTAAGGTTAGGTTAAGGTTAAGGTTAAGGTTACAAGTTTAGTAAGGTTAAAGGTTAGGTTAAGGATAAGGATAAGGTCAAGGTTAGGGTTAGGTTGGCGTTAATTTTATGGTTAGATTAAGGGTAAACTTAAGTTTAAGGTTAGGTTAAAATTAAGTTTAAGGTTAAGGATAAGGTTAGAGTGAGGTTAGGGTAAAGGTTAGGGGAAGGTTAAGGTTAAATTTATGTTAAGGTAAAGATAAGGTTAAGGTTAGGTTAGGTTAAGGTAAGGTTAAGGTTAAGGTTATGGTTATGGGAAGGTTAAGGGCTTAATCGTACCCTTAACCTTAGCCTAAAATTAATCCAAACCTTAACGTTGATCTTGACTATAACATAACCCTAACCTTAACCTAACCTTAACCTTAACTTTAGCCTTAACCTTACCATAACCTTAACCATAACCTTAACCTTCATAGTAACCTTAACCTTACCCCCTTAACCATAACCTTAACCTTAACCTGAACCTTAACATGACTAAACCCGTAACCTTAACCTCACCTTAACCTAACTTTAACCTTAACCTTAACCTAACTATAACCTTACCCTTAACCTTATCCTTGAACTTCATTATAACCTAACCCTAAGCTGACCAAACCCTTAATATTAAGATAAGGTTAAGGGTTACAAGTTAGTCAAGCTATGATTAAGGTTAATGTTATGGGTTTAGTCAGGTTAAGGTTAAGGTTAAGGGTAAGGTCAATGTTAAGGTTAAGGTTATGGTAATAGGAAGGTTAAGGTTAAGGTAATGGTTAAGGTTAAGGTCAAGGTTAAGTCTAAAGTTAATTTTAAGGTTAAGGTTAAGATAAGGTTAAGGGTAAGGTCCTTAACGCTAACCTTAACCTTGACCTCAACCTTAACCTTATCTTAACCTTAACCTAACCTTAACCTTAACCTTAACCTAAGCCCAACCTTACCTTTAACCTTAACCTTAACTATACCCTTAACCTAACCTTAACGTTAACCTCATCTTAACCTTAACCTAACCCTTACCTTGACTTTACCCTTAACATAACCTTAACCTTAACCTTAACCATAACATTTACCCTAACTTTACCTTATCCTTAACCTTAACCTTATCATTACCCTTAACCTAACCTTAACCTTAACTTTAACTATAACGTAACCCTAACCTTGACCAAAACTTAACATTATCCTTAATATTAACCTTGAACTTAACATTAACCTTAAAGAAACCCTTAATCTTAAGCTTAACCTGACTAAACCCTTTACCTTAACCTTCACCTTAACCTAACCATAACCTTAATTTTACCCTTAACCTAACCTTAACCATAAGCTTAATGTTAACCTAACCTTAACCTTACCCTTATCCTTAACCTTACCCTTAACCTAACCTTAACCTTGATTTTACCTCTACCCTTAACCTTAACCTAATCTTAACCTTAACCTTAACCTTAACCTTACCCTTAACATTGACCTTAACCCTAACCTTTACTTTAGCCTTAGCCTAACCTTAACCTTAACTATAACCTAACCCTAACCTTGACCTTAACTTCACCCTTGACCTTGACCAAACCCTTAACCTTAACCTTAACCTGACTAAACCCTTAACCTTGAGCTAACCATAATCTTAACCATAATATTAACCTAACCTTAACCTTAACCTTAACCTAACCTTAACCTTAACTTTAACTTGACCCTAACCTTAAGGGTTTAGTCAGGTTAAGGTTAAGGTTAAGGTTTTGGTCACGGGAGGTAAAGGTTAAGGTTACGGTAAGCGTAACGTCAAGGTTAAGGTTAAGGTTAAAGTTAGGTTAAGGGTAAAGTCAAGGATAAATGTTAATGTTACGGGTTTAGTGAGTTTAAGGTTAGGTTAATGTTAAGGTTAAGGATAAGGTTAAGGTTAAAGGTAAATTCAAGGTTAAGGTTATGTTTAAGGTTAGGTTAAGGGTAAATTTAAGGTTAAGGTTAAGGTTATGGTTATGGCAAGGTTAAGGTTAAGGTTAGGCTATAGTTAAGGTTAAGGGTTTGGTCAAGATTAGGGTTAGGTTAATGTTAAGGTTAAGGTTAAGATAAAGGTAAAGTCAAGGTTAAGGTTATGGTTATGGGAAGGTTAAGTTTAAGGTTACAGTAAAGTAAGGTTAAGGTTAAGGGTTTAGTCAAGGTTAGGGTTAACCATAACCTAACCTTAACCTTGACCTTAATTGTAACCTAACCCTAACCTTGACCAAACCATTAACCTTAACTAACACCTTAACCTTATCTTATCCTTAACCTTAACCTATCCTTGACATTAACGTTAACCTTAACCTTGACCTAACCGTAACCTTAACATTACCTTAACCTAACTTAACATTAACCTTAAGGTTAAGTTAAGGGTAATGTCAAGGTCAACCCTAAGGTTAAGGTTAAGGTTAAATTTAAGGTTAGGTTAAGGGTAAAGTTAAGGTTAAGGTTAGGGTTAAGGTTAGGTTAAGGTTAAGTTTAAGGTTAATGTTAAGGGTTTGGTCAAGGTTAGGGTTAGGTTATAGTTAAGGTCAAGGTTAAGGTTAGGTTAGGTTAAGGTTAAGGTTAAGGATAAGGTTAGGTAAGTTAGAAACATTAAACTATATTGTTCCAGATTAGGGTTAAGTTTAAGGATAAGGATAAGGTTAGGGTAAAGGTTAAGGTTCAGGTTAAGGTTAAGGTTAATGTTGAGGTTAAGGTTAGATAAAGTTTAAAGTTAAGGTTAATTTTAAGGTTAAGGGAAAAGTTAAGGTTAAGGTTAGGTAAGGGTAAGGTTAAGGTTAAGGTTAAGTTTATGGTTAAGGTTAGGTTAAGGGTAAGGTCAACAGTAAGGTTCTATTAATGTTAAGGTTAAGGTTATGAGTTTATTCAGGTTAAGGTTAAGGTTAAGTATACGGGTTTAGTTAGGTTAAGTTTAAGGTTAAGGCTAAGGGGGTAAGGTTAAGGTTAAGGTTAACGGTGAAGGTTAAGGGTAAGGTTAATATTAAGGTTATGGGTTTATTCATGTTAAGGTTAAGTTTAAGGGTTTGTTCAAGGTTAGGGTTATGTTATAGTAAAGGCTAAGTTTAAGGGTAAGGTAAGGGTAAGGTTAGGGTAAAGGTGCAAGTTAAGGTTAAGGATAGGAGTTTCCTTTCCCTTAACCTTAACCTTGAACTTAACTATAACCTAACCCTAACCTTACCCTTAACCTTAACCTAACCTTAACCTTACCCTTAACCTAATATTAACCTTAGAATTAACTTGACTAAACCTGTAACCTTAACGTTACCCTTAACCTGATCTTACCTTGACCATAACTATAACCTTAACCTTAACCTAACCTAAAACTTAACTTTACCTTTAACCTAATATTAACCTAAACCTAATGCTAACCTTGTCTTTACCCTTGACTTAACCTTAACCTTCACTATAACCTAACCCTAAGCTTGACCAAAGCCTTAACCTTACCCTTGAACTTACCCTTAACCTTAACCTTACCCTTAACCTTATCTTAACCTTTACTAAAACTTAACCTTAACCTTGACCTTATCCTTAACATTAACCTTAAATTTACCCTTAACCATAACCTTAACCTTGACCTTAACTATAACCTAACCCTAGCCTTGACCAAACCCTTAACCTTAACCTTAACGATAACCTTAACCTTAACCTTAACTTATCCTTAACCTTAACCTTAACCATAATCTTAACCTAAGGTTAAGGTTAAGGGTAAGGTTAGGGTTAAGTTTAGCGTTAAGGTTAATATTAGGTTAAGGGCAAAGTTAAACTTAAGTTTAGGTTTAAGGTTAAGATTAAAGTTAGGGTTACCTCCACTAGGTCAAGGTTAAGGGTAATGTTATAGTTAGGTAAGGGTAAGGTTAAGGTTAAGGTTATGCCAAGGGTAAAGTTAATGTTAAGGTTATGGTTATGGGAAGGTTAAGGTTATGGTTGTCCATGGTTAAGGTTAATGTTAAGGTTTGGTCAAGGTTAGGCTAGGTTATATTTAAGGTTAGGCTATATTAAAGGTTAAAGTTAAGCCCCGTAACCTTAACCTTGACCTTAACCTTAACATAACCTTAACATTAACCCTAACCTTGAATTTACCCTTAACCTAACCTTAACCTAACTTAACCTTAACCTAACCTTTACCTTAACCTTAAGCTTAACCTTGACCTTATCTTAACCTTATCCTAATATTAACCTTAACCTTAACCTAATCATAACCTTAACCATAACATTAACCTTAACCTTAACCTTAAGCTTAACCTAACCTTTACCTTAACCTTAACTCGACTAAACCTCGTAACCTTAACCTTAACATTAACCTAACCTTAACCTTTAACTATATCCTAACCCTAACTCGACCAAATGCTTAACCTCCAACTTTAACATTAACCTTTCCCTAACCTTAAACTTAACCTTAACTATAACCTAACCCTAACCTTGACCAAACCCTTAACCTTAAGCTTAACTATAACCAAAACTTAACCTTGACCAAACCCTTACCCTTAACCTAACCTTAACCTTGACTTTACCCTTAACCTAACCTTAAACTTAACCTTCCCTAAGCTTAACCCTAAGCTTACCCCAACCATAACCTTAACTTTACCCTAACCTAATATTAACCTTAATATAACCTTAACCTTACCCTTACCTTGACCTTAACCTTAACTTTAACTATAACCTCACCATAACCTTGACCAATCCTTAACCTCAACCTTAACTTAACCTAACCTGACCTCAACCATAACCTTAACCTTAACCTTAACCTTAACCTTATCTTAACCTTAACTATAACCTAACCCTAACCTTGACCAAACCTTAACCTTAACCTAACCTTATCCTTAACCTTAAACTTGACTTTACCCTTAACATTAACCTTAAACTTAACGTTAACGCTAACCTAACTCTTAGCCGAACTAAACTCCATAACTTGAAACCTAACCCTAACCTTTACCAAACCCTTAACCTTACCCTTAACTCCTTAACTTAATCTCAATAAACATGTAACCTTAACTGGCAACTCTAACCCTATCCTCGACCAAACCCTTAACATTAACCTTAACCTTAACCTTAACCTTAACTTTAACCTTATCTTAACCTTAACCTTCAGTATATCCTAACCTTAAACTTGACCTTAACGATAACCTAACTCTAACCTTCACTAAACCCATAACCTTAACTCTAACCTTTATCTTTAAAACCTTAACCTTCACCGTAACCTAACCTTAACCTTAACCTTATCTTACTCCCTTAACCTAACCTTAACCTTAACTATAACCTAACCTTTGACCAACCCCACCATACCCTTATCTTTACCTCTTCCAATCTCATAACCTAACCTTAACCTAACCTTCACCTTAAACTTAACCATAAATTTAACCTCAACCTAATCTTACCTTAACTTTAACCTTAACCTTAAGGGTAAATTCAAATTTAAGGTAAAAATTAAGGTTAAGGTTAGGCTAAGGTTAAGGTTAAGGTTAGGTTAAGGTTAAGGATAAGGTTAAGGTTAGGTTAAGGTTGGGGTTATGGTTAATTTTAAGGTTAAGGTTCGGGTGTTAAGGTTAAGGTTTGGTTAAGGTTAGGGTTAGGTTTTAGTTAAGGTTAAGATTAGGGTTAAGATTAAGGTTAAGGGGGAAAGGTTAAGGTTAAGCTCCATAGGTTTAGTTACGTTAAGGTTAAGGGTTTTGTCAAGAATAAGGTTAGGTTATAGTTAAGGTCAAGGTTAAGGTTAAGGGTAAAGTTATAGTTAGGTTAAGGTTAAGGTTAGGTTAGGTTAGAGTCAAAGTTAGTGTTAGGTTTTGTCAAGGTTAGTGTTAGGTTGTAGTTAATGTTAAGGTTAGCTTTTTTTTAAGGTTAGTGTTAGGTTATAGTTAAGGCTAGGTTGGTTAAGGTTATGTCAGTTAAGGGTAACGTTATATAGGGTTAAGTGCTATTAGGTTAATGGTATAGTTAAAGTTAAGGTTAGGTTAAGGGTTAAGATAAGGTTAAATTTAGGGTTAAGGTTAGGGTTTTGTCAAGGCTTGGGTTAGGCTATAGTTAAGGTTAAGGTTAAGGTTATGGTTAAGGTTAAGGTTATGGGGTTAGTAAGGTTAAGGTTAAGGTGAAGATTACGAGTAAGGTTAATGATAAGGTTATGTGTCTCAACCTTAACCTTCACTATAAAAACCTTAACCTTAACCTTAACATGTACCTTAATCTAAAATTAACCATAACCTTAACCTCAACCTTAACTATATCCTAACCCTAACTCGACCAAAATGCTTCGACCTTTAACCTTAACCTTAACCTTTCCTAACCTTAAACTTAACCTTAACTATAACCTAACCCTAACCTTGACCAAACCGTTAACCTTAACCTTAACTATAACCAAACCCTAACCTTTAACAAACCCTTACTCTTAATGTAACCTTAACCTTGACTTTACCCTTAACCTAACCTTAACCTTAACCTTCCCCTAACCTTAACACTAACCTTACCCTAACCATAACCTAAATTCTTACCCTTAACCCAATATTAACATTAACCTAACCTAACCTTACCCTTACAATGACCTTAACCTTAACTTCAACTATAACCTAACCTTAACCTTGACCAAACCTTAACCTTAACCTTAACTTAACATAACCTTAACCTTAACCATAACCTTAACCTTAGCCTTAACCTTAACCTTATCTTAACCTTAACTATAACCTAACCCTAACCTTGACCAAACCTTAACCTTAACCTTAAGTTTACCCTTAACCTAATCCTTTATCCTTAACCTTTAACCTTGAATTTAACCTTAAAATTAACCTTTAAACTTAACCTTAACTCTTAACCTAACCTTAACCTAACTAAACCCGTAACTTGAACCTAACCCTAACCTTGACTAAACCCTTAACCTAAACCTTAACCTGACTAAACCCTTTGACATTACCCTTAACCTAACCTCGAATAAACCCGTAACCTAACTACAACCTAACCCTAACCTTGACCAAACCCCTTAACATTAACCTTAACCTAACTATTACTTAACCCTAACCTTAACCTTAACCGTAACCTTAACCTTAACCTTATCTTAACCTTGACCTTCACTATAACCTAACCTTAAACCGGACCTAACTATAACCTAACCCTAAGCTTGACCAAACCCATAACCTTAACCTTAACCTTATCTTAACCTTAACCTTCACTATAACCTAATCTTAACCTTAACCTTATCTTATCGTTAGCCTAACCTTAACCTCTTAACCTTAACCATGCCCTTATCTTTACCCTTCACCTTAATCTTAACGTTAACCTTAACCTAACCTTCACCTTAACCTAAAATTAACCTTAAAATTAACCATGCTTAACCTCAACCTTAACCTTACTCTTAACCTTAACCTTAACCCGCACCTTAAGGGTAAAGTCAAGATTAAGGTAAACTTAACGTTAAGGTTAGGTTAAGGTTAAGGTTAAGGTTAAGGTTTGGATAAGGTTGAGGGAAAGAAGTTACGGGTTTAGTGAAGTTAAGGTTAAGGTTAAAGGTTTGGTCAAGGTTAGGGTTAGGTTATAAGTACTTCAAGGCTAAGGGTAAGGTTACAGTTACGTTAAGGTTAAGGTTAAGGTTAAGGTTGTGTTAAGGTTAAGGATAATGTTAAGGTTAGGTTAAGGTTAGGGTTATGGTTAATGTTACATGTCTGGGCCTTAAGGTTAAGTGTTTGGTTAAGGTTAGGTTAGGTTTTAGTTAAGGTTAAGATTGGTTAAGGCTTTAAAGGTTAAGGTTAAGGTTACAAATAAGTTTACAAAGGTTTAATGTGTTAAGGTTAAGGTTAAGGGTATTGTTAAGGTTAGGGTTAGGTTATAGTTAAGGTCAAGGTTAAGGTTAAGGGTAAGGTTATAGTTAGTTTAAGGTTAAGGTTAGGGTTAGGTTAGTGTCAAAGTTAGTGTTATGTTTTGTCAAGGTTAGTGTTAGGTTAGGTTAAGGTTAAGGTTAGGTTTTGTCAAGGTTAGTGTTATGTTACAGTTTAAGGTTAAGGTTAAGGTTAGGTTAAGTTAAGGTTAAGGTCAAAGAAGGGTATGTTGGTTAGGTGAAGAAGTTATTAGGTTAAGGGTATAGTTAAGGTTAAGGTTAAGGTTAAGGCTTAAGTTAAGTTTAAATTTAGGGTTAAGGATATGTTTTTTCAGGGATTGGGTTAGGTTATAGTTAAGGTTAAGGTTAAAGTTACAAGAAGGTTAAGGTTACCGGTTAGTAAGGTTAAGGTTAAGGTGAAGATTAAGGGTAAGGTCAAGGATAAGGTTACGTGTCTAAACCTTAACCTTCACTATAACCTAACCTTAACATTAACCTTAAATTGAACCTTAACTATAACCTTAACCTTTAACTTGAACCTTAACATTAACCTTAACCTTAACTCGACCTTAACCTTCACCCTTAACCTTAACCTAACCTTAGCCTTAACCTTGACCTTGACCTTAACTCTGTACCCAACCATAACCTTAACCTTATCCTTACCCTAACCTTAACCTTGACTTTAACTCCATAACCTAACCCTATCCTTGACTAAACTCTTAACCTTAACCTTAACTTGACTAAATTGTAACCTAAACTTAACCTTTACTCCTTAACCCTAACCTTACCCTTAACCTTTAACCCGAACCTCGAGGTTAAGATTATGGTTAATGTGAAGGTGAAGGATAATTTAAGGTTAAGGTTATGGGTTTAGTGAGGTTAAGGTTTGGTCAAGGTTAGGGTTAAGTTATTGTTAAGGTCAAGGTTAAGGTTAGGTTAAGGTTAAGGTTAAGGTTAAACTTATGGTTAAAGTTAAGGTTAAGGTTAGGTAAAGGTTATGGTAATGTTAAGGTTAGGTTAAGGGTAAAGTCAAGGTTAAGGTTAGGTTAAGGTTAAGATTAGGTTAAGGGTAAAGTTAAGGTTATGGTTAGGGTAAGGTTAAGGTTAGGCTAAGGGTAAAGTTAAGGTTAAGGTTATGGTTAAGGTTAGGTTAGAGCCTAGGTTAGGGTTAAGGTCGTGAAGGTTAAGGTTAAGGTTAAACTTATGGTTAAGGTTAAGGTTTTACTTTACCCTTAACGTAATCTTAACCTTAACCTTATATTACCCTTAACCTTAACTTAACCTTAACCTTAAACTTGACGTAACCGTAACCATAACCTTCACCTAATTGTAACCTTAGCCTTAACCTTAACCTTAACCTTACCCACTTAACGTTAAACTTAACCTTAACCTTAACCCGACTAAACCCGTAACCTTAACCTTAACATGACTAAACTCCTAAACTTAATATTGCCCTTAACCTTCAGCTTAACCTTGAATTTACCCTTCACCTATCCTTAACTATAACCTAACCCTAACCTCGCTAAACCCCTTAACCTTAACCTAACCTTAACTTTTAATCTCCTTAACCTAACCTTAACCTTAACCTTAACTTGAACCTTAACCTTATCTTAACCTTAGCCTAACCTTAACCCTAACCTTAATCCTAACCTTAACCTAACTTACTTCCCACCTAATCTTAACTCTTAACTATAACCTAACCCTAACCTAACCTTAACCATAACATTACCTTTTTACCCTTAACCTTAATCTTAAGGTTAAGGTTAGGTTATGGTTAAGGTGAAGGTTAATGTTAAGGTTAGGGTTAGGGTTAAAATTAGGTTAAGGTTATGGTTAAGGTTAGGTTTAAGGTTCGTGTTGTGGGGTTAAGGTTAAGGTTAATATAAGGTTAAGGTTAGGTCAATGTTAATTTTAAGGGTTAAGTCAACTGAAGAACCCTAACCTTAACTCACTACATAACTCTAACCTAACCTAAACCAAACCCTTCACCTTAACCTTGAATTTAACCTTAACTTAACCTTAACCTTAATCTTAAATGTAACCTGTCTACCCTAACCTAACTTAACCTTAAACTTAACCCTAACCTTAAGGGTTTAGTGAGGTTCATGTTAAGGTTAAGGGTTTGGTCAAGGTTAGGGTTAGGTTGAGGTTAAGGGTGAAGGTTAAGGGTAAGGTTAAGATTAAGGTTAGGGTTAAGGGTAAAGTTAAGTTTGAGGTTAGGTTTAAGGTTAGGGGAAGGTTAAGGTTAAATTCAAGGTTACTATGAAGGTTAAGGGTAAAGCTAGGGTAAGGTTAAGCTAGCATTAGGTTAGTTAGCAAGGCTAAAATTATGGTTTAGGTTATGATAAAGGTTAAGGTTAAAGTTAAGGTTAGGTTGTTGTTGAGTTAAGGGTTAAGTCAACCCGTAACCTTAACCTTAACCTTAGCCTTCACTATAACCTAACCCTAACCTCGACCAAACCCTTAACCTTAACTATAACCTAACCTTAACCTAAGCCAAACCCTTAACCTTAACCTTTCACTTTCACTTAACTTAACCTTAACCTTAACCTTTCATGGTAACCTTAACCTTAACTTAACCTTAACTTGACCTTAACCTTAACACTAACCTTAACCTTAAGGGTTTAGTTAGGGTTTAGGTTAAGGTTAAAGTTAAGGTTAAGCCTTAACCTTAACCTGACTAAACCCAAACCTTAACCTTAACCTTGACTTTACCCTTAACCTAATCTTAACCTTAACTTTGACTTTAACCTTAACCTTACCCTTAGCGTTAACCTTAACCTCAACCTCAACCTTAACTATAACCTAACCTAACCCTAAGGTTAAGGTTAAGGTTAAGGTTACGGGTTTAGTAAGGTTAAATTTAAGGTTAAGGTTAGGTTAAGGTTAAGGTTAATATTAGGTTAAGGTTAAGGTTAAGGTTAAGGTTAAACCTAACCTTGACTTTACCCTTAACATTATCTTAACATTAACGTAACATTAACCTTACCCTAACCTTGACCTTGACCTTGACCTTGACCTTAACGTTAACCTTAACTGTAACATTAACCTAAACCTTGACCTTAACATTAACCTTAACCCTAAACTTAACCTAACCATAACATAAACCTTAACATTAACTTAACCTTATCGTACCCTTGATCTTAAGTTTAACCTAAACCCTTAACCTAACCTAACATTAACCTAAGTTTAAAGTTAGGTTAAGGTAAGGTAAAGGTTAGGTCAAGGTTACAGTTAAGTCTAGGTAAAGGTTAATGTTAAGGGTAGGTTATTGTAAAGTTTAAGGGTAAGGTTAATGTTAAGACTTGTAACCTTAACCTTCACCTTTAACCTTAACTTTAACCTTAACCTTAACCTGACTAAACCTGTATCCTTAACCTTAACCTTAACCTTGACCTTAACTATAACCTAACCTAACCTTAACCCAAACCTTGACCTTAACCTTAACCTAACCCTAACCTTAACCTTAACCCTAACCTTAACCTTAAACATGACTTTAACCTTAACCTTAACTTTAACTTAACCTTGAATTTACCCTTAACCTAACCTTAACCTTAACCTTAACCTCATCTTAACCTTTTCATAACCTTAACTTTAACCTAACTAAACCCTTAAGGTTAGGGTAAAGTTAAATTTAATATTAATGTTAGGTTAAGGGTAAAGTCAGGTTAAGGGAAAGGTTGAGGGTAAGGTTATGTTAAGGGTAATCTTAACCTTAACATGACTTAACCCATAACCTTAACCTTATCCTTCCCCTAATCATAACGTTAACCTAACCTTAACTGTACCCTTAACCTTGAACTTAACATTAACCTTAACCTTACCTTTACCTTAACCTTAACTATAACCTGACCCAAACCTTAACCTTAACCTTAACCTAACTTTAAATTTATCTTAAACTTAACTATAACCTAACCCTAACCTTCACTCAACCTTAACCTTAACCTTAAATTTACCCTTACCCTAACCTTAACCTTAACCTTAACCTAACCTTAACCTTAACCTTGACCTTACCATAGCCTTAACCTTAACCCTTAACCTTAAGTTTACCCTTGACCTTGACTTTAACCTTAACCTTCCCCTAACCTTAACCTTAACCTTAACCTTACCATAACCTTAAGCCTAACCTTAACCTTAACCTTAACTTTAACCCTAACCCTTAACCTTAAGGTTAAGTTTTGGTCAAGTTTAGGGTTAGGTTATAGTTAATGTTAAGGTTAGGGGAAGGTTAAGGTTAAGGTTAAGGTTATGGTTAAGCTAAGGTTAAGGTTAAGGTTAACCTAAGGTTATGGTTAGGTTAAGGTTAAGGTTAAGGTAAAGATTAGGGTTAGGTTATAGTTAAGGACAATTTTAAGGGTATGGTTAACATAAGGTTAGGATAAGGTTATGGGTAAGGTTAAGCTTAAGGTTAGTTTAAGGTTATGGTTAAGGTAAGGTTAAGGGAAAATTTAAGGTTACGTTATAGTTAAGGTTAAGGATAAGGTTAAGGTTAAGGGTTTGGTCAATGTTAGGGTTACGTTATAGTTAAGGTTAAGGTTTAGGGTTTGGTCAAGGTTAGTGTTAGGTTATAGTTAAAGTTAGGTTAAAGTTAAGTTAAGGGTAAATTTAAGGTTAAGGTGAAGGTTAAGGTTAAGGGATTAAGGTAAAGTCAAGTTCAATGTTAGGGTTAGGTAAAGGTATAATCAAGGTTAAAGTTAGGGTTAGGTTGAGGTTAGGTTACAGGTTTAGTCGGGTTAAGGTTAAGTGTTTGGTCAAGGTTAGGGTTAAGTTATAGTTAAGGTTAAGATTAGGTTAAGGGTAAAGTTAAGGTTAATGTTAGCGTTAACATTAGGGGGAGTTTTTAGTTAAGGTTAAGGTTAAGGTTAGGTTAAGGTTAAGATAAAGTTAAGGATCAGGTTAAGGCTAAGCTTAAGGTTAGGTTAAGGGTAAAGTTAAGGTTAGGTTAGATTAAGGTTAAGTTTAGGCTAAGGTTAAGGTTAAGGTTAATGTTAAGGTTAAGGGTTTGGTCAATGTTATGGTTAGGTTATAGTTAAGGTTAGGTTAAGAGTAAATTTAATGTTAAGGTGAAGGTTAAGGATAAGGCTAAGGTTACGGATTTAGTTAGTTTACGGTTAAGGTTAAGGGTTTTTTCAAGGTTAGGGTTAGGTTAAGGTTAAGGTTAAGGTTAAGGTTAGGTTAAGGGTAAAGTAAATTTTAAGGTTATGGTTAAGGTTAAGGGTAAGATAACGTTAAGGTTAAGGTTAAGGTGGTAAGGTTAAGGTTAAGGTTAAGGTTACGGCTAGGTGAAGGTGAAGGTTATGGTTAGGTCAAGGTTAAGGTTAAGGTTAAGTTAAGGTTAAGGGTAATATAAGGTTAAGATTAAGCTTACGCATAAGACTAGGTTAAGGGTAAAATCAAACCTTAAAATTAACCTTCCACTAACCTTAACCCTAACCTGAACCTTAACCTTAACCTAAACTTAAACATAACCTTAACCTTAACTTTACTCTTAAACCATACTTCACCTTACCCTAACCATAACCTAAACTTTACCCTTAACCTAATCTTAGCCTTAACCTAACCTTAACCTTGACTTCACCCTTAACCTTACCTTAACCTTTACCTAATCTTAACATTAACCTTCACCATAACTTTAACCTTAACCTAATCTTAACCTTGACGTTAAATATAACCTAACCCTAACCTTGACCAGACCGTTAACCTTAACCTTAACCTGACTAAACCCGTAACCTTAACCTTAACCTTACCCTTAACCTTAACTTATCCTTAACCTTTACCTTAACCATAATCTTAACCTCAAGTTAAGGTTAAGGTTACGGGTAATGTTAGGGTTAAGGGTAAAGTTTAAGCTTAAGGTTATAGGTTGGTTTAGTTAAGTTAAGGTTAAGGTTAAGGGTTTGGTCAAGGTTAGGGTTAGGTTATAGTTAAATTCAAGCTTAAGGCTAGGTTAAGGTTAAGGCTAAGGTTAAGGTTATGGTTATGGTTATGGTTAAGGTTAGATTAAGGTCAAGGTTAAGGTTAAGGTCAAGGTTAAGGTTAAGGTTAGGGTTAAGTTTAGGTTAATGTTTAGGTTAAGGTTAAGGTTAAGTTTAGGTTATAATGAAGGTTAAGGTTAAGACCCGTAACTTTATACTTGATTTTACTCTTAATCTTAACCTTAACCTTAACCTTACTAACCCCATAACCTTAACCTTAACCTCAACCTTAAACTTAACCTTAACTATAACCTAACCCTAACCTTGACAAAACCCTACCCTTAACCCTAACCCTAACCTTAACCATAAACTTAAATTTACCCTTAACCTAACCTTAAGCTTAGCTATACCCTTAACCTAATATTAACCTTAACCTAAGCTTAACCTTACCCTTAACCTTGACCTTAACCTTAACTTAACCTAACCTTAACCTTAACTATAACCTAACACTAACCTTGACCAAACCCTTAACCTTAACCTTATCCTAACATTATCCTAACTGTTAGCCACCTGTAATATTTTGTTATATCAAAAGGTGGCTAAATCTTTTTGAGCCTCCAAGGAACAAATTTTATCACTAACAATTGTTGACTCTTGAAGACTTCTTGAAGGCCTCATGCCTCTGTCCAAAATCCTCATTACTGTTCCTCTTAATTCTGCTGATTTCATGTAAGAAACTGCTGAAGAAACCATCATTTTTTCCTTTTCTCCCACTCATAGCTAACCTTCATTTTCTCCCCCTTTTTCTCCATATTACTCCTCTACTTTTCATAAGTTTCTCCTTCCATTCATGAAAATCCTCCTGACATGGTTTAAAACTTCTTTTTGAGCTGTGCAGAACCCCAAAAATCCCCTTTAAATCCCTCCCCTAACCTTTGTTGGCCATTTTCCTCCCTTACCCCTCTATCGTTCCCTTCCTTGGCCTTCAAATTCCATTTAAATAGGCCAAAACCCACCTTCCGACCTTAATATAGGCGTAAGCCCCCTCCCGCTAGCCCCTTTCAAACCACTTCCCCGCACATGCCCCGGCGCTGGGACCAAGCGCTTAAGTCCCAAGCGCTAATCGCAATCAGAAGTCGGGCGGGTGCACAAATCCTTTGTAATAGTCGAAACTCCGATGCGATTTATTTATAACGATAAGTCTGGCGATGTGTTCCGCACCGTTGATCTTCCGCGGAGATCTGACGGTGGAGTGCTAATCGTAGCCCCCCACCCGATCGCAATCGCAATACTTCAAGTGTGCCCTCCGATCAATCGCAGCCCATACCTCCGATCTTCCAATCCTACTCTCCCTCTGATTTATTTTTGACCGTTGATCTGTCCCGCCGATCCAACGGCCCTGCGCCAATCGCTCCTTCGCAATCGCATAACTCAATCGCATGCCTTCTTCTCTGTGCTCCGATTGCGATCTCCCGACTCAATCCTGGCCGTCCGTCCTTCCGCAGATCAGAGGTCATCGCAGCTCCCGATCGCAAGTCCTCTCTCCTTGCCCCCGATCGTGATCCCCCGATTGCATTCCGACCGTTCATCCTTCCCGCGACCTGACGGCCAACGCTTAATTGCAAGCCCATTTCCGATCGCAATCGCAAAGCCCGGTAGCACCACCCCGATTGAAATATTTCGATTTGATCCCAGCCGTCCATCCCCTTTCTGATCCAACAGTTATCGCTTGATCACACTAGTCCCCCGATCGCGCAATTGCATCGGCATTTTCCAATCGCTCCTTTTGTTTCTCCCCTCCTATTACAATCCTCCGATTAGATCTGGACCATCCACGTGTCCGGATCGGACGGTCCAAAACCACCCCGCCTTATTTCTTCTCCCCGCTCTCATTTTCCTGTTTTGAGCCGATCTCCACCGTTAGATATTTTTATCCAACGGCTACGCTCTTTCCCCGCCATTTGAAGCAGTTTAACCTATTTTCGCAGGATTTCTTAATTGTTTTGTGTTTGATGCAGGTGTTTTTAATGGTTTTCCATCGTATCACGAAGAAATTTCGAGGGCTGGGAATGACGATTCTCATGCCCTCGTTTTAGTAAAGGGAAGCCATCCACGGGTCTCCATTCCATGTTTCGTCAGTACTCTATGAGTATTGATGCCGTAAAGCCCAGCGCGGCTCTACACATTAACAAGACACTGTTTCATTCAGAGCAGTTAAAGAATAGCGATTTTTGAAGACAGCACACAAGAGATTGAAGATTGAAGACAAATTTGGGGATCACGGCTAAGATTGAACATCAAAAGCCTAATCCCCCAAATTAAAACAGAATTAATAGAAAATCAAAAGGATCTATCAGGCAGAAAAGGTTTCCACCGCTTCAACTGAGGCGAATTGATTCCTCAGCTACTACAAAGAGCCACCTGTCGCCTCAAACCATTCAGAACAGAGGCCGAAGTTATTTCTCGAAGAAATATCTGCCTCCAGCATTGCCAAGAAGTTATTTCTGCAAGGAAACCAATGCATAAATATCTGCAGAGTTACTCCAAAACATACACAGAACCTCAAAGTCAAACAAAGCTTACACCAAGCTTTGATATTTATTGTGAAACAGTTAATGTAGTGATCCACCTGTAAATTTCTCCCTCGAGCCTCTCAAAGGGCCGAGAAGTCTTCACTCTGCATTAATTTTCCTTGAGATATTTTGTTAAAATCTCACCTCCTCATTCTTCTATAAATACCTCAGAAGAAGATGAGAAATTGTTGGTTGCAGAACTTTGAAATATACTTGAGCTGGAGACTTATATTTGTACATAGTGTTCACTGGCCCTTGAAGCTCTGTTTGTGATAGAGTAGTTAGGCTGAATAGTGAAGATGATTGCTGAACTAAAACATTGGACTTGAAGACTGTAACTGGTTTGACATCAATAACAAGTTGTTTCTTGGGATCCTGGTCTATATTACTGGTGAAGTGCCTCTTTCTTTGTTAATTGTTTTTCCTTCTACGTATGTCATATTGTTCATATTCTGCTGTAAAGAACAGTATAAACAGGGTTAGGACCTACTGTATATCAATAACCTTCTCTGGCTGAGAAATATTTATCTTGATGTTTTCTTCAAATTTGTTTATTTAAGAATGATTCAATACAGTTTAAACAGTTAGGAATGTTGGTGTTCCCTCGTCCTTCTGTTTGCTCAAACATTGTTCTCGAATGTTATTTCCATTATTTGCTATTAAAGTTAGACTAGAGAAGATATGGTTTGCCCTGATTCCTAGATATTTTTCTCCAAAGGCAGATTCTGAAAGTTTCCCTTGGTGTTGACTAAAAGAAGACTAGGTTTAAAAGTACTTTATCTGATCTTAAGTTACACTTCGTTTCTCTTATATTTTTTCATACTTTCTGAAGGTGATTATGTGGATCACTGGATCGTTTGTCAATTAAGCTTCTTTAATAAGAACTTGACCAAGAAGTCTATGGTTAGCCCTGTCCTTGGTTGGTTTTAAACAGTTACTTAAGAGGCTTTTCTTGTTTGGACTGACTATAAATCCTCTGAGAAATTATCATCAGTTTCCATCCCTCTAACACTTTATTGTTCCATTCCATCATTTTAAACTCAACAATCTTGTGGTATAGATGACTTTCCCCTTGGATCACTCTTGATGTTGTTGCTCAATTAAAGCCCAAATATGACTCCATAGCCCAATGGACTAAAAACCAGCGTTATATCTATCTATCTGCCAAAACTGTTCTATTTGCTTGCAACTTCTCACTTTTGAAACTTTTTACACTTAGGACTTTCCCCTCAAGTAACATTTCATGCTCAACCATCCAAAACAAAACAAAACCCTTGGCCTTCATAACTAGCCTAATATCATTAACTTAAGCTTTTCAAAGACAATATCCATCTTTGTGCATATTGGAGAGATCCCTCTCCGGATTCAGGAGGGATAGATCCTAGAATCGCAAAGTTGGTTGAAATGATGTTAACTCTGTGATTGGACTCTACCAATATTGCTAATAAATTACAGAGACCTAACATTTCTGGCGACTCCACTGGGGAACAAAACTCAGAGTCTTTTACATTCCACTCCATTCATAAAGAAGCTTGCGGTTGGGTTCATAGAGCGCTTGCTTTATTAACCAGCTTGAGCCACCAGGAACTAACATTTCTAGCGACTCCGCTGGGGATGAGTGTTTTTAATACCTCAGAAAACCCTTTATTCAAGAATACTTTGAGAGTAAAAAGCAACCTTTTCAAGCACTGCCTAAGATAGGTAATTATGATGAAAATTGTTTGAATCAGTGACAAACTAGGTAAACCCTAGGTTTCTCTTAAGACTTCATCTAACCTTGAAAAATTAGCTGGCTTAGCCATAAGAATAGACTGCCTTTGTCTCGCAACCTTAGCTAAGTTTTGAAACAAAGTTAGGATATTCTTAACAACCACAAAACTGAAAAATGACTTAGAAAAACCTAAAAATATTTCAGATTGGAATTAAATAAACATGGTGGTGGACCATAAGACCTTTTACCTCCGAAAGGAGCTAAAAATTTCCACTTGGCGACTCCACAATCCTTAAACAGACCTTAAGACTCCACTGGGAAGAACCCTTATCATTATAGTATCATTCAAATTCAGTTAGAGGACTGTAGGATTAAAATTGTGAAAACAGATTAGTTAACCTCTCCAAGATTGTCATATATGGCTGAACTTTTCTTGTTTATTTGGGTCTAAAAAATGCAGCATAGTGGCTTCTAAAAAGATTCGCATTAGAGCCCATCCTGACCCTGATCCACCTGAGATAGTTGATAACCTAGAAAGCATCCTTAGGAAGTCTCCTAAGATTAAATATTCAACTGTTTCCAGATCACCCTTGAGAGCTAATTCAGTTCCTGAGAATCTTAAAGCTCTACAAGAATCATATGGTGGTGGAACCATAAAACGTTTTACCTCCTTAGGAGCGAAAAATTTTCCACCTGGCGACTCCACACTCTGAAACTCCCAGAAGACCAAATGACTCCACTGGTAGAAGACCCTGAACTGATTGACTGGACACAATGACCTCTTTTCTGATTTACAAACATGATTCCGAGAATACAACAAAGATATGCCCCAATGAGTAGAGATCATATCCCTGGGTTTCCACATAAGATGCCCCAGGTAAATTGGGATGACAACCTGCCTGTTTTTCAAGGTGAAAAGTTTGATGACCCCTTGTTACATCTTATCAAATTTCACATACATGTATGGAGGTTGAAAGTTGAATGGCATGAAGACTGCCTAATGAAAATGTTCATGTTAACATTAGAAGGAAAAGCTAGGGATTGGTATGAATGCTTAAGATCTAGTAGTATGTTTTCTTTAAAAGACCTTGAATATGTGTTCTATGAGAACTATGAAGAAAACGCTACGTCATTATCATGGGGTGCAATATATTATGATCCATCACAAAACATCACCCAACACATTATAGATATTGAGGAAGCTTTGGAAGAGATGCATCCTGAGGATCTTTTAACAGCCATTCATGAATTTAATCTCCTATTGAAAAATTTTAAGAACATAGATGAATCAGTTGAGGAAGAGATGATCCAAGAAATAATGGACGTTCCTCAAGATATCCCTGAAAACTCAAATATTGATTCATCATCCCTTATATCTGAGGCTCAAGAAGACATCCAGCCTCAAAATCAGTCTTCGCAAGAGACAGAGAATTGCTGTACTTCTGTGCAAAGGGACATGGAAACATTTTCCCCTTTGATACAGAAGTAAATAGAACAGCCTATTTATAAACAGTCAGTCTCTGAAACTTTTTGCAAAACAAACACTCTTGCCCATTCGCATAGAGAACTTTGTTGTATAGATTTAGAAAATTCTTTTGTAAATCATAATGAAGAGAGACCTGCTGATAACCTAATATGTTCGACTGATGAAATTGTTTATTCCAATGATTTTCCAAATTTCGATCAGTCTGATGATGATGATGAGTTTCAAGAAAAAATTAATCACGCAGGGAAACCTGCGTTCGATTGGTGTTATGAGTTTCACCATCATCAACTTGAAAGCAGGAATCACCCATTTCAATCCATCACAAATCACTTTTACATAATTGGGAATCAACAGCTTTTCAACTCAAAAGGTGAAGAGAAGAACAATGAAGAAATTTTTGAGCAAGAGGAAACCATTGAATACACCCTTGCTCAAGAATATAATAACCTCTTCATATAATTTAGTCCACGAAATACGAGCATACAAGGGCCACAAGAGGACAACACTGTCAAATATGATGAGTCCTCCAGTTAAAAAGATGAGGAAGATCAAAGGGAAAAACAAATAGAAGACTATCCTACTGTGGATATATCATCTTCTCAAGAAGAAATTTCTCCCTTCACTGATATTAGTCTGTCATTTAAAGAGCCTGAATTTATATCAGAAGCAAGCATAGATTCAAAGAAAGAAGATATTCCACTGTTTGCTATTTTGCAGGTTAAGAATGATGATACTTCCAAGCTACATACTGAAGAGATAGTCCTCAAAGATGATGTCTTGGAAGTAGATGATCTACCTTAACCTTACCTTAACCTCGAACTTAACTATAACCTAACCCTAACCTTAACCTGACCTTACCCGTAACTTTAACCTTAAGGTTAGGGATAAGGTTAGGGTCAAGGTTAAGGTTAAGGTTAAGGTTAAGGTAAGGATAAGGTTAAGGTTAAGGGTAAGGGTAATTTTACGGTTAAGGTAAGCGTAAGGTTAAGATTAGGTTAAGGTTAAGGTTAAGGGTAAGGTTAAGGTTAAGCATACCACTCAATTACATAAATAAGGAAGTGTTTCTATGCCTAGATTTCCACAACCTATAAGTTTGACACCACAACAATTGGAAGAAAAAAGAGCAAAAGGGCTTTGCTACAGTTGTGATAGCAAATACACTAAAGGTCATAAGTGTGCTGAGAAGAAATTATTTTACATAGATTGTGAAGAGGAAGAAGAAAATGAACAAGAAGAGGATATACACCAGGAACTAGCCCTAGAAGAGGAAGAAATGAATCCGAACATATCGTGTAATGCACTGGTAGGAATTACCACTCCTCAAAATCTCAAGATAGAAGGACATATCAAGAAGAAAAAGGTAATAATGTTGATTGATTCAGGTAGCATCCATAATTTTTGTTGGCAATATGATGCAGAGTGTTGTCCTTGATGGCAACCCACTGAATGAAGATGAAGACATGCGACTGTTGACATGTGTTGTCCTTGATGGAAATCCACCTGATGAAGTTATTCTTGACATGATGGACTTGGTAAATGATGTTTGTTAGCAATATGATGATGAGTGTTGTTATTGAAAGGCGACCCTCTTGATGAAGATGATGGCAACTTACTTGATGAAGTTGTGCTTGATAGAATATTTTCTTGATGGAGTAAATCTGATGTATCTACAATGTGTACAGAAGGCAATGAAGAAAGGAATTCAGCATGTCCTAAATCTTGATGAAAAGAGTATGTCTCTAGGCATACGCGGATTTTCCTAGTGGAAGCCGCGTATGCACGCGGGAATCAACGTGCCAAGTCGCGTATGGGCAAAAGCGCTCTTAAAATGCAAAACCAGGGGTAACCACCATGGTATTGACCCATTGTATTGGGTAATGATTCGTCTAAATGACCCCGTCCAGGAATACCATCGGAAGTAATGTGGTTTTGGCTCATGGTATTGAAATTGGATAAACCTATATAAGGAGAAGAATTTCATTATGCAAAGCATGAGGGTTGGTGCAAGATGTCTGAGCTTGAATGAATACTTCTCTCTGGAGTATATCTGAATGGAAAGGGTTACAGTTGAATGAAAGATCTGAATGTATGATGCACCGATGAAGGAGTGATGAAGAAGGGGATCTAGATCTGTATTGTACTTGTATTTGCTAGATCTGTTCATGGAAGGCTTAGATCTAAGATGAGGCGAACATCTGTCAGAGGCAAAAAGGTAAATCTGAACTGAATATCTGATCTGAAGAAGTATGCTGCTCTATAATAGTTGAAGATCTATATGCTAGTTAGCCGCAGAGGAAGCGCGTATATATGCGGCTTCGCTGAAGAGAAAGCGCGTATGCACAATAAAATTGGCTCTGTGATTTGTAATGAAGTATACGCAGGTTTGAGTAAACGGAAGCACGTATATACGCAACATCAGTGAAGTGAAAGCGCGTATGCAAACTAGGGTTTGCTGAAGCATGGGGTATGAAACATCTGATCTGTTATGCTGTATTACTGCTATCTGATCTGTGTTGTCTGAATTGGTAAGTATCTGTTGGTGATGTATGTTTGAGCTTAAAAGTATGTAATGGGCCCAGTTTGAAAATATGATGAAACGTGGCCTGCAAGTGGTGTCCTAGTGGAAGCTTTGGATCCAGTGTGAAAATTGATGAAACGTGGTCCATATTGGTGCTGAGGGTTGCAGCCTTCAGTCAGGGTCTGGTATCTCCCTTCCAGGTGAGGCTGGTAAACGAGATCAGGGGGTCGTAGCTCCCTTTCAGGAGAGGGTGGTAAACGAGTCAGGGGGTTGGAGCTCCCTTCCAGGAGAGGCTGGTAAACGAGCGCAGGTGGGTGCCTGCATGCTGGTAGGAGTCTGCACCAGCACATATGTTGTAAAATGTTTTCTCTATAATAAAAGATTGAAGGCTGAGCAACGACAGCGTGGTTTTCTCCCGACTTGGGTTTCCACCTAAAAATCCTGGTGTTCATGTGTGATGCTTTGTGTGATGATTTACTCTGCTCTTACTGTTCATGTTTACTGTTTATTAAGCATATGATGAATGAATGATGGAATGATTTAAGTGAAGATCTAATAACATAATTAGATATATGTGTATACGTGAGTTTCATAAAGGGTATCCGCGTATATACGCGAGTCTGTTTCAGGAAAGTAGCGTATGGGTTTTAGAAGCAAGAAAAATTAAAAGTTTTGAATATGCAGTAAATACTGATTCACCCCCCCTCTCAGTATTTTTCCCAACAATTGGTATCAGAGCAGGTCCTTCTGCAGAAGCTTGATCGCTTGAAGGAGATCCGTCGCAATGGGAAGTCAAGAAGGAGTAATGTCTATAAAGCCACCTCTATTCAATGGAAACAATCTGATATTCTGGAAGGTACGAACAAAAGCATATCTGCAAAGTCTTGGTGCAGATGTATGGGCAATCGTGGAAGAAGGTTATCAATACCCGGCAAGTATTCCTACTGATGCTGCTGAAAGAAAGAAGTATGAAATCAATGCCAAAGCAGTGAATGTCTTATTAGGAAGCATGTCTGAATCAGAATTTTCTAAAGTGATGCAGCTAAATTCAGCAAAAGAGATATGGGACAAAATCATTCTAAGCTATGAAGGAGATATAAAGGTAAAAAATGCAAAACTCCAAACTCTTAGAATCGAATATGAAAATTTGAAGATGCATAGTGATGAAAATGTTGCCAGTTTCTTTCTTCGTCTAGATGATATTGTAAATCAGATGAGAAATTTGGGTGAAACCATAACCGATACTACTCTGGTGGAAAAAGTCTTAAGATCCTTGACTTCAAAATTTGACTCTAAAGTTTCAGCTATTGAAGAAAGGCAAGATCTGTAAACTCTTACTATTGTTCAATTACATGGTATTCTGACTGCTTTTGAAATGAGGCAAGGAGGCCCTTCTCAAATCAAAGAAGCTGCTTTTAAGGCATCTGCAAAAGGGAAATAAAAGGAAGTTGTCAAAGAATCCAGCTATATATCTGAAGAAGAAGAAGAAGCAAATTTTGTGAGAAGACTTCAACTAGGTACCGGAAAGTTCAAAGGTAAGCTTCCTTTCAAATGTTTCAATTGTGGAAGGTTTGGTCATTATGCTGCAAAGTGTCCTTATAAAGAAACTTCGGCTAAAGGAAAAGAAGTAGCAAGAAGGAATAAGAATCGATCTAGCACAAGAAAAAGTTATTATACTAATGAAGACAGTGATGGATCATCTAATAGTGAGGAAGAATGTTGTTGAGGAGGTAAATCCCCTCTGCGGACAGAGGCGATCCCTACTAGCCCAGCAGGGGTCTAGCAACAAACAAACAATGCTATGACGCAAGCTCCTAGTTACGAATGAAAGACTTGGGATAAGAGCCTACCTGGATTCCAACGCTAGATCTGAAGAAGAGATGTCCCCGTCCTTCAGCCCTGGCAAATCACAATCCTTCCACGATCTCCGCGGATGAACACCTGCACACAGAAGAAACGAACAGATACAAGCATAGGAACCAGCATACGTAACTAAACATCGGTCAGAAAAGATATTACTCGCATTAACATGATGGAAAAGGGAGTGGAACCATAATCATAGTCATCTATTAAAATGATAAACGAATAGAAGTTACAACCAAGTTCTGACGTCGCAGCTTCCTTCGAACGGGTCTCCGGTCGTCCACGTCTCGCAAAGCTCGCCAAGGAAAGGGAAAACCTCTCCAGAGTCTCGTAACAATGGTCTCCTCACTTGAATGGGCCTTAAGGGAAAGAAGGGATTCTTTACAGCACAAAGGCACTTGGGAATAGGGAGATGCAAAGCTTCAGCACTTCAAGACTAGCTTGCCAAGGATCTGAGCAAGCTTTTATAGATGGGGAAGGAGGGAGTTGGGATCCCTATTATTATGGGATTGGCCCTATCAACAAGGAAGGTTCCATAGAAGGTGGCAAAACCACCTCCCTTCCATAGAACTCCCGCAGCCAAACCTCCCAACTCAAGATAGGCAATGGTTGTGAGTTTGTTTGAACTCAACTTCCGCCATCCATATTTAAAAAACAGTCCCTAAAATGGGTGGCGCGATTGTTGCTCTATGACAGAGCGCCAAGTGGCGCGACCTCTTTACAGGATTTCCCTGATTGGCGCGAGCGCTGAACTGTCTACCCGCGCCAATGCAAAAAGAGCTGTTTTTCATGGATTTTGCAAGGAGATGTCTCGAGGGGAAATGAAGCTCATACTCAGAGGGATGCATTGATGATGTTTTCAAGGCATGACAGTGTTCACAGGTCACATAATGGGTCCTCCATTGTGCGGGACGGGGAATGGTAGGGACGGTGACAAATTACTGTGTAACAAATGTGAAGAAG